>JAKEPQ010001009.1:25760000-26360000 GCA_024500445.1 Entomyzon cyanotis | reverse complement strand
GTGTTCTTTGCTATCTATACTTGGCATTTCATGGCAATGCAGATCTTAGGTTGTGAACTAAATGAAAATATGAACATGCGCTGGTTGATTCTCTGACAGCAGAAGTGGTAACTATTGAGCAGTGGTTCCTTGTCTGACCCTTTGTGAAAGAGAG
Source organism: Entomyzon cyanotis (assembly GCA_024500445.1). Taxonomy (NCBI): domain Eukaryota; kingdom Metazoa; phylum Chordata; class Aves; order Passeriformes; family Meliphagidae; genus Entomyzon; species Entomyzon cyanotis. The sequence goes on along the minus strand of JAKEPQ010001009.1, from coordinate 26,359,846 downwards.
ACGATTGCTGATCTCTGTGAAGCAATGGAGCTCAGTCAGTGGATTTCTCTGAATGAAAAGAAGACCAGAAAAAAAGAAGAAAGAAGAAAAGAAGAGCGTTGCTTCTGCAGCTTAAAAGGAAAGATTTGCTAATTAATAGAGCAGCAATGGATTGCTCTCAGGTGGCAAGAGAGAGGGAGGAGGGATGTTTGCTGTCTACCAGAAATATTTTAACACTTTTCCCTTTTGGTCTGTTTTTGGGCACCTGACAGAATCCCTGGTCATCTTACATCCTGATAATGATTATACACTTATGCCACATTGGAAGAAACCTCAAGGATCATCTGGTCCAATCTTTATTGGCAAAAGCATAGTCTAGACAAGATGGCCCCCACCCTGTCCAGGTGAATCTAAAGTGTCCAATGTTGGGGAATCCACTGTTTCCCACATAATGCAGAGATTATGTGGCTGATTGTTCTCATTGTGAAAAGTTTTCCTCTTGTGTCAAATCAGAATCTTCCCATGTGTAACTTGCACACATCACTCTTCATCTTTTCTGTAAGACTCCTTATGAACAGGGAGTGTCCGTTTTCTTTGTAGCCACCCTTTAAATACAGGAACATGGTGAGAAGGTGTGCCCTAAGCTTCTTTCCTCCAAGCTGGGCAAACCCAGTTCTCTCAGCCTTTCTTCACATGACAGGCTTCCCAGTCCTTTTGTCATCTTTGTTGCCCTTTACTGCACCTTCTCCACTGTGTCCACATCTTTCTTGTATAGCAGGGACCAAAACTGAGCACAAGATTCCAGGTGTGGCCTGATCGGAATGGAGTAGAGCGGGATAGTGACTTTTATCTCTCCTGGTGTTGTGGCCAAGTCTGATGTTGGCTTTCTTTATTGCAGCAACAAACTGTTAACTCACACTGAGCTGCTTGTTCAGCAGGACCCCAAGGTCCCTTTCCATAGAGCTGCTGCTTAGCCAGGTAGATCACTGACTGTGCTGCTCTCTCGGATTACATTTTTCCATGTGCAAGACCTTACACTTGTCCTTATTAAACTTCATAAGGGTCTCATTAGCCTAATTTTTCAGCCTGTTCAGGTCTTCCTGCAGGGTGTCTCTCCCTTCCAAAGTGTCCACCTCCCCACTCAGCTTGGTATCACTGACAAACTTCATCAGGGTACACTTGTCCCATAATCCAAACCACTGATGAAGATACTAGATAGCATTGGGCCCAGTATAGTTCCTTGGGGGACTCCACTTGTGCAGCTGCCAGTGTGAAAGGGAGCTATTTACCACCACCCTTCAGGTGTGGCCAGTTAGCCAATTCCCCTCCCACTGCATGCATCCCACATCCAGACCATCCCACATCCAGACCATCACATTTCTGTAGGAGGAGGCCATGGGAAACCATATCAGAAGACTTGGAGATACCCAGGTAGACAACAAGATACCCAGGTAGACAACATTCACCACTTGCCCCATATCAACAAAGCAGGGTCATTTGTTGTGAGAGGCAATTGGGTTTGTCAAGCACAATTTGCCCTTGGTCAATCTGTGCTGGCTTTTCCTAATCACGGGTTCCATTTGACTTATGACAGCAGCCAGAAGAATTTGTTCCATAAGTTTCCCAGGGACCAAACTAAGACTGATGGGCTTACAATTTTCTGGATCCTCCCTTAAGTGCTTCCTCTAGATGGGAGTGGCAATAGCCTTCTTTCAGTCTTCTTGGATGTCCCCCAAACTCAAAGACTGTGGAGAGTGGCCTTGCAACTTTATTAGCCAGCTCTCCTTGGGTGGATACTGCCAGAGCCGATCAGTCTGTAGGGGTCAAGCTCCTTTAATAGGTTACATACCACATCTTCCTTCACTGATCATGGGTCTGTGTTTGCATCAGCCAGGTTTTCTGTTCCTAAGGCCTGGTATTGGTGAAAGGATGTAGGTGAAGAAAATGTTGAGTACCTTTGCCTTTTCAGCCTTGTTACGATTGATTTGCTCTCGTGTTTAACAGTGGGCAAGTACTTTCCTTCTGTCTCTGCTTGTTTACGTACCTGTCCTGGTTTCAGCTGGCACAGAATTTATTTTCATTCTAGTAGTTGGCACAGTGCTGTGTTTTAAATTGGTATGAGAATAATGATTACACCCTAATATTTTAGTTCTTGCTGAGCCGTGTTTGGCCTACATCAAAGACTTTTTAGTGTCCCATGCTCTGCCAGTGAGAAGGTCCACAAGAAGCTGTGAGGGAGCATGGCCAGGACAGCTGACCTTGACTGGTCAAAGGGGTATTCCATATGACAGAAGGCCCTGCTCAGTATCTGAACTAAGGGGGTGGAGGGTGGTGGGGGCTGGGAGGCGCCCATCGCTGCTCAGGGGTGGGTAGACTGGGGTTTCGTCAGTGGGTGGTAAGCAATGGTGTTGGGCAATTGCTTGTGTTTCTTGAGTTTTATTCCTCTCCCTTTTTTTCCTATTTTCATTTTATTTTACTATATTTCAACTAATCTCTTCTTATCTTAACCCATGGGTTTTATCTTTGTTCTGATACTCCTCTCTGTCCCACTAGGGTGGGGTGTATGCATGGTACTTTGTTGTGGTCTGGGGCTAAACTATGATAGTACCTGAAGAACCCTTTCTGGTAGTTTTTGACATCTGTGACCAATTTCTACTTGAGCTGAGCTTTTACTTTTCTAACTGCATCTCTGCACACCCTCACAATGCTGTTGTGCTTACTTGGATGTAATCCTGAAGCCCAGAAGGTTCACAGAGAACTGGATGAAGTGTTTGGTAAGTTTTCCATTCCTTTATCAAGATTGAAGGAATGGAGATGGGGATGTGCAGTGTGGCTATTCTAGAGTTTTAAGTGGCTAGAGGTGGTTGGGATGGGTGCTGAAACATCTGCAGGAAAGAGTACTGGGAAGGTTTCCCAAGTAAAGGGTAGGGTTTTTATTTTTATTCTTTTTTTTTTTTTTTTTTTTTTTTAATGGTGAAGCAGTTATAGACAGCCACTTATTTGCTGTTGTTTTGATCCTTCTCCCTTTCTGTTTTCTTCCCAGGAGGATATCAAGTACTGAATGGCACAAATATTCTTGTCATGATTTATGCCCTACCGATATTTTCCCTGACTGGAGGAGTTTAGCTTGAGCAATTCTTCCTGGAACACTGTAAGGAAAAGCAACTTTATGGACTCCAAATATTTAATGTTGATAGTTCGCCTGCATCCATCATTCGTAACTGACATTTCTGGTCTCACTAGGGGCTGATGTGAAGGACATTTCACCTGTATTTTCCCTTTCAGTCTTGCAATTGTTTCATGGTAGGCTTATCAGTTGAGTGTAGGTGTCATAGTATCAGCAGTGGGGCTGCTGTGGTGGCCTCTCTGAGAAAAGGTTAGAGAGGAGAACACAGACAGTTCCTGCTGGCTCCATAATGGATCCACTGCAAGACATAGCTAAGTCCAGCAGCCAAGCCAGTGGCACCTCTGTGAAGAAGTATTTACAAGTGCACAAAAAAATGCTAACCAGACAGAGGAGTGTGGGGAGGGAAAACAGAGGGAAGCAGCAGTGCAAACACTGAGGTCAGTGAAGGAGAAGAAGGCAGTGCTCCAGATTCCAGAACACAGATTCCTCAGCACCCTGTGGAGAAACCATGCTGGAGCAAGATTATCCTTCAAGACCTGCAGCCTGTGGAGGGGACCCATGATGGAGCAGGAGAGAAGTGTGCGGAGGGAGCAGCAGAGAGGAACTTTTGTCTTTGTTTCTAACTTCCTCATTATCAGTTTAATTGTCTATAAATTAAATTTCTGAAGTTGAGTCTGTTTTGCCCATGATGGTAACCAATAAGCAATCTTCCAGTCTTTATTTTGACCTGTAAGCTTTTGCGTCCTGTTGAGGGAGGGGAGTGAATGGGTGGGTGTCTGACTGCTGGCCAAGGCTATCCCACCACAGCTTCTAATAGGCTGTACAGCTATGACTGTGTAATATGGAGCCCCATCAAATGTGGACAAGAAACTTCCTAGAGCAAATATTGACAACAAATCTTCCATGCTGCAAGAATGCAGGTAGCAGATTTGCAGTGCTGTGCTTCTGTGACCCACAAGTTTTTCCTGATCTTAAACTGCCCTGTTTATTTATTCTTCATGACCTCTGGCTCACTTAATGTAATGTGTTGCATGCTGATAAATACTTTCTTCAAACTTGCTGGAGTTTACCAAGGAGGAGGCCCTGTAAGATCTAGCCAAATCACAGAGCAGTGGGTGGAATCTTCACTTGTGACCGCGGGTGAGATCATCCGTCTTGGAAGTGTGCATTTTCCTTGACACATTGATGAATAAATGTAGGTGTGGTGCTTTGGTAGCTACTTAGTGTTAATGTCTAATAGTTATGACAACGTCAGTGACACCTTATCAGAATTGCTTCACAACAGCAGTCTGTATTCTGTGGCGTTTCTGTGGGGTGGGTGGTGGTCACCATTATTGTAAGACATATTGTTATCCTGGTAGGGAAGATTTTTATTTCTTAGAGAGGAGGTAGGCTTCTGTTTTCTGTTAGGGATAAGTCATTCATGCAAAATGTCTCTTAATGAAGAATCCCAAATGGGATGGCTATGGATTAAAGCAGTTATTGCTGTACAGTGAACACCGAGTTGCAGAAACCAAGCAAGGTATGCTTGATGGAGTGGCATCAAAGCAATCAGTCTGTGTCTGAAAAACAGCTGTGGTCTCTATCTCAAAAATGCTGTTAATCTCCTCTACCTATGTGAGAAAGGGTGCCCAGAAGGATTTGAAGCTGGAGTCTTCCTCAGGATTTGGTCTTGGAAGACTAGATTTTGGGCTGTAGTAGCTTAGTTCGGGCATGAAATTTAGCATCAGGCCCCAAAATTCCTCTCTAAGGACCGGGGAGATCTCTGAGCTGTCCAGCACTGATGATACATTTTGAAATTGAGAGACTCTTATATTTTCATTGTGTAGGTGATGACAGTTGTGGACTACAAATGACCTGTTTTTTTCAGAGTAGCTTTCTGCATAAAGGCTAATCATGTGATGGTGTGTGCTGAGGAAGGGAGAAGCTTTTGCTAAGAAAAGCCTTTCTTAGGAACAAAACATCTATGAGAATGAGTTGGGTAGTTCTATGTTGTCCTTCTATTGTATCAGATCCACTTTAACCTTGTTTTGCTTTTTTGTTTCAATTTTTTTTGGTTAGTTTGTGTGGTTTTTTTCTTTTTTTTTCCCTCTTGCTGTTAATGATGATTTTATTAGTTCTTCTTATTGAAGAATCCAGGCTACATTCTAGGGACTAGCAGAAACCTGTGTTGTCATCGTGACTCTTGGCTGACACAGCTACCAAACAGGTCATGTGTCTTCTGTCAGCACAGGCAGATAGGCTTCCACTTAGGTAAGAGGCTGAATAAAAGTAGGTTTGCACTGTTACGAGCATTTATAAAAGCAAAGAGTGACTAACCAGTGAAGTGCTCACAGAAATCCAATAACATAAATAATCCAATTTGTTCCAATGGAACAAACAGCTCTCAGGGTGAAAAGGAAATGCTAATCACAATCTGGTAGAAATCTCATTTCATACAGAACCTCCTCCAAGGTTTGTTATGATTTCAAGTCTTGGTGACATAACTAGGCCTCAAAGATGCCATGTGTCTCATTGCTTCTTTCTTGGGTATATATCTTTTTGTCTCATTCCAATGTTTCTGCTGCCTTTTGTTAGCATCATCACCATTGCCAGCTGCTGGCAGGATGTTGCAATGTTTGTTATGCTGTGTTCCCTACTATTTTCCCTATGGCTTTTCACCTTCTTCCTCCTGTTTCACAGATTTTTTTTTTGTTTCTTTTTTGTTTTGTTTTTGGGTCTTGGTTTTTTTTTCCTGTAGAAGGAGTTATCAGCAGTTAGAAGTACAGATTTTTTACTCAGAATCACAAACATTCACTTCATCTAATTATTGGTCTGATGAAGGCAATAAACTGCAAGATTTTTTGTAAATAAGAGAACATAATTATTCTGCTGATCTCCACATTAAAAAGGCAAAAGGTGAGCCTCTTCATCTTGTGTGCTTGCTTCCTTCCTGGGATGTCACTTGAACAAAAGAGTGTGTGATGATTGTGTGACTTGCCTATGTATTTGCAAGACTGGGCATATATCTACTGGTTTCTGTCGCATACCATTACAAACAACAGCAAGAGTAGCAAAGTTCATTTCCAGCTGTTTACTGTGCAGAAAGATATAACAGTCAGCATTTATGATGAAGTGTTTGCTGGGAGATTGCAGGAACATAGTGCCAAAATTTACCCCGCCACTGCTGCCAAGGGTCACAAAAACCGTACTTAACTTCTGATGTTCTGAGCTTTCTGTTTGCATTTTTTATTGCAGTTGTTTTATTTATGCTGTTTGTTGATTTACTAAAAATGCTTGCATATTATTTTTTGGTACAAAGCAAACAAGATAAATGTGACTATAGCCATAAATACCTTTTGTGCCTTGTTCAGGGGCAAAGTTTTGTGAATTGGCTACGAACCAGACTGCTTCAACCAAAATGCTGTTTGACCAAAAGGTTTCTGAGCACCTGCTTTGAGAAACAGAGACTCCTGCAGCAGTGAGAAGAGACCTGCAAAGAAGGTTCTCACTCTTCACTTGGCTCAGAGGAGCCAAGTGAGGGCAGGGAAGTAGCATTGTTCCCTCTGACTGGCCTGCCATCAGGAAATGCTAGCAGGCAGCCTCTCCATAGGAGTGTTTTTAAACTCTGTTTATTTTCCTGGCAAGAAGCTACGCCAGTGGCCTCTGTAGTCGCTCCACCTCCTGCTCTTTTGGCCAACTTTCACGCACCCTTTTCTTACGGCAACAGCAGAGCCGGGTAGAGGCAACGCCTGTTTCACAGCAGCGACCAAGGCTCAGAGCAGGCACCTCTCAGGAGGCTGAGAGGTGATGATGGAGGTCCTGGAAGGATTCTCAGGGAGACCCCAGCTGCTGCCCTTGGGAGCTGGGGTCATTGCTGTGCTGTTGACAATTGTGACTGTGTGCTCCCTGCCGTCCCTGATGGAACACTGGAGGCGATGGTGGATGCTGAGGTCGATCCCGGGTATCAGCCCCTGCTATCCTGTGGTGGGAAATGCCCTGCTCTTAGAGCGGGAAGGACAAGGTAATGCCAGCTCACACTGTAGCCCAGCTGTGAGGTCCCTGCACTGCGTGGGGTTTGCTGGAGGAGCCAGCAGTGGTGAGGTGCTTGTGTGATTGAGCTGTGGCTGGCTGGGGAAGGGGAGTGGGGTGTCAGAGGATGTGCTGTTGCCTTTAGGTCTTGCTGGGCTTGTGGGCAATCTGCAGAGGGGAACTGTGGGAGGAGTGGGCAGTGAAGAGGAAGGGAGAGGAAATGCATAAATGTGACATTATTATCGATCTGAAAGATTAACTGGAGGTTAAATCTGACAGCAGCTGATGCTGGGCTCAGACTGTTAAGTGGTTGATAGGGTGGAGCATGAACGCTATGGAATTTGTTTTGTTATGGTGTTTTTGAGAGAGGGAGGCGTGCTGGGGGCTCTTGCAGGAAGTGCTGTTTCACAAAGTAAAACACTGTGTCCTCGTGGCTTTTTGCGATTCAAACAAAACTTGAAACAATTACCTTCCCACCAGCGAGCATATGCAAGGAACTTTAGCATACCAAGTTGCTTTTATCCAAGCTCACTTTCAGAATCATCTGTGACTTAGATTTATTTCTTGGACACAAAAGAACTTGCTGAGTATTTACAGTACATCCCTCGAAAGCAACACTTTTTGTTCTTGCACTGATTAATGGGACCTACTTTTTACCAGGGGATTGAGAGAGCACTAATGTGCTACATATTCCCTTTCCATTTGGTACCCATTTTTAAACAAAAACATATTTCTTAAGGAGTTTGTGGTATCAATGTGTTGGTGGGCCTGCTGCCACTGGCTCACACTCTTTGTGTGTGTTTGTGATGCCTGTGTATGCCAGTTCTTTGTGCACATGTGTTGCTGGCTGTGTATGCTGCCAGAAGAGAGACTAATGGGTCATGGGAACATGACGAAGTGAAGTCAAGTGTGGGTACAGCATTGGAACACAAATTGCCCAGTGCTGACCCGTGCTGAGACACTGTGCCTCTGTTCACAAGGTGCACTGTCATATCTTTCCTTTGGATCCAATACCTTATCTAAGTACAAATATGAGAGGTCTGTGGTGGATGTGAGGGCAAGAAGCTTTCCACGAAGTTGGCTTTGGGGAAGCAGTAGGAGCATCATAGTCAGGATATTTATACAAGCCAGACTGAGAGATGAATCTTTTATTTTCTTTCTTTTCCTCTTTTTTTAAAATCTGGAAAAAACATAACCAGAATATTGTGTCTATCTCCAGAAAGCAATTTGATGGAAACTCTGATGTTCTGTGTAGTCTCTAATCTCATTTGTTAGGAACCACATTACTCCCATGTCCATCCATCTTTGTTCTTGTTTATTTATGAAAAATTAGTGAAGTTTGTGGTTTTTAATAATTTCCATTAAAAAGATGACCAAAAAAACTTTAAGAAAGGGTAAGGTAAGGTTTTATAGCAGAAAGGAAAATAACTTTTCATATGATAGTGATTTTGTTTCTTGGTGTTGGTAAACAATGGCTGGAAAATGTGCTGTTTTAATCATGGCAATGTTAAGAAAAATATTTTAAAAATAGCAAAATTATCCGATGCTCTTAATCCTATTAGATGAGGTGTCATTAGAACTTCTCCTAAGATTAGGGAAAGCTGTATTTTGGCATCTATTAGGAAACTTTTTTTTCTTTGATTTGGGGACCTTTGAATTTTCAACTCTGCACAGGCCTGTAAAGGAGTCATTTGTTGTTTAAGCTTGTTTCTGAAAGGGCAAAGAAGTGTTTAATCCTTGAACATTCTGAGAGTGGCTCCCACCTTTAATATTTTATAATTAAACTGATTGTCCTCTGTGATGGGATAGTATCAAAGACCTTTCTGAATCAAATCAAACACCATCTACTGCTCTTCCCTTGCCAACCGATCCAGCTATTTGCCATGCTTTCTCTATGGCTAAACTGACAAGACATGGTCTGGATAAGTGTATAGTAACTTGGGAGGAGAATTCACTGGGTTGCTGAGCTCACCAGGCTGAAGTCCAGCTGGCAGCTGGCCAGTGGTGGTATCTCTCAGGCTGATCCGTATCATAAATGATGTTGTGAGTCTGTACCCTAAGATATTAGCGCAATTGAATTGTAAAATACTCAGGTGCAAAATATGCTGCTTGGTCATTGCAGCAGGTTAAAACTACAACAAAACAAAAATTGCAGGGCATATGGTATAAAAGAGTTCATTACAGAGCCCTTGCTTATTCAGTAAACCCCCCTTGTTGAAGCTCTACTCTGATTTTTCATTCCAGCTTTTTTTTAAACAGCTACAATTTTATGCGGAAGAGTTCAGAAGTTGGCCATTGTTCAAACTTTGGATAGGACCATTGCCTGTCATGATTTTGTATCACCCTGATAGTGTGGAGGTGAGTGTGCTGGTCTTCTGTCTATTCTACTGTTGTGCAGATCAGTGTCCAACCTGTTAGTTTCTACTATCTCAATGTAATTTGTGTTAAAAAGGGCTTGGACTGGATTTGCTTTGGGATAGTCCTCTGAGTTAGTGCTAAAGAAAGGTGTAAAGTGAAGGGATATAAAAAGGCCTACTCAAAGGGGATTGGGGGGAATACTGAAGATGATCAGCAAATGAAAGCACCAAAGAAGCATTCCTTTAGCTTTGTTTTCACATGTGAAAGCTTCTACTCCCAAGATCAGAGCAGACAAGCAGATAGCATGAAAGATGGGACCATTGAAATAAGGATAGAACATTATGAAATTCAGGTCACAATGCTTGTGTCTCTTTGATAGACTTCTGCATTAGAACTTGGTGGGTCTGTTTTGATGCCATGAATTGTAGTCATTTGTTTTGCTGCTGACAGTGATTGTCCTTGAACTTGGAAGACAGCATTGTTTCTCTGTTGGAGTGTTTATTGAAGAACTAGTGAAGAAATCTCTCTCCATCTAACAAGTGATATTTTTTTCCTGTCTGTTCTTTTTTCTGACAGGTTATTCTGAACAGTTCAAAACATATCGAAAAATCATACCTGTATGATTTCCTGCATCCATGGCTGGGCAGTGGACTTCTGACAAGGTATAATGGATAAGAAAATTCAGGTGCACTGCTGTCTTTTTGAAAATTTGCAGGGTATATGGTAGGAAGAGGTCTTAGTGGCAGCAATGCTGTGTGTATCTCTGAACAAAGAGATTGTGTGCATTGCTTATCTCAGCTGGTCATGCTGCAGACCTGTAAGATGGGCCTGAGATTAGTGATGCTTTGGGGTAGGATGGGAGGGTATCTGCACTCTTTCCTTCATTTCATTTGTGAAGTGGAGGATCATGAGAAGTGAGTGTGGGTGAAAGCGTAAGTCAGGAGTGGAGAGAGGGAGGAGCAGTGGTGTAAGGGTTTGGTGTCCTCCAGTCTCAAAAGGGTAAAGGAAGGTTTAGTTTGGATGATGCAGATATTCAGGGGTCAGAGCAAGGTGAGTATAGAGTGCCTTTGGTGCCTTTGAGTCTCTTCAGAGATTTTGCAAAAAGATCAAGGTCTCCCTGTTAGTAGAAAAGCTTTGTTGCTCTTTTGGAGCCCTCAGAGGTGGATTCCTCATGCTTTATGATGGGAGCACGGTACTGTAAAAAGCAGCTGTGATCATGTGGTGTGGGAAGTGCAAGTTCATGTGAGAGAATGAGGTACGTGTTTTATCCTGAGTTTTGTTCATGATCTTTAGGGAGGCAGTAAGTAATCAGTAGCAATGTGCAGAAGTGAGGTCCATGGGCATCAGGCATGGTGTATCCTCACTGTTCTTCCTTACTGGTTGTTTTGTCTCCCACGGACTTAGAGAGGCATTTTGACTTCCTTGTGCTCGCAAAAAGTGTAATGGAGGAGAATGTTCCAGCCTCTGCTGGTTAGGGGCAGCAGCAGCAGACAGCAAGCAGATAAGCTGGCCTGTGGAGAGCCCCAACAGCAGGTTAACAGGAGCCGTGGTGTGATGGTTTCACTCTGTAAGCAGAAGTGCCAGCTGTATGCCTGTGGAGCAGGTGATTTTAAAAAAGTGAACAGGAAGCTGCTGTCACTCACTGTATCTCCGTGCTTGTCATTGGCATATGGGAAATGACGGCCTGTCTCCAGGGAAGTAGATTGTAGCTAGGCCTTGAGGTAGCCATTTTCATAATGTCCCTAGGCCCTAGTTCTCTGCAGGCCTCATATCATGGTCAGCAGATGAAGGCAAGCACAACTACTGATTCAGAGAGATGGTGGGGTGGATTGAGGCCTTGATGCTGAATAGCTGGTTTGGCCTCTGGCTGGCTTCTGCTTGGTCCCTCTAAGCCTGTGCACTGACCGAAAAGGATGTATTGTCTGGAGGGTTGTTGGCATCTCTGTTGAGACCAGCTGGAGCCACCAATGGTGGCTTCTGCTTCCAAGAGATCTGGAGCAAGAAATGTTTCCATTTGTTCCTTCTGTGGAGTGCTGTGAACAGCTTGAAGAGACATCTACAGTGTGTCCATCTCTTCCAGGCTGCAGTATTTACTGTGTATTTCCTGTAACGATGAGGGTTTTATTTTTTACTTGGAGTTTTTTAGCCTTCCTTCTCCCCATTAATTTTACAGCACTGGAGACAAGTGGCGGTCACGGAGGAAGATGATAACTCCCACATTTCACTTCGCAATCTTGAATGACTTTCTAGAGGTCATGAATGAACAAGGAAATATTTTGGTGAAGAAACTTGAAAAGCATGTTGACAAGGAACCATTTGATGTCTTTATGGATGTCACTCTGTGTGCCCTTGATATCATCTGTGGTAAGACCTGTTCATTTATTGTGGTGGGACTGTGAAAGATGTGAAGATCTTCACAGAGATTTCACAGAGAAAGACTCTGTGAAGATCATGAGTTCAGCTGTGCCAATTTGTGCGAGATGATTGCAGAGGAATGTCCCTGCATATTTTCTAAATGCATTTCCATCCGTTTCCATCCTTCCCATCCTTTTTCCTGGGGTTTACTATGTGCATTTGAGCAGGTGAGTTTGTGGGATTGGCAGGACAGAGGTAGCAGTCTGAAGTGTGGTTGTCTTGAGGAGCAGGATTCCTGGGCATGGAAATACAAAGACAGCTCATTCCCTGCAAAGGGATATGTGTATTCACATGTTGAAGGGATGGTGTGATAGTCAGAAGCTGGGAGCAGTAATAACTTACTGTGCACACTGCATTTCACTTTGTAATTGTGAAATGTTGATGTTTTCCTCCTTCTAGAAACAGCAATGGGCAGGAATGTGGGTGCTCAGAAGAATAAGGATTCTGACTATGTTTCTGCTATCTACAGGTAAATGCACATATTCCTTAGTTACTTTGTAGTTGAGCTGGAGTTGATATTGTTGGTGTCAGGGGGGAAGGCCAGGGGGTCAGAGAGGGAGGCATGTAAAGCATTGGAACAGACTAACCTTGAGTTGCTAAGTACCCTGGAGGTGTGTGAAAACCTATGGCACTTAGGGTCATGGTTAGCAATGGACTACACTGGCTTAACACTAGATTAACAGTTGGATTCAATGATCTGAAAGGTCTTTTCCAAGCTAAATGAATCTATGATTCCATGATCTTACTCTTAGCTTTTGATGGAGCTTGTTGAGACAGGTACGATACAGAAAAGGTGTAGACCTTGAGGGTTTGGTTATCGTTGGTTCCTTGGCCTTTTCCAAATTGTACCACAAGTGTGCTTGAAGTTGGTAATAATTACTCCTCTGCAGCTAAAGCATGTGCAAGACTTGAATAGCAATGACAATCAGCCCTTCCAAATGTACTCAGTTGTGTTTGAGCATACTTGAAGTCTCATATTGTTCACTTTAAATACATTTTAAGTACTTTTACATGTGGTCTGGTATCTGGACATTCAAGTAGGAATGCAATGCTCTCAGAAACTGTTTGAGTTCTTGGAGCAGATATTTTAGAAGCCTGTCGTGAGTAGTGTTTTCAACATGGTCAATGCTTTACTAAAGTGGGGTGTGATCAGACTGGATGACTTAATAGGCCTGTTTCAAGAGGATTCCATCTAAATGAGAATATGCTCTCCTTCTCAGAGATCAGTGGTTAAAGATATAAAACATGGTGATGCTGGGACGAGTAACAGAAATTTTAGATTGTATAAAATCAAGAAACAAATGTGAACAGCCTTCCTTTCAAAAAATGGATTTAAACCTACACAATATGTTAGGTTCTCCTTCATTAGGGTACATAGAATTCTTATTTTGGTTCTTGAAAGTGTGCTATAATTTTTTTTTTTTGGTCAAGTAATGTTACATGATATAATTGTTTTGCCCCTAGGATGAGTGATCTAATCCAACAGCGACAGATGAGCCCTTGGCTTTGGCCTGATCTTTTATATATACTGTTCAAAGAAGGAAGAGAGCACAAGAGGAACCTCAACATCCTTCACAATTTTACAGATACAGTATGGAGTCCTTTTTAAAAAAATATATTTATCATGATAATTTTCATTGTTGGAGCAAAGTTTTGCACTCAGAGTTTCCAAATGGGGGTGAGGTTCAGCCTCCTTGTTATGTTGTCTCTCTGTCGGTATGCTAAGGAATTCCATGAAAAGAAGACAAGAGCTGATTTCCCTTTCAGGATCTCTGCTGAATTTAAACAAAGAAGTAGACTACTCCAACGGAGTGCCAGAACTTGCAGGTCCTTGACAACTGAAACAAACAACAGAAATTCATTGAATTCTTGTTCTGCCCCCAAAGCTCATCTGGAGCACCTGCAAAAGCTCACTGCTGAGTTTGGAGCAGTAAGCATAGGTCTCTGCCTGGAATACTGAATTCCATGTATTCATGTATTGAAGCCTGTATTCGTTTTCCCCTATTCAGAGCAGAACTGCTGAGATAAGCAAACACATGCAAGTCCCCACATTAGCAGTAAGACACTTTGACACAGAGATCATTAAGCATGCATCACTCACTTGGCATAAAAGGAAGTGTTCTCTCACCTTGTTACACTGTGGAAGTAACAGCCTTTTCTCTCACCGAATAATTCCTATGCTATCCTCGCCAAAGTTTGCCCTCCCACATGTACTGTTAGGTTGTTATCAGAGAGGCTGCTTTCCCTATGCACGTACCCCATGATGTCACTGTATCAATGTCTATGACCAAGGAAATAATCTCTGAACTTTGACTATGTATTATCAGTCACATTGACTGTGCTTTTAAGTACTTCATGTTTTGCTTCCTTTTATTGGAAGTTGCAGCAGTGAGGCATGAGAGAGGCTCTTAAGAGGACCTAAGGTAGCATTTGCACTCTTCCCGTGCTGGGTTGGTGCACTGAATATAAGAAGCCAAATCTTAGAATATGATAAAGGACAGTAAATAATAATGTCACCTGGTGTAGGGGCTGACAGCAAGCACTGAGGTGAAGGATGGGTCAATGTGTGACAAACATGCATGTTCAGTGAGGGAAACAATGTGTGTATCTAGAACTGTACTTTTTTCTTTCATTCAGTGATTCCTCTGAACAGAATTACATACTCTATACCCTTTCATTTTAATGATTTTGTTTGTTTCAAGAGCAATGCAACGTTATTGAAGGGTTCTGTTTTGGTTGTGCAACAACAGTGGCAACAAGAAGAAATGTATGTCTGTTACTGGGTCTGTACTTTGACCTAAAAAGGGAAATTCAGCCATTGCTCTCATACTGAAGAAAAATTTGGAAGCTTTAGTGTAGTGGGTTCAGCAATAATATGTGTAGCCTTGACACAGGGCTCTGGGATGCCCTGGCTTCTCTTCAGTTTCCTAGGTTTTTCAGAGATTGGAAGTGAGATCTTTCCGTAGCTGTCTAATAGGATAAAGAAGATCTTATTGGTAATTAGCATGTTCACACTGTGGTGATTTTTTTTTATTTGCTGTTGCTATTGTTGGCATTCATGATTGGCTTATTCTAGATACTTTGGATATGTTTACACTTCTTGATGAACCCCAAGTTGTTTATGTAGTTTGGCTATCTATTTTCTTGATTATATAAAGGCTGTTTGTCGCTGTTGAGCCGCTAGCTGAGGAATGACCCAGGTTCTCAGACAAGGAAAGAGAGAAGGTATCTTTATTATTTTGATTTCCATATATATAGAGTCTTCAGAGGTCACCCAGATTGGTCAGCCCGAGACCTCCCCCTAGGCCCAATTGGCCAAGCCTGAACTGACCTAATCCGGAGACGTTGTTTGCAAAACATCCAAACTTTATCTTTGTTTATGAAATGTAGCAAAATGTTCTCATGGGAAAGACCTGTGCTAGCCACATACTTTCAAGGTTTATAATATTGCTTGAGGCAAGAGAGGCTGGTCATATGTCACTACTAATACAAAAAGTCAGTTAAATTTCATGACGTAATGCTGACAGTTGTGCTAACTGGTTCATGTAGACTGCTACAGATGGATGTTGTTGTTTTGGTAAGTTAGGACAAGACTGTGTGATGCAAACTGTGTGCTTGTGCTGAATTCAACATATCTGATGTAATGGTTCTAATCTCAGGTCATTGCAGAAAAAGCTGAAGAACTTAAAAATGGCAAGCAAAAGAAACATGATAGTGATGACAACTGTGAAGAAAATGGTTCCAAAAAGAGAAAAGCATTCCTGGACATGCTGCTGAATGCAACAGATGATGAAGGGAACAAATTGAGCTACAGGGACATTCGTGAGGAAGTGGATACTTTCATGTTTGAGGTAACCAAGGAATCATTGGTTTGTTGCTATTTTTTCGTTTGTTTGTTTGTTTGTTTTTTTGGTTTTGGTTTGGTTTTTTTTTTGATGACTGTGTTTGATGGGTTTTTTAGTTTGTTTTTTTGCTCAAACCTGAGATTCAGAATTTGTGTGTGGTGACTCTAATCTTAGTTCAGGAGGTTGCTTTTAGCATGATTTTATTTTAGCCCTGGATGCCTAAGAGGAAATCTCAGTGTTTCTATCCTACAGAGATAGGATAGAAACATTGATGTGACCTGGGAAGAGGTTGGACAATGCATATGTGGTAGGCCCTGCCTATATGAGGATATTTAACTCATGAAAGCAGGTGAGAAATAAAAGCTTAATAGCCAACATGGACCATGGACTCTTGGCTTGTGTTGCAAACCTCATTAAAACTGAAGAGAGCTCTAAATAGTTTCAGTGTTTTGACTTGCATTTTTTCATGTCTTCTCACATTTTTCCCTTCTCTTCAATCTCCTGGTTCTGCTGTCCACTGTGCATTAGTGCCTTGACTTCTTGTGGAATTTTATCACAGAATGGCTTGGGTTGGAAAGGACCTTAAAGATCATGCAGTTCCAATCTTCCTGCTATGGGCAGGGATATCATCCACTAGATTAGGTTGCCCAGGGCCCCATCCCACCTGGCCCTGGACACCTTGAGAGACAGGACATTCAAAACTTCTCAGGGCAATCTGTTCCTCACTACTCTGAGTAAAGAATTTCTTCCTAACATCTAATCTAAATCTCTTATCTTTTGGTTGAAAATCATTCCCTCTTGTCCTATCACTATATGCCCATGTAAAATGTCACACTCCCACTTTTTTTTTTTTTTTTTTTAATTAAGCCCCCTATAAGTACTGAAAGGCCACAATCAGGTCTTCCCAGAGCCATCTCTTCTCCAGGCTGAACAATCCCAACTCTCTCAGCTTGTCTTCATTGGAGAGGTGCTCCATCCCTCTGGTCATCTTCAATGCCCTTCTTCTTGGCTGCTTCCCTGTCTAATGAAGGATCTGAAGAAGATTTTAATGAGTTTTCCATACACTTCCATTAGATGGACTTGAATTTTATCTCAGAAGAACTTAATTCATAGAATCATATTAACACTGTTGTAACCTAGAGAAACTCTCTTCCCATCTTGCCATTTCTGTACTACAGCAGCATCCTGAATTTCCCCACAAGCATGCTTTTTTAGTATCAAAATCCTTTTTTGGTCAACTTTTCCATTTGCTGTTCCCCTCCTTTTTTATGTTTTTTTTTTCCTTCTTTGGTTCACCTTTTGTCTCCCCTTTCCTCTCCTCCCCATGGTGCTGAAAACTAGTAGCTGATTCCCTTCTCACAGAAATCCAAGTATTCTCTTCTATGGCTACTGTACTATGTCTCATTAGACCCTTTTAAGATAGTTTTGTAAAGGTTACAAGTTGCGTCCATTGTATCTCTCCTGTGATAGTCACTGGCCCCCCAGATGTTGACTGGACAGTAACCAAAAATATGAACATACATCTGATTCATTGTGTTGATACTGATAGTTCATGCAGCTTCTGAGAATCAGAAGAGAGGGATTTTGCTTGGGTTATTTCAACACTTCTCTTTTGATCAGTTTTCAGCACCTCACATAGTCGTGGATCACCTTTTATCTTGCTAGTGTCTTGAACAGAGTTATTCACTCTTGATTCTTGTTTCTCTCATGATCATGGGACTAGTAAGTCTCACTTTTCATACTACCTGCATACCTAAGTATTTACAAAACCCGCTGGTGCATGGAAATAGAGTTGCTGTGAATGTCTTTGTCGATCTGGACCTGTAGGGCCATGATACAACAGCAGCTGCTATGAACTGGGTCCTCTACTTGCTTGGACGTAATCCTGAAGTTCAGAAGAAGGTTCACAAGGAATTGGACGAGGTGTTTGGTAAGTTTCCATTTTCCCCTTCATTGGGGTTTTGCTGCATTTGTGACTGGAAATGTGTTAAAAGCCTAGAAGTAGAAGGGGAATTAGGAGCATGCCTTGTGACCCTTCTGGGGTTTTCAGCAGCTAGAGATGGTTGGGATGAGTGTGGGAAGGTCTGTAGGGACATATAACCAACCTTAAATCTTTGGGGCAAGATATGCATATTCAATGTATTTGTAACACCTTCTTGTATGTAGTCTTGGTGCATGATGAGAGTTTCGGGGGGACCAGGATGAGTTTGTTTAGCCAAAGATGGGGAGTTTTGGTCTTGCTCATGCCTCTATTTGTTTTTGGACAGACAACACTGAGCGTTCTGTTACAATGGATGATTTGAAGAACCTTCGATACCTTGAATGTGTTGTGAAAGAAGCTCTTCGTCTCTTCCCTTCAGTTCCCATGTTTGCCCGTACTTTGAGAGAGGATTGCTGTATTAGTAAGTAATGCTGTGTTTGCTACTTTCCCTCCTATCAGCATTTCTGCAGTGGAGGTGTTTCCCAAGTAAAGGGCAAAGTTGTTTTTTTACTGTTCTGTTGTGTATAGGAAGTCACTTGTTTGCTGGTTTTTTGACCCTTATTGTCCCTTTCTCTCTTCTCTTTAGAGGGATATAAGATACCAAAAGGCGCAAATGTTCTGGTTTTAACTTATGCCCTGCATAGAGACCCTGATATGTTCCCTGACCCAGAGGAGTTCAGGCCTGAGCGATTCTTCCCTGAAAATTGTAAGGGAAGGCACCCATACTCTTATGTGCCCTTCTCAGCTGGTCCCAGGAACTGCATTGGTAGGTATCTGAAGAGGAAGCCCTTGTAACAGTTCTGCTTTTGAATGTGGTAACTGAGACAGCAAAGATTAATGATTGTATAGTGTTCTTCCTGACCCTTCATCCCTGAATTCTGCGTCCTGTGTACCCTCCAAGCCTAGCATTTGAGCTGCCACATTTTTTTCTTCAGAAGGGTTTTCTTTCTTCCTAGGGACCAGTGTCTGTCATGCTGATGTTTCCTCCTCACTTCCTGTGCAGCCTGGCAGCATGTTATTGAGCTCCTGAGTTGAGGCATGATTGCTTCCAAATTTGTGATTCTCAGTGTCAGCAACAGAGAATGAGAGAAATCACATGTCCTGCACCTGTTTTACTCTGGAGACTCCTCATCTGTCTCTCTCATGATCTGAGCTGAATGTCCCAAGCATGCAATCTGCCACTTATGTATTCTTTCCCTCTTTCCGAAACCGTAGTTAGTTTGGTGTTCTGTCATCCCAGAACTTATTAGCACTTCAGGTGCCACTGAGACACTTGGTATTTATCTGTGCTCCAAATAGAGGTGTTGTGGTTTATATTGTAGAACATGTGAAAAGACTGTTCTCTGCACTGGTTTCGAGTGCAGATCGGAAACATCCCAAAGTTGTCATGCCATTTACAAAAATGGGAATTATGACTTCTTTTGGGTTTTTTTATTTTGTTTGTTTGGTTTGGTTTCTGTTTTTGGCCGATGGGATTGATTTGTTTTGATTTGTCTCATTGGTAGTAGGTGCTCTTTTCCATAAGAGCAGTAAACTAGGTCTTTCCACATTCCAAAGAGAAATCTAATTAAATATAACATGTCTAGCTAGTTCCTGAGTGTGCAGGACCATGTACAGGAGAGGTGGTTTATTAGTATAATTGCAGAAATGCCTGGTGTGAACAGGTGTATGGACTTCCATCTGTGTATAGGATACAGAGGGGAGAACATAAAAAGTTCTGAGCACTGTGTTTTGTGTCCCATCTCCATTTTTTAGTTTTTGTGTACCACCTGGTTTGTGGCACTTGGTTTGATTTCCCTCGCATTTCTCTTTTCTCATGTTTCCTTCTTCACTTTTCGCTGAAGTGAAAATAGAACTTTGCCTTTTGTGTTACCAAATCATAAGTGCATGTAAGGCTTAACGACCATTGAAGGAAGGTCTGTTTGTCATTTCGTTGCAGTTGCATCTCCTTTAATCCTCTCCACATATATAGATTTTCCTCTCCCCACAGTCCCTGTGCTGCATCTTCTGCTCTAGTGTGCTGTCCGTGCCCCTTGCTTAGTCCATCCAAGAGACACAAAGCTGTGTTTTGTATAAGTTCCATATAACGTGTTGACTGTTTCCACATTGCTGTTTGAGTTCTGTGTATTATGGGAAGGAGGACGTACTGTGGATTGTCCAAGGAAGGCCAGAGTTTTCATGCAGAGAAAAGTGCTAATGTTAGTTGTATACAGATGAACTTGATTTTGGCCTAAAGCTAATTCTGTTCTAAAGGCAGATGCACAGTTCTTGCTATCTTATGTTCCTGTGAGCATGCAAATGCAGAAACTGTTGATACAACCTGACAATAACTGTTTTTTTTTCTGCCCTGTAACTCATAGGCCAGCGCTTTGCACAAATGGAGGAGAAAACTATTCTAGCCCTCATCCTGCGTTGCTTTTGGGTGGAGTCATGTCAAAAGCCAGAAGAGCTTGGTATATCTGGAGAATTGATTCTTCGTCCAGATAATGGCATCTGGATTAAACTGAAGAGGAGAACAAATGCTGGATCAGAATGAAAGGGATTTCAAGAGTTTGCTTCATAAGTTTTCAGTCTATTTAGGCTGAGACATATTTTAAAATCAAATATTTTGATGTCAGTCCAGTAATTTGTTGTTACTGTTTCGTTAAAGAAGATGCAGTAATAGCCCTAACTGCTCTACCTTTATAGTGCATGTGAACTTTATGTCATCTTTGGAATGCAAGTGTTTAAACCTCAAATTTTAGTGCCTTATCTGCTCAGATGAAACCATTCTAATTGCCACAGTGTCAAAAACTTGAACTATGGTTATAACAATAGCAATGCCTATGGTGAAGTGATCAGCTTCCACACCATAGCATTTTCCAGGATGTCTCAAGTATTTGTGTAGTTTTCAGGTTTCTTTCATTCTGAGAGATACAAGTGATAATTCTTCCTCTTGTCACAGTATTTTCTCTTTTTTGGTGATGACTGCATCTGTAAAGACCAAGCAAAAATTTCTGATAATTTCACTCCTCCTTGGTAAACATTTGAAGTAGTACTTAAGTAGTGAATGCTCTGAATTATTTTTTAACAAACTGTACCACAAACATTAATTTGTATAACCATAGCAGGAACTAGACAATGTGCAAATTACACACAGGATTTCATAATGACAGAAGTACTGTATTATTACAAACTTTGAGAATAAACTTCTACTATGCTTCAATACGGACTGAAATCGTGTCTGTTGAAATCGTACGCCTGTGTGCAGGTAAATTACAGAAGGATAATAATTTCTTAACATCAGTTCCTCTAGGGTGATAAGTCAACTAGATTTTACTGTGCTAGTCAAAGCTGAAACAATGAGCCAGTGTGCTCTTGCCTTCTAGGTCCGTGAAGACAACATACAGAGTTTTTTGCTAATTGATGCTGAAGAGGAATTACAGTGATGGAATGAAGTGCCTATGAAAGTTTCTGACTGATTTTATCTTCAGGGCAGATCAAAATCTGCTACAGGCCATATGGCTGGAGGACAGACTCTCCATGATTTTTGCAAGCACTGAAGAAAAAGCTGGTGCTAAACCAAGCTGAGGTCCTCTAGCTGGTCTGGCCTTTGCTTGTGCCCTATGCTTGGGGCTTCTTTTGGCTGGTGTGTGTTCCTCCAGCCCAATGCCTAGCGCCATACAAGAGGGGTGGCCACTGGTAAGCACACTTCTGTCTTTAGTTGCTCTTGCCACTTGGCAGTAAGAGCTTTTTGTGGGTTGTTGCCTTGAGGTTGTTCTTGGTCTGTGGGCAACCTGCACGGGGGAACTGGATGAGAAACTGGAGGTCGGAGCTGATAAAACCTATATGGAATGTTCCACTCTAATGTTTAGTGTGTTATAAAACAAGAAAGGAGTAATCTTTACTGTCCTTACTGATTTTGTTGACATTTAGAGATTCCTTCTTTTTGTCTGTTTTCCTGTGCCCTTTTAACAACGCTTAGTCATTTAATACCTGGGATGGTGCTGTACTTTGCAGAGTATCATAATAAAGAGAAAATATTTTATATTTTTCCAAGTAAATTAGAGGTTTCCTTGAACCTGCCAAATTCTTTATGTTCTGATAAGCCTAGTTTTTACCATTTTCTGAGGATCTCCTAAAAAGAAAGTGTTTAACTGATTAGTTTATATAAATGAAATCACAGACCTTGACAAATAGTCTATAATTGCTATCTTTATTTTGCCTTTAAGAAAAAAAGTGTTTAACACTAGTAATACTTGCATTTTTCAGCCTTCTTTTTCAAAGAGAGGTTTTTTTGCTGTATAATAACAAGAATTTCAGTTTCCAGGGCTGAATGTAAAGATTGTCTTCTGTATAATGAGATAACTTTTGAGACAACCTTAATCGGTTAATGCATGTAATACAAATGACACGTGTTTTTCAAAGAAACTCTAAGTTAAGGAATTGTTTCATGCTTTTGGGTACTTTGGGTACTTGGCAGTGTGAGCTTTCAAGGTAAACAACATTTGCATCCAGAATATGTTTTCTGAGGACATTTGGTGTGTAGTTGAAACCTGGAGAGGTACCTCATGTCTGAAGCTGTGTCCTTTAGTTGAGGACTTTCAACACAAATGATAACTAGCATTACTTCCTTTTCTTCTGTGGGATCTGTTGTGTGGAAACAGTTTGTAAGATTGACAAAAATTATAACAATTCTTTCCGTAAGATTATTCTTGTGACTTCTATCTACACTGACCAATATTTTTTCTTGCACTTTGCTTTTGTACCATGATCTTCTCCTATGATGTATGTCCTATAATTTCCTTATATTCTCCAAAATAAACAAGAAAATAATTGAGACAAAAACTGGACAAAACTATAATAAGAAACTCATTATGAAAAGTGCATGGGTTCAAATGCTGGCATGGGGTTGTCAATGTGCAAAATCCCTATTTAGTGATGCACAAAATATCTTTGCCAAGATGAGCACTGATGTAATCCTGTAATCTTTGTGCTCTGAACTGTTCTGAAATGACAGTGATCTCTTATCTTCTGTTGTGAAAATTGGTTCTGAAGCAATCTGAGGCTGCTAGGGAAATAAATATTGAGGAAAACAGTACTGAACATACAGGGAAATTCATGCCTGCAGGATAGATGTTAAATATCTTGTGTTTTGTAGAGTGTGTGGCTTTATTAGCCTAAATCATGTGGTGTGTAATTGTTGGTAGTGGTCAGCAACAACCCTCTGGGTGGGGGAGTTTGTTACTTTTGTGTGTTTTTTTGTTTGTTTGTGGGTTTTTGGTTTGGTTTTTTTTTTTTGGGCGGGCGGGGGGGCAGGGCAGCAGAGTTTCTGTATGACTTAGGAATGCAGAACAGCCTTGCCAGGTTTCTTGATAATGGGACAATAAAATATTGTGTAATAAAAACTGCATGGGCATAGTAGCTGTTTGTGATTTTTTTTTCAGGAGTTCTAGGTATCTGCTGATGGTATGAAGGTAGCAGCTGACTCTTAACTAAAATATCACATCTTTTATAAAGATCTCTTTTGTATGGTGTCTGAAAGGACACAACTTTCTACTGGGATAACACAAATGGAACATGTGAGTGTTTCTGGATCATAGTTTACAGCTGTTCAGAGGAACACTGACAACAATCAATGGTCAAGCGCTGTGTGATCTCCCTGTGCTGGGACGTTCTGCTTGAGAGCATCTGCTGGTGTCTCAGAGGCAGTAGAAGTTTCCAGCCATCTTGACACAAACTGCTTTTTGGCCTCTGCAAGCTGCATCTCTGGGACATGTGCAGAAGGTGGAATAGTGATGCTTACTAGATATCCACCTGCCTTCCTGAATTTAATCCTCATGGTCTAAAGGACAAAACCTCAGATACAGATGTTAATACACTGCAAAAAAAGATAATTTTGTCATGTTTGATCTGACATGTCATCTCCTCTTCCAGCAGCTAAAAGACAAAAAGACCCTTTGGAGAATCATACCCCAGTTTTCTTCCTAAAAGGGTACTGGTGCCACTCCCTGGCAAACCTCCCAGTATATCACCACCTCACTTTACAGTCAGGTCATACTTAGAAGATGACCTTCATGGTCTGCGTGGATTAAAAGATTAAATTAACTCATCTCTAAACCAAACAAATACATTTATCTGAGATTCTTCTGAAAAGGGGAATACTCTGCTAAGTATAACTCTGTCTTTTGTTCAACAAAAGGACTTTTCTGTCCAATATCTGGAGTATAACTTGTGAGGATATAAAGTGCTCATCGTAATTGCAAAATAGTTCGAGCAAAGGAAGGCAAAAGGTATCAGTCAGCTAAAGACTCAGCATCTGGCGTATGCCCAAGTGACCTGACTCCAGGTGAGCAGCTGAGGGACACATACAACTTGCTCAAGAGCTACTGTCTGACAGTTTACAGGCCTTGGTCAAGACACTGGAGCCCTTCGGTGTACGTTGAAACATTCTGTCTTCTCTAATATCTAATCATAACCAGCGTCACGTGCTTTGGCTGCAAGAAGTAAGGCCTTGGGCAGTTATGTGATTCTCTATTTAAAAAATATGGCAATTCCAATTATATGAAAAAAAAATCAAAGAAGGCCTCTTAAATAACAAACCCAGTAACTATTTGCTGTTTAATATTTGCAATTGTCTTCTATTTTTTAATATGATCCTGAATTTGGTCAGCATTGATTTCTTATTTGACATCTGATTTGCAGTTTTTTTCTGGGCTCTGTTTCCAGGAAGACTATTATTGGTATGTAATTGCAGTATATGGAACTACTAAAAAGCTTTTATTAAAAGCTCCCTTTCCACAAATCAGTTAATTATTCTATCCATTTTTTTTTGCAGCCTTTTTATGTTGTATGAAGTCAAACAAGATTTTGGCCAAGTGCGACAGTGGATTCTTCACTCAGATAATGGCATCATGACTCAGATGAGAAAACTCTAGATTGTTGATAGTGAGAAGAAAAGATCAAGATTTAGTTTTTAGAACTTATTTTAGCAGCATTCATTATTTCTCTCTTTGTCATATACAGGATGATAGCCAGAAGTACTTCAGAATATTTGTTTGTTGGTTGTTTTTTTCCTCCTGGAGCATTCAGGTTAATGAAATTATTATAGTACCCTCATTCAGATGGAATTCAAAGCCATATCAAGTTGAGAATGTGTGTTGTTCCCTCCATACTGGTGCCCTCTTTCCCTCATTTCCCCTGAAATACTTCTCCTCTTGCTCCATATCAGAACCAGTGGGTGTTCTCTCATCACAGAGAGTAGATGCTCTTCCATGTTGAAGCTATTTTTTGAATAGGATTGCCAAAAGAAATGTGAGATTTTGTTCAGCGAGGTAGAATTAGACCTAAATCAGGTTAGAATCCAGTCATTCATTTCCTGGGGTGAAACAGTTCAGTAATTCTTGCCACCTTTCCAGACGAGTGAAATTTGTGCATGAATCACAGTGGAAATAAGCAGAAAGCAGTATCAAGCCAGTAGGCAATTGCACTGCCAGGAAGATCTCAAAGAACTTGCTTAGGCTGAAACAGGTTTTGTTTTTTCTAACTACCAAGTCAAAACAAAACAGAGTCAAACAGAAGCTGCTGATGGTCCTTCTGGGTATGACTACATGTTGCATGAATGACATACATGATCTTGGCAAAATTTATGATCAATCTGCTCTATTTTTCTGCTTATTTGAACAGTATACCTTATTTTTCCAACAGTGTATGGTTGGAGATTTTTGGGACTTTTGTTTGTTTGTTTGTGTTTTAATAAGACAGTAACAAACTGGAATAACTTTCCAATATCTGAAATAGAAAGCCCAGATGAGAAATGAATAGTGAAGAAACTAAATCCTTGGAGGAAAGTTCTGATCCCTTTGTGCCACCAACTGAAATACCCACACACCCCCTCATACAAAGGCAAAATAGCTATTTAAATGGAATACTAGTACATGTTGAGCGACACAAATATGGTAAGTTCAGCTTGCTTTGTAAATATTCACATATGAGTAGGTTTTGTGGTTGCGTTCAGGAAGGATGAGAAATCTGTAATTTGATGTAAATGGGAAAATTTTTCCGGGTGTTTAAAATGTTATCATCATTTTATAGGGGAGAAAAGAGAGACTGTGCTGCGATCCTACAGGATCAATTTCAGTGCGGTGCGGGTGATGGATGTTCTGAAAATGTGTCCCAAGGTCAGTTACAATGTTGACAAAAAGAGTACCCGCTCAAAGTAAATATTAAAGACGAGATAGCATTACAGGCAGAAATATTTAACAAAAAGTGTTGACTTTTTTTTTTTTTTTTTTTTTTTAGTAAAGCGCAAGCCTTATCCATGCATCCAGATCTACTATGTGTTCAGGTATGTAATCGTTATTGCAACTGGTATTCAGTGAAAGGTTTTCATAGCAACAACACAGTGTAGGTTGGAGTATTTATGGCTTCTGTTGCGTGGTTAATTTATTTATTTCACTGCTTAGTTTTTGGATGTGAAAAAAAGTTTGGAATTCATATAGCATGTGGAGCAATGAGTGTGAGTCATTTGTTTGCTAACTTGACAACAGTATCTACTAAACTATCTGGAGAGTCAGTATTAGTAATGTCATTTCAATGGAATATTGTTCCCAGTCTAAGCAAGAATGGATATTCTGCTATTAAAAGATATACCAAAACAGAGTATAACAGCTGCAACTGATTTTTCAATGTAATTTTGGATTAGTGGTGAAAGAGTACAAGTATAAATCAGTGCTAGGCTTAGCAGGGTTTATAAAACTAATTATACATCCTTTATTAAACATACCCTAAAGAATGATTTTGTGGTTTTTAGGATGGTTTGGATTTGTCGGACTTTTTGTTTCATTTTCTTACTTGCTTCCGTTTACAGTGGTAAGTGAATATATAATTCCTGAGATTTACACACATTGTAAAGCACCTGTTGTAAAAGGGAAGATTAGTAACTGCAGTCTGCTCCTGGGAGAGCTGTTTATTCTGCTGCATTGAGCTTAGTTAAGTTTGGGTGACTGGCATGATCCTATTGTATGACACAGAATTTTCTTCTGGGGCTTTACTCACGCTGTCCTGCCACCCCCCATGCTGTCACCTCCCCTAGCACACATGGGACAATGCCACAGGCAGTTTGCTCTGTAGGACTGAGACTGCATCTGTATCCTAACTTTGAAATTGGTACAATGCTCCATGCTCTGTGCCCAAGGCAAGGTTCGTAGCCTAAGCAGCACCGTTGGGGGTGCAGGAGGTAATGTGTTAATGATTAACTTTGTTCCATTAATGAATGTTAAACTACAAAAATTGCATTGTGCTTCTCTGAAATTCCCTTTGCTGATAAATTATAACTAAGGCCCAACATGGGTATAAGTTCATTAATGTATTAACTGTTCTCTCAGAGAACAACTAGGTAACATTTTTTTGGCAAAATCTTATATATATTTATATATATATGTGTGTAGTATTATTTAAGAAAATATTTTACTTGGCTTTAAATCCCAACAAAACTAAAATCTTGGAAAATTTCTGAGGCCTAGAAAACATTTTTATTAAATTAAAGTGTTCAGAACTTGCATAGTTTTACACGGTACGCCGTTTTAGAGCAGAAATAATTTTTTTTGTGTGCTCATTTATGCTAGAAGAAAATAAGAGCCAACATATATCATACAGCAAATAACTGCAACATTCTTTTCTTTTAGCTTTAGAATGGACTTGGAGCATTCTAAGAATAGAAAATGCTTTTCTGGTTATGACAAAGTTAGACAAAGAAACTAGTGAGGATAATAAATGCCATTTTTTAGAGAAAGATCTTGAAAGTATGTACATATATATATATTAGAGAACTTGTATGTTTATAAAGTCTAATGTCTTACTAATAAGGAATTAACCTTTGAAAGAAATTAGCATATCTAGAACATATATCTAATAATTCCTTACTTTTTCCTTTTTAAAAAAAATACTATATTTTACCTGTGTGCAGAAAACACTGAACTGCCAAAGTATAGTTTATAATCATATAACAAAATCCACTTGTAATATTTTAAAATTATAAAATCCAATATGATGGTTCCATTTGTTTTCATTTTCAATACCATTTGATTCAGTATGATCACTCTATAGTAACAGATTAAGCCACTAGATAAAATGTTTTCAGTTGGGTTTCCTCCCAGTCTGTAAAAATTCATGATTTTCTCTTTATCTTTTATTGAAGAAAAAGCACTTATGTAGATACAGGAATAAAAATCAGCCTGTTGCTGTCTTGCTACTGCTTTTGGAGGGCAAATGAAAGAAGAAAGTGGTTGCCTGTGCAAACACAGCTCTCTTGTGTGTTTTAAAACAGAGTCCTTTGACAAACTACACTGCTTCTCCACTACAATGAATCTTCAAGACACCCAAGAGTCTTGAGACTGACAGGGCCAGAAGGACTGGCCTGAAGTTGTGTCAGGGGAGGTTTAGGTTGGATATAAGAAAAAGGTTCTTCACCCAGAGAGTGGCTGGGCACTGGAAAAGGCTCCCCAGAGAAGTAAGTGGTCACAGCACCAAGTCAGACAGAGTTCAAAATCATTTGATCAACACCCTCAGGCACATGGTGTGACTCTTGTGGATGGTGCCGTGCAGAGCCAGGAGCTGGACTCAATGATCCTTATGGATGCCTTCTAACACAGCTTATTCCATGATTCTGTGATCTTACAAGTGCCTTCATTTTGAAAGATAGGAGCAGGTTGCTGCTTAGGTTCCTTTGCTGCACAGCTGTGCAGTGTCAGTGGTTGTCATTACAGAGTTTTGTTTGTCATTCAGAGTCCAGAATTCCTGCAGATGCAAGGTAGTAGTACAGCTCATTTTTTTTCTAGACAGTTCCTGGGACATTATTGCTGTAACAGTATTTTCTTCATTGTAAAGAAAGTTTGGGGGCTTCAAGGTGGAGTGTGAGGGGGCTGAAGGTCTATGAAGTGCTAGGGACCATTGAGGCTGTGCACAGTGGCACCATCTGTGACTCTGACCTCAGAGCATCCCTAAATAAAATAGGACTGTCGTTACATAAAACTTTCTAAGTCCTTTTGGTCTCTTCACTTCCTCCTGGTTTTCCTCGTAGTGATGCTCTCTATTGGTTTCTCTCAGAAGAGGCTCCTGCTGTTCCTCAGATCTGCCACGAAAAGGCACTTTCTGCCATGCAGATCTTCCTCGTGGCCAATACTCCTTCTTGGGTTTCTGCCTTGGCTCAAGCTGCCCAGCTCCAGCTTTGGGTATGAGGCAGGGAACAGAGGGAGAAACCCTAGAGAGTATTATTTCTGCTGGAGAGCAAAGATGAGACTCTCAGAGGAGCTGTGCTACTGAACCCCCTTACTCACTTTTCCTGACAAAAAACTGTCCTAAAAGCAGATCAATGATAAAGAGGAGCAGTGGCTTCACCCTCTCCTGGTGAACTGGGTGCTCCCTTCTCTAATAATTGAAGCATTTTGTTATTCCACGTCAGAATGTGTGACTCAGATCTATGAAAATACATTCTTCCAAGGAGGAGACCTCGCTACGTTTTTTACACCAACTGCCAATTACTGCCAAGTAGTGTGTACTTACCATCCTACCTGTCTGCTCTTCACCTACTTGCCAGCGACATGGACTAAGGATCCTGCAAAAAGGTAGAATGTTTATGTACATGTGTCTTGTGCTGCTCTCCTGAGGTAATTTAGAAACCTGGTAACATTTTGACAGAACACAGGCACGCAGGGAAAGGTACAGGGTTGCCATGGAAAACAATGTCATGTATGTCTAAAACTGGTGATCTAAGAGTAATTGCTTGAATTCAAAAGGTTAAACTTGACAATGCCCAGTTTTTCACACTCACGCACCAGCCCTTTCAAGGAAAGAGAACTGGGTCTGCACTCCCTCATCTATGCCACATATTTATTGTTGAGGGACAATGTGAGTAATTTCACATCTCCAATGATCCACTCAACTGTTCCCCATCCTTTCTATTTAGCATATTTTTCTCACAATTAAGGATTTCTGTAGCCTGAGAGAATGAGGTTGTCTTTCTGCTTTATGCCCAGTGCATTTCTGTCCTCCAAACCCTGGGCTCTGCTTCTTATTTTCTTGGCACATCTTGGAGCTCCCACAACCACAAAGTATTCTCATCTGCCACCAGTGCAAACAGTGTGTAAGGCTCTGCCCTGTTTTTCTTCCAATTGCGCTTGTCAAAATTTTCATGTTGAGGGATATTGGACAGCCTGCATTTCACCTGAGAAACAATTATTAAGGTCTGTGTTGTACTGCAAAAGCTGTGAATTGCTGCATTTTAAAACACAGGTTCTCCTGCTATTTAAAAGACAGCGATACAGAAATGCTGCCGAAAGTGGATATGGAAGGAGCTGTCTCTGGACATTCCTTGAAACAGTGTAACATCCAAATTACTGGTAAGAAATGGTTATTCACATGCATGTATTTTATGATTTGTATTGGATAGAAACTGTTAAAAAATTACCATTTTGAAAAGATGAATGCAATCAGGGAAGCAGGCAAGATTTGTGTGTTCTTTACCAGACTGCTTTCAAACACAGGTGACAAAACTTTACCAGGTTCTACCCTTCAGGCCCAACTATCCACCATCCAGACTCCCCAGTGAGGTAAAGGAAATCATGCTCCTGCAGTCACTGTTTCTTTTGCTGGAGGAAGATGGGAGCCCATGCTTTCACTGCTGATTCTGGTTCTAAAGATTAATTTACTACTGCAATTCCACTCCAGAAAGCTGCTCATATGGCATGTGTGACCCTGCTTTGTAACTCCGAGGCGCAGATGTTCAGCAAAGCAGAACTGCATTGTCACAAAGTGATGCTAGTACCTTTGTGATTCTGTGTAATAATTTTTTAGCAGCTGCATCTTTCAGGGTTTGTGGGCTATACAGGAAGCCATAATGTCGACATTCTATACCTGCAAGTTATCACCAGGCATATTAAAAACCTAGTAAAAGTGTTATTTAATATAGGTTTAAGCTTGCACTGTTCTAATGTTGTCATTAAAATGAGATCAGCTTTAAGCACAGCATGGTACTTTAGAAAAACAGAGTACTTTGGAATAACAGAATTTTTTCACTTCTTGCCTTTGAGGACAAATAGTGACTTACGGATGTCAGGCTAGTTCTTTAGTTGTATTGTCAGAGCACCTCAATATGGAAGGAATAAGTGGGTTTTCATGCGAGTTCTCCATTATAGCTAATATCAGGTAAATTTGGTTTGCTTTTTCTTGCCACTTGCCTTTCAGAGCAGTCAGGTCATTTAAAAGCTCTTTCCTCCCAATAACCCATCATGTTTATATTTCTGAGTATCTTGGCCTAGAAAAAGAGATTTTGGTGAGATGTTATTCTTTATGCTATTTAGACTAATTAGTACTGGAATTACTCTAGAATCAGACTAAAATGAAAATCTATCCATGTATGTTTAAAAATGCCTCCAGTCATTGTCTGGCTCTTGTTCTGTGGATATCCCCTATGACCTGCATTTCAAAACCCTTGGCTGCAATCCCTGCTCTGCAGAGTGTAAATTAAATATTCTGACTACAATGGCAGATGTCTGTTGCTAATGGGGACACAATTTGCCATTTAAACTGCTCTATGAATTTGGAATTGGGAAAATATATTTTAATATTGATTCTGAGTTCTTGTTTTGGTGAATGTCATTGTGGTCTTAGTCAACCACAGTGGTCAGAGCCCCTTTCTCATGTAGGCAGAGGCATTGTCAAAGTCTGCCAGTTTTTCCCCTTGCCATGAGCTACTACTCTAAACCTACATTTCTGATTTGGTGCTAGATCTATGTATAAAGAATGATGTAACTGAAGTGAGTGTGGGACGTGGCATCTGGATTATGAGGGCTGTGTCATACAAACTGCTATGTTTTGGGCAATCTGGGGAACGGGTTGGGGAAAAAAATAGAAGTACATTTTCCGAACTTGGTCTCTCTTTCTTCACAGCTTGCAGCCCAGATGTCCATGTAGGATTGGATATGGAAGGGAATATTTTTGATATTTCTATGGCTGACAG
Source organism: Entomyzon cyanotis (assembly GCA_024500445.1). Classification (NCBI taxonomy): domain Eukaryota; kingdom Metazoa; phylum Chordata; class Aves; order Passeriformes; family Meliphagidae; genus Entomyzon; species Entomyzon cyanotis. Next base: position 26,328,134 of record JAKEPQ010001009.1, on the reverse strand, counting down.
CTATCAAGAGTGTCAAAAAAGATGTACCAATGACAACCGTTGTCATTTTTTTACATATGCCTCTGAAACATTTCACAATGAAAGCTTTTGGTAAATACAGGTTGGATTCATTTCCCTGGACAGCCCTGTGCTTTAGTAGAGTAGATCTCAGAGCAGTCTAAGGTGCAAGAATTTACTCAAGGACATTAAATTTATTCCTTCTTGCAATGTTTGTTCACACTTACAGGTAGAAAAATATCAATAGTAAATTTGCTTTTATTTGTCCATTGGTGAGAAAGACATTCAATTATTGTAGCCCTGAAAAAACCTAAAATCCTCTGAAGATACTGAAATGTAAATTATATTGGTAGCTGTGCTGCATGTTTTCTTTGTTTGATCTTGCTCTGCCTATTGTTCTGAAAATAGCATCATCAGAGCAGCCAGAGAAATAATTTCCTTTTTATGCAGCTTATTTTGGAGCTCTAAATCTGCTCAATTTTGCAAGTTAAACATTGTTCAGCTAGCTCTGCTCATCATTTGAAGTCTGTTTTGAAGGATGGAGATTATTCTGGCCCATGGCCAGCCCATGCAGCATGGTAGGAATTGTGGGTTCAGGAGGGTGGTTTAGTCCAAGGAAGAAGGCCTGTTTTCTTTCTTCTTTCTTACCACTTTCTTTATTCTTTGCATTCAGTAAAAAATGCTTCTTGAAACATACCAGTGTAGGAACTCCAACCAACATAAAGATGCTTGATGAGGTTGTGTCTGGATTCTCTTTGAAGCCATGCCAGCTTTCTGAATCAGGTAACTATTCAAAATCTCTGATTCAGTTTAGTTTTAAGGGTTATGTATGCTGAAATGCAGTCTGTCACTGACATGTATAAATGTTTCATTATGTAGAATAATTTGAATATAATCTTATTCTTAAAATACAGTTAGTACACTCAGACACAAATGAGGTTCATCTCTTTTATTTTTTCATGTTATCTTTGTCTTACAGAAACAGTTTCCTTCTTTAAAGATTAAAAGAATTCTTTTGTAAGATTAGCTTGATGAAATTGTGTGTTATCTTTGTATCACGGATACAAAAATGAAAGATAAAATCCCATCAAATTGAAAGATCAGGGGAAATGTAAAGTTTTCTATATTCTGTTTGTATACTGTGTATACACTTGAAAATTTTTAATGAAAATCTGCACCTTTCTAATGCAGCTGGCTAATAGCAAAGGATATATTATGCATTTTGTTGGCAATTTGTGATGAAAGCAAAATGTCTGTGCTTCTTCCTGCAATCATTACTCAGACAAAAATCTCAAGTCTAAAATCAAACAGTGTGTATCAAACCTTCTTATTCTCAATTGAAACATCTTTCGCTGCTTTCTATTTTTTCTTTTTTTAAAAAAACTCTATGTCCACTTTGTCTTACTGTGTGATATTTTCTCTTCTTAATGACAATGCTACTCTGCTTTCAGATAGTCTTATTTTATCTCACAAATAATCTAGTTTCCCTGTATAAATCACATTTTGTAGAGACTATATCAACATATTTTTTTCTAAAATCAGTGCTTTGGCTACAGCTGAGCAACACTGGCATAGCATCAGTGCTCCCTCCCCGGCATTCCCCCCATCAATAGGCTGGTGTTGGGCAAGATCCTGTAAGGGAATACAACTAGGTCAGCTGACCCAAATTACCCACAGGCACATTCCATATCACATGATGTCAGTTTAGCTGTAAAAGCTAAGGAAAGGAGGAAGAAGGGGGGAAATTTGTTATTTAAAACATTTGTGTTCTGGAGTAGCCACTATGCGTGCTGAAGCCTGGCTTCCCAGGAAGTGGCTGGATATCACTTGCTCCTGGAAAGTAAAGAATAAAATTATTGGGATTTTCCTCTTTGTTTGTGTGTGCAAAAACTTCCGCTATTGCTTTAGTAAAGTGCTTTATTTCAACCTATGACTCATTTTCTTATAAATGAGGCTTTTCCTGTAAAGCTGGCTTTACCTCAAACCTTGAGTTCTCTGGATTTTACCCTTCTGATTCTCTTCCTGATGCACTGGTGGGGGAGTGGGTGAGTGAGTGGCTGTGTGAGGCTTGGTTATTGGCTGGGGTTAAGCCATGACAGCATGTGAAAATCAGTCTTGTTCCTGCCTGTCTTTCCCTCCTTTCTGTGTCTTGTGAGAGAGGCAAGAGCAGAGAGAGAAGAAATAAATCGTATGGTCATAGAAGCCTTGACAGCATTAGTGGATCAAGAGGTCATCTAAAGAGGTCAGCTGTCCTGTTCTGAGACAGATCAGGTGTACCTCTCCAGACAGAGACTTGTAGAATGCAGTTATAAAAAGTCAATAACATCTTCTGCCTTGTTGTTTTGTCAATGTCTGAAATGGGTTTATTTGAATATTTGTTTGAGGTTTTTTTCTGACTTTATTTAGATTATTCCTTTCTATGTGGCCTTTCATTTTGTGCCTTTGCCTTTCTGATTTGATCCATATGTACACATTCTATTACACATTCCTAGTAATCTGTCTGTTTTTCTGCCTTTTGCAAAGCACCTTCCTTGAGGTCAGTGGATATTGAGCAAATGATCACTGAACATGATCCTTGAGATCACAGATTATCTTCCCTAAAGTTTCAGATCCACATTTATGCTTTACATATAATTTCCTTTAGAAACTACCCATTTTCCTGAATGCTATTTCTTCTTAACATAAGATCTTACCTATTAATTCTCAGAGTTTAGTCTTATTTTCTAGATTTCTGATTCTATTTTTTTTTTTTTTTGCTGTTATTGTATAATTACTGCCAAGTACTGTTGTCCTTTCTTGCCTATGTTTTCTGAAAACCTCATGAAATTAACAGAAAACACATTAAGATCTACTCCTTCTTTTCCCTTTTTTTCCCTTTCTGTAGTAAGATGTTCCTAGTATGTTTCTATAACCTGCTGGGAAGTACTGACTGGGTCGCTGTTCTTTCTCAGCAGCTGAAGTTCTCTGCTGCCACCAAATCCTGTCTTTTGGATCAATTCACTGTTTTCATTATCTCTGCAGCTTGATAGGTTCAAGAAACATCCTCTCTGCTGATGCTTCCTTTTTTCTTCTTTAATTATTGCATTAGGATTCTAACAATATCTTTGGAGAAGGAAGCTCATTAATCTCTTTTTAAACATGCTAGTACTTACTGTAACCTTTATATCCATAGTCTGGTTACGTGAATTATCCTGCCAAGCCTCTGTTGAGTTATTTTGGCTATGTCAGAGGGCAGACTATACAGAACTCCTACTTATTATGCCTGCTTTTCAAATGGGAAAACAATTGTTAAGAAGATCATCCCATTACTTTTTTCCTAGTCTTCCCATGAACCTGATGTAACCGTTAAAATTAATTTAAAGCTTTCCCTATTAGATTAGCAAGTCTCTATTGTATCATGTAATTTGTCTTTTCCTCTATATGAACCTTATCCCTGTTCTGTAGTGCTCTCCATGACTTTTTGTGTTCAAAAATGTTCCTGAGAAATATTTTTTGGTTAAAATGTTTTGTTATCTTTCCAGTTTATTAGCCATTGAAGGAAAATGGGAATAAAGGTAGAAATGAATAATCTGTAAATCTCAATATTCTGCTATCATACTAAAGTCTTTGGAATTTTGATACTTTGTTCTTGTTTTATACAGATTGTCAAATGGATATTTTTGAAGATCATGAGTTTTCAGGAATTAATATTACAAGTTTTTTCACTCCTGACATTTCTGTCTGCCAAACTATTTGTACATATTTTCCAAAGTGCTTGTTCTTTACATTTTTTACCAAGAAATGGCAAATAGAATCTCAAAGGTGAATATGACAATTAAATGTAATTATCTATGTAGATTTTTAAAATTTATTTTTATAAACATGGTCTTTAAACAGTTTTTTAAACACTAATTTCTTATGTAAATTTATGTTGAAAGGCTATTTTCAGTAAAGCACAGCCTTTGAAGGTTTTTGTCCATAAATTTATAATTTCCTGTGGGCATTTCAACTGTTTTCCAATGCGATCAGGGCTTTTGTATTGTGGTATTTGGTCTTAATCTGAAAAGAGTTATACACGTCAAAAATACAGTGAGCCTCCACATTGTTTTAAAGATTTAAAGCTGTATTTTATGACATTATCAAAAGAGCCATCTGGTTTCCTGGCAGGGTGAACTTATTTACTTGAAAAGATTTTCAATTAAGTTAATGGGTTTAAAAATATTTCTGTTTGGCTTCCTTCTTTCATACTCAGTAGTGAGTATAGTTAGAGATCAACATTCCACATAAACCAGAAAAATAAAATTTCAAAGGAATTTGAGGGAGAAGCAAAGCTGAGATGGTGTGCATAATTCAAAGTAATCTCTTCTATATATATATAAATACTGTACAACCTTTAGCAGTATAGTTGTATGGCATTTCACATCACTACAATAACTGCCTCAATTTAGTGTGAACTAGTGCACTTAGTGAATCCATTTTGCTATGAAATACTTTGACAGATTGAGACTTGGGAGAAAAGAGTATATTTAGGAAAGAACCTTCTCTTACCAGTACTTAAACAATTACTTTTAGGATGTGAGAACAGATTTAGTTATTGTAAAAAATATTTCATTTTAGAAATCTTTGCCTTCTGAAGACATCAAGGAGTGGAATTCCAGAGGGTCTCATATCACAAGAAAATACTGTGTCAGGTTTTGGCCTCCTAAATTGCAGAAGATCTTTTCCTGGTAAACAAAAAATTACAATAAAAATACTAATTTTTAGTTAGGCTAATGAATAACTTTCTGATGCTTGGAATGCAATCATTCTTACAGCCTGCAATTCTCGCACGTACATGCATATGGATTTTTTTGGAAGTGAACTTAATGTCACTTATACTAAAGGACACAGAGCCTGTCAGCAGGTTTGCACAGACACGATCCGCTGCCAATTTTTTTTCCTATTCTCTACTCCAAGGTTCATGCAACGAGGAAAGGTGAGATATATTTTTTCAAATGTTCAAAAATTGCTGCAATAATCATTCCACAGATGTGGTGAGGGAGTAATGTGTGTGTGCTTCAATAAAAAAATATAAACAAAATGTCTGCATTAATTCATTGGCAGAAAGTGTGAGTGTCACCTAAGAATGTCCTCAAATGGATCTCCAGTGAAAATAGTACATGGGCCAGGAAGTATCTCTGGATACTCACTAAGATTATGTAAAAAAAAAGCCAGTACAGGTAAGTAAAACTTTTTTCATGAAAACGAGCCAGTGCTTCACTGATTTAAGTATAAGAGGCCAAACCAAATTTTTTTAAAATGGTTGCATTGTCCCAGTGGGTCACCTTGTAATGTTAAAGTGTTCTGGAAAAATGAAGTCAGTCAGGTTTTCACATTGTAAACACCAGAGCAGCACTGTGGATTTGGTTTTAATAGACTTTATGATCATAAATAATGATGAATATATCATGTATCACCTTCGCCGTTGGCAATGCCTATTCAGTGGCCAGCAGTAGTCTCATCCTCAGTTTTTCATTGGTGAGTGCAAGTTGGCTTTAAGCTGGTTTTAAATCATTTCTGTAGTTTGTATGCAGCATTCTTCAAGAACTATCAGGGTCGTTGGTGGGACAGACTCCTCCCCTGGTGAATGGCCATGGCAGGTCAGCTTGCACGCGAAGTTGTCTCGCCAGAGACACCTCTGTGGGGGCTCCATCATCAGCAACCAGTGGATTCTCACAGCTGCTCACTGTGTCACGAGGTGAGTAATAAATGTGTAAATAAGCCCCAAATTTTTATCTAGCGTGTGAGATAAATTGAGATCTACCTTTCAAGATAGTAACAGTGAGAACTAGAATTAGATGAACTGCTTTACTGTAACCAAAAGGTGAAATTTTCAGGTAGACTATTCAGTTTCTTAATGTAACCAGAACTTCATACTTTGTCCCTTTTTAGCATAGTATTGTACTGCTGATGCTAAATTACTTTAATGATTAAATTCTAAAGCAGAAAACAGATACCTACAGAACCCTTGACATTCTCATGAGATACAAGCTTTTTCTTACTGTAATACTAGATTAGGCTATTTAATCACACACTGACTCTGTATATTTTTCCCTCAGGCTTGAGAATCCCAACATTTGGCGTGTTTATGCTGGTATTTTAAGACAATCAGAAATAAATGAGGACACGCCCTTCTTCAAAGTAGAAGAAATTGTTGTTCACTCTCAGTATAAAGATGCACAGATGGGATATGACATTGCTTTAATGAAAATTCCAAAGCCAATGAATTTTACTGGTATGTAGTGTATTGCAGATGAATTCTGCTAACATGCAGGATGACAAAGGGCTGGCATTGCTATGGCAGTGTATGACACCTAGACTGGCTGCCTTTAATATGCAGTTACTGGGGTTTGAGGGGAATCTATTCTGTTGGCTTGGAAAAGAAAATGGACAGCTTTAATTTATGTGATGGGAATGATAGATAGTGTAAGGGACAAAGTATAACTTGGAGGCTGTCATCAGGGGTCATGTAGGTGCCCACAAAACCTTACTGTTGCAGTTGTCTCTGCTGGTCAAACTAATTTTTTTAATCGTATTTTAGATCTTCAACTACCTATTTGCCTGCCATCAAAAGAAGATGCTAACATATTTTATACTGACTGTTGGGTAACTGGATGGGGTTACAGAAAAGAAAAAGGTACAAATACTTTAAAACAGTGAATTCTTGTACTTTAAAATTAATGTGTTTGACAAAAAACAACTTCCCTTCTTTAAAAAAAGAATATTCTGCTCTGTTCTTAGCTACCATTATTCCTTCTAGATAGTATTTGAATATAATTCCTTTTTAGGATGTATTTCCATTAAGACATCATAAAACATATATGAAAGATGTATGAAATCCTCATTAAATAACTCCATGCTCTGACATTATAATTAGTTTTATAAATTGATTCAATAATTTGAATACCTGAGAATTCAACCTTAAATATATCCTGTACAATACTCAAATACTTTTCCTTAGATTCTTGCTTAATATACTGGCAAACCCCAGTACTGGGAAAATCCTGGGTTTTGCACCCTCCTTTTTATTTTCCTAGTGGAAAAAAGAGCAAAAAACTTGCCACTGACCTATTTTGAATTGCAGTCTGCAAATAACCCATGATTTTTTAAAATGTGATTATATTTGTATGACTTTAGAAATTGAAGATTGAAGTATGTTGCTTTTATTCTTCTGAAGATTGATTACAAACAATGCCATTGACTTGTGTTTTGATAATAGACAAATTTTGAATTCTGATTTTATGTGGATGTAGGCCAAAAACTCTTAAATACAAAACTATGGTTTTATATTTATTTATTTATTTATTTCTATTTTTGTGCAAATTTTTATTTTTATATAGATGTATACACATCTATTTAGAGTACCTCTTTTATTCACCTGCTTATCTGAAAGGTGTAGTTCAATGTGAAGTCTAAAAAATTTAGGCAGATACTCTACAGACAAATTTCTTCTGTTAATTTCTAGAGAAAAGGTGGCTCTCAAATACTTTTGTTTAGTCTATGTGCAAATTTCTCCATCTTGAAAACTACTAGGACAGAAAGTAGCACAGATTTGGCAGCTGGGAGATCCCAAACTTATTGCAACACTTTACTAGGAAATAAGTTACTAACATAAAGCAATGCAAACCACAATGCTCTGAGGGCCAATGTCCTGAGAGCCGTTCACATATGACAATTCATTGTAAATCACAAGGGAGTTTTGAAGCTTTTCCAGTCATGAGAAGGAAAATGGCATTATAAAAAACATTTAAATTAGAAGACAATTCACATTGCTTACTAACACAAAGAAAGGACAATCAGTGTCATGAGCATGTATTAACACTCTAGAAGCAGTGATCTCCACTTTGTAGCATCAGTGTATGGGGATTTCTAGAGTTGAATTTTAACCTTTATTTTGCTAGAATCAAACATTTCTCTGCTCATACCACCTTTTATACAGGTCGGGTACAAGATATTCTTCAGAAGGCTCCTGTTCCCTTCATGTCAAAGGAGGAGTGCCAGGCAAGGTACCGTAAGCGCAGAATAGGTGACAAAGTGATCTGTGCTGGCTATGACGGAGGTGGAAGGGATGCTTGTAAGGTAATGACAAACCATTGTGTATAGTTATATATTACAAATCTATGTTCAAATATATAAGTCAAGGCTATAGTTATTTTTAATTTCTTTTAGAAAAGTATGACCATCAATAAAGTTCCTGATTAACTTGTCACTTTTTGTTGTCAAAAGCACTAAAAAAAAAAAATATGGAAAATACTTATTATATGACATTGAAATTTTTGGGGGTAAATTCCATGGGTAGGAAGCTCTGAGTGTGCATATATGGATATCCATTTAGGGAATACAACAGTATTCCTTCAGACTTCCTTCAGAATTCCAAAGACAGAAAGTATGGTATCTTGAAACATTTCTCTAATAAAAGCAGATTTCCTATGTGGTTTCTTTATTTTTTATTTCTTGGCATGAAGTACAGTACATAAAAGCTTATTTTAAAGCATCCACTGTGTACAAACCAGAAGGGAGAGTGCTAGCAATGCTATTAAAATGCATGGGGAATAGAAGGCTAAAAACAAACTGTGCAAACTGCTCTGTTCGTAATTAGAATTGAAAATGTCACAACAGCATGAGTTCTGTGAGCCAAATTCTCTATTCAAGTGTAAACTCACGCACTTTCGTCAGTTTAAATATTGAGTTAATCTCTGCAGGAAGAATCTGATTATTAATACTTAATTCTCTACCAAATACAGTTTTCACTGCAAACATTTAACAGTTAATGTTTTGATGTTGAGATGTTATGTTGACATGTTGCTATGATTGGTAAGGAATAAAAATTTTTAGAGCTGGGAAGTAATTTTTTTCTCTGTGCCAATTACACTTTTTTTGTCTGACACAGTATAACAGAACATGGAGATGCTCTTTTGAAAAATAACACACTTGCTATTGTCTTAACTCATAACAGCTACTCTAAAGAACCTTATGTTGCTAAGGAATAGGAAAAAAACCCCAGAAAGTTGTTTTATCCTGAGGGAGACAGAGTCACTCAAGATAAGCCATGTAGAAAACTGAGGTACTAAAGACAAGGTCATAAGAGGAAACACTGCCAAATTGGCTGTTTTTCCTACTTGCTCATATTGTTTTCATTGGGTTTTAAATCACTGAATGTAGATAAGTTAATAATAATAATGAAAAAGAAAATAAAGCCAGTAGTTTTGAACCTTCATGGGAAGTGGAAATTGTTTGCAATGACTATTTAGAAATTAATTTACTAAAAAATAAGAAAGCCTGTTTCAGTCCTTTCTTAATCAGCCTTAAGTGAAAGAGATTGAAATCCAGGCTGTTATGCTGGTAGTAACATTGAATGATGTTGATCTTATTCAAGGCTTTCTTTGTGACAGAAATACTGATGAGGCCTCTTCCTTGTTCGCTCTCTCTTTGTCTCCTGTGACACAGGGAGATTCAGGAGGGCCACTGTCATGCAGGCACGAGGAGGTGTGGTATCTGGTGGGCATCACCAGCTGGGGTGAGGGGTGCGCTCGCCCCAGGCAGCCGGGAGTCTACACCAAAGTTGCTGACTATTCAGACTGGATTCTAGAAAAAACCACACAGCAAGAGCATTACTGACTCTCTCAAAGTGATGGTTTGGAATAGCAACCCTAAAAGCGATGTAATAAAGCATATTACTGTTTTTTTAAATGGTCTTTTTTGTTAGTCTGAAGTGTAAAAGACTTGTTTTAATACCAAGAAAAGCAGGAATGAATGAATTTTCCTATTACTAAATAAAAAACAGTAATAATTATTAATAAACTCTGTGATCACTGATTTGGACAAAAAAAAAAAAAAAAAAAAGTGGTTGAGCCATGGATTTTTCTGTCCTTGCTAGAGTAAAGTGGGAGTGGGTAAGGTTGCAGGACACATATGGACCTAGGAGCTGGGAGCTACTTCTGACTTAGGAGGTTGCAACACAGCAATGGAAATTTCCCTCTGTTTTCTGCATGTGGTTATAATGGGAGAACCACTTACAAGCTTACTAAAGGGCTGGGGAAAGGGAAGCTAAGGCATGGAGATGTCTACACAGTTCCATAAATCTAGTTTCCTTAGGGAATGAACCAAAAAAGTGTCAATACCAACCAAGAAAACAAACCCAGAGATCCTGGCAAATTCTTCATCAATGGTTTTATGGGTATGGTAACAGTGCTGTGATTTAGTTGGCACAGGCAGGCAGAGGGAACAACCAGTGGCCATGGGCTGAAATGCAAAGGGTAAACATCTCACTGGCTGGAGGGTCTCTGGAGTGGCCCTGGGCAGAGGGACACAGGAAGATGCAGACACTGCCAAGCCCAGTTCATGCTGGAAGATCCCATCCTGCTGTTCCCAGAGCTCTGCCAAGGGTTTGCACAGGCATGGTTTACCATAGCACTGGGATCTTTCCTGGGCTTTGATCATCTCAGGACCAAGGCAGGGAGCTCAAGCCTGTCCCTTAGGGTGCCTCCAAGTTACCAAACCCCTATGTTGTCTATACACAGATGTTCTCAAGGCACACAGAAGGTAAACAGCAGAAGGCATAAAGTATATATTTTTCTACATTGCTACTCTCCAGATTTTTTGCATTCCCAGTTGCAAGGCCGTCTGAGCATGTTTATAATTCCCAACAGTCTTCCGCTTTTAACCCTTTTCTCCCAATGTGCTGTCTTTCACTTACATGATTCTAATTTGTGTGGAAAAGTTTGTGATAGGAATGATAATGAGTTTCTTCATCTACTCTTGGGGAAGAATATCCAGAAAATCAATGAAAGGATCCCCCCTTTAAAGACATCATGTCAGTGGTTTTTAACACAATGCATTTTTATTTTCCAAATACCTAACTCTCCTTGATTAAAGAAAAACTCTCCTTGATTAAATAAACAACTTTTTCCTTTTCCTGTTTCTCCTTATTTCCTTTTATAATTTCTTGTTACTTTGTGTCAGGGAGCAAACATATTTCACAGCTAAAATTAATACTAGTGTGAGAACCAGCAGTCAAAAATTAATTACTTTCCCATAGTAAGAAGCAGAATTTCATACTGCATCAGAAAGGAGAGCAGAGTACTAGTGCTGTCTTTGCCAAATTTTATGAGCTTGTTTCCTAATCATCTACATTACCATAATTGCTGAAAATATGTTCCACAGTGCTACTCATAATTGCCATACACCACAATGGGAGGTAAACAGCAGGAGTGGCTCTGCAAGTAAATGAGGTCATGAAACTTAGAAATTAAACATTGCATTTATGGGAGAAAAGAATCAAGATGCTGAAAATTACCTTTGTATTTATTTTTTTTATGCTTTATTTGTAAATAATACTGAGAAAAAAATGTAATTCCACACTACAAGCTTATTCTCCTATCTGGAGTCAGGGTGTGCAGGGCTAAGCTGACTGCAGTCTACAAAGCTTAAATCCCAAAGCTGTATTCAAAGGTTGGGGAGTTGATTTAGTTTGTTTGTTTATTTTTAAAGAATCAGAATTCAGAAAAGCGATGAAAACAGTCCAAACTTCACAGGAGGGGAGAGGTAATGCTGCTGCTGCAAGCACATCTGGGGAAAAAGAAGTGCTGCCTTCCCTCCACCCCATAGCGGACTTCTGGTGATAGGGACTGGAGTCTCTGAGGTTGCACAGTGCCAAAGGTCTCATGCGTTGAAAGTCCTGATTGCAGGACATGGATGTTCAAAGAGCCAACAGGCAAAGTCTAATGTGCATTGGGAGAATTGGATCAAGGGTGAGAGGGAAGGCATATCACTGTGCTGGGATTTTTGCCAACACTGCAGAAGCAGAAACAGGAGATAAAGGTGGGGGCTGATGTCCTTCTCATGCTCTGTTTAATCCTCAGCTGGTTTAAAATAACAGCAAACCTCAGACATGCTGTCAAAAGCCTAGAGACTTAAATAAGGGACTGAGAAAGAAAAAATAGAAAACAGGAGAAAAAAAAAGCAAGATTCTTGGCATTCAAGTGTGGTTCTGTCCTCATGGGAAAGGAATGAAGACAGCTGGAAAAGAGTTGCTGAAGGAAAAAAGGAATTGCTTCAGTACAAAAACAGAGACTGAAACTCTCTAAAAAGAATCATCAGGAGACCATCCAAAATACTTGTCTGCCAATACTCAAACTGTGTATGCTAAAGAGCATATGCAATGTCAATCTGACAACCTTTAATACTTTCCCATAATAATGCTGTCATCAGCTTTTTCAAATGCATAATAACACATACAATAAAACACATACAAAAATGTATGTGTTATTTTTTTCTTTTCTTTCTTTCCTCCCCTCATTTTGTTTGTTTGTTTGCTTGCTTGTTTTCTGTTGCAACATTTCAGGTTGTAACTACTGGAGTAAAAAAGAGGAATGGTAGCTCAGCAGCGCCCCTGTACACCCCTGGAGCTCCATGTTTTGTTTCTCAGAGGTATACCAGGTGGCAGCAGCACACCATAGGAAACTCAGCTGTTCCTGTGGAAAGGATAAGCGATCTCAATGGCAGCAGACATCCTTCATGAGCAGCTGTTGACCAGATAAAACAACTTATTCCAATATATTTTCACCTAGAGGAGGTATTCTTCAATGACATTTTACATTAGTTGTCAGTCTATCTGTAATGAGTTCCTGACAGCTAAAAGTGAGTACCAGGAATAGGTACGTGGAGAATGCAGGAGTTTTTGGTGGCTCTATGAAGTCCTTATGACTTTAAGATGAACTGCATGAGGGAATGTCTGACCTTTTTGTGTGTTTATACATCAGTGTGATATGTAATTCACTGAGACCTTTAGACTAATAGATAGAAATGTATTGGTGTTATTAAGCGTTGTGTTGCTTGGGCTTTCTGGTATTAATAGGTAACTTGCACTAAATGAGAGGCAGTTTGTGACCTTTATTTATTCTCTCTTTTCCTCCACCTCCCTAGGGTAAAGTAATTTCTAAAAAGCCAACAACCAAAAAACTTATCTCAATTTCATTAAAGAAAAGTCTGGCCTTATACTTTAAATCTGCCCCTTTACGTTGGAACAGAACATAAACATCATTGCTTTAGTTGTTATTTTGATGAATGGCAAGTGTCTCTGGTCATCCTGAAAGACAATAAATCTCATAATCTTACCAGTTTCCATATTTTTGTTAGCTGGTTTATTTGTAGAGGTTAGAAAAGTGTGTGTGTGTGTGGGAACAATGATACCAAAGGAAGAGGACTGTATGCACAGGGCTTGCAAAAGATTAAGGGGAATTGATGGGAGCTAAAGAGAAGTTAAAGTAAGTTAGAACAAACAAAACAAGAATCAGTGCAACTTGAAGACCAGCCTAAAAAGTAGATATACATCTGGGCACCTGAAACTGAAAATATGATGGAACACCTAGACATCCTTTCTAGGTGCCCAGAACTGGAACCTGAAAATTAAATCATTTATGGTACCGGAATTCTTTCTGAGCTAGGAAGTTGTAGAACCACCTGAAGTGCAGCACTGCCCTAACATGACTGTGCTGTGCTCAGGCCTGAGCTTGTCATCACAAAACTGCTGTGACTTGCTACTCTACATTGATGTATCAGGTTAAATTGTCAGCATCAGAGCTGTACTTCCACTCCCATTTCCACTGACTGTACCAACTGGTAGATTTTGTCTCCCAACAACCTCCTTGCTGGTTTTTGTCCCACAAAGTCATGTACAGTGATTTTGGGAATGGTATGGTTTTAATTATCATAGGAGATCTGAAAAAAATCTCAGTTCCAGGGTGTTACTGGGTGATGTAGCCTCCCTGAAGCTCACTGTATTGCATGTCCCTAGCACAGCATTGTTTTTTGAATGATTTATGTTGGTTGAGTGCTGCTAATGGAAAGATGCTTCTTAAGAAAACACCATCAATAACATGTCTGAAGCTTCCATGTTTCTGTGCTGTGATTCCCTTTTCCTGTGCATGGTTCACTGCTTAAGAACTTAGACGTGAGTGTTTCGGTTCTGAACTTGTGCCCAACATGTTGAGTAGGGAACAAGGCATACTGAGCATATCACTCAATGTGACTGGGGAAGGAGAGAGGAGCATTGTCATCACATGGAGGACAGGGTGAAAGTGTAGAAGGGGAAGGACAAAGGAGCTGCTTCTCTCTTCTGGGCTTCCTGTGGTTTGGCTGTTTTGAGAGATGACTTGATGCCGTAGTACTGCCTGAATGCAACTAATTTTCTGAACTCTATTGTTGGAAGAACTGGGCTGAACAGCTAATAAAACATGTGCGTGATTAAGACTGAATGAGTCCAATAATCCAAAACTTTGGACTTCAAGGAGTCTAAAACATCAGGATTGACAGAATGGACTGGTATGAGAAGTAGAATTACTGTAAACACAGATAAGAAATATATTAAAGAGGTTGCATATTTATTCCCAGTGAATTTATTTTGCTTATTAACAGAAAGGTTTTTATGGCTCTCAGAAAGCCTCTGATTTCTTTACCTTTCACTAAATTTCCAGGGAAAAAGAGGAGCTTTTTCAAATAGTCTAAAATAACTTTCAATATCCTGTCACTAGGTGGCACTTTAGCTTTAATTTGTCTTGTGTCTAATGGCTATGGCAAGAAAATGAACATCTAAAAGGATATTTTTATTCCTATAGCTGATAAGTAATAATAAATAATTAAATTGCCATCTTAATTTGTAGAACTTGGAGAATTCAAAGGCAGCAGATATGTTTAGCTCCACATTTCTTCACGGCACAGGGACATTTAGAGACAGTAAAACATGAAGGCTGACAAAACCAAGTTAAACAAAGCTATTTGCCCACAGCTCCCTGCCTGTGGAACCCCACGGTATTTCACATTTTAATAAACAGGCATAAAACTACTGAAAGACACAGTGGGGGCCCTGATCACATCTGCTCTCTCTGGGGGGCTTGCCTTGAGTCCAGCTGGGCACAGTGCAGTTGTCTGGCCCTGAATCAGGGAGCTTGGGAGACAGAGTTGGGGGAACTAGCTTGGCAACTATGTGTTAGCCTGACCCTCACACACACTACTGTGCCTTATAAGCTTAAAAAAAAAAAAAATAATATATATGACTGGTTCTTACCACCAAAACCATACCCATCTGTTAAAAATTCCTCTGACAGATTTTCATATGTGGAAAAGCCTAGTGATATTATCTGAAATGGATAAATTTCTCAGTATTGGGAAGAGAAGATAATCTGAATTGCTAGTTTCCAACATTAGCTCTGAACACAACCAAGAGGAATCATGCAGAACAATGTCCCAGGTGCTACAAGCTCTTGAGCAGAAGAATAAATATCTTACTGTTCTGCAGTTCTATCATTTCAAAGTGGCTGTTGATCTTAGTAAAACTTAGACCACTCAGGCAGGAGGAAAGAGATGTTCTTTCTGTGCATCAGTGGACAAGACAAAGATTTAGGGTTATTTGTGGATTAAAGAACAAGTGACTTCAAGTTCTATCAAGAGGGATGCTGGGAAAAATTGTCTGGGGCAAAGAGAGTGAAGCAGTGGGTAGGGGGCAGTTGAAGATATTGTGGAACTTCCATACTTGGAAGTATTTAGGGCTAGGTTATGCTGTGGTGTAACTGGCCCTGCCTTGCACAGTAGTGGACTGGACCTTCCAGCTTCTGCCTATGATCATGAACAGCAATACAAAATAATGGGTTTTGATTTTTTCTATAATACATATGTATTTTTGAATGTTTATCTATTTTTTTTTTGCTTGTCCATTGTCTGACTTGTTCAGTCCTTTCATTCTCCTGCAAACAGCAAGGTTTCTTATTATGGACTTAGTGTCCCTCCCTGTTTCAAGAGAAATTGTTTTTGTTTAGAAGACTCAAGTCCATATAAAATTACAATAAAGTGAGAGGAATAAAGACAAATGAGAAGATAAAACAGGCCTAAGCATGACTAATAGAAAGACATGAGTTAATTGTGCTGTCCTGTTCAATGTGACTTTTTCCACTAGCATGAGAAAACAGCAGGCTTTGCACTGACCTGGCTGTGCAGGGATCCAGCACTTGCCTGTGCCTCAGTCTGAGCTGGCTGGGGCTTGGTTTAATGCTGTGCAGTGGTCAGTGACTGCTGCCTGGCCTGTTCTTAGCTTGAGTGATGGGAAACTCGGCGTGGTAAAGGCCAAAGAGAACCACTGTGAAACAAACACAGTGCACTGGGGTATCAGGGCTGGGGGGGCATTGTCCAAACTTGACTGGGAAGGAATGAGAAATGCACAATGATAAAAAGCATAAAAAGAGAATTTCAAAGGGCCTTTGGGACACCCAGCATCAGCATCATGCTTATCTCAGTGAAAGATTGAAGATGTGATAGTGGCTGTATGTACAACATTCCTCCATCCACCAAAAGCCTCACAAGAAAGCCTGAAACCATCGCCCTCTGGATCCAAGGGAACATAGGAAAGCCAAGGAAAAGGCAAGCAGACTCCGGAGAAAAGAGGTATGTATTTGGAAGGGCTATTTTCTTCCTAAAGTGTTTTTTCCTGTATTATTAATGAAGCTTTTCTGTGTTAATTGGACAATATGGGTTGTTAAACTATTAAAACATTAGCTGGACTGGCAATACATTTGGAACCTGTGTATGTGATGTGTTTCCTTTTGCCCAAATGAAGATTTTTTCAGTGGAACATAAAGTAAATGGAGATTTACTTTAGGGTATGGAGGCATTCAAGGGAAGAGTAGAAAACCTTCTCAAAGCAGTAGCAGAACTCCAGTGTGGAGTATTGTCATCTGTTGGTTGGAAAACAAGAAAACCATTCCTTTTTCTACTCATTCTGTTGCTTCTGAACTCTCTATGTCACTCTGCATAATAAAACAGGAGGTTATCTTGGTTAGCCTCCAGGCACTACCTAATGAGAAAACACTGGTAAAATAAATAACTTATGGTGTCCTCATAAATACAGTTGATACTGACATACAAAGATTTTGTACTCAGTTGGTATTGATTATTTTTTAATTTCTACACAATGTTCTGTATTTGATATTCCTTTTAAAGCTGCAGCAGTAAGGTTCATAGGACTATGGGAAGGTCACATTTATACATAGAAAGTACATTTCTGTCTCTTGTGGCAGCAGAGAAACAAAGCTGAAAAACATAACCTATGGCCATTCTAGAGGCTTACAAGCTCCCACTAGTATTTGTAAACAGTTTTTTGTGAACACAAATCCTCCTGATATTAAAGTTTTTTCATTATTTTCAAAAATCTGACTCACAGCTGTCACGTGTGTCACTCTGGTAATACTATGTAAGCCTCCAGACAAGATGAAAGGTAAATCTCCTGAACTAAAAATGTAGGCCAAATGTTCCACTAGAACTTAAATACAGCAAATCTGATGTGAACTTCTTGAATTCCCTTTTATCTATAGCACAGACTTTTAAAGGATATTTAGATCACTGTCACTGTTTCCTCAAAGGTCAACGTGCACTGCTGAAGCGCTCCAAACCTGAGAGCAGCCTTGGTAGACAGGGGATGTGCTACAACTTGGTGCTGCTTTTCCACTCCAGAAGGGAACCTTCTATCAATACTATCCAGACCTACAGATATAGCTAAAATTACCAAGGGAGAAGCACACTGGGGAAAAGAGATGGGTAATCTCATACTTGAAACTGGGATTTGACAGAGCTGGGATTTGGAGCATGTCACTTATTCTTTTGTTGCTTCAAGACAATCACTTATGATCCCTCTCTGCACTTCTGTGCTCTGGCATGACTTGTGGAAGTTCCTGAAGTAAATACTACAACTACTACTATTGTTTTATCATTAGGGAATTGTCCTGTTTTTGGCCATGACAGAGTTTGTTTTCTGGTGGTAGCCATGAGGGAGTGGAGCCTGGAACCATGTCTGTTATTCTAGTATAGGTTGTTCTTCTATACCACCCATCACTGTTGGGCGTGGAAGTAAGGGATTTTCATTTCTGAGAAGGAAGGAGGCTTCAGGTGGAAGAGGACTGGGTCATGCAGACCCTCCACAGCCATGCTGTCCTTTTCCAGGAGAGCAGGTGGTGAGTGGAGCGGTGGGGTGGCATTGGTCCCAGCCACATGGTTTGTCCATCTTTGCTTTTCATTGTCTCTGGTTTGGAGAAAAAAATGTGATGGAGGAAGCAGTGGGGAGATGCTGGCTAAGGTCATGTTGCATCAGAGTTGGTGAGCATTATTTGCATGGAAATCACCCTCTTTTTGGTATACTTTAGTAATTAATATTTTTGATGTTACCATTCATTATCGGATGTCATTGCTGTTTCCACTAAATTGTTTTCTCACTGGAGGGGGCTGAGGGAAGGGTAGTGGCTCTGTGGGCTTAATTTCCATCTGGATTTAAGCCATGACAGAAATTATAACATATTTTCAGCTGCTGTATCTGTGCTTTGATTGATGGAGAGACTCCCAACTGCAGTGCTTGACGGATGCACTTACAGTGCTGCGATGATCATGTACAATACTTCAGGGCAGACAAGGTTATAGAGAGGTAACTCATGTTTTCTAAATGCATTGTTTGAAAACAAGGAATACCCAGAGCAAAACAGCGACAGGTGTGCCTGATGGTGAGACATTTTCTTTTCAATGAATTGCTTTCAGTACCTTATAACTTACACTTGTACATGGTATCAAAGCAGCCTATTTCTGGGTGTAGGTTTTGCTGAGTGCAAAAGGTTAATTTACAAAACATCTAACATATTGATGCCTAAAATGCTGGTAAAAATTGAGATGCAGACACCGCAGTACAGGGAAAAGGATATTTGGTTTGATAGGATCCCAGGTGCACCATTGTCAAAGCTGGTACCACGACGAAAAGAGAGAGACCCAGGTACAACGCGTATACAATTTATGGACTTCATCAATTAGCATACCTATCTAAAATTCCCCAGTAAGAAACCTAACAAATGAAGTAATCGCCCCCTTTTTCTAATTACCTCCCCCCCAAAAAGGTTGCAACTTAGTTTACAAAAACATGTTCCAGAGATGAGGCTCTGTTCAAGGTTGGTGCCTCATGTTCTGGAGATTGTGGGGATGTTTCGTCTTCCCCAAAGAATTCTGAACTAAGCTAGAGTACAAGGATTATAAACATGTGGGGCTAAGATACAGGGAGTGATAGTACAGGAATAGGAAAGAATATAAGGTATATAAAAAGGGTATAAAAGTATAATGAAAAAGGACAAAAAACCTATCAGGCATCAACATGATGTTTCATTTATTCAAGCAAAAATCTAGATTATATCCTATGAATCTAATGGAAAGGATTGAGTAAATATGCTCTTAAGAACAAAATTTCTCTAGTAGTGCTAAGTGTTACAGGATAACCAGTCATTATAACTGGACTCAGTTTATCTGTTGAACTTGACCTCCTATTAGGGATAGTCCCCCTTGTTTAAAGCAATCTGAGTCTGACTGGGGTTCTCCATGAATTAAGCTCACTTCAGAAATCCTTATCACTTTGATTCTTGTTTTATTCATCTCTAGTTACAGCATAGCAAAACATTTTAAGGCCAGCTGGATGGGGGGAAAAGCTTGTGATGAGATAAAAGTTATGCTTCGGATAGAGATGCAGTTACATTTCCTTAAGGAAGATTGCAGGAGCAAACAATGCAGGTGAGTTTCTAGACTGGTACATGGGCGATTCTATACTGAAATAAATTATTTCTATGTAGATGAGATTGAAGTCACAAATGAATTTAGAGGATAAATGGACAAGTTTTTCATGTGCACACACCTACTGTTTTCAGTCTGTTTTTTAAAGAAACAGAATATAAATGTATGATAAGGATGTGCAATAAACTATCAATATTAAAAGCAGTTGCTGGCATTTAACTGAAATAGGTTTTTCAGATGCTATGATCAGTAAATAATAGATCTGCTCTTTTGTTCAACGTTGGTTATGCATCTTCTTTGTAATGTCCTGTCAACAGACATTTTTGACTGGTTTGGATAATTCCATTTTCCATTTCACTAATGTTCAGTGCATGAAGCAGTCCCCATGAAGGCGTTTTAAAGTGTGGTAGAGACAGCAAAAGGCATTACAGCAATCTGAAGAAGGAACTCAGACACCTTAACAGCTACAGATAAAGTTCTTGTTTTGAGGCTACCTATTAAATTTATAAGCACATGAGGAGTTCAAAGAAAAAAATCTCCAAGACTAAGTACCCAGAGAGATTTTAGTCAAGTTAAGATACCTGGTATCTCTTCCAGACGCTGCATTGAAGGGCTTTCGCTTCTGTGTTCTGCAAGTCTAGTAAGACAGAAAGTAAACAAGCATAAAACAAAGATGATTTTCAGATGTTCTTTATTTTCAGACTGAAAAGATTTCTCGTTAATATTATGATGTTTTTATTAGGTATATCATGAAGTTGGTTTTCCTAAAATTTGAGCTCAGTTTTATTTTCTTCAGGCCACTGGGCAAATCAAACCATTGAAAAAACGTCATATTTTTGACAGAATTAAATATTTGTGAAAATTTTGATGGCATTTATTAATTTATTATTATTAAATGCAATTGTGCTTGTACAAAGACTAAGTTAAAAGAAAGGAACATTTACTGTATTTTCTAGCACACCTGATTGTGTACTTTCTGGTGTAGGAAACACTTGACATTTTGAAAATGCCATCCAAATCTTGCTTCCATCCACACTGGCAAGTTTCCATGATCACTTGATTGTTTATTTTTCTGTTTGTGTCTGTAATCATAAAACCATAGAATGTTTTGGGTTGGAAGGGGGGTTAAAGATCACCTAGTTCAATCCCCCTCCAATGTGCAGGAGCACCTTCCCCCAGCTCACATTGCTCAAAACCCCATCCTACCTGGCCTTGAACACTTCCAGGGATGGGGCATCCTCAACTTCTCTGGGCAACCTGTGCCAGTGCTTCACTACCCTCTGAGTAAAGAATTTATTCCTAATATCTAATATACATCTCTCCTCTATAAATTTAAAACTGTTCCTCCTTGTGCTGTCATTATCTGCCCTTGTAAAAAGTCACTCTCAGCAAGCTCAGGTGAGCACATCTTGCACACACATGAAGCTTCTAAGGAGTAAAGAGAAATCCTGAATTTTGAATCACAACATCTGATTTAAATGCGAAAACATTCTGTATGCCATAACCTGAAGCAGCTAGCCATTGATGGGGTTAGGTTTTTCGTCTGCTGGTTATCTCACAGCTCCTATGAAAATGACTCTCACCCAAGGCACAGAAGCTGCTGATGGTGATGCTATTGACAGCTGACTTGTACAAAGAGGAAAAGCCTTCACACCCCACCTGGGTGACATATGTGAAAAGTCAGCTTCTCAGTGTGTCTGAGATGGTCTGAACTTTTTATTTAGTAAATAAGATTCTTAAGCCATTGTCTTCTCTGATAAATTCCCTTCACTATATATTGCATGCAGTTGTAGGAATACAAGCCTATTAAATAACCATTCAATTTTGCCTGCTTTTATTTATTATTACTTCTTCTGCTGGCAACAGCACTCTCACCTCAAAAACCTTTTTTTGTTATTTCAAAAATGTTCTTTATACCAGAAGGTCTAAGTTGCTTTCCCCCACCGTGTAAGTTTACAACAAAAGCAAACATCATAGCAAAAATCTTTGTGTAAGATGATTAATTAAGTATCTGCTAGAATAATTGTTTGTTGAAGATAAAATGGGAGGCCAGCAGACTTCTTTGACATCCGAGGAGTTAGAAGAAACTGGAGTATGTGCTGGTGCTAAGCAGTACATGTATAAAGACTAGACCATGGCAATTTTAAGCTGTAGAAAAAGACTAAAATTTATGACTCAGGGGAAGATTGATGAAAGATCTTATGCAAAAAAATTACTGATGAGAAAAAGAATGGGGATGGACCAGGAGAGCTAAATACACTTTGGCAGTTGAAGCATGCAAATATATAATAAAGCAAGCAAGAGGAGAAAATGAAGTATTCTTATTCTTAGCTTTTGGACTTCAATCCATAAACAAAAAACCCCAATACTTTAAAAACAGAGAAAATACAGAGGGCTATTCTGTCCATCAGCACTATAATGTAATATACATAAATATTTAATGCAGAAAGAAAATGCAAGAGTAGCAATACAAATTATACTTTACTGATGGATGTTCAAAGTCCATGGAAGCACAGGAAGGATCACCAATGTTTGTGGTTATTCTGACACTTTTTTGAAAACTACAGATGGCAGTTTGAACTGTCCCAGATATATTTCAGCCAGGGCAACATTTACATTCTCCTCATCTACCTTTTACTTGCAGTTTCTTTTGAAATATTACCCTTTTCTTTCCTGTCTGAAAACCAGCCTTGCTGTATTGCAGAAATGAAATGGATGTCATGGACTCTTGACCCTGAGGGTCAGACCACTTCAGACATGGCTGAGACGATCCATACACATTAAGCAAAAAATTCCAGCTGGAGTGAACTCAGAGGTAAAATCTTATGGTTATAAAAGTGGCTGATGCTTAGTTGAACAGCTCAGGACTCACACCTAGGAAAGGGAGATGTTGGAGAGTAGTTCACCTTTCCCTTTTGAGGCCAGAGCTTCTCTCTGCAGGACATCATCCTATGTCTTCTCTACCTTCAGGGCCCTAAAGTGGTGTTAACAGAATGACTTTTGAAAGCTCTGCAGTGTCACAGGAGAGGGCTGAGAGCTCTGTTCCTGTAAGTGATCCCTGAGCCAGGGTCTGTATGAGCTGGCATGCCCAGGTGGTACCATGGGCTGCCAAGTGTGCTGCAAATGCTCCAGTGGGGTCCAGAAACAATTTAGTGTTCTACCAGAGTAATTAGCTCTGCTCTTAGTAAGACTAATTAGCCGGGATTCAGCACAGTCCTGATGCAATAGTGTTCTTGCTCTCTTTGTTTTGTTTTTGTGCTTATTTGGCACCAATAAGCCATGCAGATGAATATGGGGTGCATATTCATAGTACTAAATTGCCCTGTACAGATGCCTGCAAAGCAGAACATTCTCCACTACCTGCACAAGTAAGCAGGAACTTCACTTGTCTCTCTGCATTCCTCAGTGGTGTTATGAGTTGTTTTTCCCAGCACAAGAGCTTTTATCATTAGAGGTGACTATTGTCTGAAGATTGTTGTGGTAACTGACTTTGGTTGCTTCACTGGGCTGGAACACTGTTATTTATAGGGCTTAGTCACAGTGTAAAACAGATGTAACTTATTATCCTGGGAACCATTCAGGATTCAAAGACACTCGTGTTTCTCATGAACTGTGGAGGTTACGTCAGGTCTTCAGAACCCAGGGAAAAAATACTTGCTTTTTATTTTTGGAAAGTTAATAATGCATTAGGGTGACAACAGTAAAGATGTATGAATAATTGTTTTTATCCCTTGGCAGAGGAACCAAACTTAAAAGATTGTTCAGGTCAAACTTCACAGCAAGTTTATTTGGTGAATCAAATATGTTTCATTTTCCTGCTGTCCATTTTTCACTAAATAAGGGAGCCAAAAAGATAAGTTGCTGAAAGAAGCTGTTGTTAACCTTTCACAGCACAGAGAGGAGAAAAGATGTGATCTTCTTGGAAGTGCTCCCATATCATTAGACAATCATTGAAGTAGGGCTGTCTCAGTCACCTCAAGCATATGCTACCTAAAAATGCATATTACAGGGAGGAGTTGGAAAATTTTATTAAGGCTCTTGCTTGTAGCCTGACCTTCTATGCGTTTTATGTTCTTATCTCTGAGCTTGAGTAGATAACAACGCTGCACTTAGATATTTTGTTACGTCATTATCCCCCTTTGGCTTTTGTGCAAGTGTTCTATTCTAATGAATTAAGTTTAGAGAGGTATTGAAAATCAACAGAGGAGGAATTTAGGGTAAGATTTTTTCTGTCCTATGGCATATATGGCTTATGGTGTTCCTGCTTGCTTTTATGTTCAGTATTAACAAACTTATAAACATTCATACAGGCATTTAAACACCTAAATCTGTAGAATTTATAAGTTTTTCTGATGAAGCTGAGTGAATCTTGTTCTAAAAGCCTCAAGTAATATTTTTCAGTGAAAGAAACTGGGTGCTATTTTTTTCAAGCTCTATAGATGCATTCACTTTAAACTGTCATCTTCTTCAGACCTCTTTTATGACCAATTTCAATTCCCTGGGAATCATGCAATCAGTATAATATCAAGTTTTGTAAGTCGTGAAGCCTTTAGTTAATATTTGAACAGGAAGAAAGTATTTTATTTTTTAATAAGAATTTTCACTTGCTCAGTGGGAAGAGGAGTAAATCTTGTGTTAATCCTGAAAATCCTGAATCTGTTCATAGTCTGGTGAAATGGCTTCAGATTTATTTCATACCTCACAGGCACAACTGAAGCGTTAAGAGCAGAGGAACTACTGTTACTAAAACTACTATTTAATTGGACTCAGGCTGTCTCAACTGCTGTACTAGGGATGCAAAGTGGCTAATACTTGGACTAGCTGCTGTACTAGGGATGCAAAGTGGCTAATACTTGGACTAGCTATGTTGGGACTCAGTAAGTGACACATTTTCTCAAGGAAATGCAGCAGTGTGGACAAGGAACTGCTCTATTTTTGAGAGGGGCTTTAAATACTGGTTTTACAGTAAAGCTTTTTGGAGAGGAAAGGTGAATGTTAAAACATACATTGACTCTTATTGGATTTTAAATGGAGTACCAGATTCTCATTGTCTCATTGCACATTTAATTTTTGTCATGGCATAGCAAAAGAGAAGAGAAAGTGAATCTCGCGGCTTTTACTTTAGCAGTCATGAGAAGCCATAACCTGGAGATTTTAGGAAAAGTAAATTCTAAGACACTTAGCCACTCAGCTTAGCAAATCTAAAATTGTCTGTACCAACCTTTACACATTTCAGTACAGTTGCTTTCAGGACTGACCACACACTTCAGTTTCAAAGTGAGTGCAGCTTGGAACTTTGGGAGCAGCACAGCTCACAGCATAAAGGTCTCTGAACTTTTCCTTGTTGCATCAGATACTTGGTCTCATCTACTCTCTAAGACTTTGTATTCAGCAGCTTTCTGCTCTATTTTATTCCTTGCTACTACACTCTCTGCTTTGAAATAGAGAGGAGAGAGTCCTAACCTTTGAGGACACCTTTGTTCTGCTATGCCCTGCCAATATAATTCATGTTAAATAATGCAAAAATGCATATTGCATGCATCTGAATTTCTGGTCACTAACTGGAAATAATGTCAGTGACAGAAAAAGTAAAAGTGGAAGTATATTTGTATACAGTTTGAAATATTAGGAAGTACTTGAAGATATGGAATTATTAATATTTACAGGGTTTCTTGTGTGACAAGGGGAAGATAATAATGTTAGAGGTGTAATCCTACCTTTTACCAGAGCTGAGATTTTGTCTCAGTACTTTACCTGGGGAAACAGAGCTCTCTTGACTTGTTCACTGTAACACCAGGTCAAATGGAGCTCTGACTTCCAACTGGATAGAGAGAGGTGAGGATCAAAGGAGATGGAAGGATTTGCAACAAAATGTACAGGGTCTAGCAGACAAAGCTGACGCAAAGCCAGGATCAAGAAAAACCTTAGGCTTGACGTTTTGAAATTCTTGTTTTATCTGACTATTTTTAAGCTTTGTATGGTCTAAAACCAGCTTTAGGTGACTTTCTGGGAAAAGAAGCTTCTTGATTTGATCCCTAGGAGGCCAGAGTGCTATTTTCTGGACATTAGAGAGGAAACCAAAGGTGATATTTTGCTGTGAAGATAAAAGCATTTTCAGTATCTAATCCAACACTGACAAAAACTGGCAGACTGCATTACTTTAGCCAGGCCTTTTTCTGTCCCTACATCAGAGAGAAAAAGAATGGAAAGTGTTATGGTATTGCTTCTTTTGCCTACATGGGAATTGACTGAAACCTCCCCCATGACGAAACATCATGCTGTTTTATCAGTTATAGGCACAATGCACAAAGGCACAATACACAAAGGATTTAACAAAGACACATTTAGCACTTTAGGTCATTTCTGCCATGAATACCCTGAAATTCATAAATTACTGAGGAAGATGTCTTAGTGTTAATTAGAACCATTAAGAAATGAAATATTTAAAATATATGTAACAATTAAGACTGTATGTGTTGACTTGAATGATTAAAAACCCTAAAGCAACTATAATTAAAGTGTATTAATTCATAGGTGACAATATGAAATGGCAGGTTGTTTCATTTTGTAATTTTGCTGTTACAGCGTGGTAAGTGATGATGTTTCCCAAGAAGTTAAGTACGTGGAATTACAGGCAGCACTGATACAAGCACTTGGAATTAATCTCAAGTAGTTAAGAATATTTATGCAAGAGTAGGACAGTGGGGAGTCAATTTAGGTAAAGTGTTCTGTTGGATAACTGTGTGCTTAGGGTTAAGCAGATATGTGAATTGTTGCTGCATCCAGTCCAAAGGACATGAAGAGATATTTGCTGCTGATTTTCAGGGTAAAATCTACCACTGATGCACAAAGGAAAAAAAGGGATGTTTTTTGCAACAACTTCCCCAGCAGCTGCATTTTGTTCAGTGCAAGTCACTTTGCAGTGCAGGCTGTTCCCTGCAGGATTTTTGGAGTTGTGATGCTCATGCTCTTTGTCCTGGGTCAAATCACAACACCAGATTAAAAGGTGGCAAGGCCACCCAAAGTATAAATCAGAGCAGAATCTGATCAGTAAAATTTACCCCAAAAGAGTAGAAGACTAAAGA
The DNA here is from genome assembly GCA_024500445.1 of Entomyzon cyanotis. Lineage (NCBI taxonomy): Eukaryota > Metazoa > Chordata > Aves > Passeriformes > Meliphagidae > Entomyzon > Entomyzon cyanotis. Next base: position 26,301,453 of record JAKEPQ010001009.1, on the reverse strand, counting down.
GAAGAGAAAGGACTGGGAAGAAGAGACTGACATAAAAAGAAAGAGGACAAAAAGATGGGGGTGGGATTTGTAGATGGTTATTTGGGAAATAGTCTTTTGTATAAGGAAAAATTTCAGTAGAAAATTATTTCTTTAAACCTGCTTTTTAATCTTTTTAATGAATCTTCAATTTGCACTCTGTGCTTCTATAGATACAATCAATGAGAATTTTGTTTTTAAAGATGGATGACAGGTATTAATGTTTCAGATGTTTATCCTCTTTTCTGAGGATTAAAAATGAGCATGAATCTAAGACTTTAGCTGTTGAATATATATAATGGCATGGTTCTGACCAGAGAGAGGAAATTTTATTCTGTGTTCAAAGGAATACTTTTTATCCAGTAAGATACAGTTAATGCAAACAAAAGAGATGAAGAGCCTTTAATTCTGGTGAATGAATAAGTGAGGTTATGTCTTGAAAGGCAAAGGATGACAATAGAGCACATCCACCATATTTCCTGAGTGAATGGAGACACTTCAGTCCTTGGTAGCACTGTAATGTTTGTTTTCCCTTTGTTCTAGTATTAAGTGTTAAAAAAGCAACTGGATAATATATAGCTTTGGAATGAAAAACAAAAAAAAGGACTAATTTCTTATGAGAGGAAATGCATTTCAGTGTATTGCACAGGGTGAACACTCAGTAAAACAGAGCTGGAACCACTGAATCAGACCTCTCTGTGAAAGTGCAATGAAGGTCAGCATCATAATGATGGGAAGTGCAGCTGATTATTCCCTTGTATTTCACTTCTGGAACTTAGGGCTGTGTATCCTAGAGAGGCTGAAGGAAAAAGTAATTTGCAGAATGACTCATTGAAGAGTCACTTAGATGTTTCAAGTAAATGTCACATTCTGATCTGTTCAGAGGTTTGCAAAGTTTAAAAAAAAAAAAAAACCAAACCAAAAAACCCTAAGAAACACGAGATTGATTGTAAAGCCTCTGATGGTGCAAATGGAGTCAATCAAATTCTTAAGACAACTCCCCCTGCCCCCATTTTGAGTTGTAAATATTCACTACAAATTGGATCTTTTCAACAGCTCAATTTTCTCAGTGGAATATTATGGAGAGCAGCCTGTGTGTATGTGTAAGTGCTCTGTGTGTGTGAAGCAGTCAGTTTTCTCCCACATGGTAAGCATAGGTCTTAATTACCACATGTTTCTCAAGTCTGGCAGATGAGGTGGTTTAGTTCATTGTGTACCCATCTGAAAAATGTTGTTAGGCAGTCAGTTTTTTCATTCAAGTTCTACTGCCCATGTTATTTTGCATATTTTTACAGTGTTTTGCATTTCAGTCCCTGTAGGAAGAGATATTGTACATTGTGGGCATCACTACAGTTGTAACTCAAAATTCTGACTGTTCCTAACAGAGGTAGTTTTAAAATATGCAACACTTACTTATTTACTGTGATTTTAATAATTGTTAAAAAATTAATTGACTTTCAAGAAGCAAACTCTTACTGCTTTCTAAGAACCTATGGATTCATGCCATATTGAGGCATGCCTGCATCTAGATACATTTAAATGGATACATGCATTCATTTTTTTTAATGTGTATGCTTATGTAACATTTATGCTATTTTATCCAGGAGATCTATATGTAATTATCTACATGGAATATTCAGTTTCTCCTCTCAAGCAGATCAAAAGAGAATCGACTTAGGTACAAGTGTCCCAGCAGGACCTACAAGGAGAGGAGGTGCATTAATGGTTCCAGGCAATACCATGGAGAATGGAATTAATGTGGTCAGCCAAACATAATTTCTCACTTGTTTCATTGATGTAACAGGTAACAATTAACATAGCTGTGGTTTTCTAAGTTAGATCTGGATTGTTACAAAAGTATGAATCATATAAAGGATAAGTCAGGTGACCTTTGTGTCATTCTAGTAAAAAATGCAAGATTGATTCAGTAAAGATGTGACAATGTAAAACGTGTAAATATACAAGTTAATTCCACTTCAGATTTCATTGCCTCAATTATGCTAGAAAGGTTAATCTAAAGTAAACATATGAATTTTGACTAGACTATCTGCCTAGGAGACAGGTATTTACACGTGATGTCTCCATTTGATACACTCTTGAGCTAAGAGTAAGTCTGGATTTTTAACTGAGGGAAACAAAAATCTGATAGTGAAAATTTATTCCTGTTTGAAGTTACTTGGCTGGCTCATGCTCTGAAGAGTGGTGTTTTGTATTAGATAACAATAATTGGTTTTAACAAATAATAATTTTTTTTTTAAATTTTAAAGTCTGACAGTAGACCTTAAAACAAAGGGTGACCAAAATAACTTTTATGCTTTGAAAATCTATTTTATGAGATGCATGGAAACTATTTTTTTCTCTTAAATGAAAACATGTAAGAGAGAGAAATTGCTCATACCTCTTGTCATAGAGAAATTGGCCCAACCATCAGAAATGTAAGCCACAGACTGGTTGGGAGTTTTGCCATGCTATCATTCACCCTATGCCATTGATTGTAGCATTCATCTTTTATGTTCAGATGCCTTCATGAAACAGCTATGTATTTCGAGAAATTGCTAATGTTGGATGTATTTTGAACTTGGTTTGCTAACAGAAATGCAGAAGAGTGAGAATGGCTGCTGGGTAGGAGGTTGTTACATCTGAAATAACTTGCAAATTTCCTTGGGCTTTTGATCTGTAGAAAGGCTCCTCTCTAGAGCAGAAGCAATTTCAAATGCATTAACAACAGAGATTCAAAATGAGCAGTACCGACACTCCAACCTGCGAATTCAAAGCACAAGTGTATTTATTTGCAAACTCTGGTACTGGATGAAACAAATAAAAAGAAATGCCAAAATAATTACAAGATATTTTAACTTATAATATATTTTCATCAATATGTAAATATAAAATGTAAAGAAAACAGAATTTTGGAGAGAGCTTTTGGACCTAAGAAGCAGGGCTATTTATTTTCTGTTAAGAATCAAGAAACAGACCCCTTCCTAGCCCTACAACCTTTGCTCTAAGAAGCTAGAGAGTTTTCCAGAATAGAAAAATATTATTTTTATTTTTAGTTTTCAACATACATACAAGATATATATTCATAATTAGCAACAGTAATATTCAATATGATTTACAGGTGTGTGGCATTTCTTTTGACTTCTATTGATTCAAAAGTTCCTATTAGAATACAAATGTTATGTTCAGATCAATATAGAATATCTTCTATGCTTTGATACTCCAGACTTGGAGCTGAAATTGTAGCTGTCTTCCTTTCCCATCTCATTCTCCACTTCTTCTTCTCCTCCTCATTCCCCTGAGAAGAAAAATGAGACAGAAACCTGGGTTTGGGATATTTCAGTCATAATGTTTATATTGTATCATGTTACATCTTATTACCAGAATTAGATGTCAAACCTGCAGCAAACTACAGAATTTTTTGTTTTAACTTAGTTATTTTTTGGAATAGGCTCTGTGGTTGGTGTTTATCCCTCTCTCTTCGTGTTCGAACTACCATTAGTCCTCAACCTCACTATTTGCTGGTGCAGGAATGCATTTGTCCCCCTGCAGTTCATTTTCCACAGTCTGAACAGCTATGGAAAAGGTAAGGGTCATTCACCATGCTGCCATTATTACATTCTAGTAATCCCTGCCCAGGTGCTTTAATGTTCTTAATGGCATCTTTCTGTAATAAAAATGAAAACATACCATCTGGTAGGGCTGTGAAGAATGTTGGCAAGAGCCCTTCAGCAGTTTGGCATTTGAAGACATTATTTTCTTTTAGTCATTTGCAAGGTATTAATTTTCACAGCACTTACAATTAGAAAACTATAGTTGGTCATAATCATTTCAACTATGATTAATGTATAGTTCTAGAATTATAATGCAAAATATATTTTTAGACCACAACAAATATATTTTTTATGGAAAACACATTGAAAGTAGTTTTAATTCAGAACTGTAGAAATAAATAAATAAATAAATAAATAATAAATAAAATAGTGGACTGATGATATATTTGATACATATGAATGATGCAAATTTGGCTTGCAAGTAAATCTAAAGAAGCTTGACCTAAAAAGCCAGTTATGGTCCTGTGCTGAAAAGTACTTTGATATTTTTTGGGGCGGACCTAAAATAAATTCTCAGGTGCTTGTATGAAAGGAAAGCAAAATTATTTCTGACATGCTGCTGAGCTTTCATTAAGTTTAAAATATTTGCACACTATGCAACTTCTGTGGTCCTTTTATCTTTTTCCAAAAGAACAAGAAACACATGCAGGATGAAATATCAATTTATTTTGTTTCCCTTCTGCACATTTTTAGCAATGCAAGTCACTCTTGAGGAAAAAACTTAACTGTAATGGCACATCATCAACAGACTCTGAATAAGCAGAGTATAAAGAATGATTATTTATGAGGTTTCACTACTATGGAGAGAAGTTCTGCAAACCAAAATGTTAAAAATGATCCTCTTATTTGTGCAGATTTCTAATTAATAAATGAAAGCCAGAAGTGAAATATTTCTCCAGCAAGCCCTTTGGGGTTCTTGTTAGACAGGAGAAAAACAGAAGTCATGATTTCAAATGTATTTGAAATCTGCACACCTCTGGGCAGATGAAAATGTTTGTACCTCTGTCTATCTTGAAGCTGATCTAACTATCTGCAGAAAACCTGGGGAACATGAAAGGCTCTGTCACTGAAGGTCTTTGAAATCCAAACAGACTTGGTGATGTGTTACTGGCGTAGCAAGGAAACATGCACAGAGGAAACACTTGAGTGCACCTGCAGTTTCAAAAGAGAACACAGCTTAGAGTGTTGCTTAAGGAAACTGTTGAGAGAAATCATTGCAAGGCAGGGCAAAAGAAAATTTTATGGGGAGATTAAACAAACTAGTTCATCTACCTTGTAGCTGAGGATACCTAGAACAGACCTCCAAGAGTCACTCCCTTCCCCTTCATTGAAAATTGCTAGCAATTAATCTATGTTATTCAGAATCAATTTTTTCCCCTGAAATTTAATAAATAATGACTTTCAATGCTATTAAGTGATTTTTTTGTGCATTAATGCAATTGCAGAAAGAGATATATGGTAAAATTTCCACTATATATGTCTTCCAATATATACATATATATGTCTTCCAAATATATCCTCTTTACTATTTTACCAAGGATGGACAAGGAACAATAGCTCTATTTCTTTGTGTTTTATCTGAATTGCATTTATTATGATTGGATATCCTCTACCCAGTGCCGGCTATTTTTGTGTCTACACTGTGATATTTTAGATTGTTTCTGAGGATAATGTTTGGCATTTTTTACATTGTGACATCTAGTTTGACTCTTCAGACCTCATTTATAAACAGCAAGATTGTCTCCACTGTCCCAGGAATATTTTATACTTGAAAGTACTCAGATATTTTTCTTTTGGCCATCTGTCTACAACTGCTTACTCAAATCAGTGTAGCCAAGGTCATCTTAGATTTCTTGTCTAAAGCTGTCAAACTTATTTTCAGCCTTGTCAAGTTCAGCCTTTGCTTTTTATCTTTGTGCTAAGGAGATATTCAGTGTAAATGTGGTTCTGTTGGCATTTCTTTTTCAGTCCCCTTTTTGACATATTGTTTTTTGTGCCATTTATTGTTCTGTGACCATTCTTGGTTTATTTTAAAACACAGACTATTTTCTGTCTCTTCTTCATTGTGTTTCTTACAACCTCCAATGCAACCTTAAACCCCTCTCAGCAAAGCAAATAATTACAGTATTTGGTTTGCTGTTATTGTTTCATATGAACTGAACTCAGAAATCTGATCAGAGCACCTTGAAAAGCAAATTACATAGTTCTGGCTCAGAAGGTGGGAGCAGTTCTCTAACATCTCTGAATGCTTTTTTTATCTCTAACTATTCTTGTATTTTGAACAACAATTAAAAGTCGCTAAGAAAGAAATACTGTACTCTTAAGCATCATAGTTAGGATATTTAAAAATTCTCTACAAAAAATATAACCAAACCAACATTTTGTGTACCATGATGTAAACATGCATAATTTGTCTTTCTCATATCTGTCATGCTTGTATTATGCCATTTGTGCAGGTTACCTGCAGACAAACTAATCTACGCTTCTCATAGCACAGTGGAAGTGACTTACCGCAATATTTCTCTGGATCTTTGGATCCAAAATAAGATGGAGCCCAGGTGCCCCATAAAACTACAATGACTAACACACAGGTTTGTGCAGTGCTTGCCTGCTTCTTGGGTAACTTTTAAGGAACTTTAGCTTTTGGTAGTTGCAGCAGTTCAAGCCATGCAGCAAAAAACTAATCAGAGAGTATGTTTTTTTACACTTTGCTTTGAGGAATTTTTAACGAACATCTTCCAGGATGCTAATTCACCCTAAAACTTTCAAATGGTACGTTAAACTGAACAGTACTTAGCTTTTTGTAGAGCTTATTAACCCCCTTGTTATGAATTTCAATAAAGCGTTTTGTTCTTGTTGACGTAGTGTGAATTGTGCATATTGCTGCATCTTTCTTTTTTACTTTGTTCTCATAATATAATATTCTGAAACTTTGTCACTGACCTTGGAAATATGGTTTTGCACTGAAGTGGTTTTTCTTTCTCCTCCAGGGAGCTTTTGTCACTACCTCAACAGACCATTCAAGAGATGAAAACATGGAGCTGTTTCAGCTGTTCCCTCCCTGGTTTGCACTGCCAGCAAGGTCAGATACTACTTACTGCTGATGCTGTTCCTGTGCAAGACCGTGAAATGGAGGAGAGACACCCAAGCAGCAGAGTTTCAGGGATCTGAAGCCTGGGTTCTCACTTCACCAAAGTGCTTTGCCTCTGTTTCACCCCATTTGGTAGACCAATCCCACATGTCTGTCCTGCTCCAGGGCACCTGCCATCCCATCCTGCCCCACTCCCTCACAGGAACAACTCTGGGAGACTGCACAAGTGAGGCATGAAAAACAGAGACGTACTGAGAGGGGTGCAAGACAAGACAGTTACACTGTTCCCAAAGGAAAACAAAAGCCATCCAATGGATTGATCACGAGAACAGTTTGCAAATCCCTGAAGATCAGAAGAGTGAAGAAAAGCAGGAAAAGGATGACTTTCCAACGAGTCTGGATTTTGCTCATGGTGCCACTTGGGAGCCAACTCCTTGTGGTGGGCAGCCCCATGAGGCAGAGAAACAGCTGCACCACTGTGCTCAGCTGTGCTTCTCTTATGCCTCTTTCCCCCACCCTCTTAGGCTGTCAGGGTAGGGAAGGAAAGGCTGTGTGTTCAAGCCGGAGTACTCTTGTGAGGGTCAGCTTTGTGCTCCTAGGAACCAGCCCCAAGGTGGGCTGGTGTGTTGGGGCTCTTGGACACAGGAGCCTCATGCCTAATTCCTCCTTTGCTTGACAGAACTGATGTCTGCTGTCTCACTTTCCTGGAATGGTATTTTGAGTGTTTGTGATCAAAGAAAAAAGGAGCCCGTGTGCCTGAGTCATCCAGACCAACACACTTCCCGAGTGTCACCTGGGGGGGTGGGTGGCAGAGACTTGACTGGGACAGGGACTGCTTCACTGGTTTGCATCAGTGAAGAGCTTGAATGTAACTGATCAGCTCTCCAGGCAGCACACCCTCAAATTTGGGATTGCTTTCTCCCAGTCAAATGCCCTAAAAACTAGAATTCTGGGTCAGATTAGTATTTCTTTTCCAAATGGCCTTTTGGGAAATTTCTTTTTGGTATGGTACAATGGCCTTAAAACCAAACCTCCTTTACTTGAATAATCTGTAGGGATTTGCTTACTTTCCTAAGAGGAGGTTTGAGGGGGATCAGAGATCCTGCCCAAGGCCAGGTGTGCTTTTTTACTCATTGGTCTTTTTACCTCCCAGGGCTGCAGGATCTCCCAGCTGCTGTTCCAGGATGCAAAGATCACCCCAAGTTGGCTTTCCAGTCATTAGGTGATAGGGATTTGGGCTTTGGTTTCATTTTTCTGAGTGGAGGCCGCTGTAGGATGTTGTGAGTTGTGCAGTTCTTTTGCTGTCCTGATTGTATTCTGAGAGACAATCTCTGTGCCCTGGGACTTGTGCTGTAAGGAAGACAGGATTTTTATATCTAGACATGTATATTTTTTCAACTAATTTTGTGGACAGACTGTTTCTTTCTTAGTGCAGATAATTAGCACTCTTTTCTCTCTCTGCTTCAAAGCAGGACAGCCAAGTCCAAACTGCCTGTTGGTAAGAGCCTTTAGATCTGCTTTTCTTTGAATCATGCCCAAGCATTGTCTCAGCATTGTCATGGGCCAAAATTATGCCAAAGAGTATGTTAACAATTAAATTATGTGGATAATTGTGGCCAAATGTCTGGATGCTGTTTAATATACTAGTACAATGATGGTGGTATCAGTGTGACTTTGTGGCTGAGCTACTTTACTGGTATTTAATTGCTCCTGCTTAGGCCATCTGTATTATGAAGAACATCATGGATTTTGGAAAATAAACCAACAGGACAGCTTCTAGGTCAATTGAAATAAAAATATTTTCAAATTTTATGCTTGGTGTAGAGAACAGAAAATATAACCTTAGAAGAGTTGGAAGCACTTCTATTGTTTCAAAAGAAGTTTCTGAAACTGCTGTAAGGCAAGGGGAGTATAAATCTTGGTGCATTTTTTTTTATGCCAAAAGGGACTTATTGGTTCTATGTCTTTTCATTCACTTTTAAATTAATTACACTTTGGAGGGTTTAAGATATTTCCACCTAGCTCATCCTATGACTTAGCTGAATTTTTAACTTAATTACAGTCATATATGTGTACACTTACTGATCAAAAGCTAATGATCTGTTTCATAAGATAAAGCATTTTGGGGCTCAATACCTGTGGTTAAACACCTATATCATTTTAGCAGAGAAAGTTTGTAAGACTCAGAAGGCCATGGAATAGCACAACAAAACTATATGGAAATTGTAACAATTTGCTCCAGAAATTCACTAGTGACTATCAACCTGCATAAAGCTGTTAAAACCCTCTCCTCTTCGTGGTTTCCTATTTTTACTAAAGAATGTGTGCAGGTACTGCTAATTCCTTCTGAAATTATTCTGTTTGCTGAACTGAAATAGGATCTAAAGCTGAGAAATTGTATCTGAAACACATCCTTGCTTTTCTTGTGAGTTCTATGATGTCTGCAACACAGCTTGAAGATTGCCACCTGGTTAATTTAAAGCAATGTTGAATTTATTTAAATTATAAACAAACTGTCTTAGATATTCTTCTTGTTAATGTCACATCTGCTGGATATGTTGATTATAATAATCACTTTACTTCACCATTGTAAAGAGCTTCCTTTCCTTCTATTTATAAATAAAATCTGAAAATTGATCTAGAGGGTAAAATTGCGTAGTCTGATGCTTGCTTGTTTCTGTGGAGACTTACTGATTTTTCACGTATGCGTTGGAAAGCACTGAGCCCACCTGTGGCATTTAAATTGCCTAATGAATGTAGTGCTAATGAAGGAAATATTATTCACTTATGCTTCTGCCAGACACAGAGTCTCATATCTTCAAAATCTGGAGTAATTTCTGTCAAATAGAGCTGGCAATGGCCTTTTCCTGTTGATCTGCTACTTTTGCCATCCTTTAGACATCTGTATGTTTCTCAGGTACGTGAAAACCAGTCTCAAAACCAAAAAGGCATAGATCGTCCACGAGCAGAATGTGCAGCTGTCTCAAACCATATTCCTAGGAGGCAGATGGACCAAGAGCCAAATTGTGGTTGGTGATTTATTTCATACCTTTGTCAATAGGAATATTTTGGAGACTGGGCAAATTTTTAGCAGGAAATCCTGAGATTTATGGATACAAGTGAGATGAGTTTTCACATATCTTTCAGTATAATTTAGAATTGAATACATAGTTCATCATTCAGAGATATCCTGGGTATTTATAGTTCTCCCTGGAATTGCTGTTTTTCCAAACAGCCACTTCTGCTACAATTCAGTTCTCATAGTGTATTCTTTATTGTCAGTATGTAATGATATATCTAAATAACCCAAATCTGCAGTGACAAATAAAAGTTGCTACGTGGAGACACTTGTGATCGGGTCAGATACCTTTCCTCTTTTCAAAATTATGGCTAAAGAGACGTGTTGTAACAAATAAGCTTTCATTGAGGGAGTGGGAAGTGTGCCCCTTTTGCAAATGAATGAACATCTGGTTTCAAACATTTATAGATTTGATTTTTCCATACTGTCATCAAATCCTTTCTCTGTTTGCATTCCATTCTGCAGTTCTGAAAGATCTGCCAAAAATTCCCTAGTCATTACCTTAAAGCTTCTTGTAGTGACAGCCTGCCAAATTGACGGGCCTTCACAAGCCTCTCCTCATGTGTTTGCCTTGAGGAGGAAGGTGTTTTCACACTGTTCTCTCAGCCCTGATTGTCCCATATTTGCTCAATCTCCCTGGAGACTCTGGCAGTCGTTTTGTAGTTGTACAAAGTTGACAGTTGACCTTTCTCTCTCAGCCAGGGTAAAGATAATCATTATTCCACAGGAGATAAGAATGCATGTACAGATCCACATGTTCACAGTGTTATGGCACTCTCATATTTCTACTTGTACAAGGCTCAGAACTTTACTATTATTTTGAGCTGTTTATTTTCAGGAATGCAAGCCAAAATTGTACAAGAGCTGGTTGTTGCTGTACATGACATCTTTTTATATACCTGGAAAAATGTGTTCACTGAGGTTGGGCTAGATGATGAAGATGACAAGATTATGTCAAAAGGGAGCTGCAGGAATTTCCCTATCCCCCTGTGCCACTGACACAGAGGCAGAGAATGTGGGAGTGATATTTATCTTGGGAAGAAGGAAGAGGTAGGGGGAAGGGTTGTTAAGATTTGGGTTTATTTCTCATTATTCTACTCAGATTTGATTGGTAATAAAGTATATTTTTCCCATGACCATAATTAATGGGTGATCCCTCTCTGCCCTTCTATTGGCCCACGAACCTTAATTATATTTTTTCTCTCCTGTCCAGATGAGGAGGGGAGTGATAGAGTGGCTTTGGTGGGCACCTGGCATCCCTGTTTGAAATTTCATTTAGCTTGTTCTGAACTCTTTAATGCCTCAAAGACATAATAGTGGAACTAATAGCTCTCACCACTTGCTTACTTCTCTTGAAAATGTGGATCACAGGGATTAAGAATCCTTCAAGGGACACCATAAATAAAGGTTTAATTCATAAACTGCTCCTAAATTAGCACTTCCATGAATATTTTGCACCATGAACTGATGTCTTGGTTTCCTTGTTCTGAGAGCAGCACTTACTGAAACATATCTAGTTATAGCCCAAAATGGCACTGACAATTTGCAATGACAAAGTTGTAGAATTCAAGAATTCATTGTCAAGGGATTACCAAAACACCTGAACATAAACTATTTGATACTTGAAAAATAATAGTCTAAAACTAGAATTTTTCCAGGTAAGTTGATAGTTTATATATTAATATTGTGCTCAGAGTGTTGACATTATTAACATGTTACACATGCACACAGTGCTATTATCTGTTGCCTTGGTAACCATTTATATCACACTGGGAGCATGGCAACATAGGTGAACATGCATGGCTTTGAAGAATCTCAAACAAATATGTACATAAATGGGCGGAGTCAGGTCTGAAGGAAAGACATTTTTTGTGCATCAACAAAAACTGAATATTGTACTTTCAGGAATTATTTTAGGAAAAACAGAATTTTTTTCCTCCATGTAAATGCCCTCTATATTGATTTCATAGCTGGAATTGCAAATTTAAAATGCAATTATTTTTGTCATTCATTGCTTGCTCCTCTTCCTTGTAGGACGAAAGAGCATCATCAAAAGGTAAAATTTCCTGAATGCTTTCCAAAGAAACACTATGGAAAAATAATTGAAATTTAATAGCCACGTCATATTTTGAGCAGTTTTATCTATGATTTCTTGTTTCCTAGTAGTCAAACTGCAGTATCAGGATGGGAAAAGAGAACTATGTCAGAGGGAGGTAGTCCAAAGAAGACTGACTTTACAAAGCCTTAGGTAACTTCATTCCGTTTTAGATACTGGTGATAACACAGCAAGGAAAAGTAAATTGCTCCCTAGAGAATATGAAATTGTATTTCTACAATTCTGTGCACTTGAGCTTTGTGGTATGAGCAGTGCATGACTTAGGCATGGACATATGTCTGTTAGCTGTTTGTTGTTTTAGAGACTTGGGACTGGAGCTGGGAAATCATCTCTGCTTAGGACCATGCAAATTAGATTTTGCAAATTCAGTATTACTCAAGCATTTGATTAAAGCTAAATGCATTCTTAAATGCTGATTGGAATGAATCAGATATGAATTTAAGAATACAGGGATGTCACTTCGTGAACCAAGGACAAAGACAAGAAAGTCCTCTGCTCTGTAGTACACTTGTTCTCATCAGTGCTTGTCTTGTCCATGTGAGGTTGTTTAAATGAGAAAGATTAGAAGACTGCAAATAGCATGCAAAAGACTGAGGAATAGTAAATATCTATAATATCCCACTGCTTATGCAAGTTTTTATTGCTCAATGTTTTAGTGATTTCATTTCTGTACATGTAAATCACACTCTTTCTTTTGTTCCTCATGAGATCACTGCTATGGAGCTGATCTTTATTGAACATCGGCAAATTTCCATCTGTGTAAAATTACACATTCAAGTAGGTGTGAATTCCAAAGGAAATTACTTACTTTTACTGCAGTCTCCTTTTGACACAATGTTCTCATTTAATTCTCTTCACTCTCTATTTTAATTCTTGATGCTGAGTGGGGTTATATGTGTGGTAGATACAATATGTGAAACTTGTTATCTTGGTAGGTGTGAAAAGCATCTATGTAGCTACATCCAATTTTTACTTTACCAGAAAAAGACTGTATATATTACTTCAAAGCCCTGACCACATCCAGAATCCCCTTGTGATGGTGTGTACCCATCTGAAAAAACTTTATATATAAATTTTAATTCAGTGTTAGTATTCTCAATTATTTGCATATTTTGTTGAATCTTTGTTTCATACATATAAACATTTTGTTTCTGAGACATCATAGAAAGTTGTCAGCTGCTCCCCCTATAGTAGGTTTGTGGATGGTATGATTTCTCGTAACTGTGGCTATAGTAGCCAGAGAAATAAAGGATAAACACCTTGTAATACACAGACACTTTCTCACTGTATGCTCGATCTTTATACATTAATGCCGACAATCAAACTTTGGAGTCTTTGCTCAGCTCTCTCCCCTGACATCAGCTGCTGTGCCATATGTTCTTGGTGTATGCAATTCACTAGCAGCTTTGTCGGGTGGGAGAGGTTTCACCTTAGTGGGGGCAGACTCAGGAGTCAGGAACATGCTAATGCTACAAAGAGTTCAAGTACAGCCACTCCTGAGAAGAGAGGGAAATTACTTTCTGAGCTTTGCAGAACACTTCAGAAGCTCACACTACTCAGTGACTTTTCCTTAAAAGTTCTCTTGTTTCAGGAATTGCCATTGCTATTGCCAGAAATGTGATCAAGGGGTGTTTTGACAATAATGAATCTCAGCCCAAATTGTTTGCAAGACCTTATAGCCTATCCTGGCTTATAAAAGCTAGTGATGAGTTATCCTTTGGACCACAAACCATTACCTGTGCAGACTTCACAAGATGAGGTGAAGTCATCTGTCTCTTAGAGATGTGTTAAAGTTTGAACTGCTACTCAGAAACTTTTTTCTTACACCAAAGAGCTATATTCAGGACACTGGTACTGAATATATAATTTTTAAAAAGGCAAGGGGTACGATATAGCTGCATAACACCAGGGGCAACATCCATTACAAGGTTACTCTCATGTCTTCCTGTATTGTAAAGTGATTGACAAAGAAGAGATAACTAGCTAGAACAATACAAATTTTGAGCATTTTCCTGTCCTCAAGATCTTTCAAGCTGTGTCTTCTGTCATTTTTTGAAATATGTATATGATGTATATGATGTATATGATGTATATGATTCTGCCATATACATCAGAAACTTCCAATATAACCCATAAGTAAAACAAAGTTAATTTTAGTTATATGAGCAGACAACAGCATTAAATCAAATACGTCCAACCTGTCAAAGCATTATAGAATGGCTTGGGTTGGAATGGACCTTGAAGCTCATCTCATTCCAACCCCAATGCCATCGTCAGGGACACCTTCCACTGGAGCAGATTGCTGAGAGCCCCATCCAACGTGGCACTGAACCCTTCTGGGAATGGGCCATCCATAACCTCCCTGGGCAGCCTGTTCTAGTGTCTCATCACCCTCACAGTAGATAATTTCTTCCTGATATGTAATCTAAACTTACACTCAGTTTGAAGCTATTCCCCCTTGTCCTGTTACTACCTGCCTAGATGAGTTTTACAGCCAGAGTGGTATTCAACTAAAGGAAGGAAACAAGGTGGGAAATTTCCACAAGGCGATAACTAACACCTCTGAGCAGCAGCTGCAGCATCAGTGAAAGATGAATAATGGTGTCACGACTGGTAAGTTCATTACATGGTATATGGTTATACAGGTCTTGAAAGAGGTGGGTTCAGTTCTTCATTTCTATGTGACTTTGGACAAGCTGTTTATATTGTCTCACAGTAAAGAAAGTGAAACTTACCTGCATATCTCTTTCAATTTAATTACAGAGTGCTGTTTTCCAAAAAAGTTACTCAATAATGTCAAGGTAGAGCTTTATGAGGAGTGAATTCTTTCTTTTAGCCTGGATGTTTTTGGGCTTATCTCGATGCCCATATCCTGCAGTTTTGCATCCTGTAATCCCAATGCTCTGAATGGCTCATCATTTTTGTCTGATATGCTTGGAGAAAAACCAATTGCATCTGAATTGTACTTCGAGTTTCTTTCAGTAAAACAAGGGCTTTCCAGAGCCTCCTCTGGGCATATGAAAGCCAGGGGCATGGAGCTTTTTTCTCCTGGCTATATGGTCTGCCTGGGGTTATTTTTATACCTCTTCTTAACACAGTTTCCTTTTTTCTTGTTGCTTCCCAGCTGATTGAAAATTGCCCCCAGGCTCTCCCAGTCATGCTAGCCCAGGTGACAGTTGTTCATAGCACACTGGTTCCCTGGGGCTCTCAGGTCTTTAACACATAGGGTTTCCCATCACTCAAACTAAAACAGGTCGGGCTGTGGCCACTGACCCCCGTACAGCTGTTAAAACAAGCCCCAGCCAGCTCAGGCTGAGTCACAGTGCGCTGGGTGCTTTCTCCTGCTAATGTCAAAGATCAAGTTTGCAGCCTACGTGGTTCTGACGCAGACCTGCGACTGCTCCTGAGTTTCAGCTCTGATCAGAAGCAGGAAAATGTTCTTGGCTGTTGTAGGTTGCCCATAGCCTCTCTGCTAGCCTTTCCCCTGCTGGGTAGCTCTGTTACAGGGATAACAACAGGCACATATGAAAACTAAGTGGATGTGCCTTGAGTTACTTGAAGTAAGTTAAAAGACAAATGTTCAAAGACTTACATTTTTTAAAATTGCATTTAGCTGATCTTTCCTAACAATTTATAAGAGCATATCTACCAAAGTCTGCTGTAAATAGCCATGATTTATCTGCTAGATACATTGGATCATTTCTGATGTACTGAATATTTAACATCAAGTACTGGACTTTTCTTGCCAAATAGTGTTCTACCAAAGTACATATAACAATTTTAGACATTATGGATCCAGTGGATATCACTGTAATAATGTGTATCAACATCCATACAGAAATAGATGACCCTGAATTAGTAAAATTTCTAGGGATTAGATTTTTTTTATTATGTAGTGTATGATTTCTATGAATTTGTTTGCCTTTGTAAGGGTTCTTGTGGACATCAAGGTCTTTAAAATAGCAACATTTATCTAAAATTTGACTGCAAGATGAATTGTCCTTTTTTTTAGTCTGACAGCTAACATAAGGGAACAGTCCTTATCATTATTAAATTGAATCTATTTTTTGAGTTATATTACATCTTAAATTTTCATTTCTATCTGAAGAGCAGCCAAGAGAAATCTGTTTAATGTTTCAGTGTTGTATGGCAGAGCTCCTAGCTTGTGCCCAGGCAATCCACTGACTCATGCTCATGATGGCTGAAGCAGGTCAGATCCGGGGCTGCAGAATATTAAAATCAGAATTTAGGAATATTGTCTGCTGTATGAGTATCTCATGGAATGATGGCATCTTAACCTGTGCCTTTGCTACTCTTAACCTTAGACATTCCAAATGTCTGCGTTTGAAATAATTTCCACGGATGAATTTCATTTCCACATTGGTCCCAGTGTGTGTGTGGCTCTCAGTCACAGCCCAAAGCCCTACACCTGACATACAGCTGTGCTTCACTCACAAGTGAAAGTGTATGATTTCATATTTAGAATGTACAAATGATGTAGTCAGCTTCAAGATAAAGAAAAGCTTCCAGCTATGTTTTATATTATTATTATGAATGGAAAAATGGAATTGAACCTAAAATAAACAGCCTTCAGACACCTTGCAGTAATCTACCACTGAAATACATAGTGTTAATAGCATTTCATTATGAGAACAGTATTGGGCTTGACATGCTACTAACAGTGTCAGAAGGAGCACTCCAGAAGGCGCCTAAAGGAAACAGGATAGTGCCAATCTCTTTTAACTCCATTTAATAAAAGAAAATTGTCTAGTGTTTCAGGCGCCAGAGATGCATCAATACAGATGCCACTACAGAATGAGCTGTCACTGATTATCACTGTTTTTAATCTATTTTGTTAATGAAATCATTAGTTATTTTCATGTCAGCTAAGACAGAACTATGGCAACCTTTATTATTTGACATTGATCAAGTGGGTGTTCATGTCCCAGAAATTGATGAGTAATGAGGTATCTTTTAAAAATCCTGGGTAGCACTAAGAGCAATGAGGTATATCGAGTTCTTAATAGGCACTTGTACTGTCTGGGCAAAAAAAGAAAAGGAAATAAAATGCAGAGAGAAGTTTGGAAAAAGCTGTCATTTCCCACTGTACTTTATGTTCTTTGCTATAAATCTTCACATATTCAAATATTGTGCTAGGACCTCCTAAGCCCAAATGCACTATGACCCATGGAAACCTCAATCTGAACAACTAGGCAGTCCCTGTTGGAGGAAATTAGTAAAAGAGCTGATGCTTGAAGAGTTGGAGCAGCAAACTGGTTACATATCTTTACTTCTAGCTGTCCTTATGTAAAATAGAATGAATGATCTCCAAAATAACATTATCTACAAAGATGATTGCTTCTTAGCACATGTTGACTGTGTATGATGACCTCTACAGATGCACTGCTCTCGCAGGAGGTAGAATTTTTGTGTGTCATTGATATATAATATCATGGCATGCTCTGCATTTCCATTTTCTGGGGGGAAAAAAAGCTTTTTCTTTACTCCGCTTAACCTGATTTGGCAAAGAACTAGCCAGCCAGGCAAACAAAAACCCCTATAGTCTCTGTGCTACAAGAGTCAAACCAGTATTGCAATCTCAGAATTTTACAATTAATTATGTGGGCTGAGGTAAAAACTGACCCACACAAACACTGAAGTATACTCATGTTTTTTATAGGTTACTCTTTCAAATATCCACTGAAAAAGTTTTAGTTTTCAAAACATTTCAAATTACTTGGGTAATTTTATTTTGTTCTCAGCAAGTATCATAACATTAACAAATTAGTAGGCTTTTTCATTCATTTTCAGCTCACACTGCCAATCTAATTAATTTTTACAATTCATTGACTGGTACTTCCGGATAATAAAATGGCACAAAATTATGCTTATCTGTTTATGAGATAATATTAATAAAACTGTTCTCTTTCATGGGTCCCTAACTATTAGTTCAATTAAGGCAAAGCAGAAAAAATTCACCTTGTTTTACATTTTTGTCTCTCTTGACTGTGAATTCATTCATAGGACCATAGAATCATAGCATCATTTAGGTTGGAAAAGGCCATTAAGATAACTGAAACTCATTCTTCTGCACATTAGGGGTCCAAACAGACCTTTGGCATTGCATAACCTAAGTGACAAGTGATAGCGTTGAGTTCCATCCAGCAATTCATCACTTATGTGATGGTGAACCCGAGACTGACCCCTTAAGCTCTCCCTTGCTCAGCAGAGGTGTTTCTCTGATGCCACCAGCAGTAATCAGTGACTGAATGTGTTGGCTCAGCTGTGCCCTGCCCAATTTATGAGCAGTGAAGAAGACAAGTGCACAGGTAATGCCTGCACCCTGCCTTACTCCCCACTCAGGCTGGAAATATTGTGTAGGAATCAAGAGCTGTCTTGGGCCTCATATTCTCCTGCAAAGAAAGAGCCTGGTCTTGCCTGGAAGCAGGTAGAATAAAACACTTTAAATGCACGTCACAGACAAGGCTGGGAAAAAGGGTAGAAGAGCCAATGCTGCTATAATTATTTTAGTAACAGTCTCAGCAGTGGAGGCAGACACAGACGTTGAAAGTGCAATTATGGCAGTGACTGTGGTGATAACAAAAGCAGTGCAACAGCAGGCACCCACTTGTCTTTTTCCTTCCTTTAAACTGAGGCATCAAAAGAAAGAAATGGCAATATTTCTGAGGCAAAGAAAAGTATTTTGATTTTAATCACACATCCCTTTGCTTCTTTCCCCTTTCTTAAAATGCAGCACTATGCAGAAAATGGTCAGAAAACTAGAGAGGCTCAGTCCTCAAAGGTAATGTTACCATATAGAAAATTCCAGAGGAATCAGTAGTGTGGGGAAATACAGAAAGCTTTATTTGGCTAAATCAATTGTATTTTTGCTTTTAAGGCATTTACATGCTCAGTAATTTCAGTGTCTAAATGAGGGTGAGACAAACCCATGGAATGAGGCAGTCTTCAGCCACTAAAACATTGGGTTTGTGTTTGTGGCTAACTCGCTTTGGGATTTTACTTCTTAGTCCTTTCTCTAGCTGTTTACTGTTTTGGATTGAACTGTGGGATCCTGATTCAGTTATTCCTTGAAAGACAAACAAACCTTAGGAAGAGGAATACCTAAAGTCCAAAAGCTCAGAGGAAGAATAGGAAAATATGTAAATTTTCTATGCTCATCTTATGGAATTACTCAGAATGAGGAGGGATGTCAAAACATACCATAATCAGCCTCAATAGTTTACCATAGGCCTGATCCTGCTTTAAGTTTGACATTAAGAGCAAGAACAGGTTTCACTGAGCACTGTATTTCTTGCAGAAACTCTTTATTAAGGGGTTGGTGCTTTGAAACAGCTACTTTTATACTTTGGAAGGAGGTTGAATTATAATTAGAATTTGATTTTTCTAGGAAATGTGTTTTAAGAGCTGGCAGATCATTTCCCCCATTTTTAATTTTTTTAGCTGAAGGACTGCTTTCTATGTACATGAAAGTGGTAACCGTCTGATTGTCTGATTGATTTTCATTAACTGTCGAAGAACTCGCAGCTTCCTTAAGGAGACAAGAGAGAAGCTGCAGCTATAAATAGCAGCTGAAGCACAAGGCCCGGGCAAGCTGCGGAGAAGAAAGGGAAGTGTAGCAACCTGTCTGGGGCAGCACGTGGCCTTTGTAAATGCAGGTGGCAGAGAAATCTAAGTGATATTGATTGTTTGGAAGTAGTTTGACATGCAAGTTTAATGAGTGACGTTGGTGACTGCTTGATGAAATACCTTAGCACCTCGGTGGAAAGAGTTCAGTGTTGGTTGTTGAAGACTTGCTGGTTTGGAGGATTAAGATTGCAGCTGTGTTAATGATGGGCTTCAGATATTGATCTCCGTGGAGTTTGTGAAGTCTGACCTGTTCAGTAGATCTCTGACATAATTTCATGGTTTGTGGCTACAATGTAGGGTCTTAAGAATCCTGCAACACTGCAGTTTGTCCTTTTTGGGATGTCTGCAGTTCTTCATGAGCATGAGCAATGTTTTAGATGTGGGTGGCTCTAACAGAAATTTGGTGTCAAATGTAGTCTGAATTGCTCTCAGGATTTTCTTTCTTCATCAAAGGAAACTTACAGGTACATACCAGTTCAGAATACTAAAGGATGTGTTTTTCAGTAGTTAAGACTCTTAATCATATGAATTTTTTTTTCCATTTTGTAACATAAATCTTCATTAAGTATTAAGATTTCCGTGCAAGTGGACTAATTTCTGTGATCCTGTTGTTTAACATTGAATTCAATAAGAACATCTATGTCATAGATTTTAAGGGGAGTCTGAGAAATAATTTGCAGTATAGGTAAGAGTAGAATAAGCTGATTTTAATTCCTGATATTTTTTAAACCAATAAAAGAGTTTAAATCTTGCATTTATCTCTCAAAGGTTTTTGTCTAGGTTGCCTGTGATTTTTCTGTATGACAGAGAAATCTAATTTAAAAAATCACTTGGTTAGAAGAAGGGGAGGAAAATATGTAATTCTCTTTTAAAAAATATTCTCTACTTTTTATAGCACAAAAGATAAACTCACAGAAATAGGAAGAAAATTAATTACACACAACAGATTTTAAAGAATGCAAATAAGGTGAAAAAATTTAAATCTATTTTTAAAGACTTCCTCTATGAGAGCCATATGTGATTGAAACACAAATCTGTTCCAGTAAGAGGGACTAATCAAGTAAGGATTATCCTTACTGACATCATTCAGTGACAGGATAGATCAATATAACTGTGATTAATTCACTAATAAGACTATAAGTAGTAAATGTTTAAGTGCTACAATTCATTGACATTAATCATACATTAATTTGAAATTGATGGCAAAAGCAGCTCCTTTGACAAATTGTCATTTTTTTGTATCAAATAATAACATCTTACCCAAGACTGCAGTACTTCAACTAGTGTCATACTCTTTAAATGTATAAAAAAAGGTCCAGAAATTTTTGTTTTAAGATCGATGTTTTTATACACAGTACTCATTCTACTGAAGGCACTCTGCTGCACCTCTCCTCATGAACATTGCTGCTAGCCCTGGGCTAGAATAGATCCAAGGTAGCACAGGCACTTCAAAGCTGAACTTTAGACACCAGAGATCCCTGAATTTGGCCTGTTCAGTCTCACCTCTACCAGTTCCTATTTTTCAGAATCTTGATATGCAGTGCCAATATACAACTTCACTCTTATCTTCATATATCTTAACACGAAAACTGTAGTATGAAATTCCACAGGTTGATATCTGGATCTGAAGTCCCATGCTCCCCAAAAACCAAAGGTGACAGAACTCTGGAGACTCCTGAGTTCAGTGGGCTAAGGTGCCATAAGCACACTTAGTACTCCAAAATTACCTGTGGAGATGGCAATGAGGTACAGGGTAAGGAGAAAGAAGTCAGTGTATGGTGCCCAAAGCTGAAAATTGGCTGTGAGGATTTAGAGACTAGGCTATCATCCCACCACCCTGGAGGAGGTAAGCAGCGGCCTGGACTTTGGAAGAACTACCTGGAAAAGTCTGTGTAGGCAGAAAGTGGTCTCACAAGAACAGTCCAGCCAGGACTTTGTTTCATGGTGTGCAGAAGGACCAGCTAGCTTAATGTGTAATTAAATGGTTATTTTTTTTGCATAAATGAGCAGTAAGTAACTAAGAATGTTGATTAAAAGAATTATTTTCATGTGATGAAAAAAAGTAATTACCTTGAGACAAATATCTGGTTGTTCTAAATAAAAATGAAAAGCAGTTACTGTAATTGACAGAGGTTAGATACTTGTTGATGTCCTTATTTGTATTGTTGGCTGGTCTGACCCATCAGCAGAATCCCTCTGAATGGACACCCTCAAAGAAGTTCTTGCTGCTAAGAGATGTGGTTCTAGTATTTGTTGCCTGTATGTCTGCCCATTCACTCACATTTTGAGGTGTTACAGAGGACATTAAATGGTTATAGAAAAATATTCTCCATCTTTCCTTGAGCTGATGTTATTGGCTAAGTGAGGCTGGTTAGGATTTACACTGTATCTGGAGCAGGCAAGGAACTCACCTTGGTCGTAAAACTTGAAGAACCATCTGATTGCAGTGGCTTTCTATAAATAATTGTATATTACATGCAAGACAGAATGACCACAATACATTTGTCACACCTTTTGCTTTCTTAAATGAATGAAATTTATGGAGAGCGGCATTTATCTGAGTTCCTGTAGGGAATGTACAGAATAAGGTGTGTCAGTAAAAAAACCCTTCAACACCTTAATGCAGTAGCAAACCATATCTTGTGAGGGAATCAGCCAAGATCTTCAGGCACAGATTTATGTGACTGTGCATGGGGACCTGAGGCAATAATTTCCAAACAAACTTTTTAGTTAGATTTAATTATTCACTTCTTATTGAAGAGATCCTGCTTTGAAAACAAATTGTGAATGCCACAGCAAAGGAAGAAGTAGGGTAGAAGCCTGTAGATTTTGCTCTATTCACGTGAGTCTGCCTTGTGTAGCCAGGGCTACTGTACGCCAAATAAACAGCATGCTTCTGAAAGTGAGGAATAACAACAAGGAGTTTTATCCGTCAGTTACATCTGAGTCACAGGGCTTCACATGGTTTTCTTAGGGTGACAGAGCAAAGCATAAGACCACAGGGATAAATACAGAACACAGTTATTAGCCTTGGGCCTTTTCTCGCATGATGTGTGCTATGCAAGCTTTGGGCCATATTCTGTAGGGGGATGTCTTTTCCCTTTGATATCCCTAGCACAGGGAGCTACTCTAACCCCTCAGATGCTTAGAAGTAGTGAAATGGGTCTGTTGCCATTCCATGCTGTGCAAATGAAGCAAATCTTCTCTGTCAAAGACTGCCTGCATGCCTATTCAGGCAGAATGTTTAAAGGGTGATTGTGGCTTATGGATATAAACAAAGTGAGAGCTGATTACGTGTTTCTTTCCCCACATCATTTTCCTTTCTCTTCCTTTTCATCCTCTTCCTGTTTTTCCTTTTTTCCTTTTTCTTCTTTTTCTTTTTTTCTTTTTTTTTTTCTTTTTCTTTTTTTCTTTTTCTTTTCCTTTTCCTTTTCTTTTTCTTTTTCTTTTTCTTTTTCTTTTTCTTTTCTTTTTCTTTTTCTTTTTCTTTTTCTTTTTCTTTTTCTTTTTCTTTTCCTTTTTCTTTTCTTTTTCTTTTTCTTTTTCTTTTTCTTTTTCTTTTTCTTTTTCTTTTTCTTTTTCTTTTTCTTTTTCTTTTCTTTTTCTTTTTCTTTTTCTTTTCTTTTTCTTTTTCTTTTTCTTTTTCTTTTTTTCTTTTTCTTTTTCTTTTCTTTTCCTTTTCCTTTTCTTTCTTTTTCTTTTTCTTTTTCTTTTTCTTTTTCTTTTCTTTTTCTTTTTCTTTTTCTTTTTCTTTTTCTTTTTCTTTTTCTTTTTCTTTTTCTTTTTCTTTTTCTTTTTCTTTTTCTTTTTCTTTTTCTTTTTTCTTTTTTCTTTTTCTTTTTCTTTTTCTTTTTTCTTTTTCTTTTTTCTTCTTTTTTTATTTTTCTTTTTTCTGCTTTTTTTCTTTTCTTTTTATTTTCTTCCTTTTTTCCTTTTCCTTTCCCTCTTTTTCTTTTCCTCATTTCCCTTTCTTTTCCCAAAGAAAAAACTTCTTTTAAACACTTCTCTGTGCCCTAATGATCTTTCTGTAGCTCTGCTAAAGGAATGAATTGATCCTAAAGAAATTCATCAATATTTCTAGGTGGCAGAAGGGAGTAAAAAGAAAAGGTGTGAGCAAATTATAACTTATGCAGAAATGTCTAAATATTATCTACATAGAATTAAATTAAAACTTCCATTCAAATAAAATTTTACTGTACAAGAATTAGTAGATAGATTTCTGAGCATGTAATGTTTGAGCCATGGCTCAAAAATCTTTTAGTGTTATACACAGAAAACCCCCCACTTTAGGAGAAATATGCACAAAAGCCTGCTATGTTAAAGGCTTTGTGTCTTGAGTAGTACTTGTGCTTATGTTTTGCCATGAGTAAAGGTTGTATGGTAGATGCTGCTCTGAATATTGAATATTTATTGTCCATGTCCCCAGCAAGGGAGGGGTATTACTTTTCATCAAGGCTTATTATTCCCCCTGATGACATTTGTGATGATCATCTACAGTCTGTCTAAACCAAGAAGCTCCCTGTGACATTTTAGGTTCTGAAATGATTGCCTCTTTTTAGCATACCATACTTGACTCCAAAGGTGCAGTCCTTTTTCTTGTTTTAAATAGAACTCATATTATTAATTCAATCCATCTACTCTTTTTATTTTTTCTCACACTCCTTCGTCTCCTTTTTGCTGACTGCAGGACTGCAGAATACTGAATTCTGCCTGTGCCTTCTTGGCACAGTGTCACTGGTTTCCATAGAAAAGGATCTGGTCCCACCATAACTGAAAAAGGGAACCTAGATGATATTATCTAGCATTCTGTCCAGTCATGTCTTGAAAACCTCCAGTGATGGGGACTCCACTATGTCCCTGGGGAGGTCATTCCAGTGATCAGTTGTTCTTACTGTGAAAATATTTTTTTCTCGTATCGAGATAAATCTACTTCTGATGCAACTTGCACCCTTTGCCCTTTGAACTCTTTGTGTCTCTGTCCTTTTTGTAAGCACCCATTAAGTACTGGAATACTGTGATGAGATCCTCCTTGAGTTTTCTCTTCTCCAGGAAGACAAGACCTCACTCCTTCAGTCTTTCCTCACACGGCAAGTTCTCCAGAGGTGTCCTTATATTCGTGGCCCTTCTGTAGAGCCTCTCCATTCTCTCTGTGTCTTTTCTGAATTTTAGGGATCAGAACAGGACACAGTGCTCCAAGTGCAGCCTGACAAGCTCTGAGGAGAGTGATATGATCATGCCTCTACCTCTGCTAGAAATCCCCCTGTGGCTGCAGTGCAGGATCTGCTTTGCCTTCATTGCTGCTGTGGTGCTCTGTTGACTCATGTTCTGTCAGGATCCCTGGGTCCCTTTTGGCAAGGCTGCTCCTCAGCCCACACATTTTAGCCTATACTGGGCTCTTTGATTATTTTACCCCACGTACAGAACTTTGCACTTTTTGTTGTAAATTTCATGCTGTTCTTGACATCCCACCCTTCCAGCCTGTCCAGGTCTCTGTACAAGATGCACATCTTACAAGCCTTGCATAAATGCACTAACATATCTTTCAGCTCGCTGGAGACAATCTATTCTGTTTGTTTTGGAATACATAAACTTCCTTCACTGCTTGCAAATGAATAAGAAGAGAGTTTTGGGACTTATAAAGTTTTATTCAGTGGCAAACAATTGTTGCTGTAGAGTTAATTTATGTACCTCTTCTTGTCACTAGATGGAGGTAGGCAACCACAATGAGGGCAGCTTTCTCTAAGTTTTGCATTATGAAAAGAAAGCAATATATTCTGTGCTGATTTGGACAGCAGGGAGTGTATTTTATGATTAAGAATACTATTCTTGTACAAGGTTGCTTGAGGATAGGATGACATTTGCGCTTTCCAATCTGTAGCTTTCCATCAAAGCAAACTTTGTCCCTGTAATCTGTTTTAAATGAAAACTAATTTGGGTATAATTTAATCTGATGTACAGTTTATTATCAGCAATCCATTTCTGAATTTAAATAACATGAACATTATTTAGATCATGCATAGATGTGTTTGTGTGCAGAAATAACTTTACTGCATGACCTAAGACAAAAAGAGGAACTTAATAACATTAATTTAATGTCTACTACACCATGGAACTAAATAGATAGTATATAATGTACTTACTTGTATTAGCAATTATGAAATGCAAAGCTGTAAGTTTTACATTGTGTTTGTGTATTCCCAGCATACAAGAAATAAAAATATAAACAGTCTTTTCAGTAACAGCTTTCAGATGTTGCTCACTTAGAGTCACAGTTTTGGGATCTTTTCAGTAAGATCTCACTTCATCTTTGCAGCTTAAGTCACTTCTTCTTGTTGCTTAATTTCTAAAAAATGATTAATTTACAGGGACAATTTGTAAACAGTCAGAGAAGGAACCACTGTGTTCCTTCAGCTACTGAAGACAGCCACAAACCTGTCCTTTAGCCTCAGAGTACTCTGTGCAAACGTGTGCAGCTGTGACAATGAAGGAAAGCTTGGTGTCAGAGCTGATCTAACGTTACCTGTCAGGCATAGGAGAGCTACAGTGTTGCATACTGAGCTCCTTGGCAAATACTAGATTTTACTTCTCTAATTTTGTAGATGAAGCTAGTTTATATGCCTCTCTCCTCCATTTCGTGCTGAAATGATGAGTTAACAAACATCCTGACTCTGCAGAAACAGTAGTGAATTAACTCAGGTAGTGCAGGTATATATGATTATCATATGCTTTCTATAGAGTTAAGCAGGGCTGTGCATTGGATGCAAGATTATTTAGAATGGAATTTGATTAATTGATCATCAGTGTTTTCAAATGCAATACTGACATCTTCCTGTTGTACCATTCTGATCACTGGCTCCCACCTGGGAAAGTGTTCCTCCACAAAGGGTTAAACCTGGCTGGTACAGCTAGAGCTGAAGGGAAGGGTGTTGGCAACTGGGAGAGGGGAGGAGATGGTGGCATAGAAAGGATTATTGCACAAAGTGAAAACACTCATCAGCTTAGCGGGGTAGCTTGTCTCTGCTATGCATGTGTGTGTGTGTGTGTGTGTGTAACAGCAAATGCTTTGGACAAGATTACAGCAGTTCACCTCTTGAACAGGTTCCATCCTCTGACCGTCTGTGAGGGTCATGATTGTGAGGTTGTATCCACAAGTGTGTTTTGTTCTTGGTGGATTTCTCTTCGTTTAATTCAAGCACTGGTTTGGGGTGGGTTTTTTAAATTCTTTTAGCCTTCACAGCATCCCGTGGCAGTGAGGCCCATGGTTTATTTATTACTGTATGGAGAAATACTGTTTTCATCTGATTATTCTCCAGTTCTCACATTGTAAAAAATAGTAAATTTTTTCCCCATTCATCCCTTCATCTTGTCCATTATTTCATGTACCTCAATCATATTGCTCTTATGGCATGTGCAAAGTTATGGAGACTTAAGACTAGAGATGACTGGAATATAGGAAATGCAGAGAGATGGAAAAAAGCATCATCAGTGGAGTTCCCTTATAAATTTTGGAAAAGGGATTTAACTGAAATCACTCTGCTTGGCCACTTGAGATGTGTTGGCTATTGTAGAAGCTTACACTCTGTATTCTCAAGGAGATTAAATTGCCTTCTGACTTCTCATGGGTATAGAATACTCTGTAGTGAGGCAGTTTCTGTAGATATTAGTGATATAATGCTGCTCAGATCGTTGAGAAATGGTTTTTTTTCCAAGATAGAGTCCTATATTTAGTGGCCTGTAGGATGCTGCTGCAGAGTAGAACTGTCTGCACAGATTTTTTCTGAACTATTATAGAGAAGGCTTGCCTGCTCTTCCTCCTACACAGGCTTCTCTGTTCAAAGCCTAACATGGTTTCACAGAGCTACAGATGTTTCTCACCAAATTTTCCACCTGCAATGCCAGCAACATGAACTCACGTGGCAGTGAAGGAGACTCACCATCTCTTTTTGCTCCCTTGTTTCCAGGACATCTGAAGAATTTATCTCAGCAGCTAGCACTATCTGCTTAAGGTCTTTTGAGGTGCACTGGAGGTTGTAATTTTTTTTTTTATATTTCGGTTTCTTCTTTAATTTTTTTTTTTTGTGCATTTTTTGTGTTTTGTTTTTTTTGTTTGGTCTAGATCTGCATTTTCATTCTGACACGCACGAGCATAAGCTTTAGACTGAAGTTAAAGATCTTTATTTGGATGTGGAGAAATTTGGAATCTCAGGTGTCCTGTTCAAAGTGAGTGTCTTAAATATCTTTTACTCAAGGGGTTGTTATAAAAAGGGGCTTGCTTCTTCCTCTTCTCCCCCAGCTTTTCTTTGACTTCTCTCTCTGACTCCTGTTTTTCCATTTTTGTTCTGTATGCACCTCTCCCTTTGCCTTCCCCTGTGTAATTGGGGTGGGTTATTTCCACCACACAGCTGAGCACGTGCACAGAGGGGTGATGCACCTTCAGCCTGCTGTTGCAGAAGCTCCTGTTTGATAAGAGCAAAACTGGGCTACAGCAAAATTCTGTTCATTCTGCTAGGGGGGCCATTGCACTGTAGGAACTGTGAGGGGAGTGAGGACTATACTTGGTGCAAAAGACAGTTCCAGGGAATTTGACTTTCAGGTGTTTTACTAATTACAATATATGTACAAGACTTCATTCACAATACTGAAACAATACAAATGCTGCTGGAACAGCACATATTTGCCTAGACTTTGGGAACTGAAGTCTAACAAGGCATGACTTGAAAACATATATTTGGGTTTTTTTAAGATTGAAAAAAGAAGAAAGTTCTTCTTGCAAGCAAGTGGAAGGATAGGACATTTTCAATAGGACTTTGTTTTCCGTGAAGAATATAGCAACTACAAATTGTCAACAGCTACGGTCATGATAACTCTATTGAAATGGAAATAAGCTCATCATTAATCTCTGTGAGCTTTGGATTTAAGTTTTAATGACAAAAATAGCCATTATGAGAGTATAAGTAGAATGCATTCCATAATTGCTTTAATTAACCCTGGCCCCCTCTGCAGAGCTAGCTGAAGGGCTGAATGGCTCAGGGAAAAGTCCTGCAAAAAGCTGTTGGAGCCTGTAAAGAGTATCTTGTGCATTATGTATGCTTGAAGACTCTCTGCCAGAAAGAGTTTTTGTTGCTACCCATGGCTTCTAGACTAATGCAAGAAAGGGCTTCAAAGAGGAAAGTCTTTGGACACTTTACCTGAGGGGTTTTAAATATCAGCAGAAGTCAGCTAAGTGTGTCCTTGTTGATTTCAATGACCTTGCGCAGACTTTGTTGCAAGGCTGGCCTTTCTTGTTCCAAAACAGCACTGGATTAGAGAAGCAGAGTAAATAATGTGTTTGCTTGCTGTTATGACCTCTTTTAAATTCTGCCCTTGTAATCCTTGTATGGTCCATTTGCATGGTGCAGACCCTCTCGTCCTTTCAGTTTCACTGTTGAAACGGTAGAGATAGTTTTCTTAAGATAGAAGTCATACAGTGTTGCTGGTACTTCCCTCACTTGTTAGTCCCCACACTCTTTGCTCCTGTGAGTGTCTGTTGTGTATGTGAGTTAGGAACTGGGATGTCACACAGCACAACACCGGCTGTGACAATATCTAGTTTTCAACTTTAACTTGTCCTTTTAAATACCACACTTTCATTCCATATTATTAAGTAAATTAACAACCTGACTGGGTCAAAGACGCCCTTGACCTGCTCTTCTTGAAGGGACAGCCTTTAGTCCTGCTCTGTGGGAATATCCAGAGATTTTCAGTGTTCAGCAGTTTTGTGCTGAGGCCAGTGTGTGTGTAGCTGCCAGGACTTCAGGTTTGAGCTAAGACCCTGCAAGGGGCAGGTGGGAGCAGTTACCCTCCTGTGCTGGAATTGCAGTTCTCATAATCTTCTGAAACCTATTAATTGCAACTTCTACAGTCTCTTTTCATTTAGGATGTCTTTTTGTTGTTGTTGTTGTTGTTGTTCAGGACTTCTTTATTGGTGGAACAGTCAGAAAACTTCTCTTTTAAATATGCTGTAACAATGTTTTGAAACAGAACTGACTTGGTCTGGCTAAAATATTGCAAACTTTAGCACCTTCTACAATGATTGCTGCGGTTTGATTTGCTGCTGGCATATCTCCTTCCTTATTGTCTTGAAATCTGTGACAAAATATTTGCAAGCCTTCTGCTGTTCCATCATTCAAACCTCTAAAAAAATATTGAGCAGAGACAAGCCAGGATAGAACATGACTCCTTTTCTAAAAAACTGGATCCACTCTGTCAGTAAATTATGTTTAACTGGTCCTCCAGAATTTTTTTGTTTCGCTGTGAGTTTACCTTATGATGCTTTTTGTTCACTGTATTTTCTAAATTAATTAATTAAGAACCGATAATCTGGAATTATGTAAAAACATAGCTAATACCAGCATGTATCCTGTGCACTCCTTCCTACTTACTCAACAGGCTACTCTGTTTGCCTGAAGATTCAGTTTTTTAACCTAAGTTTTAGGTTAAGAACTGAAAAATTAACTCATAGTTTAATTAAAATTTTTCACATATTGTAATTTGATTTTGAGTGTTGATTTTTCTTTGTTTTATTACAAATTAAGCATATCTTTAAAAAGTTAGAATATGCCACTTTTTAAAAAATTTCTCTTTATGTTGTCAGTAATTCTGATTTTTTTCTCCTTTCCTTTTTTCTTTTCCTGTCCCCTAGTTTGTTACCTGAAGAGTGTGTCTTGGCTGAGGAGAGACCATGGAAAATGTTAGGGAAAAAGAGACAATTTTAAAAATGAAAAAAAAACCCCCTTGCTTTCTATTAAAACAGTATGTGAGGAGAAAAAAAAATCTGTGAAAACCTTCCACTTTAAAGTGTTCAAAATTAAATTCTATTTAAATTAAATTCTAGATAGTCTTTTTACCTTATTGAGCCATTGCTGCTTTACTGGAGCATTTCTCTCTTGCCAAGATCCAGCACTTTCCATCCAAATCAGCACAGTTCCAACCTCTTTTCCTGCTGCTCTTCTTTGTATCTCAGTAGTTTTTCCCAGTCATCTTTGTCTGGCAGTTTGCCTGTATATTAGGATTTCAGTTTCACCTGTGGTTGAAGTATCAAAGACCTTTTTGCCCTGTTCAGACCACTTTGCAACTTTTGTGTATAGCACTGTGTGTATTTTGTATGTCAGGCTTAGAATATTTGAAATAGTGTGGCAGGACATCCCCTCCTCTCCCTCTACCATATGGCTGGTGCATAAGATAACTCAGGCTGGGTCTAACCCCAGCAAGGGGTTATTATCTCTCGGTGCCCGTTAAGTCCGGGGCCTCCTACCAAGAAACCACATCTTGGTATGGAAAGCAGTTGTGGAAAGAGATGAAAAGAATAAGTGCATGACCAAAAGACACACTTTTACACCAGAAAAGGCACATGAATCATCACAGAGGCGGAAGTCTCCTACACACACTCTGGAGATGTGCAAGGGCTTCTCCCTGGAGTCTGGACCCAGGCTCTGCTGGCTACTTTCCTGGGGATTGAGTGAAAGGATTCCAAGGTAAACTTCACCACCAAATTGGCGTTGGTAAGATACATTGGTTCCTAAGTTACATTATTTCTTGCTAGTTATAACAGATATATTTTCTCGCCCTGAGCTCTCTCTACTAGTAGTTTATTTGCTTTTATTTTATTCCTGTGTAATATGTAATCTTGTCCTAAGACTTATGTCTGTTATTTTCTATGTCCAATAAACGATAATTTATGTCATATTAGACCTAATCGACCATTATTAAAGAACTCACGAATGAGACCAGGTCTGGGGGTGCTGGCCACCCCAATAAGAGCAACTGCCTGCTGTCAATGCCTAAGCAAAGGGCAGAGATTTATCTAAGCTCCTGCTTCCATTGGAAACAAATGTTTTGTTACAGGGTTTGCTGTTTCTTAGATATTGTAGACACTCTCTTAAATAGGGAGGTTAAAGCATTTTTGTGGTGATGCATTAAATGCCAGCAACCTGCAATTTTTGGGTTTTTTTTCCTAATAGTTTGATGCTTTTACCAAATGGCCAGAATTGGTCCTCATACAAACAGCTGTGCTGGTGATCTTATTTATGCCTGTTTGGATATATTTTAGTTTTGCTTTTTGTATTTTTTGTAAAACTTGACTTTCTGTTTATCTTTTGATATTTATGTGTGGGTATTTCTTCTCCTTTGAGGGCACATGTTCTTCCTTTAGGGCCCAATTAACATTTTTTGTTGAACTATAGGTTAGCCTATGAATATTGCTGTATCTATTTTTTTTTCTTATAACATTTCATTTTCCTTTCTTTATTAACATATCTGAAAGCATTGGAGACCTGTTTGGTCCCTAAAACAGAAGTCTTATGCTCTAAATCCAAAATGCACTTTAATGTTAGCGCACTATGTACCTGGAGCAGGGTCTGTCTTGTGTCTGCATTAGAGCTCAGAGCTCTTGAAGTCCAGATCCTTTATTTTCTGCTGAACCAATAGATCAGCTGAGGCAGATTTTTTTTTTCTCTGCCTCAGTTCCTCTATGCGTAAAATTTGGGCAAAGGACCCCATTTGTATCCAATATCCAAAATCCAATATCTTCAGGAAATACACTAAACTAAATATTCTAAACTAGTATCGCTTTCTTCAATTGGTGGAAAACCAATCTTTTTCATGGTTTTTGTGAGTTCTTACCTCCCACAATAAACATTTATTTTCTAGAATGTATGGACTCTAGAGACCCTTGAACTGATTTTTAAGTTTCTTACCTTTCTCTGCTGCTTGGGGTTTGAACCACCTTGTATATATTAAGACCTTGAGCTTGATCTGCCTTCAAAACCAGTAATTTTTTCTCACTTTTATTTAATTTTATTGCTTCTGTGCATCTAACCTACCTTGAAAAATTCTGACAATCAAAAATACTGTTGCATAATTTCTTTTCAGTTTGCATTAGTATTCCTTGTAATGTCCAACATGGAAGGAGAAGACTAGGAAAACATGCTGAAAAAATTAAATTTTTGTTTACCAAACTGAAGTTCTTTTCTATCTGTCGTTTAATTCAGAATTATAATATAACATGGGTTGTATATTCCAATATGACCTAGGAAATTCTGGCATTATGAGATGTATTTTTTTGCCAGTAAAACATGAACCACAGAAGATTATTGAACCTTTAAGGACACTTTAAGGAACCTTTAAGGATAGTTATGGGGAGAATCAGGCTTCAAGGAGAAAATAGATAAAATTAGAAAGATAATGCAATTTAGGATAATAATAAGCAATAAAGGAGGAGAGGTAAACAAAGAATATGCAATAGATAAGCCAGAAGTGTTTACAGCCTGTGCATCTGTGACCTGCCTCAGATCTGCACCATTTTCATCCTTGGCAGCCAACTGCCAAACAATCCACTGCTTCCACTGAGAAATGGCTGATCTCATGTTTATTGACATGCAGAGGAG
Organism: Entomyzon cyanotis; assembly: GCA_024500445.1. NCBI lineage: Eukaryota > Metazoa > Chordata > Aves > Passeriformes > Meliphagidae > Entomyzon > Entomyzon cyanotis. The sequence continues at coordinate 26,268,467 of JAKEPQ010001009.1, read as the reverse complement.
AGATCTCCACACTGATTTGTAAATGTTGTTTCATCTTCTTATTTATTTATAGATCTTTGAAGTGTGTGCAGTAGGAAAAATAAATTTCTACACAGGAAGGAAAATGGGATGCTCATACAGGATCCGTTTGAAAAATCTGAAGCATCCATACTTTATACCATAGACTTCATAAATAAATGTACAGAGCATATTATCAGTGCATATTGAGAAGAGTAGGGAGTTCTTGAGAAAGTAATTACTTTGTCATATCCTATGGAGTGCTATTCAATTTACCAGCATTAATAATTCTCTTTATGAGTAATTTTATACTTATGACCTCTCAGCTATTCACACAATTCAAAAGCCCTGCACAAAAAGTCAAAAAATAAAACATTACTTTGCTGGTTCCATAAAACAAATGGCAGTTGGAAGCTTTAGTCTCAACGCCATAATCAATATTATAACTGATATTAGCTCATTTCTTTATTTGATCTTTAAAAAAATCATTTCTGAAGGAGTGATAAAATCTCAAAGTGAATAATGTAATTGTCTGTCACATAAGTAATAACTTTTCAATGGTAAAAAGTGTTCCAATTAATTTCAGGTTTTAGTTTTGAGAATGGTGCCTCATCTTTACGTTTGAGTCTGTGTGCACGTACACAACTTTGTGTAGTCATGGAAGTGATGGGAAGTGCTTCTTTTTGCTCCAGGGATTAAGCTTCTCTCCTGAGTCTTGCTGCTGTCAGTGTTTGAGAGGGGAGAAAAGACACAGCAGAGGGAATTTCAGACATATTGTCCGTTGTCTTCTGTAATTCTTGCACTTTGCAGGACTGGTTATTGAGATTTAGCAGCAAACAGAAATTTCTGAAGCTTCTTCCTTACCACAAATGATTCACGCAGGGACATAGTGGAATACAAATATAAATTTCTCTTTGAATAAATTATTCAAATCTGGCTTGGAACAATGGTTTTCAACTTCATTTTCAGAGGCAGAAGTTGATACCCTTTATTAGTTTATAAATTAATAAACTGTGTGTGCTTCACACTTAGAGTATTTTGAGACTTTCTCCATAACACATAGATTTGTGAGCATGGATTTAAAAAGCATTTTGAGAGTTTAGTTAGCTGGACTTTTATCAGTCCTTTTATGGGCTAGATACACAATTAATCTGTCAGTTCTTTTCTTATTAGCCATGCTGTCAAATACACATCACTTCTGATGGATAACTGAAATATTTAGGCTTTCTATTTTTCATGTTTGCATCGTTTAGCTGTAAAGACAATTGCTAGTGCCAGCATTTATGATAGCAGTGTCCTGGTTTCAGCTGGGATGTGCAGCAGTGCAGTCTCGCAACTCTCAGGTGACCACCCCATGCCGCATAAAGGGGGAGGTCGCTCGGGGCCAAAACACGCCAGGCGGGCATGTGGCTGCAGCAAGCGGTGGAGCTGCTGGGGATGCGAGCTGCTGTGGAGGTGCGGCGATATAAGAAGTGCAGGATCACCATCTGAGATTTCCAGGGAATTTATTAAGGTCCACAGGGGAGGGTCTGGGGATGGTGAAGAGAGATGGAGAGCAAGGGAGGATGAAGGGGCTGGAAATCCAACGTGGTGAACCCCAAGGGAGGCTCTGCAGAGGGTTAAGAGGAGATGGAAGAGGGGCGTAGTTAGCTCCGAAGAGCCAAACAGGGAAAGCCAAAGGGGAGGAGCTAAGGAGGGGAAAAGGGTGCACCAGTAAGTTTACAGCATGGGATGGTACAGACTCCTGCTAGGGAGAAATTTCTGGAACATAAACCATATACAGAAATCCTATTAGCACACTGCAACAGGGATGGACTTGATTTGTTTCCTAGTAGCTGGTTTGGTGCTGTGTTTTGGATTCAGTATGAGAATGATGTTGATAACACCCTGATGTTTGGTTGTTGCTAAGCAGTGCTTACCCCAAGTCAAGGACTTTTCAGTGTCCCAGGCTCTGCCAGCCAGGAAATGCACAAGAAGCTCTGAGGGAGCATGGCCAGGACTGCTGACCTGAACTGGCCAAAGGGATATTCCATACCGTGGAATGTCATGCTCAGAGCATAAACTGGGGACAATTGGCTGGGAGATGCCGATGATGGCTCAGAATGGGCTGCGCATTGGTCAGTGAGTGGAGACCAACGGTACTGTGTATTACTTGTCTTGGGTTTTATTCCTCTCCCTTTCTTTTTCTTGTCTCTCATTTAATTGCATTGTTATTTTTATTGTTGTTGTTATTATTATTTTCACAATAATTTGTATTTTATTTCAATTATTAAACTGTTCCTATATCAATCCAGAGATAGGGTTTTTCTTTTTGCTCCAATTCTTCTCCCCATTGTAGCAGAATGAAGGTGGGATCAGTGAGCAGATGTGTAGGACTTAGCTGCCAGTTGGAGTTAAACCACAACAAGCAGTAAAACTACACTAGACTACTTTTTATAGTTCTGGTCACCCACATACATGGCCTTTATTTAGAACTATGTGGGGAAGAGCTAGTTTCTAAGACCACAGAGAATATAACAAGTTCACCTTATAAAAACAGAGCAAAAAACTCTTCATGTTTTTGTTGTGCAGAGCAAATTGGGAAAGGGCAAAAATTATTGTACCTGCCTTGCTTACAGAGGGTACAAATTCAGTGCATGTATTTTTAAAAACTTCACAGCTGGATTTTAATATGAGCAGAAAATTAAATACACTGGGAGTGTTTGACTATGACCTAATTCCACTGTAGAAAATCAATTTTTTAGTTAACTAAAAAACCAGCTAGCATGACAAATAAAACTAATTAAGTAAAAAGATTGAATTTTATTATCTTGGCAATTCTGTACTAAGATAAGAAAAATCAACATTTATTTCAATTAACATAAGCTTGATTATTTAAAAAATCTATCTTATTTCCTAACAGTGAAAAATATTTTATACATCTAACATGTCTTTTCCCATATTTACTAACAATTTGACAAAACAAAATTAAATGTGACTTATTATATACTCTTAATTGACATCCAATGGAAGCTCTGGTGATGTATCCAAAATAAAAAGTATTGTTGTCCCACATTGGAGTTTGAGCCAAATTTTGCATTCTTCTTCTCTAACTTTTAAAGTAATTTTATGATTCTACGTTTCACTGAATGAGCAACCAGGATGCTTAAGGATATGCCAGAAATATGGGAGGACCAAGGACCTGAGAGCATGTCTTGGCTACAGCTTAATCCTCCTCTGGGATGAAGATCTGTGACACACCAGTGATCTTCCACACAGTTTTGTGTGGGAAGGAAAATGGGGTCAGAGTGTACTCTGAGAAAGACTCCAGTAAGGATTTCATCGCTCACTGTGGGCAAGCTCCAAGGCAATGTCCAGCCATGCAGCTGTGACTACAAGAATTTCGTGTGCAGCTGCCTCTTACCTGGACTCGACAAAAAGCTAAAGAGTGAGATTCAGTCTACAGGAAGAGCTTTCAGAAAAGAACTTGTCTATACATCTGGGGTGCTGTAGGTTCATATCTGTGTTCAAACAGTGGAAGGACTGTATCTTGGACTGATTTATGGGAGATGGTAAGGGCAGACATGCCAGGTAATTGGAATCTGAGGGCTGATGGTCTATTATCAGTGATGATTGAATTCTGCTTAATCTTCTACTTAGTTTCTACAGCCAAGCTGAAATTGGTTGGATGACTGATTTCAGGTTATGTTCACATGTTTGGATGTTGGCTGTGGCAGTTCAAAAGCAGACACCTTGCTCTTTCTGCTATCTCTGCTTTGGGAGTAGGAACCTTCAGAAAAAGGTTAGAACCAGAAACTGAAGGCAGCATCAATTTTAGCTGTTCTGTCTAAAGATGTCTTCACCCTCGAGTCAGTGCTGATAGACAGGTTTCCTGGACAGCCTGATGCTGAAGACTAAAATTCTGGACAAAAAAAAAACTTAAGCATATTTTTGGGTTTTTTAAAAGTGGTTTTAACTGGATTTTCATGTAGTTTTGTCTTTAACCTTTGTCCCACATCCCAGCAACTTGATTACTGAATTGCCATAATATACATAGCTAGTCGCCTATGACAAGAAGATGAATCCAATATCTGAATTTTGGTTTGCTTTGTCTTCTAACTTATTATCTGCACTCTATATCTTTCCTCCTGGTGAACAGATTTATGCAAGTGTCATGCTCTGAACTTTTCTGAATGGGCTTAATATACTTGCATTGAAAAAACAGTCATAGAGTTTCTCTGTGCTGAAATCATAACCTTAAAACTTCCTGGGAATTTTCTGCCTTGTGTAAGGCTGCAGAAGCTTGTGGGCACCCTCCAAATCTGGTGGATTTCCAAAAGACAAGAGTGGTGAGAGTGCAATTGACCTGTTCTGTACATAGAAGCACACCTGTTCTCTTTTTTCATAGCTGAGCTCCTCAGAACCTGAGGCAATTCAGAGAGAGATCCGTTGGATTCCAATGGTGATAACAAAGTAGGCTTTAGAGTCTTCTCTCTGAAAAGTCTTTTCTCCTCTGCAGACTTCTAAGTTTCCTTTATATTTTCACATATTCCTCTGCCACGAAATTATCTTGCTCTTGCCTTCTTTTTTCCTTTACTCCATCCCCTTTCCCTCAACAGACCTTGCCTTATTCGCTAATAAATTCCTGACACAGATCCATAAATTTAAATACCATTCTTTTGCATGAACAGCTAGGTTCTCCCTGGAACTAAATTGAAGCTTAGCACACATTATTTTTTCCAGTATGTTCCTGTGTTACATCCTTGTACCTCAGAGTTTCCCAGGTTACTGAGAGCTGGTATCAGCATCAGAGGTTGTAATACTTTCTGTGCCTCTGCTTTTCAGAAAAGTGAATAATTGAACCAAGCAGTTTCTGCATTCCCCTGGGCACAGGAGTCTGGTAGTTCTTGATAATTTTATGAATGGTGGAAGCCCATTTTGAACTTCATGCAATCCTCGTAACAGCTGGGCACAATGTAACTCTTAATTTCTTCTCCCTGATGTACTGTAGTTAGTTAGAATGTATGCCCTTAATTTGAGATGTGGCTTTTATTTTTTAATGCAAATTCACTCGGTCATGGTAGTCAGCATGTCCAGGTGACAAAACTGAAATATCAATGTAACTCTTAACTTCCTTGTATGGGCTTTTTTTATGCTTTGGATATTTTTTAAAAATTAGTGTGGCACAATTCCCTAATGTGTTTTCTTACATAGGTAGCTCTATCTCTGTTTTTTCCCAGGATTAAAATCTTTGACTTGGCAACCTTAGAATTTTTAATATTTATGTGTCATGCAACTACAGTTTTTATGTGGTGGTTGTATGAAAATGATGCAAAGATTATAGTCAAAAGCAATAAGATCAAGAAAACCAAGACCTGACTTGACACATTAACTGCATTTTAATCTGGTTACACATATGCATTAAGATTCAATCTTTTATTGCACAGTGTAATATTGTTAAGGAGGCAAAATACTAACAATGCAGCCAAGTATCTTTTGAAACACTGTTCAATTTAATAATAAATTATGTCTGATATGAATGCAGCAGGTCAAGAATATTTTTTTTGTTGAAAACGAAATGGAGAATATATCTATAACTTTTCATTTGTGCTTTAAGTAAAAGTCTAGGTACAGATTATAAATTAACTAAACTATAAGATGTTGTCCAGGAACTTATATTAGATTTTGAAATTATTTGTGTGCTGCTACTTATTTTCTCGCATTGAGCCCATGTATATTTACCATACAAGTTTTGCTACCCACTGCACTGCTTTCTTTCAAATCTTCTGTGAAGTTAAATGTCTTATAATGAAAAGGCAAAGAGTTCTTTTATGCATGACCCTTTTATAAAAAAGAGTAAATATGTATTTAGATGATCTTTATTTTGTTTTTTGATTATATTAAGATAGTATAGTATTTTTTTTCAGTGGAACAATAAACAGGGGGAAGATATGACTAGAGATCTATCAAAACTGGTTGTTGAAGGTGGGAATAGAAGTTTCTTTACTTTTATTGGTATTTCATTTATACAAAGGCCATGTTTATCACCTCCTTGATCCTGTTCTAAACATCTGTGATGGAAGATGCGGAGTATAGTTGATTGGGGCTTTAAGTGATGCCTATGTCATTCTTCTAACATATGACCTGTATTGCTTGGAAAATACTTCATTTAAAAAAAGCTTTTGATGTCCTTGGTGTCTACTGATATTTTCTAGAATCTGTGGAGGTCACAGTTGGGAATTGAGGGCATGTGGGTAAAAATCAAGGGGCGAACAAATAATGCTGGTGTCACTGTGGGAGTCTACAATTGTCCTCCTAGCCAGGTCGGTGATGTTGATGAATTATTCTTTGAGCAATTAAGGAACAATGGCCCTTGTCCTTATGGGTGACTTCAGCTTGCCAGAAATCAACTGGGACCCTCACACAGCTGGTACAGCCTGTGCCAGAAGGCTCCTAAAAAACCTGGATGAAACTTTATGGAACAGGTCATAAGGGAGCCCACATGGAAAGATGCCCTCCTTGATCTACTACTCATCAACAGATCCTCTCTGTTGAAGGCACTTCTGACCACAAAGTGATTTGGTTTAAAATTCATGTTGACAGAATGAAAAGTGCAAGTGAAACCTCAACTCTGCACGTGAGGAGAGCAGACATCAGCCTGCTCAGGGAATTTGTAAGTGAAGTCCCCTGGTGAAATGTTTTTGCAGGTGGTGGGGTCCATCAATGCTGGTCACATTTTAAACATCACCTCCTTAAGGGCACAGGAGCAGCAATTCCCAAATTTCAGAGGTCAAGCAGACAAGGGAGAAGGCCATCTTGACTGAACAGGGATCTTCTCTTTGAAATAAGGCAAAAAGGTAAGTGTATGCCCAGTGGAACCAATGTCAGGTGACACTGGAAGAATAAGAGATGCTGCTTGTTACTCTAGGGAGAAAATTTGTGTGGCCAAAGTTCAGTTGGAGATGAAGTTGGCCAGAACTGTTGGGGACAATAAAAGGTTTTTGTAGAATGTATTAATGGCATTAGGCAGTGTTAAAATAGCATTGTCCTGTTACAAGATTGAGGATGGTCACCTCACAAACAGGGACAGGGAACAAGGCAGAGATGTTTAACACATCTTTGCCTCTGTCTTCAACATGGATGACAGACCAAGGGGGTTTCAGTGCCCTGAGCTGGAGGCCCAGGGCTGTGAAAACGTTCATCTCCCGGCTGACCCTGAAATTGTGTGGAATCTGCTGCTCTAACCATATGCCTATAAATCTATGGGGCCTGATGAGATTCATCTGAGAATCCTCAAGGAGCTGACTGATGTCATTGCAAAGCCTCTCTTGATTTTTGAGTGGGCTTGGGAATCCAGAGAGATCCCAGATGGCTGGAAGTTGGTGAATTTTGTCCCGATGTTCAAGAAGGGAAAGAAGGAGAGCCATGGAAAGTACAGTCATGTCAGTCTCAATTCAGAGCCTGGCAAAATTATGGACAAGAACATTCTGGAAGGTATTGAAAAACACCTGAAAGACAATGCAGTCATTGGTCGCAGCCAGCATGGCTTCATGACAGGAAAGTACTACTCATGAAACCTGATTTTCTTTTATGATGAGGTAACTCACCAGTTGATCAAGGGAAGCCAGTTGATGTAATATTTTTGGATTTCAGTAAATCTTTTGATACTGTCTCTCTTAGTATCCTTCTGGACAAAATGTCACTTGGTCTGTTCAGCCTGGAGAAGAGGAAACTGAGGGGAGACCTCATTGCGGTCTCAACTTCCTTGTGAAGGGAAGAGGAGGTGCAGACACTGATCTCTTCTCTGGGGTGACCAGTACAGGACCTGAAGGAATGCCCTGAAGCACCCCCAGAGGATGGTTGGGCACTGGAACACCCTCCCCAGGGAAGTGGTCACAGAACCAAACCGGACAGAGTTCAAGAAGCATTTGAACAATGTTCTTGGGCACATGGTGTGACTCTTGGGAATGGTCCTGTGCAGGGCTGGGAGTTGGACTAGATGATCCTTGTGGGTTCCTTCCACCTCAGAATATTCTGTGATTCTGTGTGCATTTCTGTGATTTTATATGAACTATTCAAAAAGATGAACACTGTACCATGGGAGAGAGCAAGAGAACTGAATTAATGTTCATTAAACCATTCAGTATTCAGATGTGGCGGTGCTGTGGTTTACATGCTTCTAGTCAAATCACACTTGATTTTAGATGAAGTCTTTATCATTTTCTTTCTTAACCACAATTGACTAGTGGGATTCAGTGTGGCAAAGTCCCTAGTGTTTGTTTTATTGTTTCCTTGTAGGCTGATATCTTAATATAGATTTTGTTGGAAAACAATCCCATTTTGCCACAGTTATATTTAACTTTATCAAAGAATTGCAAAATTAATGGATCAACAATTTTATCAGTGTTTTTTATAAAGCCAAGGTTGTGTATAATTCCTTTACAATAGAAAATTCATATTTCTTTCTTAATTAATCCAAAGGGAGTGTATTGGTATGATACTGAAATACATTAATGCAATGTTAGATGACTTGATATTCTCTACACATTCATATTGCAAAAAAGGAAAATGTAACTTCAAGACTGGTCTAAGAAAATAAGGTTGACTAAATAGAAAGTTTAGATGATCTTCTGGGTCAGATAAAAGATACTTTTTCATTTTCAAAGGGAATATAACCAGGGCAAAGGTGGAATAGTTTTCAAGTAACAGAAAATATCTGTCGTATAAATAGGAGTTAGGTTTCATAGAAATGAATTACACCAGTTCTTTAACATACTTACTATTTTTGCTGGGGTTTTGAAAAGTGTGATAATTTTACCATGCTCTTTTTGACCAAAAGTACTGAAAGTCATGTTTATGTCATTCCTGCTAGATCTTTTAGCCCAGTTTTACTTAATAAATATGATTGATACTTGCAGCCTGCCTCTTGGCATAAGCATGCATGTGTAGCATAGGTTAGATGAATACAATCTTCAGGCAATAACTAAGCAAAGCTGTTTCATTCCTATTTTCACTGTTTCATATGGTACTTAGTGAGGCTGAAGAACATTTGCAATATCTAATATTTTAGCTTCCTCTTAGAAGAACGAAACACAAAACTTATTGTTATCTACCAGAATGATTAGCACACTAGAGGAACCACCTGGACTAAGCTGGTGGGGAATCTGAGAGTAAAAGGGTTAAGAGAATTCACATGGTTGGCTCATGTATGTAGGGTTTGGTGTCTGGCACATTCTAGCAAGATCTCTTCCTTCAGATAAAATTAATATTCTTCAGAGAGTGTGCAAAGGAGCAGCATGCAAGCATTCTTTTCTTTAAAGGCACACTCTTCTTAAATGTGTGAGGTCTGTGTTCCACTTTCTCCACCTGAGGAGACTTAAACCACTGTCCTTCTCTGCAGAACATCCAATGCTATTTGAAAGTGGAGCAACCAGAATAACTTACTGCCTTCCCTGCTGAAGCAGACACACACTACAAAGAGTTCTCTGGGCTCAGAGGAGAGTCAGACTAAGCCTAGTTTAAAGCAGTAGGGAAACCTGAAACCTCATGACTGCTTCACAGGCCTATTGTATTTTATACAATGATATTTCATTGTAAGTTCACAGGTAATAGACACTGAAGTTAAAGCTCTACATACCACAGACAGGGCTGACACTGCCTCTTTCCCCCTTTCTCCCCATCCTACCTTGTAAATAGGAACATCTGAAATTTCCCATTATACAGCCCTCTTTAACAAGCTTGTAATTCTGTCAGACTACAAGTACGTGGACTGAATTTCTTCACACAGTCAGCCTTTTGTGTCAGGAAAAGGCATTTACCTCTTCCTGTGCAAGCATTTAAAAAAAATTTGCTTTCAAATTACCACGGTTTGTACACAATTTACAGCAGGTTTAGTAGCTGATATCTCTGAAGAGCCATTGCTCGGTGTCTGTGCTGGCTCCTCACTATCCTGAATACCTCTTGAACATCAGACATGGGCCAGCTTTGAAGAGAAACTGAACATGCTTCAATCCAAGGGCTATGCTGCAGTGGAACCTCCCAATAGGACAGAAAACTGGCAGAGAGAGAGCAGAGAGAAACTGCCTGACTGTAGGTCAGAGAGGACCAAAGCTACAATGGTGTGAAGTTCTTTGAAACAGAAGTGGGCAGGAAATTTGTAGGTAAAAAACATGGGGAAAAAAAAGAAGAAAACACTCCTGTGATCTAGGATTGCCTGTGTAGGGAAGAAGGATGTGCAATGGCTATGTACATGGGGGGTGTAGGGAGATACTAACACAAAAAATTCCTGATTAGAGCTAAGTTAGGAACAACAATAAAGGGAAGGCTGGGACAGGCTGAAAAAAAGTGTGTCACAGGTGGAGACAGCAAAAGATTTTACTTCAGTTTGAAGCAGAACTCATGGTCCTACAGCAGCTGAGATGAAAGGAGATGAGATGAGCCCCGGGGAGAAAGGAAATCTGACTTCATGCAAGAAAATGCGTCAAGGAGGAGGCAGCCATCCAAATGGGCAGAGAGTGCAAAAGAAATGCCAGGAATACATGACAGAATGGCAGCTGGGAAATTATGTCTTGTGTTGTCATCCATGTCCTTCAGGAAGGGGTGAGGCAAGTCAGAAGAGATTGGGAACAGATATTTCCTCTCTCCTTTGGTGTCATGGCTAGAAGCAGCCAACAGTTTACTTCTACCTCTTTTTCTCTCTCCTCCTCTCTTCTCCCAGCAAATTAAGTCATGGATAAGTCTCCTTGCAGGTTTTCTAGATTTAGTGATGCCTGTAAAGAGTTATTTCCTGCTTGAACAGGACCTTATATTTTTTGTAAGCCCAGTACCATCACAGATGGAAAGTCTGACTCCCAGGATGCCAGGATTATGCCAATATTTCACAAAGTATGATACTTTCAAGTCAAATATCTTGTCAGGATAAAATATAACTTTGTTTCATATTTATATCAGGTACCTGTTCCTCATGAATGATTTCTTCCTCATCTTAAGCCTAATTATTTGAATTTTGCCAACTCAGGCAAAGGTCTCGTCAAAACAGTCTGTGTCATCTTAAGTTTTAGAAACTGATCATGGCAAAGACTATGGAGAGGAAAAAAAAAGGATTATATCAAGCAGAAAACTGTCAGGATGCTCATGACAAAACTGACAAACATGGAGTTTTCAAAAAGCAGTGAGACCTAAGCTAGGCAGCATTGCTGGGAATCACAGATGCCAAATCTTTCTCATTCAGCTCATTTTTTTACAGTGTGTAGACTTCTTAAACCTATATGGGAAAAGAGCAGCTAGATTTGCCTTTCTGTCACAAAGAACATCAAACATTGCAGTTTTTAATCTTACCTGTATTTCATACACTGATGACATTTTGTAAAACTCAGCAAGCCAGTAAACTTTTCAATTAATTTATTCAACTATTGCATAAAATTTGGAAGGCAATGTGGAATACTCCTCATAAATGTCAATGTTCCTATGTGCTGATACATATATTCTTTTTGCTTTACCCATATAATTGTCAGTTGCAGTCCACAGTATGAAATAGTGATTATTTTTTATCCCTACACATAAAAAAACCCAAACCATATTTTTAATTGGTTTCAATGAATCACAGAATCATAGAATCCCCAGGCTGAAGGGACCTCATTTATTATCTGGTCCAACCTTTGCTAGCAAAAGCACAGTATAGACAAGATGGCCCAGCACCCTGTCCAGCTGAATCTGAAAAGTGGCCAGCTTTGGGGAATCCACTGCTTCCCAGACAATGGAGACATTATTCCAATGACTGATTGTTCTTAATGTGAAAATTTTCCTTATGTTCAATCACAGTCTTTTAAGGAGGAACTTGTACCCATCACCCATTTCCTTTTCCATATGACTTCTTGAGAAAACCAAGTCTTCATCTTCTTGGTAGACAGCCCTTACACGCTGGAACATGGTAAGGTTTCCTCTAAGCTTCTTTTCTCCAGGCTGGACAAACCCAGTTCTCTCAGTCTTTCTTCACATGACAGGCTTCCCAGTCCTTTCATCATCTTTGTTGCCCTTTACTGCACCTTCTCCACTGTGTCCATATCTTTCATGCATGGCAGGGACCAAAACTAAATACAGCATTCAAGATATGGCCTGACCAGCTCTGTGTAGAGTGCAATAGTGATTTCTCTATCTCTGCTGGTGATTCCCTCATTGATGCAACCCAGTATTTGTATTGACTTTCTTTATTGCAGCAACAAACTGTTAACTCACACTGAGCTGCTTGTTCAGCAGGACCCCAAGGTCCCTTTCCATAGAGCTGCTGCTTAGCCAGGTAGATCACTGACTGTGCTGCTCTCTCGGATTACATTTTTCCATGTGCAAGACCTTACACTTGTCCTTATTAAACTTCATAAGGTTCTCATTAGCCTAATTTTTCAGCCTGTTCAGGTCTTCCTGCAGGGTGTCTCTCCCTTCCAAAGTGTCCACCTCCCCACTCAGTTTGGTATCACTGACAAACTTCATCAGGGTACACTTGTCCCATAATCCAAACCACTGATGAAGATACTAGATAGCATTGGGCCCAGTATAGTTCCTTGCGGGACTCCACTTGCCCCACATCAACCAAGCAGGATCATTTGTTGTAAGAGACAATCGGGTTTGTCAAGCACAATTTGCCCTTGGTCAATCTGTGCTGGCTTTTCCTGATCGGGGCTTCATCTGACTGATGGTCCTATAACTTCCTTGATTCCCTTGTGGATGGGGGTGATATTAGCTGCCTTCCAGTCTTCTGGGATGCCTCTCTGATCTTCATGACTTCTCAAAGTCAAAATATCATATTAGTTTAAATCACCACTGACAATGAATTATCCTCAAATCTTACATGCGAAAATTTTATTGTTTTCACAACCTCTTAAAATTTTCTTTAAAGTCAATACCTTGGGAAAATAGTCTTGTAATTCAATAAATTTTAACATTAGTATCACAGCAAGCAAATTTTAAAAAATGTGAACAACCATTCTTGAAAATACTCTACGTGATTAATGGAGTGAATGATGTGACCAGACAAATTTCAAAGGAAAAAATAACATCACTGCTGCAAATAAAAATGCCCTGGACATTGTATTTCAATTTCCAATTGCAACATGTCTATGTCTCACCATAGTTTTGATATAGTAACGGTGCATCAACAAATGCTCAGTAAGACAACTCATTATCTTTGTAATATATTACCTTTCAGTAGTCAAAACACTTTATAAAATGCACTTATATATGACTTTATATGCCTTTGTATTTTTCAAATGTCTTTGCATCAGACCTTCTTTGCTTAAGTAAGTAATGTTTGAAGTTGCTCCTAGCCTCTGGGACTTGAGTCAACAACTTGCCTCCAGTTAAGGAGGACAAAAAAAAAAAAAAAGATAAATTATTCTAGCTCTAATTGCTCTTTCTGAACCCTAGAGATAAAATTTTTTTCTTGTTGAAATGCCTAACAAATCCCATGTTACCACAACAAAGAGAAGGAAACTTACTTCTTTCTGTCTATAAATATGACATAGACGTAGATATTTTTTTACTCAGTCTCGTACCCCATCACAATTCAGACAAGAGTAATCCCAGCACTTTCGATTCCTGCTTTGAAGTGCAACACAGGATTATGTGAAACAGAGTTCAAGACATACTGGCCATTCTTGAAATGTATCACTGAATGCCTACTCAGCGTTCTGTTTTTTTAGCATTTATTTTGCATTGGTTTTCTGTCTCTCTTGGTGCCTATAGAAAAGAATTGAATTATGCAAGCATGAATTTATTACTTTTTAATCAATATTCCAGCAACTTCTACTGCTACCTTATAAAACTACATTCATCTGAAGTCACTTTAAAAATTAATATCTGTGATCACACCTTAACAGAGTTTGTAGCAACTGTACAAGATGAGATGAATTTTACTTTGGAGGTGCCTGTCTTTCCTTGTGGCAGCAGAGGGAATCATAGCAATTAGATTAGTTTTATGTAAACCAAAACTTTTTGATAGCTGAAGTTTGGTGAACAAGCCCATATTTCTTCCCTTACACATCATTCACTTACTGCTTTTGTAATTTCAATAAAAATATACTTTTATCCTGAGGCAATCCAGGTAATCTGAGCACTGCTCTTGAGTTAAGGCAAATGTCCCTTAAATTCTGAATTTGGAGCCAGTCATGGCTCATACTGTGTCTTCTACTTTCTTTCCCTTTATTTTGTTTAGGTTTTTCTCTTTGTAGAAGAAATTTGGGTATCTCTTTTGCTAAACCAGTAGCTAATATTAACTATACATGAAAATATATCCTAATGGAAAGATTTTAATATTTCTTATTGGAGGATCACACATAAAACCCCCAAATCATTACTCCCAGAGCACAGTTTGGTATTTCTGTGCTTTGCAGCTCTATGACTTAGCTGGCAGTTAAACTCATTATAAGTCCTACATTGTCTCTTTTTACTTCTATTTGTCTTATATTTCAATAGGTTTTTATATGATCTTGTGGGTGGACACATTTATCAGCTGAACTTTTATAGTGACAAATTATATTTTCATTCAGCTTCTTTGCTAAGAGATACTTCTAGGATGTATACAGAATAACTTGAGGAGTTTGCAGCTGTTGAGGCAACCTATATATTTCAATGTTGTAATTTTAGTTTTATTATGTTAAGCTTCTGCTACATGATGATAATTGTAAGTAAATTTATATGAAACATAAAAGTATTTCAGAATGAAAGACTTTTGTAATCAATGTCTTCTTGTATAATATATAAAACAATGCATTTTTTTGTTGCAGAGTCTGGGTTTCAACTGAGGCAGAAAGCAAGATGCACCAAGATTTGCATGGTATTGTGTCTCAGAAAAGTTTTACTTTGAAAGAATTCTAAAATAAAAACATTAAAATTTGTTGCTTCAGAATAGCAGTCTTCTTGCAGGTTCACAGAGCCATCTCACACTGAGTTTGGTATTTATTTAAGATTCCAATAACCATTTAAAATTATTAAAGGAACTTTTCTTTATCCTTGTTGGTTTGGTATTGTTTAAATTTTAAATTACTTTAAATGGCTTCATTATTTTATTCACTGTTATTCGTGTTTATCTTTGCTAACTTTGGAAATGCTGTCTTTAGATCAAAACAGGAGTGAAGACTTTGGAATCTTATATGGAAAGAAATTAAAATTTGATGATCAGAATTCCTCTACTTCATAAAAATAAAGCAAGGCAGTTCAGTATTTCCTCTGAAAAAAAAGACAATACCTGGATTAAAAAAACCCCACATGAGATTAACTGATAAAGTACATAGTTATTATAACTGGATTTAAATTAATTACTTCTGAATGTACTTGAGTGGAAAACACTGAATTACACTGATTGCTCTGAAAGTGTGGAAATGTCATGAAAAGAAAAGACTTCCTAAGAAATGTAGTGCTGCTCCTTATATTTGATGAGATCATTGATCAGATCATTTACTAAATTACCACTTTTTTTTAAAGGACCAGAATTTTTCTAGAAGGCTGGAGTCATTATCTAAGTACATTAGTTTTTAAACCTTGCACTTAGCAACAGCAGCATCTTTACTATCACCTCCATTCTCTACTCCTTTGAATAAAAGCTGACTTGTAGGCAAATTAGTTAAGTGAACACTACATATTCTGCTTTGTTGACAGAAAATTGTGTTGAGTGGGATTAATTGAATAATACAAATAACCAATGTCATGTTTGGTAAGCTGAGTTGCATTTTAAGAATAAAAAATTGTCACAGCTGTGACCTAACAAGAAAAATTTGAAGTATTTCAGTATTTTTGAGCTAAATTTTAGACAAACTTAGAAGCCTGTGTTCTATAGAATCATCCTCTGTGGGACCATTCTCCTAAGAAAATGAATTTAATATTTCATAAACACCACTGTGTCGCACCCTTGTTTAAAGTTCTACACATTTCATGAACCTGCTGTATTACATGTATTTTGCCCCAAGTGTCTGTGTAATGGGCTTCTTATTATGATCCAGGAGGAAAAAACATGACCAGGGGAGGCTTTGTTTGTATGAGATTATTTTTTTGGTCTTGCAATTGAGTCTTACCTATTTGTCATTATGTCAATTTAATGGATATTATTGGTGCATAAGAATGACTTCTCTGCTCTAATGACAGAGTAGAGGTGTTCTTATCCCTTTGCATCTAATCTGCTCTCTTCAGTGGATGCACATAAAAGTGTCAAAAATGAAGAAATTGTTTCTGTCTTCATAAATATTGAGTTAGGAACTGACCTTCCGGATTCTCTGATTCAAACCATTTTTAGAGCAAGAGTCATAAAATGTCATCCAGTAACACCTTCCTCAGAGCCATCCAGAGTCTTGATAGCAACAGTTAGCAGAGGTCTGGATGTTCAGGCAAGTAATGAAGCTCCCTGAGCTGTCATTAAAATTGCATAATTTATTTTTCATCTAGCTATATAAGATACAGTGCACCATTTCAGCAGCTCCTGTACAGTATGCAGTTAAGATATATTAATGTAATTTTTAGAACTTATGTATTAAGCAAAATTCTAGCTGGTTCAATGTTAAGAATAAAAAGCTACTGTTATCTCTTTTGAGAAAAAATCCCTGAAGATTGTGTTATAATTACAAGAAACTAAAGTGAACATATAGGGCAGATCACTGAACTATGAAAATTTATCTTTAGCAATGCTACAAAATGTTTCCCTAAAACTGAGCTAAATCTCACCAAAATACCTAAATATCAGATTTGTTGGCCAATGTAATTGTAGCAAAATTGTCAAAATCATTGCTTTAGCAGGAGCAGATAGAGGAATGTTTTATTTTGTTAAAGTTCTTTGATTTTGATGTGTCATATGTCCAAGTGTGAAAAATGTACTTTGTTTAATTTTATTGACTTTGGGATCCCACAGTTTTTGGTTGTGCCACCTTCTCCTTATGTCATGTTCTCTCCTCTCTGATTGCTGCAATACAAACACAAGAATATACTGCAGAAAAAGAGAGACTCTGTTGTGTCTAAGTGTCGTTTTCCATACAAATCCCGAAACTGGAACATAAATTACCTGATAACAACTCACCGAAAGCCATGGATTTGTAGGTTAAGTACTTGTTAAGCAGAGTACATGTGAAATGAGAAATACAGATGTAAATGGTGATGTATTTTGTTACCAATTCTTGCTCTTTACTTTTTATTCCCTCAGACATTTCCTGAGTGCTTAGGCACAGAAAGGACTATTTAACTTAATCAAGATTAACTTGTAATAGTTAAGTCACTGAATGTGACAGAGACAAATTTTCTAAACCTTCTATTTTTTTCTTGATAATTTTCTTAATATAGCTTACAAGAGGACTACTTTGGCACTTGTATTTCAACTGATGCAAATTGCATTTTCTAATCTGTTTCATGTCTCAAACAGCCCAGGAAATCAATACTCCAAATGCACAGTATGATAAATTTTATGGATTAGATAGTAGAAAAAGCAAAAAATTTTGAAAACATCTGTTAGATAATGCACTGCAAAATACATAATTTGTTGAATTGAATATGAGAAAGAGGAGTAAGAGTTCTTAGCTACATTAAAAAGAAACATTTTCTTGTGGGAATTGAAATTGTATTTATAACTTCTGAAATCCTTCCTTCTATGTAAATTATTGTGTTCGTCAAGTTTGTGAATTCATTAGGTCAGATAATAATGACCTGCTCACAAATAATTTCCTTAATGAAGTTATTTTAAAAGGAGAGAAGTAAATCTCTTCTTTCTGTAAAGCTATGAGGTTTCCAACAACTTCAAAAAACCCCTTCTGATATAGCGTAATTTTGTGAAAGACATATAATCACTTGATGAACTTTCAAAGTTTAAATATACTTCAATAATTTTTACATCCTCTTTTTATAAGTGATTCACAATATCAAATATTTAATAATTGTTCATGAGAATACATATGCAGAAAGAATAAGCTGATCAATGTTTACTACTTTGGAGAAAAAGAAATCCTAAATTAATATGCAATCTGTTCAGGTTTGCTTTTCCCTTGCTTCTGCTCTAATGATATGAAGGTCAGTATCATTTTGTCATCCGAGGAATGAATTGGTAACGGAACCAGCATTCTATTGGAATGATTTCAGGATGTGTCTGAAGCAGAATATTTTTTACAGATATCACTGTATTTTACAAAAGCACACTAGTTGTCATGACAGATCCCAAGATGTTTTGGGCCATGAGCCTAAAAGGCTTTTGTCAGAGCCTGAGGATTTTGTGTGTTGTGAGCACAAGAACTGCTCAGAAATATCCAAAATGCCTGTGTGTTATTAACACTCAGTCACAAACCCAAACCACAGAACCACACAAGATACTATTAACAAAATTGTCTCCATATGAGCCAGACCCAGTACAGTATATTTTTGTATTAATTTTACTGAGAGGTGAGAACCTTGATTTACTTTTAATCTTGAACACTATGAGAGAAAAAGGCTTCTGGAAGTAAGAAGTCATGGTTTTTGGAACTGAGCTTCTTCAACATTCAGATTGTGTTTGTTTCTTACTTTGAGTCAGTCTTATATCAACGGCCACAAGAAATTAATTTACCTCTTTATATGTGAAAGGATATAGGATATTCTAAATTCTATGCTGGGAAAAAAAATGAAATTTTGGGCAGATTATTATTAGAGAAAAAGTTGAAAATGCTGGGAAAAGAGTCTTGCATTACTAAAATGTACAGTGTAAACAAGTACAGCATTAAAAGTCATGTAAGTACTTTGCACTGACATTGGAGCACAGAGTAAAAGTAATGTTAATTAGAAAAGTTCTATCTAAAAGCTGCTCTTGAGATTAAAACAATCAAAAGTTCAATATAAAAAACCCCAGCATATGTTTTTCAGACTATGATTATATTTTCTTCCATTTCTGAATTGCACGAAAGACTAGTACAATGCTTAGTAGTACAACATATGTTTTAAGTTGAGAGAGAGGGAGTCTTCAGGAAATAAGATTTTCTTTTTCTTACCAGAGGAGCCTTAGATAGTTCACTTGCTTTCCCCAGACAAGAAGTCTCTCAGGAATGACCCGAATCTTTTCCTTCAGAATCTAATAAAAACTGTTCTTTTTCAGGCAGAAAGGTCCCTATTAAGGTACTGCTTCTCCACCAGCAGAACCCCAGAGACATTAAGGAAGCCAGTATACTTCCTGGCAAAGAAGTTCTTAGGCATTTTGTAGAGCCGAGAGACATTATTCCCAGCAAGCACTGTCAATAATGGATTTTTTTCTGCTGCTTTGGGGGTAACTCAATAGAGCTTCTTGCAAATTTTGGGAGTTTTTCTCAATTTATTATTTCTGGTTTTGATTCAAACTAGACTATTCTGCATTTCCATTCCTGCTCAAAGAATAGTTTTATATATTTTTTATCTGCAGCAGAATCCAAACTTTATAAGACAGATTTCTGTGATACTTCATAATTATAATTTCTTTTAGTTGACTATCTATTGGAATTTCTGTTAAATTAAGCAAATTGTTGTAAATTAGATCATATCCCAAAGTACTGAATTTATCAGCATGAGTTTGATCTGCCATTCACCACTGTTGTAAAATAGCTGAATTTCAGATAAGTTGTGTAAAGTTTTACTTCTATAGTATGAAATTAGGCTTCAATAATTGAACTGGAATGTCTGCTCAAATTGTTTGCATGTATTCTCATGGCTTCATATGCCTTCTCATTTCTTTGTTTAACTAAAAATATAATGCATACAGTAGAAGTTAGCAATTGAAATTCAAATTTCAAATCTTTCATTCTTCAATCATTTTCTCTTACTCCTACGTAATTTCCTAACACAAAATGTCTAATATATTTTGCACGTTATTCCTCTTTTAACACTATTGTCTCCTTTGCTGAGGAAAAACCCTGTCTTTTTTTGTGATCCTTGAAGTTTCTGAACAACGTATATCTGTTGTTTATTTATTTTGTGAACACTAATGTAGATAGCTGGCAACCACCAAAAAGTAACTGTGTGCAGAACAGAGCTCTATGGTGTTTATCTGCAAAATCAGCATGCAAACTGGGACTTTCGTGAGGCGTGGTGGTGAGTTTGTGACAAGTCTCTTTGAGTGAAGCCATAGAGGATTAATTGTCAGAATAACAGTGAAGTGTTTGGAAGAGGAATGTGTGTGTTTTGGGAAATGTAGGTAGCTAGTTAAAGGAAACAAAACTGGTATATCTCCTCGAAAGCACAGCCCACAAAGGTACTCCTCTGAGGAAGAAGTTTTCAAGAGAAGCTCAGACTACAAGATATTCAAGATCGTGGTAACAGCCTTAAATTACTTATTTTTATTACTCAACTGAATTTGGCAAAGACCTGCAGGCTGTACCCATTGTCATAAGATAGGTACTGGCCATTTGCTGAATTTCTCTTGACCCTTCTCAAAAATTAATCTGCAGTGTTCCAACACAGGAAATAGAAAGGTTCATGCTCTTCTGTTCTTTTAGATTTCATTTTACACGGAAGCAGTTTTACAGTGTCAAGCTTATCTATATGCAAAAATCCAAGCCAGTGTTTCTGGGATGTCAACAGTGACATCTACTAAGAATGCCCTTGCCAACTTCAAAGCCCTTCTCCCCAAAATGGTGGTACAGCATTCTCCTGTATTTCAGTGAACCGGTCTTGCTGTGAATGTGAAGTAGACAGTCTTCCTGAGCTAAGTGCCTCATTCTTGGAAAGCATTCTGACAGGACTGTAGGCTTGAAAGGATTCATCCTGTGTGTGGCTTCTGTTTGCTCTTTGCCGAG
This sequence comes from Entomyzon cyanotis, assembly GCA_024500445.1. Taxonomy (NCBI): domain Eukaryota; kingdom Metazoa; phylum Chordata; class Aves; order Passeriformes; family Meliphagidae; genus Entomyzon; species Entomyzon cyanotis. The sequence goes on along the minus strand of JAKEPQ010001009.1, from coordinate 26,247,738 downwards.
GCAAACAGCTGCCATGACCTAAAGATGTATGAGTATGTCCTGCAAGCAGGTACTTGGCTGTTCACAGATTGGTTCCCAGGGTAGGGAGCACACAGGGGACTGGGGATGCTGCTGGGGTGTCTCTTTGCTCTTAGTACCTGCTGCACCAACCAGAGCTGATGCATATCTTGAGGCTGTATTCACTGATAAGGAAGACCCCGTTGGAGATGTGTTAATCAATGGTAGCTTTGGTTGTATTGACTATGAAATAGTGGAGTAAAAGATCCTGAGTGGAATGAGGTAGAAGGGTAGCAGAGTACTTACCCTGGATTTCAGGAGAACAGAATTTGGCTTAATCAGGAGCCTGATAGGTGGAATCCCATGGAAGCCACTTCTGAAGTGACAAGGCTTTAGGAAAATATAGGAGACCTCTCAACAATTCCATCCTGGTACTGAAACAAACAAGTTAGATTTCCCAGGATATCTTTGTGACTAAATAGCATACAAAGGAGGTAGGGAGATGCTACAGAGGAGGAATTCACAAATCTTGCCTATATAGGGGTGTAAGGGTTGATGCTATGAGAGCCAAGGGTTTATAATACCTGACCAGTCTTCTTGACTTCTAGGTTGAAATGACTGGTTTAATGAATGAGGGGAAAGCATTGAATGTCATTTATCTTGTCTTCACCAAGGCTATTGATATTATCTTCTCCAATATTCTTGTATGTATGTTAGGGAATTATAACCTCTATGGGTGGATAAAATATAGTCAGTCAAGTGGATAAAATTCTGGATGACTGCACTCAGAATGTGGTGGTTAACATGTTGCACCCTCTCTGGAGGTGGAATACTGAATGGGTTTATACTGTTACCTGTTCTGTTTAACATCTCTTTTATTGAACAAAGGAAGTGCTGTGGTGCACACAAGAAACCTGCAGATAGCAGTGAACCATAGCCAGTTGATAGAACCATGAGCAATGCTATCATCCAGAAGGACCTAGACAAGCTATAAGAACAGTCCAGCATTAATCTCATGAAATTCAACAGGGGCAGATGCAAAAGCCTGATGTCTGAAAAGGAAAAGCCCTTTGTGGTAGAACTGCTCTATAACTGCCGTGCTGTGGAGCTGTTGTATGCAGAATCTTGATCCCATAGCTACACAACTCTTGTAGTTCCTTCAAAACTGTGATATCCTATGACTGGATGGTTTTCCTTTAAGTCAGAACAGAACAAATGAAGAGCAGAGCAACACTGAAGGGCCACAAATGTTTTAGTTGTAATTTTTAATAGTACATACAACTTTGTACAAGTCCTGTATATTAAAACAGAAAGATGGATTCACTTATCTCTCTAGAAGAGATGATGTTTTAGGACATATTTATGAATTAAAAAATCATTTAAGGTCTAAAGTTTTACACAAAACTTGGTAAAAATCATTATAAGCCAAAGCACAATGTTTACTAACTTTAATTAAATGATTTTTTCTGAGACTGTAGGTATCTAAATCTCATTCTTCCTGTCGTTTATTAAAAAAAAAGCTCATCAAAATTTATAATTTTATATTTTTGCATATGTTTTTTTGGTAGAAATTTTGAAATACCTAGTCAAGCACTAATTATCAGCGTCCTCTCCTTAGGAGGGAAATAACTTTTACAATGAGCTAGGCCATGCCCTGGTTTTAGCTTCTTTGCTAGTGCAAATTTTGCGTTTTAAGTACATTTTTTGTATGTGATATCAGACCTCAGCAGCTTTTAAGCTGCTCTCTGATCCTCGGTTGTATTTGCAGTTTCAACTTACTGCTGTTTTGAAAGCTGGACCTGTGTATGGGTGAGTAGATGGTAGATTATCTTGGATCCTTCAATACTGTGTCAGATTCTGCCTGGCATAATCCTGGCATGCTGGGCAAAGTTCTCAGCAGATGCTGTGTTAATTTAGCTTTTATTAGTGAATGTTGGTGTGCATCTGGCTGAATATCTTGTATAAATACTTACCATATGCTGTTCTCTACGTAATAGAATGCAGTTGTTACTAGGATGAATATTCAGTCATTTGACTGGAAAAGTACAGATTTTTTGTTAATGTTGAAAAGCCTCAAGGAATCCTGTTGTATAAAAGATAATGTTGTTCAATGGTTTTGCTTATTCCAGGAATGTTACAAGCCCTTTGTTTGTTGGGTTATTTTTTGTTTCTGGTCTTTTTTTTGTTTGTTTGTTTTCTATTTTTTCCCAATAGAAAAACATGGTAGAAAAGACACAAATGAACAATATCCCTGACAGACTTGTTAAACTTCAAATCAGTAAAAATTATGGACCAATTTACAAAATGATAGGGATGTTTATGAATGTGGACAGATTCATACACAGCTAAATGCATCTTTGTAAATCTTTCATGTTGGGGACTGTATAATTTTATGAATATGATAGGGATTGAATTAATATTTATACTTTAACCTGGTGTCAAAATACCACTGTCATAATCACCAGAGGTTATTAGATTATTGAGTACTTTTGGTATTAAAGCTTAGGTTTTGTGTTAATTAAAGCTTTTAACTTTTTTTTAAAAATGTAACATCAAAAAGTCTTGTGAGAACAGGAAGAAATATTTATTTGCCCAACTGATTTTCTGCAGTGAACTGGATGGTCTGGAAATATTTGTAACTTATGGAATCCCATTAAAAGGTGGTAGCTGTTACACACCAACACTGTAAACTGACTGTGGATAAACCCACTTTAACTTCAAGTGTCCAAAAATGTCCAGACAGTTTGGTTATTTGGGAAATAATTCTATAATAAGCTGAACTGTAATATTTTCTAAATAGTGCAATGGCAAGGTGAAGTTTTCATTTGTGAGGACACTCCAATGTCACTTCAAAAATTGTGTGACATAACTTTTGGGTAGCAACTAGATTGGGTAGAAACTCTTCGGGTGAAAACTTGAAAGCTGATTTCTTAAAAAAAGATCACTTTTATGAATGTAGAAACAAAATAGTTGGTGCAGTGTTCTTTGTCTTTTATCCTCTCACATTTTTTCTTTTGTCTTTCAATGGGAGGAGAAAAAGAGAAAAGGTTCTTTCATGTGCATTTGAGAATAGAAGAATGAGGGAAAGATAGCATGTTTTGGGGGAAAAATTAAGGATTTTTACCCACACTGCAAGCAGAAATGACTTAAAACTTTTTTATAGTTTTTGTTGTTGTTGGTTTTGTTTTTTTTTTTTTTTAAAACAGAAGTACAAGGTCTGTAATTTTTAAATAACTGAACATCCTTTCATTTTCAAACAACCATACCTACCTTGCTATTTCAGTATGTCAGCCTTAGACATGAAAGGCTGTTTGGGCACATACAGTCAAGAGTACAAGAAGTCCTGATTTATGTAAGCTGGAAATGGTGCACCTCTGCAGAGCAGTGCAGAGAAGGCTTATTTCATGCTGTGCAGCTACATTAAAAAGGGAAAATATTCCTCTTGGAGGTGAGCAGAAATACCAACATATGCTGTGAGCCTATTGAATGACTTGAAAAAGCCTTTTCTTTCAAATGTTGCACCTTGGCTAAAGTCAATGGGACTTCACTGATATGTGAGTGAAGAACTTGCATATGACGTTCCTTGTCCATACATGGTATCCACTGTTCTGGACAGATCAGAGACTGTTTTGACATAAACAGTGGCTGCCTTCTTGTGGAACTGTAAAGGAAAAGCTTGGAAATCTTTTCCTTGTGCCCTCTCTGCCCTTCCGCTCTATGATGAAAGAGTGCCTGAGGAACAGAATTTGAAGGGCTGGAAAACATGAGGGAGCCTAATTTGTTCCAGTCTGAACTTCTTTTGACTGTGGTGTTCTCTACTGTGTCATGGAGATGAAATCACTGAGGACAATTTGGCTGACATCCTTAGATATGCTCTTTTTAATGTTCTAGAACTTTTAGCTCAAAATATTATTGTTTCACTTTGATTCTGAAAAATAATTAATTTGATAAATAAGCCATATTAATAGTTTTCCAAACTGTAGTTAATGGTGTTCACAATTCTGTTTTGAGACCCATGTAAAAACATTTTAAAAAGTAGATTTTTACACCAAAATCCCTTTAAAATGCAAATTGTTTAATAGGGGAATACAGTGAATGTGGTTTGAATTGTACTTCCTTACATGTTGTTTTCTGTCTTTGTCTCTAGGCTTGCAAAGATATCTGCTCCTATTAGAGGATGTGCTGTCTCATGAGGTGAAATGTTTTGATTCTGTGTCTGGTGAGAATAGTAAGGAGTGCACCTGTGAGCTACCTGACCAAGGCTCTTACCAAGAAGTGAGTAACCTTTCTTTAAGAGAAAAGCTGCTCCTGTTGCCATCCTGTTTTTGACAGCCAGGCAGTAATTCCTTACTGGAACCAGGGGACTCAATGAAAGTTTAATGAATGTTAGAATTTTCCTATGAAAATTTCTGGTTCTGGGAAACTGGCAATTTCCTAAGAGCAGGTCATGATATTGAAATGTCTCAGTAAATGCTCTTAATTGACACTTGCTATGCTTATTTTCTAGCTGGTCCATAATAGTTTGCTTTTTAATGCATCTAAAATTTTGATATTTTCTTATTACATTTAATTTTAACAGTGAATGCTTCTGGTCTGCATTGAAAGCATAGAGTGTCAGATGTTCTGAGACTACAGGAATTTGTTCTGCTATTTAGATAGTGGAGGAGTAAGAAAAAAAGAGTGTACTGTTTTCCAAAACTCAAAGATAAAAAGGAAGAAATAAAAATTCCCCATCATAAATTACAATCAATTCTTTAAATATAATTATTTTTCAGATCTGTCCAACATTTTTTCCCTCTATTTTCAGGATGATGAACAATGGGCATAAACTAAAACACAAGAAGTTTCACCTCAGCAGGAGGAAGAACTTTATGCTGAGGATGGCAGAGCACTGGAACAGGCTTCCCAGGGAGGCTGTGGAGTCTTTCTCTCTGGAGACATTCAGAGCCCACCTGGAAGCATCACTGTGTCACCTGCTCTAGGTGACTCTGCTGTAGCAGGGGGGATTGGACCAGATGATCTCCAGAGGTCCTTCCAAACCCTAACCATTCTGTGAAATGTCAAGAAAACAATAGTCTCCAGGGCTGTTTTTTTCCTCAGCAAAACTATTTTTTATTAAATTCTTTAAAGATAGCTGAATTTAGAATTTATATCTGTAGAAATAATAACTGAGCTTAGAATAAATACCTAGGGAAAAAAAATCTGGGCTTTATGCTCTGCATTTTGAGGCAAAAGTCAATCCTTCTCCTGCACTTCTCTTCCATGGTCCACACACCCCTTGTCATTAGAACATCAGATCTGGTTATATGAGTATATTTAACTCAAAACAAGAATATTTGTTGCTTGCAGAATTCTTCTGTCACCAAGTTTATGCACATTATATGCCCCTGAGCTTGGGCAGATACTTAGCTTCTAGTGAACAGCTCAATAACATTCTTCCTGTGAAAGCTCTGGTCTGTTCATCTCCCCAGAAGTGATAACTAAAGGGAAAATATTCCTACTCGTGCTGGTAAACTGTAAAGGAACTTCTTTTATTTTTAGCACTTTTGTTATTTCATAAAATATTCAGGCTTCAATTCCTCTGGTCTTGGATTAGTGAGCAGTAACAGCAACTGCTTGTATGTTTAAAAAAGATGAACAAATTTAAGTTCGATTATCACAATGTGCTATTTGATATTTGTGGTCACTCTTTATTTTTCTTTTCCCTCTAGAAACGGGTAGAGAGCTTTGGAAAGAACAAACTCGAAGAGGCTGTGGGCTGGAGTCACCGAAGTCGGTGTGATACAAAGATCCTGCAGACATCCATTCAGATGGACATGGTAGATGCGAAAGTATCCAAACCACAAATGACTAAGTTCCCTGCTGACTGTTGAAATACTTATCTTAAACATTTATTTCACATATGTATTGATCAGAAATAAAACCCTGGAAATCAAAGACAACTGTGGTAATGGTGCCTTGAACCTGCAACAAAAATCTTAATAATTCCTTATAGTGAAAAAAAGTATACAAAACAGACATTCCTATGCCAACCCAAGTTGTTGGATGCATGTGTCAGTCAGTTATGGAAGCCCAGTAGGTAAGAGTCAGGATGGTTTGAATTTACTGATTCTTGCAGCTGCCAGCATATTCAGCTCTAGCATTTGCTTTAGCAGTGGCATTCATTGCACAAGAGAGCAAGAGGTGTCACAGACCCTTTGTGATCTGGGCTTCTGCAAATCAGAGAACTCTCATTCAAAGCAAAAGATGATGTGTAGTAAATAAAAGCAATTTTTTCCTGGACAAATCAGTTAAGGTATCTCATCTGATTAAATGTTATGACTCCAAATGCTACCAGACAGAGTCACATGTTTATAAAGAAAAATGACATCTTCAGAATGGTCAATGTATTACCCATTTGTAAATGACTAAATTTTAGAAGGAAAGTGAATATTATTTTCTCCTGGTTTCTTTTAGATCTCTGGTGGAGTAAATGAATATTAATTTGAAACAAATTAAAACCAAAATCATTCTTGCCTGATGCAGACAATGTATTTTTTCAGCATAATAAAGAGTTCAAGAGCAGTGATATGCAGCACTTGATCTAGTGGAACTCCTAATATACCCAGGAGCTTTTCTGTATGCAGAGACAGTGCTGTTTTTTAGCTCCATACTTAGACACAGTGGAAATAGATAGAATATTCAATTATGCTTATAAAGGAAAAGAATGCAGAGCTGAGGCTCTGCTTCCTGTTATCCATGTGAACAGAGGTTGAATTTGTCCTTTATGAATGACAAAGAACCTTATGCTCCTATTTGCTCCTTGCAGCTTAGATCATGGCCTGTGTACTTTTTGGAAAGCAACTACATGCATTCCTAGTTATGTGAATCTATTCACAGGAGGACAGTCAGTGGCTTTTTACTAGTGTCATTTTTTTTTTATTATTTGGTAATTCTTTCAATCTGGTTCCTGAGATTACTTCATGAGATTGTTGGAGTCCTTCTGTCATTTTGAAATGATACATTTATCTGGTTCAGTTGGGAAAATAATGGTCAGTTCAAATAGTCGTTTCCTCTCTGGCATGACAGCCTGGCTCTTCTGGGAATAGAGTTAAACATCTACATCTAGGCATTTGCATGTTGAAAAAAATTTGCATAGTTCAATTTACATCAATTTACAAACACCAACAATGGTATGCCAAAAAAGGGGAGGAATAAGAAAACAACTCACAAAAGAAAATTACATGGGTCTCTTCTTTGTGTTGTATAGTGTGTGAATGAGGGTTGCATCTCACTTGATTAACTCATATTCGTGTGAATGAGAACCAAGTCTGTACTTACAATTGCTTTTACATTAAGCCTGTATTGCTTCTGGCATGCATGATAGAACATATTTTAATTAAAGCTGTCCACAGATTTTCAATTAAAAAGTGTTTTTGAACAGGTAATGACTGTCTAAAAAAAAAAAAAAACCAAAAAAACAAAACACCAAAACCTGACAGTTCTGGGAACACTACAAAAAATACAGAAGGAGAAAAATTTAAGTCAGTTGTAATTCTGAAGCTTAAGTAGATATAAACTGAAATATGCCCTTAAGAATTCTGAAGCAGAAGTGGCCTATCATAAAAATACCGTAATGTAATTAGCAGCTGTAGTGACAAACCCATGAGGTTAGACAAGCAAGGCAAACAGATGGTGCTCACAGTTCTGCATATTCAATCAACTTTTTTTATATTGTATCATAAACTTTATTCTCTGGTGTGAAGGGCCATATACTTTAGTCTTGACAAGCCTATGTGTTAGTATGCATTGTCAGGAGCTACAGTTCTATCTCACATGCACTCTTATTGAACAAAATGCCATTATCACATACCTACTAAATGGAAAGTGCAAGTGATGAGCTGTTACTAGCAAAAAGGAAGGAATGGAAAGAGTTAATAGTTCTTTCTTTCCGTTTAAGTTAACTGTGGAAAACCAATAGACACTGTTGAACAGTGGCCTAAAATCTCTGCTGTACATGACTGTAATATAGCCTGTGAACAGGAAGGGTCCATTGGTGCAGGTATTCAAAGGGTTGCTTTCTTCATTAGCTCATGATCTCAGGAAATTTTAACTTTAAAGCAGCCATTGTTTTACTAACCTCTCTTGCTCTTTATCATGCATTTTCCATCCTTAAATCACTGTTCCTTCTGTAATAATGATACTTTGAAATGCTTCACCATGTCACCAGCTGTGCTATTTTCAGTCTGGATAACATTTTTTGTTTGTTTAACACAATTTAATTCATATAGATATATTGAGAAATTATCATCTGTATATAGAAAATACCAAAATGTTTCATTTTAAAATTCTCTATCATTGCTTTTTTTTTTTGCAGACATTTTATGTCAGACATGTTTCTTCCTCTAAAAAGCAAGGTACTGGTGGGCGCCACTGCTTATTTTCCTAAATGCAAAAAAAGGACACATGTAAATGTGCAAGTATGCATATGTAAATGCTGAGTTCAAAAGGTCCATAATGAAGTGAAACTCATGTGCCTCTTGATTCAGCTTTAAATATGACATTTGGGTACAAGTATCAGAGACATCTGCATGTAAGATTGAAATATCCATTGTCCATAGTGCTTTCTTTTGTGTAAAATGCAAGTACGAGTATACTTCAGAGTGTATAAATCTGACTGACTGCAAAAGCTGTTTGTACAGGCTGCCAGAGACTCATTTTGTCATACAATTAACAATTAAAAATCCTAACTTGAGCTATTGAAAGAAGAAATCCAGTGGAGTCACTAGGCATATAAACATGTGATTGAGGGTAATCCATTTGACAAGTCCTTCCAAAGAGCTTTGGCAAAGACTATAAAAACAACTTTTAAAGACATTAAAGCTGTCAAGAACTAAGAGTTTGATTTCTCTCTGGCTACCAGAAATAAAGACAAGGATTGAATGTCCAGTTTTCACAATGGAGGGGTTTTACTTGTGGAATGGGACACAGATCTAAGGTGAGGTCAGACTCATGCAACAATCTCGATATCATAAATTGCATAATTTCCAGTCAGATTACATAATTCCTGGGTAACATAAAATTGCTCAGGGTACAAGTGGTTGCAAAACAGTCTCAAAAAGCTCAATAGAAAGAATGAGAAATTTCAGCTGAAATTTAAAAATGGCAAATGCCCAGGAGGTTGGGTTGAACAAGACCTTGGAGTCACTGTGGGTGGCTGTCTGAGGATAGAAACTTGGTGCGTAGCAGCCTTCCAAAGAGCACACGGGAATTATCTGGAAAGAACAGAATACAAAACAGGGTATCAGTATGATGCTGTGAATTCATAATGCTTTTGCAGCTTAAGTGCTGAATGAATTGTAGGACATCGTTTCTCAAATAAGATGTGTTAGAACTGTGAGGTACAGAGGTTTTTAAGGATGGTCAGAAATAGAGAAAAATTTCCACATCAGGAGAGCTGGACTGACTAAGACACACAGCTTTCAAAGGGGATGCATGCAGAAGGAGCACAATACAGGTTTACATTATTTTGTGCCATGTGAAGAAAATCTATAGGGAATTACTAATTTATCTACTTCTAGCACAGGATCTTAAAGTTGGCAAAAAGTAGAAACTTTAAAAGGTAAAGCAGCATTTTGTCATACAATGTAGAAATGAAGGCCTTCTTTTAAGTAATTTCCCAGTTCATATGGGTTAAAATTATAAAAAAGACAATAAATAGAAGTGTCAGCAGGGAAGATGGCTCGAAAAGTACCTGAAGTTTGTTTGCAATAATGGAGAGAAGATGGAAAATATGGAAGAATCTCATTGTATCTCCTGTTTCTGATACCATTTTAGGAAAACTTCTGCTGTTCTTACCTTTCAGAAGCAGGACGTGAGGTTAGGTTTTAGTCTAGGGGCTCAGACTGATGCTTTCTGCATAGATGGGTCACTGAGGTTCTGAAAACCAGATCTTTATGGCTGAAGTTCCTCAGTAAACTTCAACTTCACACTGTAAAAAATGTGTAAATACTTGGGGGTTTAAACACACATTCTTTTCTTAGGAGTAAACATATTGTAATGTCAGGACTAGGAGAGCAAATCTGTTTCATCTTGCATTGCTCAAGGAGAAGGGTTTTATTGAGGAATAAGTATGATTTCAAGATACAGTTCCTGTATCTTTTTGTCTACCCTTACTCAGACAGAACAGTTCCATCAGTTGGTTCAATATTACTGTGTCCTTAAAAAATCCCTTTAGAAATATTAAATTTTCCAAGAGAAGGGGATTTAGCACACATAATGGTAAAATATATATTTTTTAATCTCTATATATTAATGTACTGGTCAAAAATTAAACTAGATAGCCATTTAAACAGCTTTCTTCAGGTTCATTCAAAAGTTTATGTTGAGTTTTATGATTGAAATTATTTGTGTATATAGCTACATATTCTCAGTAAGTTATCCATGCTGTGGGCACAGGTTCCTGAAGCAGTGTACCCACAAATATTTACTTCCTTTTTAGGAAGTGAATTTTTAAAATGATCCCGCAAGGGTCTGGCAACATTTGTCCCCATATCCTTCCATCTCCAGAATGAGTGAAGGGGACTGGAATTTTAAATGAGATTCATATTTCATGGTGTGCTCTCAGATTAGATTAAGGCTACAGAAGCTCATGCTGAATTTTTTTTATACAGGTAGGTTAATATCAGAGTTGTATTTCTGAAATTTGATAGATTATTATAAATAATACAGAGAATAGTCATCTCAACGAAAAAAATTAAAATATTCTTATCTCTTGAGATTCAAGCCTGTTTTATCATGCCAAATTAACACTGTTTTGTAGAACATCAGGTCAGGGTAGTCAACAGGCTTTGTGACAACACCTTCATGATCCTGGGTAAAGGACTAATGCACTTATCTTCTTAAATTTATCACATATTGACTTTACACACACAAGCCAGGCCTTTAAACATATTATCTTTCCTTTTGAATTTTACATTTTGTAATAACGATTCCATTGGCCAAGGGGAGGAGAGGGAGGGCTCAATCACTCTTATTCCTAATATTTAGATACTTAGAAGAAGATTAGGGGCAACCATGAATAGGATGTCTTAGGCTCTGGCTAATTTCCATTAATATGTCACTGAAATGACAAGTTATTGGAGCTTTTGAGCATGGTGACCTTTTGTATGTGTGTGAACTGGGAGCTATTTGTACACACATGCAAAATAGCACTGGAAGTCACTACTCAGTGAAGTGCTAATTTAGCTTAAGGAGAAATCATATATACATATATACATGCAGGGTGTGTTCTCTTATTTAAATCTGTTTAAAAAAGGGCTTATATAAGCAAAATTTTTTATTAAGATTTTTTAGAAATGTGTGACAGGAGATACGATGTTATAGTAAAGCTACTACGCAGAGAATTAAACTAGCTCTGAATGCATTCATGGCTCTTATCACAGCATTTACAAATTATTTGAAGGGCAACTGGCAATTTTAAAGGTCTATTGATGAGCCGTAGAATATCAGGAGGGAATAAAAAGGATAAATTTTGCAAAGATGATAGTTCCATTTGAATGCGAATTATTTGAAAGATACTGATTTGCAATATATTCAATTGTAATTTTATGCTCTTTTCTCCATTGGAAGTGTAACCCACACAAAAGCACAGAGACTAGCTGCTTCCAGTTTGCCTCTTTAACAGTACATATGTTGCTTAGCTGAAGAATTAGAGGAGATAAAGTTTGCTTTGGAAGTGGTACACAGCAAAACATGGTGTGTATTCACATTTTTGCTCTTTCTGATGTGGTTTTATGATATTGTTACAAAGCTAAGCTATTTACATAAGACACTGAAGTAAATTACCTGAATTGAGGCTATAATTCCTGAAAGAGGAAATACAATTTAGCCCCACCCTGAGCGATTGTGTGCAGTTAGGATAGTGTAATCACGGTAAAGGAGAATTTAAAGTTGACAAGTCCATCTTATGAAAATCCATTTAACATTCTTAACATACTTTAATTTCTGTGATCTATCTGTAATGGCACTGTGAAAATCTGAATAATAGGATGCAATATATTAATGATGTTTTCAGGTGTTCTTTGTAGCCTCTGAGATTCGGAATAATAGTAAGACTACTGTACTTCAAAGAATACTACATAGGAAAATTTATTTCAGGAGATGATAAACATAAATAAGAAGAATGTAAAAGAGTAAAATGTATTCTGATCAGCCATTACAATGAGCATACCAAATCCATGGTAAGTATGATATATGTGTTCTTCTGGACCATATATCATAATAATAAATGTTCTTTTTTTCTTTTGATTTCTTGCCCTAATTTATGAGATGTCATCAAAAATTTTTTATTTTCATAAATTTTTTTGTTTCTATATTAAAAAACTCACAGAGCTGTGTGTGGAAGAACCTAAAATAATCTGTGAATTGTGGGGCACATTCAGTAGAAGAGGAATGCCGTGACTGAAAGGAAGAAAATTTTGTGCATGCATTATGTAAATGCATTTTCATTTCAGATGCTTCACAAACTTCCAGTGAAACACAGGAAGTACTGACTGTTCCTAATTTCTTTAGTGGTGCTTTGTTAATTTGATGAGCTTCTTTGTGTTGTTTATAGCAAAAACTAGTTATTATGTAAATTTATCCAATTCTGCTGTTCAACATACCTTGGGCAAACGTATCTCACTGGAGTTATAAGTGCAACCAAGTATGGTCCTACTACTGCCATCAGGGCCTTCACTGACAATCAGCTGAAGTTTTGACTATGGCTTTTATTATAAAATAGAAACACGGGAGAAAGTGCACTATTAAATTTTAAATTTGACAGTTACTATAGATCTAGAATAAATCATACAGACAGAAAGACCTATGCCTCAGCTAATGTTAGTTTTCTTTTAGAAGTAAGAATCTGTATTCTGTAATTGGTTTCCAATCCTTTGTTTAAAAGTAGAACAAGTTTGTTTAAGTAAGTCTTACAAGAATTTTCATAGTAAGCACTTATTACATTTTTGAAGGATTAGTGATCTTATAAAATGTAGACTGAGGTCAACCAAATAGAAGGACGTGCATAAAAATAATAGAGAAAAGAATCAGACCCCCTAAAAACAGTGTTCCAAAATTGATTCTGATTTTAAAGGTGGAATGAATTTATATTTTCTCTTTCAAAATGACATTTCTACATTTGATTTATTCACAGTGTGCCCAAATGCATAGCCAAGACTGCAGAGTTTCTAGAATGGTTTTTGCTCTCCTTGTTCTGATCTTGCAGTTCCTTTGAGGAAAAGACCTACTTAGAAGTTGTGCAATGTCCATGGAAAAAAGAGTATTTTTAACAGTTTAGAAATAGATCAAATGCTGCACTCCATGCAACTGACTGTTCTCACTTTCCAAGTCATTGAAAGTCCACCCACACCTCTCTTGGAAAGAAAGTGACATTGTTAATTCACAAAGAATTCATGTTTTGAGCTCTAGGCTGTACTGACAATTTGACAGTGCCCACAACACCAGACCTTATTTTTACACCTAAAGCCACTTGGAAGTTTCCAAATGGAGTGCTATTGTTGAGGTATGTACTTCTACACTTCTGTTTTGTGTTTGCCATTTTTGCGACTACTTTTATAAAATAAATACCTGTCACTTGTTGATGAGCAGGCTCTTATCTGTCTCTCTCTTTATTTCATACCACTCCCTCAACAAATAAGTGTACCAAACAAAATTCTTGGTCTTCTTTCTATCACTGTGCTATAAGGAGAATCTCTAACTCTGAATTGATAAATAACAAGACATTCCCAGTTAGCAGCTTTGCCATTGCTGTCTAATTTCAATGAGAATGTAGACCTAAATTGTACCCAAGACTTAAGAGATTATATTTAGTACATGAATTCCAGGCTTAATGAATGGGATAATGGGTACTAATCAGGTTAGGAGTAGAATGGCTTTAAGAGGTTTTGCAAATTAGAAACTTTAAACTCTCCTGTGTGAAACTGCTCACTGCAACTGTGCTTAATAGCACATTTGGTGCCATTAAGGTCCTGCTATTAACCTTTGACACCATCCCTGACATGGCCCTTCATCTCATTGACCTTTTAAAGTAGGATACTGCTGGGGTAATTTCAAAGCTGTCTTCTTCGTGCACAGCAGACCCTAAATGTGAATACTACCTCTCCAGGTCTTACGCTTTCATCATGTTATTCTAGCTGCTAAACTTATCCAGCACAGGTTTAGGTTCTCACAGACCATTTGTAGTGTCCTTATTGGTCACTCATGATAAAATGTTTAACTAAAGACCTGTTTCTCTGTGCCTGTAGAATTATCCAGTTTCTATTCCCTAGAGCTCTGCAAGGCAAAAGTGGTATGCTAAAATGACTATTTTTCATCTTTTTAATGCCCCCAAATTTATGTGACCTCTGTCATCTACTGTGTGAACTTCTCTGGCATCATTAATTTCAACAGGCATGTCTGCAAGGACACTTGCCAATATTTTAGGAACTCCCAGTCTGCCAGAGCATAAGCAACTCTTGCTGAATTCCTGCCTTATATCCATGCTGTTTGGTCTTCTTTAGAGGTAGCACAGGTTTTTATAACAAAGATGTACAAAGCCAGAACTGACATTTTGTCCAACTGAGCCAGCTCCTCCAGCTGAGTAGGAAAGGTCAGTGTCAGGTACCCTACTGTGGCAAAGGCAAGTCTGGAACCACTGCACTGAGGATAACTAGCACATAACTAAACACAAGGACTAGGAGGTGAAACTGAAATATTACTAGCTTTTCCACTGACCAAACTCACATCTTACAACTGGTTTTAGTGCACATATATGTAGGGATATCCTTAGGACTTTGAAAGGTTGTACAGCCACTATCTAACTAGCGAAAGCATTTCCAACATAAAAAAGAGTACTTAATACCAAATGATGACTTATTTTTTATGCTAGGCATGTACTATAATAGATGTGTACAGAAAATAGGTATTAATGAGTTTACATTTGGCAAACCAAATGTAAACATGTATAGATGTTCAGGCAGATAAAAGTCTAATGCTCAAATGGAGTTATACATGTTTACTAGCAAATGTATTAATTAAGTACTTATAACAATATATTAATTAATTAAGCAATTGTATCACAAAACACTCTTGTATGTGAATATCTCACCTGTGTTCCTTTTTCTTATAGGATGAAAGTAAGGGGCAGCCCTCTTAGGCCTGTTGGAAGGAGCAGAGCAGATTCTCTGAAATGCCTGAGTTGTGTCTGGGGACTCAGCACAGTCCTTGGGAGCAGAATAAAACTGTTACTGTGGTCTCTAGAGATTTCTATTGTTTTTAATTACTTTTTTAACTTTAGATTCTTATCACCTCCATTTTTTTTCCCAATACCCTGTGAAAAATGAAAATGTTGTTGATTTTGTACATTGCCTTGATCTCTTAATTTCCAGCTTCATTTTTTAGTGCTCAGCAGGTGAGCTATTCAAGAACAGTAGTTTAGCAAAGTATATTTCTTAGTGTTTTACGGATCATATCTTTCAAAACACGTACTTCTGCAAAATAGGTGTATATATGTTCAAAGATCTTTTTTCTTGTACTAAAACATCTTAGATTTAGCAAACTAAAAATAAAACAAAAAGAAGACTATAGCCTGTACACACAATATCTGTAGGGAAAAGCATCACACATTGCAGGAAATAAATACTTGAATAAAAAGGTGGAAATATTCTAAGTGTAAATTTTTTTTTTTGTACCAGATCAAAATAGGTGTGTGGGTTTTGGGATTAAATGTGCTTTTCATGAAGCTTAGTGTTGTGTCTACAATAATATAAAGTACTTCAACTTGAGCGGAATAACCACTAAAGTATTTGTTTATAGTGAGTTATGCTGAAATATTCATGGACAGAGAGAAAGTAATGAGGTTTAATTGGCATGTCTATCTCTTGGATACACAGATAGATAAAATATCAAGAAGTACAATAATCTCTTGTTATGTCACTTGTTATTGCCACTCTTAGGAGTAACTGAAATATACAGTCTGACAGTGTCTACAGCTGCCCTTGGGCATTGCAGTGTTTTCTGGGGAATAGGGGCATGGCTTTGATTAACATCGCAAATATCGTTCTCTTCATGTAAATAGGCATTGAAGAAGCCTTGAAAGAAAAGATGATTATTTGATGATAAAGCATAAAACTATGATTTGAAAACTGGAGGTTCATTTTCTGGTTCTGTTATAGGATTCCTTAAAAGTAAAGCATCTAATCTCTCCATTTTGCTGGTTTTCCAGGAAGAGAATTGAGCAGTAGAAGTTCCTTTCTCATCCAGCTAAGACATGGCAACACATCTCAGAATTACAGTGTCTTCTGGGAATACCGTTTGGATTACTTTATGTCTTAATAAAATCTGATTTTGCACAACGTATTTCATAGCATGATCCCTATATCCACCTGGGCCTTGCAGGAACAGTACAGTGCAAAGAAAGATGGCTCCAGGAGATGAACTGGAGTTGCACAAGGTATTGTAGGAATGCCACCTGAAACCATATTTTCTCTGGCACTAGTTTCATTATAAGTAGAGTTTTTTAAATTATTAATGCAATCTTTCATCCTCTCCTCCTGCATTTTGAGAGTTTCTCTAACACATTCAATGTACATTTCTTTTGCAGCACATAGTGTGTTGTAAAGGATGATGATAATCAGCAAAAAGCAGCAACAACTAGACTGAAAAATATGAGGCACATCCTGCAGTCAGTTAAAAAAAAGAAAACATGCAGTGCTGTAGCCATATCTTCAGGCCTTTTGAATACCAAAGGATGGCCACCTCTAGATGAAATGAACATATATATGCATGTCTTCAGCTGATGGTGCCTCTTAACAGCTGGCTGTGCCTTTCAGCAGTGACACACAGTGAACATCTAAAGGAGAGACTTCAGCACAATGAATAAAAAACAGCAGAGAAGGACAAGTAAAAAATTAGAAAAAAAAAGGCTGCAGGCCATTTTGTGATGGTTTTAATTTGTGGTAGTCTTTTTCTTTTTTATTTTTTTTAAGAGAATCTAATTAAAGGAGCAGGAGACTTATGTGCCTTCTAAGCATTGAAGAGGTAGTGAAGAGGACAAGAATTCATTAGAGACAATAATTTTTGCTAAAATAGCAGTTCATGCTTGAGCACAGCAGGTTTGACTGGATCATGGGCTACAGTTCAGAAAGAAACTACAAAGACAAAATGAAGATCAAAGAGAAAACTCTGAAGAACAAAACTAGTCACAAGCAGTTCTGATACTGCTGGGTATTACTATTTTGCATGTCTTAAAGGACTGTTCTCTATGCATGTGGTTAAATGTTAATATCTTAAAAACATGAAAATCTTTGGACTATTTTAATTCCCCTCCAGTGCAACCCCTCACCCCAATGCCTAGTTTCATCCAGGTATGAAATACAAGCAGACTTTGATGAAATATGGCCAAGTCATAGAGGCAAAATAAATTTCTGGTGTTCCTGTTGAAATTTCTCACCACTCTCCTGTGCTTTTGGTGGGTAGATCTAGTAGATCCCTGCAGTTCTCAGCTGTGAGAGAGGTACAAACTGCCTCCTCAGCAGGGCTGGAGACAATATTTTTGTAGTGGATCCCACCACAAAAAAAATATCCAGTAATAAATACTTGGGCCTCTCTATAAATGCCTGATGATCTTACAATAAATCACAGAAGTAGATTGTATAGAAAGTACCTCTGGTTGGGGAGTTTTGTATGTTCACAGAATCTAAATTAAATACTTCAGACTCTTAGCAACCTTGTGCTTCCTCTGGGAAATGCTAGTTAAATGCTGGCCATGTTTTGCAGCATCTCCAGGCTGATCACAGGTGAGATTGCATTCAGGTTTGGAAGCAACTGTTCTCACTGAGTCTGCTGATTTTTTAATGCCACATATAAGCTGAAGAGCTCTCTAGAGTGTTGGATAAACTGGGCCCACAAATTTGAATAAGAAAGTGAGACTTCTGACTTCTTTTTTTTCGATATTTATAATGCAGACAAAGACAATATATGGACTTTTTTATTTTCTGATAAATTTGTGTGAATCAGCACTTGTGCAGAAAAGTTGATTAGCTATTTGATATATAACTTAATTAAATATTTTCCTGTCTAAATTTCTTAACTAAACAGTCCATCAATTGCCAGCTTAAATACTACATTAAACATATCTCTATAAGACTATGCTTTATCTGTCACTGAAATTCACGTTTGCATCTGAATTATTTTTCTTCTCATAAAACATAAAGCCTGATGGAGACTCATGTCCTATTAATTGTGTTAATTATTTTGTACTTTATTTATCTATAATCAGATAATTTAGGGGGAAATTACTCTTTCAAAATATGAAGAGTTAGGACACACAAAAGCATAGGTACTTTGTTTAAAATTTCCAGTAGAAATTATTTGTGACCTGCAACAGTGGTAAAACTTCAAATAATCATATTAACCTTAGATTCAAGAAGCCTCAAAGAAATGTATAATGCAGTACAATAATAATTGTAGAAAATAAATAAAAATAATTTTTAGCTAAAGCTATGAAAAGCAAATATATTTTAATGGAACTCTCCGATTTTGCTTGGACACCTATAATATTGAATACTGTGATATGTTTATTAAAGTATTTAAATAGAGGAAGGTTAGTTCATCAATAGGCAAATTAAAATATATTTGTGTTGTATGCAACCTTCCAAAGCTCATTAGAAAAGACATTTCATACTGAGCTTGATTATTTTCCCCACTTTAAAAGTTACCTACTTGGATAAGTAAAACAGAAAAATACTAAATTGATGTCTCCAATTCAACAGCAGTTGTAAAATTTCAAATCACTAGTGGGGTAGGTTTATTTTGGCTGAATAAATGCCACAACAGTCGAACCTGAGTTGTTACAATCACAGAATTGTAGAATTAGATTTTTAATTTTTTTATTTCCAATTTATATTATTAATTTTTTTTGTAGCCTATGGAATTTCATCATCTTAAGTTTGAAATCTGATGGGATTGCAGTACTCATAATGATCCAAGGGGCTGCCTCCCACACAGAACATCATTAACAATATCAGGATTTACAAGGGAAAAGGGAAGGAGAATTTCTGCCCCAGAACAATCTCTCTATCCATAAAATTTTACAGTGAAGGGTGGTGAGACAGATGTGCATCTGAGCCAAAGGGGAATAGTGAACCAACCAATTCATTCTCAAAGACTTTAATGTTTTAAAACTCCGGAACTGTAGAAAGAAAGACTATACGAAGTGAAAACAACCTGAGGAAAAATGCTTTCCAAACTTTGAGGATGTCTGATGCCCCACAGCACATCTTTTCAAATACTGCAGGCTCTTATCTTTTGATAAACACTGAAAACATTGGATATGAAATTCAGACAAATAATGCATTTTACTAAAAATTTAAAGACTGCCTTGTACTTGTGTCTGCTGTTACAGCCCTCAAAAGATGAGTGTTTATCATTCCTTGGTTATAAGAAATTTGGAGTCAATCCTTCTGTGTAAAGTAATTAAAATTTAGAACACTAGGTAAGTCAACACTTAAGAACTAGTTAATGTCAAAGAACTGTCCACACAGGAAAGGTCTAGGGCTGTATGAAAGAGAAGTCAAAGGAATAGTTGTCTAGGACCTTTCATGGATGTATTATTAAATGATAACCTTAGGTAGATTTGGGAGACTTGTCAAAAATATTTTGGCCAGGGAGTTTTATGCTTTGAGATTAGTCATTGGTTTTCTCTCTCCATTGTAATGCAGGAAGTCATGTTTCCAGTTGGCAAAACTTTTCAAAACCACCTGTGTTATTGGGTTACAGCATCTAATATTATCAATCAACTCTCTATTTATACTGCAAATGCTTCTATTTTATCATGCACTTTGTCTCTGCAAAACAAGGTTTTCAGGCATACTCTGACAAGTTTTTAAGAAATGGTCAAGAAAAGATTTCTCTATTAGAGAGCTGTTGCCTACTATGTATATGAGAAAAGCACTAAAGAATAAAATGTGAGCTCCTAAACCTAAAAGATTACAGGTATGTTCTGGCATGGTTTCTATGAACCCATCTGGCCTTTGTTTCTGCTCTGGGCACTTCAGCCTGAGGGCATTTTAAATTCAAACCACAATAGGAGTTGTTTGTGCAAACCCAAACTGAGACTTCAAATCTTTTGAATAGATCACATAGGGATTTTTTAATATTGTCATCAATATTTTAAATGTTATGTATTATTCTTAGGAAATTATTTCAATTTTCTTTTCTGAAGGCAATTATGCTTCTAAAACAATGTAATTTGATATTCTCTTGGCTTTGTGTGACTGCATGCATATATTTTTTCCTAATCTTCCCTTTCCCTGCAGTTCTGAGTTGCATATTTACTGTGGGTCAAGACATGTCAAATTCAGAATACCTGATCTGACCACGTGAGAAAACATGATTAGGACATATAATGGTTCTCTGACTGTAAATCTTCTTGCCTCTGATGGGAGGGGCGACTCACTGGAGTACAACAAAGCAAGCAAAAAGTGCTGGACAACATCCTGATGGATATCATACTCTGCAAATATATAGTTCAAGCTCTATTCAAGACTAAAGAGCTACAGAGAGTAGACAAAGTAGAATTTTAAGTGTCAGGCACCTAATCTATAATTCTTCTTACATTATGCAGGTCTATTCTATCTATGAAAGCTCTAATGAACATTATTTGGCTTGTAAGGTTAAGTACTTGACAGCTAAGACACATTTGATTTTTGATTGTGCTTTTAACTTTAATTTTGTCTCTTTGTCCACTGAGTGCAGTGAATGAGACAAGGTCCTATTGGCAAAATATGTAATTATATAAACTACTTGTGCCATGAGCAAACGTAGCAGGGAGTGTTGAAATAAATACAAACTGGTGTTTCTCCAATAAAGGGAGGGTGCAGGCAAATTAAATAGCATTCTTTGAATGTAATACTTTTCTGCATGCTTTCTTGACCATTTTTGAAAAGTAACATCAAACTACCTTTTCTATACTTCTGCATGTCTACATGGCCCATGGAATCCATCCTGCTAAGATAATGCCTTTTCCCTCAGGTTTTAAACCCGGTTCTTAATAGACCATGCTTTCTGGCTGGCAGCTACAAGACAGACTTGGATAGAAATTTTCCTGAGGTGTTATTGGTCATGGTCCTGGACAATTGGTTTTAGGAGCAGTGGGGTTGGACCAGATGACCTCTAGATGTCCCCTCTAACCTTGGCCATTCTGAGATTCTGCTAAGATTAATAACATATTTTAAAAACTTTATAATGTGACAAATTTACTGAAAAAATATTGCTTGTTCATGTAGATTCCCAGCCTGTCTCTGTTTTATTTTCCTCATTAAAGAAATCAGTGTGGGGTTTGAAAAATATCTGAGAAATATTAATGACCACCTGACAAAAAGGTGAACACAACAGTTAATTTATTAGGGTGAATGT
This sequence comes from Entomyzon cyanotis, assembly GCA_024500445.1. NCBI lineage: Eukaryota > Metazoa > Chordata > Aves > Passeriformes > Meliphagidae > Entomyzon > Entomyzon cyanotis. The sequence continues at coordinate 26,226,306 of JAKEPQ010001009.1, read as the reverse complement.
AACAAGCTTTTTGTTTGTTTGTTTTTTGTGTATGTATATGTTTCTGATTAAATAATTTACCAAAGATCCCAGAGTGGCCTGATCTGACTCATAATAAACTACAGCACTCTTTTTTTTTTTGGGGGGGGAGGGGAGGCTTGTTTTCATTCATTGAGTTTTCATCTTTCTGCTGCCTCAAAATTACTGTGAGTTAATATAATAAAAAGGAAGCAATGAAATTTTTTGTTACAAAGTACTTTGGCAGGATTCTTCTTATTGCAGTCTTCGGTTCAAATGACTGTGTGCCTTTTTGCTTCCTAAATTTCAGCCATTCTTTTTCAAAATATCATCGAAGTTAAATTGTGTTATGGCGACATAACAGTAGCTAAAGGCATTCTTAAATGATGCAAACATTTAAATATGCAAAACACAGGCTTTCTAGAGTTGAAATGAAAACAATTAATGCAAAAGACTAAAAAATTCTCCCTTCAGGTTTCATGAAATAAAAATATAAACGAAATATATGGTGTCAAGGGAAGTCATAATATTTAGCCACAAAAATATCAAATTTTCCAATTAATTTCCCCACAATTTGTTTTTATTTGTACAACTGCTAATTTTTTGTCAAAGAAAGAATGAGTACATATCACAGAGAAGTCTATAAAGTTTTTTGAAAAGCTTTATAAAGAAGAATTTTCATGCAAGACTCTGAGTCTTAACTCACTGCCAGATTTTGTTAGATATATTTGCCTTCCTGTAGAGATGGTACTAGTCACATAGGCTTTAAGCAAATAGCAATGAGCTAGGAAGAGAAAAACATCCTCTAGTACTTCCTGAAAGCTGACACAAAACTGCAGGTACTCTGTATCTGCTGGTGAGAGACAGGGACAGAGGGAATCGGGAAAGTAAAGCAGCAAGGTCATTGGTGAAATCTCTGGGTGCTGAGTTCATAATAAAAAGTCTGTAACGAATCACACCACAAGGACATGCAGCAAATTTCACGTGCCTGGGAGTGGGCAGACAACATCAGATACTTAAGAGTATAGGAAAAGATGTGCCCAGGCTAATAATTCACATTTTAGGGACTTCCTGAAATTGAGGTTGCAGCCATATCTTGGAATTTAATGACATATAATTGCTGGATTTTAAGAGCATTAAAGATTTCAGAAAACAAAGCAAGTAAACAAATAGTTTGTCTCTTTTCAGTTTCTTACCTTTTTCAATTACATTTGCATGTTGAAAATCTTACTTACCTAAGTAAGGATGAAACTAAGGATTAGAGGAGGAGGTGTTGCCAGTAGAGGCACTTTTGTCTAGCTGATAAGAGTAGAAAACATTTGCAGCAACCTTGATATTATTGCAGAAAGGATAAAAATCGCTGCCCTCACAACCAGTCTCTCTCATTGTAAATATATGGATTTCAACTTCATATGGGGATGATTGAGTATTTTCTGAACTGCTCTTCTCTTTCCATATCTGGGCTGTTTATGCTCTGGTTAATAAAGAATAACAGTGGAGCCATACAAAAGTGTTTTCCATCCTTCTCTGTCTACCTCTATTAGTCTCAGTGGTGGTGAATCACAGGTTTTGTTTTTTTAATGGCAGTTTCTTGAGGGTTCTGTTATTTCTGTTAATAATTCTGTCTATCAGAATGTATTTACTTGTGTAAAATACCTGTTCTGGTAGTTTGTTACCACTGTGCATAGATTAACCACAAAAGGACAAGGGGAATCACAGAATGGGTGATGTTGGAAGAGACCACAGTGGCTCCTCTGGTCCAGACTCCCTGTTCAGCCAGGGGCATTCTAGAGCACATGTGTCCTAGGTTACAATATAGATGTATTTAAGTATTCTATTACCACCAGCTGTGGGGCATTGGTTGTTATCTCCTGCTATGACCCACCCCTGATAACTGTTAATTTGCCATCAAGAAACCACTACATGACTCGTGGAATTATCTCACCCTATTGTGAGATGCTCTGCCCAGGAGGGAGGAGCCAAGCATTCCCACCTGGATATAACCTGGGCTTTAGAACTGCCAAAGTCAACCCTGTCTACTAGGTTCCCAGAGGACAAGAGCTACCACTGGACCTTCAGGAGGAGACCAGACCTTCACAGGATCACCGCTTCAACTGAACTACTTCACTTGGACTGCTACCACCACCCTAACAGGGTGTCAGGTTGTATCTGACTTTGTCAGTGTTTTTCTTTGTATTATTACACTTATTTTTAATTTTCCTATTAAATTCTAATCCTGACTTGCAATCTCCCACTAGTTTGTTTTCAAACTAGCACAACATGGCACAGGGTTGTATCCAGATGGTTCTTGAATAACCCCAGGAAGGGGCAGTCTGTTCCATTGCATGGTCACTGCACAGTAAAGAAGTTCTTCCTCATATTCAGGTGGAACTTCCTGTCCATCAGGTTCTGCCCATTGTCTCTTGGCCTATTGCTCAACACCATCAAGAAGAGCCTGGATCCATCTTCTTGGAGCCTTCTCTTCAGATACTGATGGACACTGATGAGGTCCCATCCCAGCTGTCTCTTCTTGAGGCTGAACAGGCCCATCTCCCTCAGACTGTCCTTGTAAGAGATGCTCCAGTCCTTTAATCATCATTGCTCTCTGCTGGACCCACTCCAGGAGCTCCATGTCTCTCTTGTCCTGAGGAGCCCAGAATTCCACACAGCACTCCAGATGTGCCTCACCACGGCCGGGCAGAGGAGCAGGATCACCTCCCTTGGCCAGCTGGCAATGCTCTTCCTAATGTTCCCCAGGATACCATTGGCCTCCTTGGCCACAAGGACACACTGCTGGCTCATGGACAGCTTCCTGTCCACCAGGACCTCCAGGTCCTTCTCAACAGAGCTGCTGCCCAGCAGGTCAGCCCCAGCCTGCAATGGTTCCTGGATTTATTCCTCCCCAGGTACAGGACCCTGCATTTGCCTTTGCTGTATTTCAGAAGGTTCCTCTCTGCCTATCCCTCCAGTCTGTCAAGGTCCTTCTGAAGGGCAGCACAGCACCCTGGGGCATTGGCTGCTCCTCCCAGCTTTGTGGCATCAGTAAATGTGCTGAGGAGGCATCTGCCCCTTCATCCAAGTCATTGATGAGTAAGTGTTGTGCCCAGTTTTGAACCTTGTGGGACATCACTAGGCCTCCAACCAAACCCTCTGCCACTGATTCCGACCCTCTGGGATCTGCTCACCCACCTCACTGTTCACTCATCGCGTCCACACTTCCTGAGTTTGCCTCTGAGGATGTTGTAAGAGACAGTGTCAAAAGCCTTGCTGAAGTTGAGGCAGGCAATATCTATCCACTACTCTCTCTTCATCCATGCCAGTAGATTTTTTTCATCAGAGAAGGCAATCAGGTTGGTCGAACATGATTTACCTTTACTGAATCCATGCCGACTACCCCTCATGACAGAATAGTTAAAAGCAATTTTGGATGTGATGAGGCCTTTTTAGCTTAAAGAAAACTATAGATCTAACCGAACATCTGTGATTGTATGTAGAAGCAGAACAAAAGGGATTTTGTAATGCCTGTAAAACAAACTAACAGAGGAAATGAAAATGAAATTCTGTTCTTTCTTCTGAGACACTAATATTTTTCAGGGCAAACCAATTTTGAAAAATCTAGGAAATGAAAATGAGAATTTATGGTAGAAAATGAATATAGTTTTAGTGCAGGGTTGTGTGATATCCACTTTTTTTACTGCTATTGATGAGAACTTACTGCCTGGAAAATAAAAATAATAAAAAAACCTAACCCAGAAAGAGTGAACAAACAAGCTAAATCCCAAACCCAATAAGCTGTTTAAAGGCAGAGTCTATATTATGCCTTTGTTATAAGTGTTCTGTAGGTACCCAGTACTACTGAGAGCTTAGAAAATTATGAGAGCCAGCTGCTGAAGTGGATTGAGCAGGATACTTGTAATCAGTAGGGAGACCTGGAAAAATGGGAGAGTGATACTCGCTTCCCAAAGCTACAGGATATTGCTTGCACTACGCAGTTGAGAAAACAGGAAAAAGATCAAAAGCCCTCCCCTGTCCTGGAGGAAGCACATGTCAATGTATAATTACTGCTTGATCAGAAGCTGGGACTGGAAACCCTCCCTGGACACTAACCTCTCTGCTGCGATGGGCTGTCCAGGGGCTGTCAGCACACCACCAGCACATGGGTGTGTTCTTGGGTGAGATGGGTCGACAGAAAAAGGCACCCCATGTCCTGCTCTGCAGAAAATGTCTGCTACAGATATCTTCTCAGCTGGAAGTCCCATCTGCTGGAGCTCTTGCAGTCTAGAGAGCTGTTTCAAGGGAATGTTCTAGGCCTTTTTTTTACCCAGGCCAGCTCTTCCTCCCTGACCTCATTATACTAGAAGTTGTTTTCATGGGGAGCTAAAGGATTAATGAATCCAAGGATATTTTTGTCACTGATGGAAGGTTATTATTAATGCAAATTAACAGCAAGACAGCTATGATTATGGAATAGGCTGGTATGCTTGCAGGTGACAAGGTACACATGAATTTTGATAGTAAAGAAAGTAGACATGTGGTCGATGCCCAGAGGTTGTTTTCTCCTTGTGTGGCAGTTGCAACGAGAGCCCAGAAGTGTCTGTGGGGAGAATTCAGGGTAGCATTTTTAATGAATGAAAGGCTGAAACTTGATATACAATGGAAAGTAGAAAGCTGGTTAGAAAGAAAGTGTGATGAAGCTGTTTGAACTGACTGCAGTTGACAGGGCAGAGGTCCCATAGTAAGTATGGAGTGAGTAATTATTCGCTTTCCCCTTCCCTTGAAACAATACATTTCCATGAAGAAGGTCTTTCTGGTGGAAGGATAGCTGTGTTCATTCTCCCAGTGGTTGTTCTGTGGGGCCTAATTATAATATATATATGCATTTAGCTGTGGCAGTGCAATGTGCTCCACTTTTTGCAGTTATGAATGTGCATGTGGTTCTCCAGCATAAATGGAAAACTATAATGCCTGTTGAAGCAGTTTTCTATGTCTTTAAATCAAAAGTCACCTAGGATAATGTCACTGAAACACTTAAGGCATTCAAGTCTAAGGTAACTTAGTATTTATATCACATTTGTCAAGAGGGCTAACTGATAAGAGCTGGTAAAACAAGGGTCACTGAAAAGAATGTCCAAATAGCTTCATGAGTACTGGAATTTGTAACACCTCATTTCCCAAGGTCTTTTATGTCATGACTGGACTCTTTACTGGGGCTGAAATACCATAAAGTACATCTCTCTCTTTCATACAACTGTTCTTTCCCAATCTGGTTTTGTGGTATCTCATAGATATTAACTTGCATGGCATCCTTTTGCTTAACCTGGGAAGAGTCACTAATTTGCAACCCTATTCTCCACTCTGATAGTTTTTAATGAAACTGTAGTAATTATTTGGTTTTAATTCGGTTTGAAAGTGAGTACCAAAACCAAATTTTGTTCTGAGATAATGATGGACAGGAAGGCAGACATGCAACTGGGAAACAAGGATGAAAGGATAACTAGTCCTTAACTCACTGTAAATGAATTCTGTTTATCCAAACTCTCTTTGATATCTTCACAGATTAAATGGAGAAACTTTTCCCCCGTCTCACTATAGAAGCCATGACTAATAATGGATAATTAAACTTTTAACAAGGCATTTTAGAGAGTTTCTGTTTCTGCATATTTCTTCAAAATTTAACTTTTAGCTAAGCTTTACTATTGATGTGCTAAATTCTGAATTGACTTTAGAAAGTTCTCAGAGGTTACTGCTTTTGTCTCTGGGGTGAAATGGAAAATAAAATAAAAATACCCCTCAGCTGTCAACATGGCATTCACATCCAGCAAATTCCCTAAGTCATTGCTAATACCAGTGGTTCCTTCCAGTGGTATACAGGAGCTACTAAGGGGTTTGTGTTTAATGGCAGTGATTTAAAAGGACTATCTTCACTCAATTTCTACCTGTTGCGACCGGGAGGAGGAGGAGGCGGGGCTTAAATCAGTAGCTGAGATGGCTCCTTGGAAGTTTCCTCTGATTCAGCAGGAATAACGTGACTACCCAAAGCTGTTTTGAGGTAAAGCTCTTGATATGCAGGGCTGCAAACTTCTTCCTGCTGATCTAGAAAAAACACATTCTTGAATGGCATATTTTCTGCCCAATGCATTGCCTAGTTTAGTATGTAGCCTTCCTTGGGAAGGAATAATTTACACATTGACACAATGGAAAAGATATTAACTGTGGAGTGTTTTGGTTATAAAAGAAGTCACTGAGTCGTGATCTGAGTCTGATTTGTAGCTGCTATATGTAATAATATTTTCAGAGAAGCAAATGTTGCTACAGTGGTCTGGAAACTGCTTGCAATATTAGTTAATCAGAACATTATAATGTCTCTTATACAGCCAGGGTCATTTCAATGCAGAGAGGTAAAAAGCTCCAGGTTTAGTGATATAGCACTTGAAACAGACAAAAATACAAATGAAAGAGAAAGATGCATACATTTTGGTGGTGTCTGTTTGTTGGTTTTAGATTTTTTTTTTGGGGTTTTTTTTAATGAGTAAGGTAGAAGTACCAGCTTCAGTCCAGGTAATGTTTCAACATATACTGTGCTTCTTACATGAGTAGTTTTATTTCAGTAAAGTCCTGGTTTTTGAGACGTCTTTATGTTTTCCATTTGAAGTCTGCTATAAAGTTTCAGACCCTAAAGGGGAATAAATTCACTCATTTCCTAACCTAGTTAGAAGGCTGGAAATAGTGTTTAAAACAGAATTTTAAAATAAATGGCTGTAATTGATGTACTTCCTAATAAGTGAAATTCATGAATTGAGACAACTGCTACTCTGAAAATGACATAAAAATAGAGACAGTTTTGTGAAATAAATGAGTACAAACCTAATTCTGTAGAAATAGGAGACCTTTTTTGGAGTTGCATTAGAAAAATGTTGACTATTTCATTATTAAAACCCAGTTCCCCTTAAAATAAAATGGCCCTATAGATTGAAAGATAGTGCTAATGATATGCACCTTTTTCACCACCACTGGATTAAAAAAAACCCAAACCAATCTAAACCTGAAGGACGTGACTCTATGCCTCCATATTGCTGAATGACTACAAAAAAAGAGAGAACAAAAGCTTTTCTGTGACCCATGACATCACAGAGACATGTCTTCCATCATGTTGGTATTTTTTTCCTTCCTGTATTGCAGAAGTCTTGTGCATAGAAAAGATGATATTTGCTTTCTTGTTTCTTCTATGATTTTATTTTTACAAGTAGGGTCATTCAGACTATCATTATGAATACAAATTCTATTGAGCTCTTTGAAAAGGACAAGAATGGAGGGATATGCCAGAAATAATGAATGTCAAATGTTTCCTGTAGCTAAAATAATTCTTGGTTCCTCTACAGTTTAGAGTTGCAGCTTTGTGGAATTCATTAAGTTCATAAACTTTTCTACGTCCAAAAATTACTCCATTCAGGAAGATTTCATCTAAGTTTTGTATATATATGTATAGATTTGATTTGATGATTTGATAATTTTTTCCCTGCTTCTATATTTCTCCAAATAAATAGCAGATTAGGAAAAAACAAATATTTTAACTTGAAGGAAAGGAAATCCTGTTGCATCAGTCTTGACTCCATACCAAATCAAGATTTAAACAATCAGGCAATATATGTGAATTGGATGTATAAATGCTAATATGTATCATGTAAAAATGTACCTTCTGGCAGAATTCTAGATAAATTTATTCCACCTCGGAATATCTTATTTCTTAAACATCAAATTATATTATGTGCTAAATATGAACCACTAAAAATCTCAAGAAACATGATTGTTTAGTTCCAGTAGACATTATGAAATGTTATGAAAAGCACATACTTTGAATATCCAGTTCCTGATGTATTCTGCTCATTCCCATTTGAAATGCAGTGTGAGATAACCTCTGCTCATCTTACTCACAACAGTAGTTCTCACTCAGAGTTTATCCAGTGCTCCTATAATTGAAAAACCTTCACTGAGCACTCTGCGAAATACTCCCTTTGAGCACTTGAGGCCAAGTAGATATTAAAGATGAGGTGGAACATGATCATACATCTGCAATAAAGGAGGTAACCCCTTTCTTTTTCTCTCCAACTGACCTCACTTTATCACAGACAAAGTTTGTCATTCTGTCTAGAGGACAACATAACACGGTGACACCGTCTCAAGATATCATGTCCTTTTTCCATAGTTAAAAGTTATTTCTTCTCTGTGAATCATGTATAAAAACTCCAAAACCTTTCCTTGGCAATAGTTATTTAAATCTTTTTATATTGATGCAAATGGATATTTTGGATATTTCTTGTGAAAGAAAAAACCAAAGCAAAACAAAGGAGAGTGTTATGCACTTATAAGAATTGACCTTTCAGATACAGTAGAAAGAGATGATGAAATTCTGTGAAGCTAAAGGAGCAAATACAGAAATGATAGAAAGAACAAAACTAAAAAACCTCACAGTGGATCCAATTGAGTGGAAACAATTGGCAAGAAATTGTTACTAATATAATCAAAATATGAATTCAATGCTAAAAATTAAAAGCAAGCATATCACATTGCAAAGGGTCACAGATACATGGTAAAAACAAATCTCAAAATGTCTTACCTGAAAAAGGGGCCTAATGCCATTAAACATTAAAAGCCTCTGATGGGGGAAGGGCTAAGAGCTATTCACAAGAACTTTAAACTCTGTGATTCACTCTGTGATTTGTGTTTCTGTTTGCTTTTTTAAAAAAATATCATATGTCCCTAAATCCCCACCCTTTCTTTCCTCCCTGATACCTTCAGCAAAATCAATTGACTTAGAAAAAAATCTCACCTTTTCCAGTGTACTAACTTGCCTGGTCTGTTTGGACCTGCTTGCTAGACTGAAAAGGTGAGGCTTTTGACCTGTGCTTTTAACTAAATGTGGAAAGTAATTAGCAGCCTTAGACAAGGGAGTAGAGTGATGAAAAAGAAAAAAGTGTCCTACTGAAGCATGCAACAAAGAACATCCATCTTTGGAGGGCTAATAAACCAAATACAGCCTTACACTGGGCTATATTGCTTCTCCATGTCTATTTTTTTAGTTGCAGTTATCATAGCTCTAGCTGTCGTAGGAACTTTATCCTCTGCTCTTCTGTGAGGAATACTGACTAACTTTGCTGCCTAAAAATGCAAAGCCAGGGATGTTGGTAGGCACCCTTGATGTGTGTATTATACTTCACTGAAGCTTGCTAGAGAATTAAAACTTATGTGTCTTCCTTTTTGGGAGGATTTGGCCTCTCAGCCATCCTGGTTTTTAGGATTAATGTGGAAGTTCCATGTTTTGTGACTAAATACAAAATTTGAACTGAATGTTTATATGCTTTGTTACATATAAATGAGCCTGGATAACATCACCCACATTTCAGTCTGCAGCAAACTCTCTTAGTGCTGAAATTCTGTAATTCCATTTTGATGTATCTTGCTCCCTTTTATCCTCCTCCTCCTTTTCTGGGATCATTTTTCCCTTTCTCATGCATAAATGCACACTCCCACAGACAATCACTGTTGCACCAAGAAAGCAGAAAACTACTCTGAGTCATCTTGTTTATTGGCCTAAGGGCCTATATGAAGTGAAAATTGAAGATGGAGGAGGGGGTGGTCTTCAAATTAGTCTAGCAATAATGTCACTTCAGCTGAAAGAAAGTGTTGAAAAATGGTGGAATAAAACCTGGAGGAACCCCTTTGACTGGAGTCATAGGGCTTTTTTTGTTGCTGTTGGTGGTGGGTTGGTTTTTTTTTTATTGTATGAAGGAACTGTAATCTAAACTCTAGAGGTTTCCCCTGAAGGAATGGCCTGCATTCAATTGTGAGGTAGCAAAAAAAAATCTGGAAACAACTTCAGTAATTTCTTAAAAATGTAAGAGAAAGATCAACCCTGTGTGTAATCTTCCATATACAAGCTGCAGTTGAGGTTCCATGATTTTCTTTCAGAATGTGACTAGCTTGTTCCTATCCAATGTTCTATTTTTACATGAAAAGTATTTTCATAATACAAAACAAATTCATTGGTTTAGTGTCTGTCCATGCTATAAACATGCCAAAAGTCATGTAACCCAAACATAAGCTGGTAAAGCTTATAAAAAAGCAAGGCCATAAAATTTCTCTATCCCAGAGATACCATTTTTATGTTCTAAAACTTTGGATTTTCCTTCTGAAAAGTAGGAAATTTTTGTTTGACATAGGATTATTTTTAGGTGATATTGTGTATTTTGTTCAGAAAGTTCCTTGAAAAGGATGGCAAGTAACCATAAGACATTTCTTAGATGTGCCTTCATCCTTATGTTGTTTTGCTGCAGGTCAAAAGCTGGATGTATAGTAATTACTTAACTGACCTTCTAACTAGCAGTGATCTCAGTGATTTCAAGTTGTTTCAGGGCAGCTAAAAGTAGAATCTAGTGTCAGTCTGTGCAGGTGTCTATGTGTTGCCCATCTTTGTCTGTGCAGAAAAGGGAGAAGACTCCTCTTGCCCAAAGAGATTGTGCTCAGTAGGGATGGGTATGTGTATGTGTTCGTGTGACTGACAACAAGGACTATCAGAGTGTGGGATGAAGGCAACTTCGGGTTTTCTGCTCCCTTGCAGAATAATGTCTTCTTGTCTATCAGACTACTCAGTTCCATTACCTTGGTAGGACAAAACCCCTTTTCCTCTACATGTGGGGTTTGGACTAGCTAGATGACAAAAAAAATTTGGGGTTTTTTTTTCCCTCAATCAGTCCCTAACTTTGGGAGAATCATGTGCTATGCAAGCCATTTCCACATTAGTGAACAATCAGACTTAGATAATTTGTTGCAACGCATTTAGAGATGGCTATAAAAATTTGAAGACAATATTAGGCTGGACATATTTTTCCCATGCCTCATTTAAAACAAAATGAGAAATTTCTTTAACGTTTAATAAATTGTGTTTTGTTATCCTGTGGTGATACTGAACTGAAACCTTGCATTCAAAACAGTCAAAAATAAAAATGCTAAAAGCCACAAAACCCTGTTTGTCATGTAGTTTCCTGCTTGAGATCATTGAGTCCACAATTCCCTGCTATCTCAGACCTACCTAGAACTAAACCATATGACTGGCAGCACCATCCAGATGCTGCTCGAACTCTGACGGGCTTGATGCTTTGAGCACCCATCTAGTGAACAACCTTTTGATAGATTCCAGTCTGAACTTTGCCTCGTTCTACTCCCTTGTGTCCTATTTCTGGTTTCCAGAGAGAAGAGATCACCACCTTTCCTCCACTGCCCTCCTTCAGGATGCTGCACACCACCCTCAGTCTCCTCCAAGCTGAGCAAGCCAAATGACCAAGGAATTCCATGGACTGGGGGAGAGTACGACACAGACCAAAGAGCCTGGGACACACTGCGTGCTATGTTTTCAGTGCTAGGAACCTTTCTCAATTGTTTGCTTTCCTCAGACTTGGAAATTTGACTATTAAGTATATTTCTGATGGAGCACAATATGTTTTAATAAAATTTCTGACCAATGTGAATTTACTCAAATACTACAACCATTACAGCATAGAATTTGTCACTCCATAATGGCTTATGTAAAAAATGTAAGTAAAAAAATTCTGGCTTATAGCAGTGTGTTCTTTCTTATCTAAATGAATTTGAATAGCTGTTATACATAGCTCTGACTCATCCCACTTTGCTAAAAGCTCGATTACATGCAGCACCTCTGGGAATAAGGGCCTTTATCATAAATGAAAGAAAGCATAAACCAGGGAGTGCTCATAATAGTTATACTGGGTCAGAACATGCTGCTCCCTTGAAGGCTCACATTCCATTGCTTACATATTGTCATTATTGTAATTCAGCTGATTTATTGCTACTGACACTGTTGTCATGGTTACCTTAATATTTTCATGCCAAATCAAATATTAACAAAGATAATTCCTTTAATTTGCTGTTTAAAAAAAAAGACAGGATATATATTATTAAAGTCTTTTTTTTAAATACTAAAAAGAGAGAAGCATCTTATTAAGTTTGCATAGTAATTTACATACCAGTTCTTAACAATTGATTAATGGAAGTAATTTATTCAAGACATTCTCAATGACCAGACTCAAAAACTCTCTCCTGCAATTAAACAGTGTTAGCAGCATATACTGAATGTTCCACATCCACTGCTTTTACTGTTTCTCTATGAAAATGCACACAGTTTTATTAGTCCTGCCCTATTCTGACCAAAGCTACAAAGCTCTCCATTTCTGAGAATAATTTACAAATTGCTTTGTTGTGTGAACTCTGTATTAGCTGGAGAAAAATACTCTGTGTCCAGTTATTACCTGTTTATATTGAGAAAGGGCTCCAGGATATGTTGAATAGAGACCTTTGTGGCCAGAAAAATGTAAGGATAAATTCTTCAGAATCAATATTTTTCATCATGAAAATTGTGCCTACATGGAAATACTTTGAATTTGAGATTTCCCCCCTTATTATGATAGTTTCATACTTAAAATAGTAATGATGGTTTTTTTGGTCAAAAACTGACAATATCTGCAGTAATTGTTGCTAAGCAGAAAATGAGACGTAAGAGGCACAAAGTTAGCAACAAATGTGTTCTCAGATTGCTTTTAGAGTTTATTACAGGAACTTGTTCTAAAATTAAATTTTTTAAACTTGTATTTAATGTCTTTTCCCTGACTCACCTTTCTGTCTTATATGCAACCACTACTCCACTGGTGACACTGAGGGGTCAGCTTGAACATCGACTGTCACCTCTCCAGATGACCTTCTCATTTATTTTTGCCTTTGTTTAAATTACAGGTGAAAAAGAGATGTATTTAATGACTCCATTCATTCTCAAATGTCTTCCACCATTTTACAGAGAAAGTGCCATTGCAGTGCACTTAAGAAACGTTCTTTTTGTTCACTGAGAACTTTTAAAACTGGTAATTAGATGTAGGCTAACCTCTTCAACCATGTATTTGCAAGTCTTATTCTAATTAAGTGGAAGGTATTTTCTAGTGCCATTGCCAACTGAGATGTTGAAGTGCTTGAAGAACTGGAGTATGAATTTATCTACATTCTAATATTTAACTAAAGACCAGAACACTTTATTCTACTTCTGTACTGGAGAAAACAACTTGTTGTAAGGATTTGCTTAAAAATGTTGTTTATTAATCTTTATTAATTTTTTTCAAGCTCAAGATTTCTCCAGGGACTAAGCCAAATTTCATTGTATCATAGGTGTTTTGATACAGCCTATTGCTCATCAGAGTAAATAAAGAGTTTACAGATATTCTTCAGGACATATATAATCAGGGTGCAGTGGCTGACTGAATCTGCAGCACTTACTCGTGGTAGGTCCCATAAAGTACAGTATTTTTGTCCTGTCACTGTGTAAGTTCAGAAATGCTTCTAGAAAGGGCAACTAGGCATGCAGGGTTTCTGTACATGAACAATTACACCTCCTTTTACAGTGTGCCCAAAATAGATTAAAATTCATTAATTTTGAGATGCTTTGCTGCAATGTTGCTTTGTGTAATTTGATTTGGAATTTGTTTCTATAAGTAACTACTTAACAATTTGCTGATTAAAGTGTTTATGGAAATTGCAGAAGACTGGCTTTACTCTCATTTTGTAGCAGCTGGTGCTAAATTGGATAGATAAGCTTAAGACAGGAAATTTTACCTATAGTGAATATTTCTTTTTCCTCCCCTAAATGAGGTTATATCTTCCAAATAACTGATTGAAATTTGGGGGTTTTTCCTTCCTCTATACAAAACAAAATCATAGCTATCTTTTCCTCAGTGACTTTGAGAAAAAGTGACATATTCTGAATATTTCCAGTTATGTTGCCCCTACAGTCACACCTTCAGGGACAGGACTGATACAATGCTCAGTGAGGCACAGATACACAATGGCATTTTTCAAAACATATAGTGACTTTAAAGGGATAGTCACATTGTCTTAAACCAACACCTGAAGTTATGAGTGGTATTATTGCTCAGATGCAGCATTTCATTGGCAGTTACAGGAAGGAGTTTTCTTTATGTGCATTTCCCTTTGTGTGGGTATAACAGAAATAAAGCTATGAATATTTCATTGTTTCTTTTTCTTTTTTTTTCCTTTTGAAAAGAAATTTTCAGAATGCATTAGGGTTTTTTTGCTTCCTTTTTTTTTCCCTGCCAGTAAGCTAGTGATCATGTCTAGTAACAACTCTGATATTCAACTTTTATTTCCTCTGTGCATCACATGTTTCATTAAGTATATTTATCCTGGAAAGACATATCCAGCCTCAGGCAAAACTTTCATGTTGCTATTTTGACACAGAGGTCTTCTTAGCTATTTTAAGAAAATAGTATGTTCAAAAGTTGAACTTGATCATTTCCTCAGTGGTATGTTTTTAATCAGGGGGCATATCGATGTGTATTTTTCAAATACTAGCCAGAGGGTGACCTTAGGCAGGTAGATATGTTAGAAGTCTGAGTATCAATTCTAGATGTTGCATGGTTTTTTACACCATACATCCTAAATCTACAGCTATCAGCTTACAAGTAATTTGTTGTAATAACTGCAAAAACTGTGAAGTCAGTACTTTGTTCTGTGTTCAGAGGTGCAGCTTTGATCTCAAAGCAATCCATCCATCACTGCATACCTGACTAGCTCAGTTGTACAGCAATGTTATTTATGTATGAAAACTGTGTTGACAGCTAGAGAAGATATTGGTTAGAGACAGTTATGTTGTTTAGTGAAGCCATGTATGTTTTAATTTCTTTTTATTTTATTTAGTTAGAAAAGGACAGTGGAACTGATCTAATTTGAAATTCCGTATGATCAACCATATCTGTACTATGTACATACACAGCTATATTTACCTGATCTCTTGATGTCGATATACTGAAAACCACATTAAAATATAATATATTGCACAATATAATATACAATGAACTACTTTGATCAAAAATAAGTCTTTTGACCATGTTTTTTTGCATAGGCATGTGTAGGCATGTTAGGAGATATTGTGTTGTTCTTGCATTCCTGATTGCTTTCTAATCATATCCTGGAACTTCAAGATTATCACTGACATCTTAAAAATATGTGCTTGGTGAGAGGAAAATTTATAGCCTCTATTCATCTCTCTGCAAACTGCTTCCTGCTCTTTCAAAGACAAGTTGTGAAACAACTGGTTTGTATGAAAGGTTCTCCTCAATGAAATTCACTTCCAGAAAGGGTGCTACAGAGTTGCCTCAATTTCATCACATTTTAAAACAATGAAATTTACATGAAGTTCTGTTGCTTGCCCAGACCTTGATCAATATAAATAGTTAGTCTGTACCTGAGTTCCTGCAGTCAGTGTTTGACAACAGACTTGGGCAATCTGGAAAGTTGAATCATTGTCTTTTCCTGAGAGGGCAGTAAGGTTTCTTCATAAATTTATAATCAATCCAGCTAATTGCCATTCAAAAACTATCATGCTGCTTTTAACTTAAAAAAGTTGGCCTACGTCTGAGACCAAGTGCATAAGGAGGATGTTCACTTGTTCTTCTAACTAGCAGACAAATTCTTGTTTCAAATATTTTGAAATATTCTTTACACACATTCCACATTATCTTTTTTGTTGTTATGACAACAGTGCAAGAATATAACCTTTGGCACTTCAACTGCTTATATAATCTGTTAGTTCAGAAGGATCATTGAGCACATATGTCTGTTGGTTGTCAAACTTAAAAGTTAACTTTTTCTATATTTCTTCAGCAAGATATATTTTCAAGAGAAAGAACTAAATCCTTTTATCCTATATTGAATTATTTAGAAAAAAAGTGTTTAAATGAGGCTTGTTTGGAACAACTAGTTTTCATAATAAGTTATGATGTGGGAAAGTATTTATTTCCATTAACACACATAGCAGAAAACCCAAATAGTCCTTCATGACAATTTTTTATCCATGGTAAAATAAAATGTTGCAAAAATAAAATCCTGGCTTTCCTTTGACTTTGTAGATCTGCTCAGAAGTATAAACACTAACCTACTGTTGACTACTTCTTGCATATATTACGGTTTTTCCTTTCCTTTTTCAGTTTTTTTTTGCCAGGTATACCATAAATTCTGTGAACAAATTGAATAATTGTTTCGTGTAGTGAACTTTTAGAAGCTGAGAAGCAAAACTAAATTAAAAGAAGGTAAGTGTTGAACATTAAGGAGGAAAAGGACAGGAAAGCAGTTTTCTTCATATGTAAATGGTTGAAAGACAAGTTTCTATGAACGCTATTATTTCATTGTTTGTGGAATGATTCCAAGTTTGGACTTCAGGAGTTCAAAGTAGGACAAAGAATTGCACAGACTGCACAGATCTGGTCTTTTGTCAGATAGTGCCCTAATGAAAAAGCAAATACATTGTGACTGAGGGCAGTAAATAGGACAAAAACCCCTTTAAATACAGCTTGGAAGACTTAAAAATATGTTACTTTGCACTAATTTGAAGCTCAGAGGTGACATTTACCCCAATGGCTGGTTGTTCAGATTTTAGAAACTGATAAAGAGTAATTTATTAACTAATTTATTTGCTCTTTCTGCTCCAGTCTAAACATTGAAATGTTAAATCACAAATGATGAACTTTATTCAGCTTTCATCATGCAGCACAGCTCTTCGGACAGACTCCGTAGTTTTGCTTTTCTTTTTTTCTCAGGTCCCTGCTCAGTTTCTTTGCTTAATGAGATCTGTGTAATACTTAGGTATAATGATACTGTTTTTCCTGTGCTCTTGATTCAGGCAAATCTTCAAGTGGAATAAATTAAAAAATTATTTGAAGAAGTTTATAAGACACAGTCTTAAAGTTTTTACTTGTAGTCTTGTGGGACTGATAAGTTAAAGGGTTTATCTTAGTCAGGTACTGGTTTGTTTTCATTGCTTATATCTGGGAGAATAATGGGCCTGTCTGCAACACTAACTCAGAGCTGTTGAGCTGAGGGTCACAGAATACTTTGGAATCCTGATTCTCTAAGCACTCTGCACTAGTATTAATGTAAGTAGATAAGAGTCCAATGTATCAAAAGAGTATATTCATGAGAAACCAAATGGGCACATGAAATTAATATTTCTAAATGTATTTCACAGGTGCAACAAAAAATAAGTACTTTTATCTAAAGCTGCATTCATAGTTGACTAAAACTATTGATATCGTTACTAAGTAGTCTAGGTTGTCCCATTTTCCCTGCATGTAAATGTAGCTCATACATCTTTGCCACAGAAATTTGCAGTTACACTTTTTGAGTTTACCCATGTCAAGATATTTCTTTCCTAAACACCAGACCTAAAAATAGAAAGATCTGTGACACTGTTCCACAAGTTGATGCTGAAAAATGAGATAAATTTAAATAAAATTTTCTGTATGTGTTGAAAAACAAACGAGACAAAGAAGTGCCTTAAGGATCCAGGAGCTTCTGTTAAAAGCATATAATCGTTTGCTTTAGTTAAGGAATGTATAGTAAGGAATGTGTATATCAAGACCACAATTAAAACTTTAATAACAATTCCTCCCTTCCCACTTTGGATAATCAAGAATATAGTGGGAATGCCATCTCAAAAAAATTATTAAAGGTTCTAATGGTCAAATTCTGAAACTTGAATATGTCTGTCAATAAAGTAATGTTATTAAAAATTAGTAATTATTAACACATTTTAAATCATCATTTAGCTGTGAATAAATTAAGAAATCAGTTATCAGGAGATAGTGCTAAATCAAGATTACCTTAAATAATTTAGAGCTGTTAAGCAGAAAAATATGCTGATGAGTATCTCCAAGGAAGACATCATTAGCTGGTGATAATTAGTGTGTCTATGGAAATGTAGGCTGACATCTCCCACCTACATTGCATTAGTAAAGGGAGTTTTGCCTGTAGCTACAGTTGCCCTTTATCTGTATGCTTTCAGGAAGGAGAATCTTTTAGCAGGTTGTCGATCCCTGATCTCTCATTGGTTAATTTTCTTGGTTTTTAAAAGGTATAGAAATCCTGTGCAATTAACATCCCACCAATTTACAGAAATAGTGTTTCTGTATAAGTAATATCTAATGTTTAGTAAATTTGTAAAGTATTGCTGAACTTCAGATATGCTTGTATTTTAAGAATCACAGAATTAACTATCTTGAGATCTTGGAAAAGACCTTGAGATCATCGAGTCCAACCTACAACCTAACACCACCTTGTCAATGACGCTGTTATGAGCAATATAGCTAAACTAATTCTTTTTCAAAGTGCAAATTTTATAAACTTAATGTATATATATCATGGTAGACAGAGTGATAAAAAGCCTTTGTCAAAGATGGGAGTGACTACATTTTGTGATGTTTGACTTTTGGGTAATGAAATTGAGGGGAAAAGGGAACAACTCAGAGGATTTTTGTAAACCTGAGATTTATATTTCCTTGCACCAGGATTGTGGCTCATTTTGTTGCTGGTCAGAGGTACGACCAAGAACCTAGATCTAAAACAAAATTAATTTTATCCAAGATGCATCAATTTTGGGGTAGCTTACTTTAGAGGCGCATTGTCGCTGTTGAGCGGCTAGCTGAGGACTGACCCAAGGTCTCAGACAAGGAAAGAGAGAAGAAGAGAACTTTATTGTTTTGAATTCCATATATATAGAGTTTACAGAGGTGCCCCAGATTGGTCAGCCCGAGACCTCCCCCTAGGCCCAATTGGCCAAGCCCGAACTGACCCAATCCGGAGAAGTTGTTTGCAAAACATCCAAACTTTATCTTCTTTATGAAATATAGCAAAATGTTCCCACGGGAAGGACCTGTGCTAGCCACAGTGCATTTTAAGTCTATAAATGAGGATAAACATAAGTAATGTCTAAAGGCCAAACTTTTAATGGTATTTGAGTAGTTACTCAAATTGGTTGGATGTATTTTGTAAACAACAAGAGTGCAAACACACAGTGGTTTAAGTGGTCACACAGGATAGTGTGCGAATATTTCTGGGACTCTGGCTTCTGACAGTTTTGAAAATCCAGTCACAAATCTTTTGATTGGAGTAGAAAATTTCCACAAAATTAAGTCATTTGAGAAGAAATAGGCCACCTGCCTATCTTGATGTTTGTAGTAAAATTGAAAATATGGCTACATTTAAACCTAAGAAATTTTATGAACTTCTAATATGTTGATGTTTTGATGTTCTATGGAGGAAAAAAGGGTAGAGAGGAATAAATTTTGACTATCCAAATCTTTGGAGATCCATATCAGCAAAAAGGTTTGCTTACCCACAAATATGCCTATGAAAAATGAAGTTTTGCTTCAGCAAGCAGACTTGAACAATGCACATAAAATCTGAAGTGCTTAGGCATGGATACAGAGATGGATCAAGACTGAAGCACTGTGTCTCCAGGGCACAAGGGGAAATACACTTCTTGTTACATCTGTGCCAAAGATCCAGCATCTGCCCTCACATGACAGCAATCCCTTTGAAATAACTTTGAGCCGTCCTCACACATTAAATAGTCATTAGATGAAGTTCTTAAAAAACTGTGAGATGGAATACAGTAATAACCTGTGTCAGATTTTCATTTCTTCTTTTATGCTTCTATGGTTTAATTTAATTTTTAGCTATGAGCAAAGAAGATTATCCCATAATTGCCCAACATCAGTTGAGTAGCTCTGTGTAGTCTTTTAAAGCAGCTGGGCTTCTAAAGGGTTTGACTCTGCTTTTGACTAATATATTTGCCAGCATGAAGCCATCCAATGGACTTAATTTTTCCCTTTTCATTTTCATAAAATTACACCAATTAAAATCATGTTAAAGGGAAAGAAACAACAGGGAAAGACTTTTACATATTTCTTTAAGAAATATGCTTGGATCGAATCATAAAATTGTTTAGGTTTGAAAAACCCTTAAGATCTTTAAGTCCAACCATTAACCTTAAGGAAGACCTTATCATTGTCTAAAACTACCTGAAAGGATGCTGTTTTGTGGTGGGAGTCAGTCTCTTCTCACAGATAATAAGGGATAGGATAAGAGGAAACTACCTCAAGTTTCACCAGTGGAGGTTTGGACTGGATATCAGGAAAAATTTATTTGCCAAAAGGATTGTCATGAACTGACAGGCTACCTGGGGAAGTGGTGGAATCACCATCCCTGGATGTAATTACAAGATGTGTAGATGGGGCACTTAGGGACATGGTGTAGTGGTGGACTTGCAGTGTTAGGTTAAGGGTTAGACTTGGTGATATTAAAAGTAAATTCCAGCGAAAAGGATTTTATGATTCTATGAACATAGAATAAAGAAATATCTCACAGGGTCTTTTATCTTTACTGGGAATTACCAAAATCCTCAATATTCAGGTTCTCCCATGCAGGTTGCTTGCCTAAGAGTGATGCACTTCTGAGGAGAGGTGGGGTAAGCCCTCAGAGACTAAATGCTATGCATCTTCCTTCAGCTGTTTGGGTGTGCCAAAGAGGTTGTGTCAAGAGATTGTCTAGATTTTTTGAGGCTGTATCCTCCCCTCAGGAAGAAAGATGGAGCAAGGGAGACTAGTGTGTCAATAGGGAGGACTTCTGATCAGTTTGAGAGGCCACAGGTGCAGCAGGCAGTGACCATGTTCAGTAGATCTGCCCTATCACCAAAGGTCCTTCCTAGAATAATAGCCCCAGTTTCAAATCACTAGCTGTTGTCAGATCAACATAGTTTTGCATATCTAAGACAAATGATGCTAAATCAGGAAAGTTAAAACCTACATTGTTGTTGCACGTTTTGATGACATTTAATGTAGTTATTTTTAAAAATCTATGCATAATTTCTCCAGTCCTCATTTAATGAAAAATAAAAGGATTGCAAAGTGATTGCACTGTTGTAAGCAAGTTAAAATAATGACTTTGTCAGTAGAATTACTTTTTTTTTTTCTTTGTCGTAATTTGACTTTAAATTCCATTTTAGTTGCTATTACTTTAGGTTAAAATTTTAACTCTTCTATTTAGAATTTTTTAGTTTGAAGAAGAAAAATTTAATTCCTGCTTGCCCCTTCTTTAAAAAAATATAAGTTATTTCCTTTAAGTTTTTTTATAATAAAAGCTGTAGCATCCAGACTGTGTCACTGTGGTCTGTCTGGTGGGCAGTCCAAAACCACATCCTTTCAATAAATTTTCTGATAACTTGTGGAGCATAATGCAAGCTTGTAACTAAATCATGATGTACAAATGCTTCACCTAGGTTGGGGCAACCCCCAATATCAACACAGGTTGAGGGGTGAACTGATTGGGAAGAGCCCTGAGGAGAAGGACTTGGGGGTGCTGGTGGATGAGAGGCTGGACATGACCCTGGAATGTCCACTCATAGCACAGAGAGCCAAAGTGTCCTGGGCTGCATCAAAAGAAGTGTGATCAGGAGTTCAAGGAAGGCGATTCTGCCCCTCTGCTCTGCTCTGCTCTGCTCTGCTCTGCTCTGCACCCACCTGCAGCTCTAGGGTCCTCAGCACAGGAAGAACATATTGGCAGAGTAAATGACAGTGCAGTGGCTTGAAGCATCAGTCTGATAAAAGAGCTGCTTCCAGGGTGAAAGAAAATAATTGCTTTGCTTTTATAGTAACTGTAAGGCTTCCTATGAAAGAGGCTCTTAGCTCCCTTGCTGGTCACTACTGGAGCAGTCTGAATGGTCTGACCCAGTGTGGTTACAACCTCTAAGGCTGTTAGATCCAAGATTTTTCTAATACACTGAATTGGGAGACTTGTCCTGTTACCTATCTGATATCTACCTGCCTGTCAATCTATATCTCCATATCTTTATGCTTTTTTTCAGTATTTTCACCTTGGTATTTTAGGCCATGCTTACTTGGGCTTTGTATGCTGCGAAGAAATATATTTACTGAAAAGTAATTTAACAATTATTAGTTGGATTAAATTTTATTTTTATAGAAACTTGTGACTCAAGCAAATTTCCTTTTGGGTGTGTTCATGCTGTAGTGTAAATATGCTGTGACCCCTCTTCGACAGCAAAACATTACTTACAAGAATTTAATTTCAAGTGTTTCAAAGTGTAAATCCAAGGAAATAGAACATGTTTATGTTAAATGTATACCACAGTGTATTAGCATTCACTAACATTGAGTTCCTAAAAATTTGTTACAGTGATACTGTAATGATTGGTGAGAAAGGAGAGAACTTTAGAGGTACCAAAATGAGCCACCATGGCTAAACACAGAGTACAGATTTAAAGAAATAAAAGAACCCCTCAAAAAGCTAAATATAAGTCCAAATGAAAAAAGCAGAAAGTATCATGAACCATTACAGGTTAAATGCAAATATATAAAGCGTGACCGAAAGAGTTTGAAGAGTCACTTAGGAAAAGCATTAAAAACTAGTAATAGATCCCTTTTACAGATGCAGCAGAGCATGGTGCTTTCAAGGAGGCCTTTAGGGACCGAAAGAAAATTTCACAGAAGATAAGGCTAGAACAGTGATATTAGGTAATTGTTTCCATCAATCTGTGCAGGATCTTGAGTTTTCTGGAGCTCCTCCCCATGGGTGGATGCCCCTCAAACACAGAGCACAGGTAGGACAAACAATGACAGAGGAAATTCCTAGGGCCTTAGGAATAGGAGCAAACTGGCAGGCTGAGCTGGTGCCCACTTAAGAGTTCTACAGGATATCAAGGTTCAAGCAGTCAGACCACTCATTTTGCTATGCAATCTTTTAAATTTTCTTCCATACCAAAAGTTTGAAATTAGGCTACATGGCACTGATTTTTAAGCAGGATTCCAGAGATCTGGAAGAACATGAAAAAATCTGGGAAAGTTCTTACTGGTAAAAGGACAGGGAGAAGTCATTGCAGATATGACCTAAAAATAAATAGAACTATGCTCTTGAAGGAAGCAGATGTTTTTTCTGAATGACTTGGGAAAAGCAGTCAAGCAATTTCTGAACTCACAATGAAGTACTAAATGTAATTTTAAGATTTGGTCTCCTAATGAAGGAATTTTTCAGTCCTGGAACTGGTTTAATGCTGAGAATACTTATGTGACACCCAGATATTGTACAGATGTTGGTATGTGACATGTCTGTAAACACAAAATGTATACCAGATTCTGTTTTCTAAAAGAAAGCTTATGGCATCACTTCTCCTGTTCCATTCATATTCATCACTAAACATCTGTGTTTGATGAAGAATTGCAATATGCTTTGTATATCAAGATACACAAAATGTATACACATACAGACATGGAAAGAGCAGAACTATTTCTGCAATGGCATTACAATTGTTAAAATAAAACCATCTTTTCTTTCCTTTATGAATTCCTCGGCTTCTGTTTTCATGGGACTATGTAGCATATTTGTGACTCACCACAAGTTTTTCTTTAAAGTAGCCTGAGGTGCCTATTGTTCTAATAATGTCCATACTGGTATTTTAAGATTCATTGACTTTATGACATCTGACAGGGTGGCTTATCTAGTGGCTGTAGTAGGTGAGGGCAATCAAAGCATATTCCATCCTTCACAAGTTCCCACCAAAGATGATCTTGGAATTTCTGCTAAAGGAGAGGTGAAAAAAATAAGAAAAGCCCTCCATATAATTAAGAAGGAGAATTAAAGAAGAAGTAACAGAGTTACTGTGATTTATTTCTTATCTTGGCTTTCTATTATGGGAAATCATTTATATTTCTCCAAAATATGGAAACCTCAGCTTGAAAATATACTTAGTACTAAATAGAAAACTGAAATAAATTATATTTCTGTCCCTGAAAACTCTCCAGTATACTTATGGTAGAGTTGAATCAGACATCCTGATTTGGTTTAATGCAGATATTATGTTAGGTTTGGTCAATGTTGGTAACCTCAACTTAACATTAAAGTTCAGCATATATTTATGCTGCATAGTAACTCAATCCTTGTGCTTCCCTCTTTCATGAATTATTTCATAATTCAATGTGCATAATTGTTCATTGAATATTAGTTATAAAACTAGGTTAAAGAACAAGATGTCATTCTGGAATCAATTTTTGCTTTAAGAAAATAAGTTATCAATTTTATAACAGCAGAAGCCTCTTTTAATCCAGCTAGTCTGGCATGAAGTACCTTTCAAAGAGCAATCTGTGCATTCTTGATCAGGAGAAATAAATATAATTACCTTCTAGAACTGTTTTAATTTTTCAACCTACTTCTCAGCTGCCTATATTAACTTCTGTCTTTGTAGATATAAACCATATTACATTAAAGAGAACATCCTAATTGAAAAGTCTTGATCTATGAAGTATGTTTCTTTTGGCTACGAGGCATTTCAGAATCACAGAGTCTTTTTGGTTGGGAAAGACCTCTGAGATCATCAAGTCCAACCTTTGACTGATCACCATCTAGTCAATTAGCCACAGCATTAAGTGGCTACCTCCAGTTGTTTCTTTAACTCCTCCAGAGGATGACTCCACCGTCTCTCTGGGCAATCCATTCCAATGCTTAACAGCCCTTTCCATGTTTCTTGATGTTCAGTCTGAACACCTCCTGGTGCAGCTTGAGGCTTCATCCTCTTGTCCTGTCACTGGTTGCCTGGCAGGAAAGACTGACCCCCACCTTGCTACAAACCTCCTTTCAGGGAGTTGTAGAGAACAATAGATGATCATCCCTGAGCCTCCTCTTGTTCAGGCTAAACAACCCCAGCTCCCTCAGACTGAATTCGATTAGGCTGCAGCGTTGTCCCTGGCTTGAGATACATTTTTTTGAGTCTGAGAAACCAAGTAGTGGTCCATTGGCTTTACAAAAACAATTCAGCTCCAGAAGCCAGTTTCAACTAGTGTAGCTGTAAAGTGCTGAGCTTCAAAAAAGCAAAAATAATGTTTTGGCACTCTAGTTGGGATAACACATACTCATTCATTTAACTTAATTCTCACTTCTGTTGGAAGTTCCTATCTCTGATCTGGAAAATCTGTGCATTAATAAGTACAGATAGGCCCATTGACCAGCAGTGAGATTATATTCTTGCCTAGTCTGCTGCATGACCACATTTATGGTCATTGCATGGATCATTTGGTTTGCTGCTTGTAATCACAGATCTAAATGCACCTTAGCAAAACTCTTCATCTATCTGATCTGTCAATTTTTCTGAGACTTTAAACTTAGCTGGTTAGGCTGCAATAATGCATAGTGTGATTTAAATACCAGTGTGAGTGCAATATTAGAAAGTATTGACAGTGAGATGTTGAGCAAACCTCACTGTCTTTAAAGTATTGCTTGGCAGTAGAACAAGAAGAGCAAGGAACATTCCAAGTGGCATGGTGGTTTTCCATATGGTTTGCAAATTTTGTCTGCAACTTCAGCCAGAAACATCATTCAGAATACTCCTCTTCTGAAAAATTTGCTGAAAAAACAGTCACTGAGAGATGTGACCCCTCATAATTTGTGGAATTATGACTAATTGAGCTGGTTTGTTTTTGTTGCTGTTGCTTTGGTTTTGGGTTTTTGGTTTTTTCCTGATGTGTACCTTAAATATTAAGGCTTACTGTGATGTCTACTTTGGTGTTTACTTTTGAGCTGATATTGTTTAAGGATAGCATAGATGTAAATATCTGTATAAAAATGTAATCTACAAACATAAATTGCAACTTCATCTCAAAAATGCTATAATTCTTTGAATTTCAAAGTCAAGAGGCAAAGTAATTTTAAATAAGTGTATTAATATGAAGTAGCACATTTTAAAATTTAACATGTGTTTTATGGGCTATAAGAAGCACATGTGATCTTGCAGAAAGATCAGATATTTTATATGTTGCTATGGTGATACTCTATTTCAGTAGTTGTTTGATGAATATACTTCCCATGTCTCAAATATTTTTATATATTATTTAGTAGTAACTAATTTTCCCTCTAAAATTAGTCTGAATGAGAGCCAAACTCACCATCTTACCACATCAAACAACTCAAATGAGTAATTCAGCTCTAAAATTATAGGCTAAAATCTCGACTTCACAGGGACCTAGTACTTAGACTATTTTTCTAGGACACAGTATTGTCAGATATTCCCTTCTGAGCTACAATATTTTGCAAAATTCTTTAAGTTTTTTCTACAAAGAAAAACCCCTGAAATTAAATTTGCAAAATTTTATTTGCTTTTCTATCTGCCTCTGTGGGTAATATTCATATTATTTTAATGTTTCCATAGTAGACCATGTCAGATTTTGAAAAAAGAAAGCGCTTACTCTTCAATATTTAAAATTGTGCCTGCACTGAAATCTGAAGGTAGTTTTCCTTCAGTTCTATTTTTGACTGAAGCAATTACTAAAAATTAGATTCCAAGGGGATTTTGGAAAAAGAACAAAGCCACCAAAAAAGTTCCAATAAAATGAGATAAGGAACTGAGGGAAAAACCCAATGCTTAAGTATTGATGTGCTGTAGAATAAAGAGTAAAATGAGTTTTTGAAACGTCTAAAGATAGTTGCTTTCTGTTCTCAAACAGCAATTTTTAACCAATCCCATGTTGTACATCTTCCTACATGTTGCTATATATTTGAGGTTAAATCAGTTTTCCCAAGAAGTACACTATAAAAGTGATGTCATGGAATACTTATAGTTTTAAAATTGGCAACTTATAGCCATTGGGAAAATAAAATTTTAGTCTATACCATTAATGGTTTATTTTGTTTTCATCTACTGCTACCTGTCTAATAAAATACAAGAGGTTTCATTCCATTTCTGCCTGGTGGAGCTGAATGGATTAGAGAGGACCATTAATCAGAACACAAAGATTAGAAAAAGTTTGCAATGAAGGGGACCTGTTGCTTTTATTAAATGCATGTTTATGACTGCAGAAAAATATTCTGGGTTTCAGGGATAATAATTTTCATATATCACTTTAAAAAGAGGCATTGTCAAGATATACAGACTGTGTAAAGCAGCAGGAGATGTTAGAGGAGCCACAACTTCATGGCTAACTGGAGTCTCTTGAGCAGTTGGAGAACTTGCTCAGTCAGAAATTGAGCCAAACCAAACTTTGCAGCTCCTCAACAAACTCTGCATGTCTAAATACTGGAGCTGACATTTCAGTCTACATCAGGCTGTGTGAAAAGATCCTGCAATGCAGCAGATGCCTGGAAGTGCAAAGTCAGAAAAGTAGTTTAAATAGCCCTAAATATTGTAGATCTGAATTTAGGTTATTCAAAACAATTTGATACAAGTCCCATTGAATGCATCAATTAGCGCCGTTTCAGACAGTCTTGATACAAGTACCTGTAATGTTGTCTGTCTCTAAAGGCAATGTGAAAAACCTATGTAGCTACAAAAAAAATTTAGAAAATCTTCAGTTCTCTATTTAGGCAAAAGTTCTAAAAAAATTATTACTTTTCCGTGAAACCATACACAGTCACAAATTCAATGATATTTAGACATCTACCTAAATTCTGTTCTTTGGAGTTATCATTTTTCTACAAAGTCAAGTAACTCCATGAAATCTTATTTGGTAAATGTAATGACAAATCAAGGTAGAACAGGAGCACAGAAGCAGCATTATGTTGTTCATAGCTGTTCATCACATATTAAAATTCCTGTCATATGGGTGAGGTCATTTCAGATCAGTCTTTTCTCAAAGTTTGCTGACATTCTTCACATGAATTTTAGTAAGGTAGCTGGCTGATAAAATTAGAGGCCAGCAAATTTTACTAGTGTGAGGGAGACAAGGAAGCAGCTGCATTTTGCAGAGGAACATGAAGAGTCAGAAAAGTCTGACAGCAGTAAAAAAAAAAAAATGGAATGGGAGAACGAAAGGAGGATAGTCTAGACAGGGCCAAGGCAGAACTGGGAAAGCTTATTTGACAGAGAAATTTTCTGAGTTACATAGGAATATGATTATTTTTATGGAACAAGGAAAGGTCATTGGGAAATATTGATTTAGATGCCCTCTGCATACCCCTCAGTTGGTCAGAGACTTAAAAGGTCTGTGAAAGGTTACTTGCCTCTGATTAAAATTTGAACAATAAGTTCAAGAGCCTGTGGAGGGCTTGAACCCCTATTTTCAGTGTAGAAGTTGTCAAAAATAGTAGAGTGCAGAGTGACAGACATTCCTTCACAGTATTAGTACATACAGAAAGCTAATTTATACAGTTTAGTTTATTTCCATTGCTGTACATGTGTTTCAAATGAAAAAAGAACCACCAGAGGGAAATAAATTCCAGGAGATGGTGACTATTTGAGAGAGGGTACTAAAAATGTCCTATAAATCTAACGTCATGTAACAGTTTAAAATGCTTTCCTTGCAACAGGTGCAATTTTTTTTGGTTAGGAAAAAATGTTGCACACTCATTCAGAAAATGTCTTCTCTTTTGAAAAGAACTTATTTTAAAAAAATTCTAAACTACTTCAAAATTTTATACCTGGTAATACTCCTACCAACTCTATCCTAACAATATTTATGTCTTATTAGCTGACTAATTTGCTCCTTTGTCATTATTTTCCTAGATCTCAAGTTGCACTTGCAAAGAAATAGAATCGTGGAATCATTAAGGTTGAAAAAGATCTCTAAGATCCTTGAGTACAACCATTAACTTAACACTGACACATCTGCCATTAAATCATGTCCTTAAGCACCACATTTACACTTTTTTTTAACATTTTCAGGGATGGTGATCCCATCACTTCCCTGAGTAGCCTCTTGCCATGCCTGTCCACCTTTTCAGAGAACAATTTTTTGCTAATATTTAATCTAAACCTCCACTGGCACAGCTTGAGGCCATTTCCACTTCTCCTAATGCTTGTTACCTGAGAGAAGAGTCTGACCCCCACCTTGCTAAATGTCCTTTCAGGCAGTTGTAGGGAGTATTAAGGTCCTCCCTCAGCTTCCTTTTCTCCAGATTAAACAACCCCAGCTCCCTCAAACTCAAGAGGTGCTAAACCTTATTTTTGGGTAATATTTTATCTTCATTTTTATATACTTTTGGTGCAAGGGCTTCTTGTTTGATTGTCACTTTAGTAATTTAGCATCATTTATAGAATTGTGTTACTTTAAGTAGCACTTTTCTCCTAGGAAACTGCAATACTAATCATGCTTGACAGTTAATTTAGGGACAAGAATTTATCTTTTGAATTTTTTTTTAAATAACAGAATCCAAATCACAGCAAGCCATATATGGCTCGAGATTTTCTCTGGCTTTCTCTCTTAAGGGCATTGGTGGAAACTGAATCAGTGTTATTTTATAGTGATATTGGAAACAAAATCCTTAATTTTTTCCTATGATGGGGATGTAAAAGCAAACAAAATAAAAATAAAGGTAAATGCATTTATTTAAAAAATAATTTCTGGAGCATTGAAGTTGGGACCATATTAGACTACAACATCTTTTATTTTTTTTGATTGACCTACAGAAAGATATTTCAAAATGAAGCTTATATTACTCATAAGAGAACATATTCATAGCATCATTGAGGTAATATGAAAGGGAAACTAGTAACTAGATCAAAGTCAAGTAGCTGCTGTGCCAGGAATGCTACTCACCATAATGACCACTATTATCCCATTTCACCTTTTGTCTACAGTCCTTTGTCCTATGTTTGCATTATAGTTTTGGATGAGAAACATCTTGTTTCTTGGGCTTGGGCTTTTTTAAGTACTGTGGGTAGCCCAACTGGCTGGCCATGTTCACTTCCCTAGCACTATACTGTAACACAATACAAATAATATATTTTAAATCAAAAGCAAATTTAAAGTTCTGGATTTACAGAAAAAAGTGCTCTAAGTGTTCTGATTTAGATACCAAATGTTTGAATCAGCACTAGAAGTTTCTATAATTTCCTAGAAGTTTTGCAGAATTTCTGTCTTTGTTTGTGATAATAAAAAACAACTTATAGAGAAAAGTCTCTTTTCTATGACCTTTGCTTAAAATATGATAAGTCCAATGAAATAATCAGGCAACTTGGAAATTTCAAAACAAAGTCTGGATACCTTGAAATAGACTATAAGAATGTTTAATTACATTTGTTCTTAGATTTAAAAGTTTTCTATTGCTAAATTATCCTCAGTAGTGCTGTTATTGACCTGTAAACTGGTTTGTGCAGATATGGAATGAAGTTATTTCAAATTCAGATATGCTCTGGTCTTCTTGGAATCTCACTGAAAGCACTCTTGAGAGCATTCCAATGCTGATATTCTTATGTGCTGAAACCAAGGTCCTTGCAATGGGCTGGGAGTGCTGATGTTTAGTACTCAATATCTCATTTCTATGTTTGCATGTTTTAAAAAAGCAATACATGAACCCCAAACAGGCTGTCTGCATGCTGGCCAAGGCACCTGGAGTATTTGGGGACTCTGGGCAAACAGATAATGGAGCTGTGCTAACCTAAGATAGCTGTAGGGTATGCAAGTCCCCAAATTATCCTGGACATGACATGGGAATTCTAGGCAACCAAAACCCTGATTGTCCTGGATTAGTGGCTGAAATCCCCATGGAATATCCTTAGGTATTTTGAGTGACATCAGGTGTCTGCTCAACCAGGCTGAGTTCTTCAGTGATGATGAAAATAAGACAGGGTGTTCAGGTATTAATGATATATTGGCCACTGTGCAAGCAGATAGCTCTTTTCTTTTGTAAATTGGGTAGTCTAGGCATGTGTACCTTTTTACATACTACTTAGTAGAACAGCATTTTCCCAGGAAGTTGAACAACATGCTTGAGTATAGAAGGGCATGTAATGAATTACTTTTCCTGCACGTGCTTGGTAGAATAAATATAGAAAGAAAATCATGGTAAACCTCAGCAATGAGATTATTATTCCACTTGTAATATATATCCCTGAATTGTAGTTTCTACTCCCAAAATTACTCAGTAATTTATCCATTGACGTTTATTTTCTTCTCCCCAAACAAAATAAATAAACAGTGCTAAGGATAATGCTCTGGACTTTGATCTTTCAGTTTTATTCCATCATGGAATTCAGCATCCCTGGCACTTCTTCCCATTATCTGAGAAAGTTTAATATCTGGCTGTGCACCAGCTCTGCTTCAAGAAGTGTCTTTAACACGAACAGATTATAGAAGATCTTGGGCTTCTTTTGTAGATCTCATTCAAGAAGAGGAGACTGATTTCAATAACTGCTTCTATAATGTATTTCCTTATTTCAGTTTAATTGGACGTAAAAAATTCCATCTATAAGTTTTAGGAAACTTAGAAAATTGTGTTAGAGATTTGTGGTTAACAGTTGAATTTTACTGTTTACACTAGAACAAATTCTTCTTTTCATTGACTCCCAGGCCCAAGAGAAGGAAGATGTATTCACCTAGAGTGTTATTCATTCTTTGAAGCATTCAAAATCCCAACAGTATGGAGACCAGTGAAGAAATTAATTCATATTCACTGATTACCTTCTCATCTCCAAAGGACTGAATCAGGAAAGCAAACTCAGCTCTAATTTCAAGCTGGGTCCTTGCTGTTGGTATCATCAAATGATGGAATGAGAGTGGAAACTTCAAGACGGTGCATGAGTTTTGTAGTTGAAAAAATTAAGAGGAGCAAAATGGAAGCAAGGTCACCAAGAAAAAAAATCAAACAAAAAAAATCATCTTACAAATCAATTATTTATTTTTAAACTTACATGTCATGTTTTTCCTTAGATATTGATTACTTGAGAATTTCAGCTTTCTTTAGAAACAAGAAACAAACTCTTTTTCACTCATGATTACAGAGAAACATTGAAGATATACAATCATAAAGGGCCAAATACTAGAGGGCAGGCCAGCTAATCTATGAAAAATGCTCTATCTCCATATAAACCTTATTTTACAATCTTAAATGATCACAACAAAAGCAATACTACACTTAAACTCAACATGTTTTTTTCAACAGCCACATGGTTTTGGCTTAGGAAACAGGCTAATTAGAACTGAAGATGTGAACCTTGTTTCTTTGGAATTGCTACCAACTGGCAAGGCTGATGAGCAGAGGGGTTTCTCTGGTACTGCCCCCTGTCCAGCTTCTTTTGAAAATGGTAGCAATAAGTGATCTCATTAGAACTGAAAGGGAAGAACTGAAACAAGTCTCTACTCAGAAAATTTGCAGTAGCACACTATGTCTTCCAAGCCATGACCCAAGTAGATGAATTTGAAAATTAAATGCTCCAGGTTAAGATTGCTCCACTCCCATCATTGCACAGATGACCTAATGTCTAAAAGTGGACCTTTCTGAAGGCCTAACTTGGCACATGGAGACTCTGGCAAGTGTTAGGTGTATTGCTCCTGTTAAATATTGACTATATCCAGTGTTTATATGGTGAGTGTTGAACACGAAGAAATGCCTCTCTCAATTTGTTTTGGAACAACTGAATCCCTGTTGTACAAACTCCAAAAAATAGTTGGTTGAAATAGCTTCCAAAAAAGCCCTAAATATATTTTTAATTAAGCCCAGGGCTGCTCACTAGAACACTGTGTTTTCTCTTCAAACTCTTTACCCTGCCAGTGCCTTTCTCCAGTGGCCAGGTTACAAACACATCCCTGCAAACTGAAGCCTATATTCAATGAAAAGACTCTTACAGTAAAAGTTTTCAAATGTTAGGAGAGGAAACTGCCTAGAAATGGTGGGTAAAAGGGTATGTCAAGAAAGTTAAAATTTATTATTTCTCTTCCCTTCACATATTTGTTCAGTTTTGGTAGGATCAGTGTTTTAATTATCCACTGTTTAGAGTATGAAATAAGAGACATTCAATGGATAAACATGATATTAAGTGAATAGAGCAATGCCTGAAACCTAGAATAACACTCTACTTTATTTACAAAGCCTGTTACAGCATTTATACCTTTGTAGTTGACATCTAGTGACAATATGTATCATTCCAGAATACATTAACTGAATACATTTCCAGTCATTCCTGCTTTGTTAACTGAAGCACAGTGATGTCCAAGACACTGAAGCCTCCTGAAACAGGTTTCAGTGAAATGAATGTATGGAATAGTTGATAAATGTCTATGTGAGAGGACCAAGGCCTATACAGTTTTCTGTGATTACACAGTTGGTTCTCCTCCCCTGATGGTGGTGGAAAATAACTAATAATGGAAAAGCATTTGAGAAGTCCTGTCATCTGACATTTGTGAATAATTGTAGAAGTCTCTGAAATTTATGTTTTGAAATGTTAAATATGACAGTACTGTCATACATGGCTCTTTAATGTCATGGTGATAATGTACTTGAACAAGTGTCAGGATTCCAAAAGGCATGTAGACTTTTCCTGGCCCTTAAATTCTTACAAAGACTGCTGCTATCCTTTTCTGAATCTGACTATTTTAAAACAAGTGTTTCACAGTTTGCCTTGGGGAATTTATCAGCAAACATGCATTATAGTAAGGATCAAATACCTAAGGCTGTCCTTTATATCTCTTATCAATTTTCTATGCTACCTAAGGAGTTCTTTATGAAGTTAAACTCATTAAATAAGGAAATTAAAACGATTGAGGCAGCCTGTTTTTAGAAGAAAAAGGTGGTGAAGGTAGGCAGACTTAATATGATTTGGAATAGGATGTGCCACACCATGGGATGGAATTTTAACCACTGTGTTTAGAGGTAGGCATTTGGTGCTGTTCAACTCTTTGTGGAAAGAATAAAGCTTTGAATATATATCCAGATAACTGTCATCACCTGTGGCTAGGGGCACTTGCCTACATTATGAAATCCAGATGTATCTACCTTTTCCATTTTAGAGAAGCACAATAATCTTGAGCTTTCAACATTGCATAAACACATCCTGGCCTCTGCATATGTTTCTTTCTAATCAGAAATTCAATTTGAGAAGCATTTTTATATAGAAAACAGTTTTTACGTTTGTCTTCCTGATGGACTAAAAAGAGTTCATGGCAAAACTAACAAGCTGTAATCCTTGTAATTGAAGATTTGCATATCAATACTTCTTCATTTTAATTTTATGCAGTCACTTTATAAGTTACCTATTTTAATTTACTTCTTTAATGGTAATTTAAGCTAATTTTCTGGTAATTTTAATGTTTTCTATTGGGTCAGCTTTAATTTTGCATCACTCATCACTACTTCTTCAAACTGTTAAGACCATTGCATCTTGCCATTTTCAAAGTCAATGATTGCTTTACTCTGCTTGAAAATAAAGTATGAAAATAATTCTGGCAGTACCACTTCATCATTCACATAACACAACTTTTCTTTTTCAGCTGAACATGATTTACCAAATTCTCTGGTTGATGTGCCTCTTAACACCACTTGACCAAGATACATTACAACAGTTTCATTTTGGGATTTGTCAACAAACAATATTTAAAAACATATGCAAGACCTGTTCCAAGCTAAGTGCTTTACTGGGTTTGCCTTTATTCTAAACTTAGAGAGCAAAACAAGCCCTTTCAAAGCTTGGCTTTGATACAGAGAAGTGTTCAGTGCTCCTGGGTAGGAGAGAGGAGAACACACTTGGTCTGGCAGCAGGGGCCGAAAGAGACTGATGAAGCTCTTCATCAGTCATCACTCATCTTCAACCCAGTTGCTAGGGTATGAAACAGGCTGAACTCACAACTTTTTTATTCCCTGATTATTTCTAATTATCAATTAAAATATAAACAATAAGAAATTATTTGCAGACTACACAGGCAGCATATTTAATATGATGCACATGGAGCCATAAAGCTTTACAAGAAAACGAAGTGTAAAAGCTGAAAGGCCGTATTGGAAGCCTGTATAAAATGCTTGAGTAGGAGTTAGAAATCTAAGATGAAATCTATAAATAGTGAAAAATGTAGCAAAATAATTTAGTTGAAATAGACACACAGAATATTTTAATGAATTGTCTCTGGGATGTGCAGTTTGTTTTCCTACCAATTCAAACAGTAGAACACTAGAAATTGCCTCACCAGATTTTGAAAACATACTTGTATTATCTTGAGGTTCTTAAGCAGTCATTTTAAGAGATTTTCAATTGATTTCAGCTTTAACAAAAAATACACATACGAGAAAAGTTAAATCTTTAAAGTCTGGTTAAACTCTTTCAAAACCTGCCTGGCCATTGAATAACTACTCAACATGTTTACCAGAGCTTTTTAAAAAATTTTCTTATGTTACCAAAAATATCCTGTATGGGCTTTTCAAGAATGCAAACCTCTGTTATATCAAGCATTAGGTTGACATCCAAGGCAACAAGAAATTTCTTTTTCATATTTTCTCAAAGAAATCTTCTCCCTTTTAGGTGCAGATGATGCATTTCAAAGAACTTAAGAAACACTTCTGAAATTTCACAAGTTTTGAAACTTTGGTAGCTCTAACAGATCTAAACAAAAGTAATACTTTTTCTTCAGGAGAGCCACTCTTTGCACAGTTTTTGTGATTGATCTCTTACAAGTTCTCTTTATACAGTCCTGTTCCCAAAGGGTTTTATTTTGTTTTTTTTCCTAGTCTTTTGTTCACTTTTTTTTGCTCAGTGATAAGACCAATCCCTCTCAGTTCAGGATACAGTTGCACTCCCGGGGTTGTAGAGTCTAGGTGTGGAACTCATGACTGGAATACCCTGCAGTAATACCCCCTTATCCAGCTCGTATTTCCTGTTTATGGAACAAATATTTCTTTACATTAACTAGGAAATATTTGATTTCCAGGGTTCCCTGGACTTTCTTGAACAGAGTGTAAGAAGGTTGAGATTTCCCAGTTCATGGGAGTTTTGTGATCTTGCAATTTGTATTAGATCAAACACCAGTTTCTGGAATCAAGTAATTTAAAATTAAAACAGTGGTGGATTATTAGACTTAAATTTGTCTGGCTGTAGCTTTTACTGTTGGTGTTTGCTCTTTACAAAAAGCTGAAAGTGATGCAGCCTTTAGAATTCCTACTGCTGTGCACAGAGATGTCAAATGCAGAACTAGGCTGCATATTTCCAAGTTGTGAGTGAACCATCAAAGCAATCATTTGCTGAATATTTGCATCTGCATACCTTTACTAAAATTATGCACATATCCTGTGAAATACTGTTCAGTTGACAGTATTCTGCTTTATGATACCCATGAGTCTGTTCCTTTTTTAGAATAAGTCCTGATAACAAACACCACATACAAGGTTCTAATTTTATATTAGAATGAAATGAGTGGGTGTTGTAAAGT
This sequence comes from Entomyzon cyanotis, assembly GCA_024500445.1. NCBI lineage: Eukaryota > Metazoa > Chordata > Aves > Passeriformes > Meliphagidae > Entomyzon > Entomyzon cyanotis. Next base: position 26,190,277 of record JAKEPQ010001009.1, on the reverse strand, counting down.
TTTCTAAGAGCCAACACACCCAGCTCATGTTTTCAAGATTCCCACTTGGGCTGCTTTGGGCTGCTGCAGTATGTGCCTGCTCTTTGGTACTGCATAATGGGACTCACTAACAATACTTGGGTTTGTACTATTGCTTCCATTTTGTAAAATTACAGCTCCTAGTATTGGTTAATTGCATGATATCCACTATCATTTTAAAATAAAAAAATAATTTAATAAAGAGTTGTGCTTCATGTAAACATAGAAAAGCTGAAAATGTAAAGCTAACGGTACCTAAATACTCAAAACTAGAAGGCAGAAGAAATTACAAGAAAATTACAGGTCTTATAAAAAAAACTGGGCTGTGATTTTCTTAGCCCCCCAATTTGTAGTTTGTTAGTAAATAGATTTGACAAGACAAATGTTCCTATTCTCACCTTTATTTCTGCTACAGAAGAACACATGTGTCCATTACATCTCCTTCCAGATAGCCTCTAACTGATTTGCAATGAAAAATACTCATGGGACTCCTATTTTTCTACTCAGAAAAGAGTATTTCATGTTGCTTCTTTTTGCTAGAATTTGAAAAGATATTTTTCCCTTAAAAACTATTTATTATCTATTATTTAGTTAAGTAGAAACATAATGTCCCCAGTTCTTCAAACAGAATATACTTGTTCCATCTCATGATAATCATGTCTGATTTTAGTACTCGACAGTTCTCCAGCCAGGAATGAGTCTAGAGAACTGCCCTCAAGTCATATAGGGACTCTGTAGTTCATAGGCTTATTTTCACATTAATAGATGGTACAACTCAATAAGCATAAATTTTAAGAAGGACACTGTGCTGATAACCCAAAATTTTGTTTTACGGGTAAGCTTACTTCAGTCTACCTCTTCTCCTGTGAACTGAATGCCCCTTAGTGGTTGGAGAGCATTTGATTTGCTCCTGGAGTGACACTCCAGTTTAATTTCATCTGAAAATAATCTACTTCCTTGTAATTTGTCTGCTCTGCAATGTGAACCAAAATATTGTAAACAACAACAACTGGGAAATTCAATCTGTATGGGGGGTATTTTTGATAAGAGCTGAAATGCTAATAGACAAACACTTGTGGCAGATTATAGGTATGGCTCAAGAGTACCTTGATTATGAGCTGATTTTAGAAGTTACTTGTTGCTAAAAGTTACATTTTACGTGGAAAAATATCCTAATACTGCAGTTCCTGAAAATCTTTTTTCTTAATTTTCAAAAATCCCCCTTCATTCTCCCAAATTCCAAATCATATGGCTCTCTGCGCATGAAAATTAGGGCATTTTTCTGAATTAGCCTTATGGCTTTTCTTTAGAATCCAAGGCACATTCCAGTATTTTGAGCAATGAATTAGAAGCATTTTTTGCACCCATTTCCATGACTAAGTTGTTTGCACAAAGATTCCAGCTCAATAAGAAATATCTGCCTCAGGTTTTTTTAATTTTGTATGGATGTGGGTATAATTCAGGAAACCGCACTTGTTACTTCCAGTTGTACAAATAGGCATGGCCTTTTGGGTTCATGTTTGAGCAAAATCCTATCCTTTTTGATCACAATCTCATCCATTAAAAACGTCTGTGAGGTTACCAAGGTAGACTTTGAACTATTTTTAAACTGTACACTTCTAATACTGCTTTTAATTCTGCAGTTTTCAGGTGTTTTGCAAATGTTACAGTACAATACATAAATAAATAAATAAATAGATGTTTAATGTCCCATAAGTGGTGGAATTAGTGGAATTCTGCCCCCAGAAGCATAAAGACCATTTGGGCAGGGGACTAACTGTGGCTACTACTCAATGTAAAGAAATGAAATCAGCTGAAAAACATGGCAACACCTCTATAGAAACCGATGATCAGTAAATGTGCATTTTTTGAGAGGCGGTACTTCTAATTTCTTTAGGAAAAGCCATCCAAGGACTCAAATATCTGGAGAAATTTTATAAGACTTGAGAAAATGCAAATAAGTGGACTATTTAGAGATGGACATTAAAGCAGCCCTAAATGCATTGCCCAGTTTGGTGCTATGGACTTGTTCTGACTGCTGTTTTAGTGTTTTGTGCTGACTTCTTCCCCCCACTCTGGATCATCTACAACACACAGTCCCCATGTCTTCTTGAGTTAGAATGAGTATATAATTTCTGGAGTTTTCATGGAAGCAGGGAGGTTCAAAGCAAAGCCCACCTCACATCCCCTCTCCTGCTCACCACTGGTAGCAATCTATTCCCCAGAAAAATGCTGCAGGGTCACTGGTGGATGGGCAACATGTTGGATAGGACAACCTGCTCCTAGAGGAATAGGAGAAAAGGACAAGTCCCAGAGATACCTTGCATTTTCATCATGTGCCCTGGGGTGTGATCCCCTGGGGCCACGGAGGTTTCTCCTTGTTCCATGAGATAGGGACAACCAACAAAACAGAGCTCGATTTAAAAAGAGGCACAGACTTTTCAGCCTTGTGCAAAGCCATGATGGCATCACAGCCCTCTGTGAGATCAAAATATTTTTATTTGGTATACAGATTGTGGAACACATATATCTATGCACCCTTACTTCTCCAGATGGGGACTTGATTAAAGGTTTTTTTTCTGAGTGAAAAAAAGTCTTTGATACTTAAAGACAGAATGCAAGAGTGTCTGTCACTTATACTTTTAAAAGTGTATATGATAACAGTGAAACAATTGTATTCTATTTATGCTACCATTTCTCATACTTATGCTGGACTAAATAAATTACTGTCAACTTCAAGCATGCAAAAATCATGACTCAGGTCTTCATAAATGCCATGAACTTCAAGGGATATATTTTCTTCCCCTTATGTTTGTGAGCCATCAGAGATCACATTTTTAAACTTTTCTCCATAAGTAAAAGAAAAGGAATTATATATTGTTTTGAATTTAAATGGTTTAACTCAACCCTTCCCACCACCAAATAATGTGACACGATGAAATCTTGAGAGTTTGCAGTACTTTAAGGAACTGTAGTTTTCCAGTACCCCAGACTTGTTTCCACTATAATGTTCTATGCTGAATAAAATTGTGGGGCTGTTGCAAAACATAGCTTCTATTTTATCAGCCTTCCCTTTTGCTGCCTTGCAGATGGGAAAATATGTTGGTGCATCATTCAGAATAAAAATTGTAAATCCAGTATTCAGGAACCTGGGGGGGAACTGTGATGTGCTCTGACCCAAACCAAAGAAATGTCTGGAAATTAGCCTCAAGCTTCCATGTCAGATCTCCCCGAGCTTTTCTAGGAGCCTAATCCTGGCTGCCACTTTCTACTTACATCCTGAGTTCTGGGAGGCAAGTGAATGGTAAGGATCTTTCTCTTTATTTCCACAGGCAGAAAACAAGAATAAAGACCCCAGCTTGAGAAACATAACTGAGGCATATGTCCAAGAAAGAAAATACATAATGTAACTGAGAGAAATCTTATTTAAAATTTTGTATTATTATTAGTCATTCAAATGTTTAAGAATTCTAAACTTCTGGCACATTTTGTCAACTTCTATTTTGAAAGAAAGAGAATACTAGCATTGTTTACAGCTTGTTTTACTCAAATCCCAGTGGGTAGAGTACTGTGTTTTTTTATAGTTGCTCTCACAGGTCAAAGCCCCATCTCAGTTTTAATTTTGCATATGACACAAAGTGAAATCAGCATTTCTTAATCATTTTTGAAAAACGTTGCATGAAAAGCTAAGTGTTAGATCGATGGAGTTCCCATCATCAAAACCAACTTTTCATTAACCTTTTCCTTAATCAGTTTCATAAAGGGCATCCATTCTTATTCACAATTTTTTATTTTATTTCACAAGGATTTGTGACAAGAAGTTTTTTGGCTTCAGGCCATGAAAGAGTACACTCCAAATTTTGCCTTCAGGACTGTTTTTTTAGTCTCTTCCTCCCTGAAATAAATCAGCAGTGATTGACACTATTTTGGATTCCAATGTGGATTTCTCATTTGAGTTACTGCAGACTTGTGGGTCTGTATTAAAAAGCTGATACCAGCAATTATTTATGGTATCAAGGATTAGTTGTGCTTGGTCATCTCAAAGTAAGTGAAAAGCCCTACTTTGGTTCTACACCTTTAGCATTTGTAGGCAAAAGAACAGTGTGTGTGCACCTCACTAACAGGATGAGAGGAAATGGCCCCAAGTTGCACCAGGGGAGGTTTAGATAGATATTAGGAAAGATTTCTTCACAAAAAGGCTTATCAAGAATTGCAGCAGACTGCCCAGGGAAGTGGTGGAGTCACTGTCCCTGGAACTGTTGAAAAAACCATGTGGATATGGCACTTGAGGACATGATTAGCAGTAAGCATGGTGGTTGTGTGTCGCTGGTGATAGTGGAAGCTTTGGACAAAGTTATTAGAGAAGCTCTGCTGTAGAGCCATGAGGTGCAGAAATGACCACTTGTGTTCTAAACTCTTTCTCAGAGAGGAGCCTGTTCAAAGAAATATGAGAATAAAGTAACTTCAGTAGTTTTAGAGTATTTAGAACACTTCTGAACACAAACCTTTTAAAAAAGACTGAATCTTCAGAAAACAATATCTTCTACAGTATATTGTGTCTAGTTGTATTGCTCATCATCATATAGGTCAGCTACTTTGTTGCATGTCTATGAACTTGCAGAAAGTGTGTGTCCCATAAGGATGTAACATTTGAATCTTGCGTATGCAGCATAGATTGTGAAAAACTGCACAGCAAAGTGAATTGGACTTTAAACACATGAATAGGTCTGCTTGAAATATCAGCTGTCAGACTTGGTTTGCCAAAGTTTAAATGTTACAGTAGATCAGTTTGCTGAGAGATTGGCTCAGTTATGGCTAATATTACCAGTTTTAAAGAGCATCCTACCACAAAAATCTTATCAAGGAAAAAGAAGTTTTTTAAATTTTGTCACTCTGAAGTCTTCATATGTTGATGTGAGGCTCATGTGCCCTGGCTCTTTGTCTACATTTGTGCATTTTCAGCAGTCAAGATGCCATAAGAGAGCCAGTCCATGGCATAGGATGGACCATGGTGTTGTGCTTCTACTGGAAAGAGTATTTAGTAATGCTCCTTTAAGACTTTACAATCTACTGGTTTGATATGGGAAGCAGGTAATCAGGCAATTCTGTAATGGTCCAGTATATTTCAAAGTTATTCAGATTTACAATTTAAGCATCTTTTATTTAACAATCCATTAAAAACATGTTGTTTTTACTTCAGCAGTACTGAGACTCCCAGGCAGATGCTTTCAATCTATTTTGGGATACACAGTCAAAACATCATCTCTGCCATAAACAGAAACATATTTGCAGTCCTTAATTATTCTGTTAATGAGGAAACCTATAATTTCTTTCAAATTAAGCATGCCAAATATAGATCCAAGATGAAAATGAATATATGCAGAAAAGGAAATCATGCTAAAAATAAATGTTACTACTAATGATTTGCTGAATCACCAAAAATGCTATGTGTTAATTCACAGTGTAATGTGTAGATATTAATACTTTTATCTGTCAGTCAGCAGTCACATTCTGCTGTGAATTTTATGTGTAATCTGTGGCTGAATACAAGCACTGACAGCCGGATAGTTTTCTGAACTATAGATAATTGCAATAGTTTACCTAATCAGACTTGATATTTTAAATATCTGCTTGATAAAATTGCTGTGGTTGTCCAGCTACTGCTTTCAGATACTGTTTCACTGGGATCAAAAGTTGAGGGACAAATGAAAGAAACAAGCATCTACTTTGAAACAATTAATTTAGGAGTTGCTTCAAGTTCCTGCAACTCTGTACTAAAATTTTTAGGCTATCATGAGTGGCATTTCATTCACATGAGGTCTCATAAACTGCATTTGAATAACCTTTTCCACCTTAAGAAACTGAAGAAGGATGGCATTATCAGAGTTACTTAGCCTATCTTACACAAGAAAAACATTATCTAAGAAAACATAGTTTATAAAAATGAAATAATATGGTATTCAAGCCTGTTATCGACCAGAATTTACTTGTGATTAAGAAATCTCCTGAGTTCTCCAAATGGATTTAGCTACCCCTGTTGATATATAACTCTTTGTATTCTGAGTAACTCTTCTCACATTTGGCACACTGAGTGCTGCTAAATATAGGCAGTTTGCAGGGACTAAGTTCTTCTCAGTTTCCAGAGAGAGTTTTGAAACAGATGTGTATATTGGACTGTTGTGGTTGGAGCCCAGTTGGAAATTAAGCACCATGCACTGCTCAGTCAACCCTCTTTCTCTACCCCCACCTTGGTGGGATGGGGAGGAGAATCAAAATAAAACGTGTATGTTGAGACACATAATAAATGAAAATAAAGTAAAATACAGTAATAATAGTAAGTTATAATAATAATGAAAATAAAAAGGGAAAACCAAGTAATGCACCATGCAATTGCTTACCACCCACTGACTGATGCCAAGCCCCCTTACTGAACCCAGATTGGCTCCCCTTCTGTGTAACTCCCCACAATTTATATACTGGGCAGGATCTTCTATGGTGTGTAATACCCTTTTGGTCAGTTTAGGTCACCTGTCTCAGCAGCACTGCCTCCCTATTTCCTTTGTGTACCTCCTCACTGGCAGAGCATGTGACTTAAAAGAAACATGACTTAGCAAAAAACCAAAACATCAGAGTGTTGTCAACACCATTCTCATTCTGATTCCAAAACATAGCACTGTAAGAGCTACTGTGAAGAAATTAATTCTACCCTAGTTGAAACAAGGATAGGACTGACAGCTGTATAATTTTTAGAGGTTTTAAGTAGCTTAAACCAGTTATAAATCTGTTAGTAATTTAGAATTTTAAAATGCACCTGTAATATATTTGTGCTGGTAGCATTGATTAGAAAAAAGAAGGAGAAGTAACTTCAGGTTAGGAGAGAGGTAATTAGGGTTATGGAAGCCCTCAGAATACATCTTAAGGGGGAAAAAAAACCATAAAAGCAACTAAAACTTCATTGCTTTGATTTCAGATTTTTTTGAGGGTTTAGACCATAGTCTGATGAAAATTTGGAGTTACAGAGAAACTAACAAAGTAAGATGAGATTCAATGAAAAAAACAATGGGATTGCTGAGGCTAACTTGTATCAAACAGAAAGAATTGATTTTCCTAAAAAAAGAAACGGCATTTTGGTGTATTACCCATGGAAACTGTTGATAAGGATAGGTTCATTCAAGGAAAAAATAACATTATAAATATAAGGGAATGGACAAAGTTGAAGCAACAGTGGGTCATACAGAAATGTTACTGTTTTGAACTAAATTGCTAAATGAATTTGGGGATTGGGATCTGATCTGTTTGCAGTATGAGGGTATTAATGCCATTGTAGGTAGGATGGTGAAAATGTTATGAAAGTCTCTGGGTAACACTGTTCTGCTGACTTGAAGAAAGATAATCTCAGAACAGGTTCTCACCTGAAGACTTCCCCTGTAATTGGGTTACAGAGGGAGTGTTTCATACAAATGGGAACCACAAGAGCTTGACTTGCTTGGTTCAACAAATTGAAACTGGAAGACATTATTTAAGTACTCACTGTGTGCATGCAAAGGGAGAGGTATTTAACCTGAAAAAATGAATCATGACAGAGTGGAAGCATATTGGTATTGGCTGGCTATGATTAATAGAATATCTGTAAAATTATAAAAAGGAAGTCTTGAAGCAGCTTTCCAACAGAATGTTTTTTGTCAAACATCAAGATTATTTTAAAGACAATATGAGCACTATTTGAGGTGTGATGTGATATGAAGGCTGGCTAAAGCTTTCCCCAAATGGCCTCTCAGTACCCTGTACCTAATATGTTAACTGCATGAATTCATTTACCTTCTAAAGCTATTCCTTCTAGTCTTATCCTGTAGATTTATGAAGTTTATGTAGACTGAAGTTTATGACTAATAGTAGTATGTGATACTCAATGGTTCAGTACAGTGATGAAGGGAGTTGGGTCTCAAAGTATGTCTTTTTTATTATTAGCTGTTTCAGTTAATCTCATAAGAAATAACACATCTCTGTACTAACTTTTCCCCTCCTACCTAAACTCAAGGATTGCAAAACCTATTTATAGAAATATATGTTTATTCTGCAGTTGTATTTTGCAGCATAAGAAAACCTACATAGCTAATGGTCATGCCATGATTTGTTTTGTCACTAAATGAAAATTCATTCTGTAGTGCCCTCAATCTGGTGAAAGGCATGAACACTAAGCACATTTCAAATTTTTCAAAAATATATTTAGCTATGGTGCACTACTTACTGTAATTAATGCTCTTCTGCCAGTGTGGAAATCCCCAAGTTCCTCCAAGATAACACTAAATGTTTCTAATTCTGTCTGGCACTGCAATAGTATTTTTTGAGCCTGAGATCTAATTAAAATATGTGTGCTCTTTGATATGAAGCAGATCAAAGTTAAATTTGGTATTCTTAGCATCCAGCTTTTTTTCTCTCTCCGAATGCACCCTTCTACTGTCTGAAAGTCTTTTGCAGAAGTTCAGCAGACTGTTACCTTCTCTGTTTGAAGATTTTTTTTTCCTGCATCATTTGAAATCTGTGACACTCTGATAGGCTCAGTGGAATAGATAATATGTGTGCACTGGGATTTATGCATAGATAGAGTAAGAAACAGGATGAAGCATATCTGCAACTAATTTAAATCAGCAGTAAAACATCGGAGTTTGAGTGATTAATAACTGCTGGGACTATTGCCTAATGGTTTTTACAGAGGAAAACGCATGCACACTGATAAGCAATCTTTTCCATTTAGAAGGACTGAATAAAGGATAATATAGGTGAACGTGTGCTTATATAACCTGAGATACTCAATCTTTACTACTAGCAGCTGGATGAAGTATTCAGACATAAATTTTCAAAGCATCCAACTGTGGGAAATGCTGTCCTTTGCCTGAAATTCTACTTCAGCCCTCAGTACAGTTGAAAATATTGATGCTTCAATGAATCAAGATCTCTTTTTGCTTATCATGGCTAGTAGATACGATCTGTATTAGACATTGCTCAGGCATTGTGAAAGATGTTTTCCACCTAGTTTAAAATAGAGTAGAAGTACAGGCAGATAGGGAAATTTTTGTATTTTACTGTTCATTTCAATGAGTTTTCCCAAAGTACCTGTCAAAGGAGGGCAATCTGATTAAAAGAAAAAGTTAATTAATTAAAATGTTTATGTCTTGGACATCAGATATGAAGAGAAGATAAAGATGGTATACATACTAAATTCTTCTGTTCCCAGTTTTCCTATTGCTAACTTAGACATCTAGCATGAAGTGATACTCCCTAGCATATGGTGTCATGGTACTTTGAACATGGTTTCAGTTTCAAGAGCAGTAGAATCCCAGGTGTGTGCTTCTTGTTTGCAGAAATAAAACCACATGAGAAGATCCCGTGTCCCAGATTATTCTGTGGTAGGGCTAGAGATTAATATTTTGCTCTTGTCAGGGGTGTTATTCCTACAGACCTTTTCACGTAGAAAGTACAATTAGTTCTGATGTGGTCGTAAGTTTCAGAGTCTCCATGTATTAATGAATCTGCCTCCTTTCTTCTTACCCTTTTCTCGACCACCTCATCCCTGAGAAAAAGCCTTTCCAGGAGCCAGACTCCACCATTCATCAGCCTTTAGAGACATACCAACAGTCGGACAAGGCCGGATTTGCCAGACTGCCTGAGGCCAACTCCATGTTGTCTACATAAAAACAGTGAATTTGTAGCAGTTTTGCATGCTTGGTCGCATTTGTTGTACGAGTTCCCTGCCTCTTTTACTCTAAAGCCTAGGGACAATTACTTTCTTCTGTGTTGCAGATTCAATTATAAATGATGCAAAGCCAGAGACTAAACCATTTTGAAGAGATAGTTAATTATAAGGTGGTAATTACCTGGTAGCAGAACCTGAGCTTAGATGATATATTGCTGCCAAAGTAATTAACTTGGTGGAAGTGAGAACCACTACAACTACACTACAGAAACTTGGTGCCAAGTTCTCCATGGCTCTTACAAAAAACATCATTCAAAGAAACCCAGTGTCTTCTTTCCACACAGTGTAATTGTGTTAGTTTGAAAACAAACCAGTGGGAGATCACAAGTCAGGATTAAAATTTAGTAGCAAAATTAAAAATAAGTGTAATAATACAAGGAAAAAGCACTGACAAAGTCAGATACAACCTGACACCCTGTTGGGGTGGTGGTAGCAGTTCAAGTGAAGTAGTTCAGTTGAAACAGTAATCCTGTTGGTCTGATCTCCTCCTGAAGGTCCACTGGTAACTCTTATCCTCTGGGAATCCAGCAGACAGGGCTGAGTTAGCCAGCTCCAAGGCCACCTTATATCCAGGTGGGAATGCTTGGCTCCTCCCTCCTGGGTGGAGCATCTCACAGTAGGATGAGATAATTCCATGAGTCATGCAATGGTTTCTTGATGGCCAATTAACAGTTATCAAGGGTGAGCCATAGCAGGAGATAACAGCTAATGCCCCACAGCTGGTGGTAATAGAATACTAAACACATCTGTATTGTAACCTAGGACAGTAATTTATGTGAAAACACTCAGAACAGAGACTAAAGGCTCACAGAGATACTTTTTAAGACTGCTCTCGTATTCAGGAATTGGACTTTGTTTTTAATTTTTTCCTTCAGCAGCAATGTACGCACTCTGAAGAGAATTGGAAAGAGAAGCGTGGCTTGTGGCTAATGAATTAATTATTCAGGGGTGCAGATGGGGGTATAAGTAGACCCTATTGGAGCTGTAGCAAAGCAACTTTTTCTTTTTGACTATCTGAGGCTCATAGGTGCTCGGTAAAATGCCACTCATAATTTGCTTTAGCAAGAAATCAGTCTAGCTTCAACGCTTTTAGTCTTGTGTCTAAAAGGCATAAGAATTTAGACTGAGGTGATTACATCTGAGAGAATACCAAATCCACCCATAAACCCTGACAGCTGTAGACATGTTAGGTCCACATGACTGTACAGACTATTCAGGATTATTTGTTGGCTTGCTTTACATTGGCTCTAAAGACTCACACAAATATTTGTAGCATGTTGAGTCATTGCCTATTTCATCACATAATAAATCAACGACAAATCAGTGTAGTTCTGAGAATAATGTGGACAGTGAGGGGTTGGTATTTGTTTTGGTTTGGGTTTGTTTGCTTAGCTGGGGGTTTTTATTTTTTGTAGGGGCTTTTTTTTCTCCCTAAGAAATGTTTCACACTGAGGTGGAATACGAGATTTGTTCATTTCTTGAATTCCTCGTCATAACTTGACAGTGGCAGAGTAAGATTCTTCTTATCTTTCTCTATTGTTGTTGATGGAAGAAATCACCTTTAGAATGCAAAGCAAGTTTATGTCTTTCATATCCTACTTTCTCTCCAACTGCTAATGTAGTGTCAATTATGCGTGTTTGTTACATGAGTTTTGGTTTACTGAGAGCAATTTTGCTGGGGAAATAATATTAATGAGGTTACCAGTCTTTTCCAAATACAACTTCTCTCTCTCTATATCTGCACATTTTATTTGACAGTATTTGAGTGCAGCATGACAAGTACTTTCTGCATTTTTACTGAAATCTACTGTCCACTCCCCATCAACTCCAAAATTATATTTGCACCATTTTTGTGGAACATAAAGGATGGTTACCCACATAAAAAACTTAATCTTTCTTAACAAGAAACCCAAATATCCTACAATCTAGCATGTAATTAAACTTCAGATTTAGTCTCTCTGGGCTTTCAAGCACTCAAAAATATGAAAGAAGTCCTCTTTTGCCAGATTGTTCTACAGAACCAATCCCTAAAGAGTGACATAGATATAAACCTCTTCAGATGATAATTGATGTGTGTTCGCACTAATGAGAATAGAAAATAGTATCTGTAAAACCAGAAATTTTACTATTCTTACATATTTCATCTTCCTAAACAGAAATAATGTATTTGGAAAACTAAGTAGTGTTGCCAAACTCTAGTCTGAATATTGGCATACCATACAACTCCAACTGTTTTTAATCCTGCTTAGACTTTCTACAGTTTTGTTTCAAAAACCTCAAAGGTATTACTAAAGCAAAGTTTAATCACGGTGCTAAAGAAGGGCTGAAACAAAAGTCCTCTTTTTAACTTGAAATGTAAGCTAATAATGAAAGCTGAGTAAATAATTAAGGACAAAGAACAATAGCAAACCTGTATCACCACACAGGAGTAATGTTGTAACTCATATTTTGTTTTCTGGGGGCTCATTCTAACCACATTTAAATCAGCCCAACTCAGTTTCTCTATGGCTGCTTCTCAGTTATACAAATAGAGGGATAGAGAGCCAAAGAAATTTACACGGGCTCCAGAAGGACTTGATCAAATATATTTTCTTGAATTTTGCTTGTGGTGCTGTGATCTTGGCCTTCCTTTGCTTCACAGGTTGAGTCATTTTACCTGTAGTCTTAATTTTTAATTCATAATGTGATGAAAACTTTGATCACCACCCCCTCATAAATACCAGTTTACATAATTTATTTTTTATTTGTGCTTTACGTAGATAATTTAACACTATTTTTATTAATGAATATAATGAATATAATGAATATAATGAAGAATATAATGAATTATTTTTTTTAATTGATGCTACTAAAAATATCAAGTTGTGATATTCTGGGGTCATTCTGTGTCTTCAATAGAAAGATTTAAGAATTCTATGAGAACCCAATCTATAAAAACTTTCTCTCAAAAGTAATGAACTAAATTCTTCTCTTTTATTCCCCCTATCAATTATGGATTATTTTTATTGAGGACACACACTTCAAGATAATTCAAATTTTGAAGAAAAAATTATTTGTCTTGGAGGATAAGCTTATATCTTGCAGAATGAAAGTTTAAGTAAGGCAGAGGTGTTTGCCTTCTGATTGTTTAGAATAATTAAATTTAAAGAGGTGACCTTTCAGAATAGTGTTCCTTGCAAATAGTATAATATTCAGTTTGGTAGTGGAAAGTTACACAAATTACTGTGTGAAACAAAAAGTACAGATTAACATAGATCGTCAGGATCCATAATTAATGCAGCCTGTAATTTGCCTCTCTATCTGTAATAGAAAGTGTATCTATATGACATTGTGTAAAAGAAGAATAGGATATCATAACAAGTTGCTATCTCCTTTCTCTTGAAGGCTACCTATTTTAATTTATGCTATAACCAAATATAGTTCAATAATTTCTTCAATCTTGGATGGTCTATAGCTCCTGGCATTCTAAATGTTGCAATAGATCTCATGGTGCTTGCTAATTAGTGATTACTGAGTTTTAGCCAAAGTTTGAACTTCTAATATCCTACATGTTTTTTAATGATCTTCCTTGGGACCTGGGTTTAGAAAATCAGCCAGTTCCTAAACACTATTTATTGGCTGCCCCTCTGTTTTTTCATTTTTACTAATAGCTCACAAACAGAGGTCCTCTAGTCATTATCCCATATAAATCCAGAAAATCACCTCAAACAGATGCTATTTCTCAGGTGTCTAAAGAATGTGAAATTGAAGCTGTGTCCTTTTCTTGCATTTTTAGCCTCAAGTTTGCTAAATAGATATATGTATAAAGGTTTTGTTGCCCCTGTTTATGAAGAGAAGTTGATGAATTGCTGTAAAACCATATTAGCGAATGAGATGAGGGGGGAAAAGAGGCTGATAGGTCTGACTCTATAATTTTTCTTTAGACTAGAATTGAATCTGGCAAAACGTCTTCTCTGTGACAGATGTTTGATATCAGGGATTGTAAAAGTAGCATGGTTCCCATGTCTGAATTCCTGACGCAAGATCACCTTTGGCTTTGGTCATCATATCTCTCATCCATCAGCTGGAGTAAAAGTCTCAAACCACTGTGAGCTTCTGTCAGTCCACAGGTACACATTCTGCTGAGGGAGTACTGATGCTTTTCCCTGCAATGCTCATGCCAGGGACTCATTGAGAATTTGTATGGATCTATTTTATGTACATGAAAACCCCATCATATTTCTACATTTCAAGATAGAGAAAATATTTTTGTAGCTCCCTGGAGCCTTGAAAGCCAGTGATTGCTGTTGCAAGCAGGGCTGCCACAATGGTTATGTGCAGACAGTGTGTGGGAGAATGACTTCATGAAGCAATTGTCTTGTTTCTATTAATAAAATATACACCTACTGAGCAAGGAAACACATTTTCAGTGAAAAAGAGTATTTGTAAGTCCATGGAAAGTTTGTGATGCAGACACCTGACTCCTTTCTACTCCCAGATAATAGATATAACGTACCTGAATCTGCTGCAAGAAATATATTTCAGAAGCAGAGAAAACTATGTACCTATGTTAAATACAGGAATTACAGGCTGAGGAATTACAGGCTGATTTAATCAGAGTGTATGAGTATTTCATGCTGAAAACATCTGCGTGGATCAAGCCCTTTGAAGGGGACCTTGAACTGGCCAGAGCATGGAGGCAAAATTGCCTGAGCTCCTACGAGGTGAGGCAAGTCCCAGAGACAGTAAAATGCTCTGTCCAGAAAGCAACCTTTCAAGAGAGCAAAAGCTGGACAAAATAACTTTTACAAGCTAACGGAAAAATCTCTTAGAATTAGATATATCATATTTAGACAGTCAATTGCATGCAAAAAAAGACAAGTAACTCCAAACAATTTCATAACTGAAATATTTATAACAAAATTATAATAAACTCATAAGCATGAGGTCCAAATGAATATTAATTCTGATAGAAAGACACTTCTGAAGAGTGGGGTTGTTTTAGTGTTTGTGTCTGACAAGGCTTATGGTCTACTTTTTGTTTTGGTTGTCGTCTCACTTGCAAGGCATATATTTCCAGGCAGCCTGTTGGTACTCTGTGCACTTAGCATGAAAAACAACAAAGGATGGGAAATATATTGGTCGCTTAGAAAATTAAAACCCACTTCTTTTAATCATCTTCCTTGAAGTTTCAATATTTTGATTTTTTCATTATTTCAATACAGGTGCAATTTTTTTCTTAGCTATTGACTGCTAGTAAGCCTGCTGCTGAGTCTGTTAGCTCATACTTTAACTTTCAGTCCACAGTTATCTCATGAGTAATTAGATGGACCAGTAAATAATAAGATTTATGGCATAAATTTTCAAGAAAAATATAAGGATATCCCCCTTTGGAATTAATCTCAATGGGGGTGAGCAAAGCATTCCCTCTAGTCTGTGTCTGTACTACAGCTCCTGGTAGCCAGAGTTTCTGGTAGAGCCTCTGTTGCTATGGCACTCTTGTACTTTCACTTCTGCTTTCACTATGTCCTTTCACTGCTTCCTCCAGCCCACCTAGCAGGTCTCTTGCTTTTTGAGCTACTATTGGTAATTTTCTGTATAATTTTCACCTCTGGTCTGTAAGAAACAAAGCTTACACCCACTTGAGTCATTACCTGTGAAGATAAAAGACACCAGGACTAACGCTATAGTTAAGGGTCATAATAAAAGGGAAGTCCACATTCAAAGTGGTGGTCTGTACATTTTAGGTTTTATAACGAAAAAAAGCAGCGAACTTGGCATTTCTTAGAGCAGTATATCAGAGGTGTTTTTCACATGTACAGAGATTTCTCCATTACAGTTCACCACCATATGTGCAGCTCTTTTAAAGTACTATATTCTATTGATTCTTGAGGGGTTTACTGTACACTCCCTTGGAAAAAAAGAAGTGTTGCAGTAATTGATGGCAGATGATTATATCTAGAAAAATTACATGCTCAAGGTAGTTATTTTAACCATGTTTCTTGGGCAATAGCACAGTGAAATTTTATTCATCGTGTGACTGGGAACACAAGGACAAATCTTCTATAAATCCACTGTATAAATCATCTATATCTAGATCTATAAATATTCCATGGCTTTTAAAATACTACCTTCCTGGCTAGGTCATGTAAACTAAAGAGGAGCATTCAGGAAAGTTAAAAGCTCTGCATGTTGAGCTGGAAAATAATTACAAATTTCCACATATTTATCTTAATGTGTAGCAATGTGAACTATTTGATATTACATTTGAGGTAGTAAATAAGCAAAAATTAGTTTCTATCTCATGATACAATCTTGTACCCAGTGGCATGATTCAATGTTCTGAAAAGGGATGCAAGTTAGTGTCTCACATTCCAGGCTGAGAAAAAAGAAAAATTTTCTGTACAAATAGAAGTCTAGAATGCAACTGTATAAGATTTCACTGATTAAAAATGTGAAAAAAACCCAAGAATAACCTGACCTGCAGGCCAAAAACTAAAGACAAAACAAACCTTCAAAATTACACAATAATAATAATAATATAGTTAACATTAGGCATAGACAATAAAAAAGGATGGGAGAAGAGAAAGAAAGGATAAAAGACAGCAATTATTTTGCTTTTTGTGCTATTTTGTATATTGAAAGAAGAATCACTACTAAGGAAAATATCTGCCAAGAAAAATGCATTGGACCATGAGAATGGGGCTTTTTCTCTCTAAATTCAGTATCGAAAAATCTTATTTACTTGATGCATGTTTTTATTTGTTCTCAAGATACTTTCTTTTTTTAAGCACATTGTTACCTAGTCTTAGAATTTCTTGTTATTTCTTAACTAGTCTCTGCCTGTGTTCCCGCCAACAAGCAACAAATAAAAATGATTGTGTAATTTATTATGTTTTCCAACTGAATGCTTGAATGAAAAATGGCTGAATTTTAATCCTGAGAACTGTTATTGTATCTAGGTCTAGTTTCTCTTACGGTAAAAATCTAAGAGGCACCTAGATACATCCTGTTGCAGCTGAAATCAGTTTTGCTCATTTAGAAGTGTTACTGAATAAATACCCCTTTCCAGAGCATTACAGAAATAATATTTTTCACTTGTCTTTATGAAATAAGAAATGTGCAGTTTCACTGCTGTGTCTTCAAAATCCTTGTAGCTGCAAGCAGACAAAACAGTACCACTGCTTTTGAACTCACCTGTTTTCCTTAGGTATCCTCTAGTTGTTACTTTTGATCTCTTACGGATAGTCAAAGGTTTCTTGTTTAGTATTGAGGTGTACATTCTGGTGCTGCAGAATTTGATGTCATTTGTGGGATGTAGGGCCATGTACACTCTCCACTGCTTGACAGAAGGGTCTGAAAATCATTGAGTTTTCAGCTCTCAAATGCTAAAATTTCTTTTCTGGGAATATCTAGGAAAGGGTGGATTAGCATACAAAAGAATATGTAAAATGCATGAGGAATTTAAATGCCTTAATACATCATTCATAATGAAAACTAATACCATTCTTAATGCTGAGGTGATGCAAAACTTAATTTAGTTTATGGCAAATCAAAATCAGAGTAGGATAATAAGAAATAAGAACTAATCTAAACCTCACTACTTCCCACCCCTCTCTTCTCCCTAAGCCCAACTTCACTCATAAATTGTCTACCTCCTCTGCTGATCCAGTGGCACAGAGGGATGGGGCATGGGAAGAGAGGTCAGCTCATAATGCTGTGTCACTGCCATTCCTTCCTCCTCATGATCTTCCCTGATCCAGTGTGGGGTTCCAACCGCAAGACACCATCCTTCACTAACTTCTCCAATAACAATCCTTCCCACAGCCTGAATTTCTTAATGAACTTTCTTCATGGATCCTTTCCTTAGTGCGTGGCACTTAAGGAACTAACTGCTTCAGTGGATATCTCATCCATCGTGGAACTCCTTGGGCTGCAGAGGCACAGACTGCCTTGCCATTGTCTTCATCCCAGGCTGATGAGGAATCTCAGCTGCCTGGAGCACCTCCTCCACCCCACTTCTGCAGAGACCTTGATGTCTGCAGAGCTCTTGCTCTCACGTTCTCACTCCTTCCTCTCAGCTGCTGCTACTCAGCGGTTTTCACCTCTTGCTAAAGATCTTATTGCAGAGGCATTGCTGTGGCTGCTGATGGACTTGCCTTGTCCAAAAGCAGGTGCATCCTGCAGCTGGCTTGAACTCTCTGTGTTCTACATGGGAGCAACTCTGGCATCTTCTCACATAGTACACCCCTGCCATGCCTCACTACCGAAACCTTGCCACACAAACTCCATGCAAGCTGTTAGGTCGTTTTCAAAATGCACATCAAAACATTGTCTACGATTATTTTCATAAAGCCCTGAGGAGTAAGAGTACACAAGGTGAGTTCATACACTGAGGCTTGGAATTAGTGAGGTATTTTTCATTCTGTATGTTTTTCAAGGAAGATGACTGCGTATAAGACAAAGTGCTCAGCTTAGCACAGTGGTATGGTGCTTCTCAAAACTCTTTTCCCATGTGATTTCTTAGATACCAGTCTTACAATGAACATGGGAAATGAAGAAATATATGAATATAAGGAATGAATATATACCAGAACTTCCACTTTTTGCTCTTCTGAGGGATAATTTTGCATAAGGCTACTCTTGGAAATAGCCTTTTCAAATGTGAGCTTGAATGTCTCTCTTTCTGTTGCAATAAATTCTAATGCTAGTTTTGTATTTATGGTATTTGTGTGTGCCATGATCAATACAGTAGATACTGCAGAGATAATCTTAATGGGAAAGATAAGAGGAAAACAACAAAATGTTTAAGTATGTTTCCACATTTTGACAACTTAGATTAGTGTAGTGGGAAACAGTCAGAATGATCATATTAAAACTGTCTGTGGGTTGTTTTTCTTTCGCTAAGGAAAATGAAAGGCAGCAGCCTTCATCTTGAATATAATTTGTGATTGCTGTGATGCAAAAAGGTAAGTGGAAAGCTGTTACTACCTCCCTGTCTCCTAGTCTTCTTGAGGAGGATTGTAACTGACAACATTTGGAGCCAGAAGGACACTGAATAAATGACAGAGAAAAGAACAGATATTAGAAAATTCTGTTCAAGAATTAGCTTCACTATTGATGAAGTATTGGCTAGACAATTTGGGCTATTTAACGGTTAAAAGATAAATTTGACTAACAATGGATTCCTAACTCTATATGTGTGCTATGTTTCTTGTCACCCAAACCTTGGCAGCCTTTATCCAGCCCTGTTCTAGTTGATATTCTAGATTTTCTGTTTGTCCCAACCTTAATTTTAGGCAGTCATTTGGACAAGTAAGCCCTTCAATTGGTTAAAAAAAATCCTTCAGAGAGAAATTTTTCCTGCCTTTAGTTTCTTTTGCCTAGGTCTCTTCAGACCACTCATACTGGATTTTATTTTTCTCTCAACTTTATCCCTATCTCTAGGCTGAATGAAAGAACAAAGGACGGAAAAATCCCTGAAGGAACTAAGTGCTCCTCCACGGAAGGGCTCTATTAGCATTCCCAAGTGTTTTCTGTGTGTGCAATAAAGGTGATACTCCAAATTTCACCTGAGGAGTGCTCAGGCTCTGAACAGAGAAGGGTTCCTACATCTGGTATTATATTCATCTTAAGAGACATATTAATTTGAAAGATCCAAAACTTTTGAGATTTACGGTAATTTCTTCCATACATTTTTGCACTTGCCACTATATTCTGGTGAATTTCTGCCTTCTCCTGAAAAAAAAAGACTCCAGCACTTCCTTTTTGCTTTATGATACAGAAAGAGTTACCACAGCAAGAATTCTCGGTACACATGCATACTGCAGCCACTGCTGTTCCTTATTAAAAAAAAAAAAAAAAAAAGAGTTTGAAAAATTTTAGTATTACTTGGAAGATATTCTGCAGAATTGGCTGCAAAACCTCATGCAGGGATAGCACAAACTGATGAGAAAAAAAATAACATGGAACAGGTGCAGGCATTTCACTCTCTGAAATCCTTTCAAAACTATACTTTGTTTAAAAAGAGGGTTTGATGGTTCAAATCCTACATTAAAAAAAGAAAAAAAGAGAGAGACAGAAATTAAAATACAAGCAGGGGATGGAATCTGGAATCTCTAATTTTCATGTGATTGCAGTTGCTGGCAGCCTTACAGCCCAGGAGACTGAGCAATGAAGAAAATATCTGTCAGTCAGACCTGTAGGTGTGGGGGAAGAGAAGCTTCACTGGGGAAGGCAGATGGGTCAAATTGTTGCTCGAACTGCTGAATGCTTATTCTCTTAAAGAGTTTAATCTGATTCTTAACAGGCAAGTCCTCCTTCCTGAGGGTGAGTCAATGCCACTCTCAAATAGGATGTTTATTAGGAATCAGTTTGAACAAGCAATAAAAAATTTCAGCATTAAATTTTTATTTTTGTTTTGAGGCAGTTGTCCTGCAAACTTTTTCAAAAGATAAAATGGCAGGGAAGAATAAACCAGGAAGAGGAATTGAAAAGAAGACATTATTTCTTCAGAAGAGCAATGTAACAAAAATGTGCCAGTGTCACCTGTCACTGGCTGAGGACATCTTACCCTGCCCTGTCAGACTCTTCTGTCACACTGATCCCCCATCACACCTGGCTTTATGTCTTCACTTAATTCTCCTCAGAAATTTAAGATTTCCCTAATCAGCTGCACTGATTTGTGCATTACATCTCAGGAAAGAGCAAGACTGTGGTTGGTACAAGGTTTCTGCTGGTGTAGTTCCCTGTTGTCTTGCTTTGAGGGCAAGACCCTGCTAAGAAGCAGTTGAGCCTCTGTAACTGACATGCTGCACAGAAGCTTCTCTGCTTTCTCTAATTTTTATAAGGCAAATGGAATCACAGGAGGCAAGCCACCAGTTTATTCTGAAAAGGTCTGAGAACACTTGGTGATGTAGCATGAGGATAGGAGATAAACAAAGGTGATAATTTCATGACCTAATCAGAAATTTGACAAAAGTGACTGTGGGTTTGTGTAAAAGAGGAGAGGTCCCTATGTCAGTATAGGGGAAGTTATGCTCCAAAATGACCAAAGGTACATGATGAATGCAGAGTGAGCATTGCTGAAGCAGAGACTTGATTTGGAAATTATACCTGAGCATTTTTCTGCATCTTGGAATGCCAGTGGAATTCAGAGACATTTCACAAATTTCAGGCAAAAAGCAAGGAATGCAATATAGCAGACTAGGGGCTTGCTTGTTTGAAGATTCTGGAATACTTTTAATAACTCTGGTGCTTCATAGGAGAGAATTTGGTTGATATTTCGGGCAGATGAAGAAGGGCTTTGCAAGGTTAATTGTTTTTGTGGCTCACAGAGGAAGTGAGATGTGATTCTTGCTCTAACAGGTGTTTCAAAAATAATTGACTAAGTTAAAGCCAAGACTTTCATTTGCAGCAAGGAATTTTCCTGTTTGCACTCCATAGAAGCAAATGGGAACTGTGACTTTGTTTTGGGTTATAGCAGGGAAATACTTAAAAAAAAATCTTGTGTTACAAGTAAACTAAAATTGCAATGTTATGATTTTTTGTTATATAATCAACTGAAAAGAATCACATTAGAGATATTTTAATTAATCTGACTTGGTATTTTTAAAGCCTGGCAGCATAATGTTTGTATTTACTGCATCCAATTATAATTACAGAAATTAAAGGGTAATGATAATGCTTGAAGCCATGCACCAAACCTCCAAGAAGGGGGATGAACTCAGGGCCCTGACATCAATCTAAGGAAGAGTTGCAGAATTAAGCATATTGTGATATAAATAAAAGGGAATGAAAGTATTTAAGACAAACAAAATTATTTTTGTTTATACTGAGCATCTCCTATTACAGTGGGTCCAACAGTGACAGTCTTGACTGCTGGACAGTCTTTGTACAGGTAGGGGAAAACTGTTGACAGGCAAATTGATCTCTGTATCATGGCCAACTGGATCAGAGAAATATACAAAAAATGGCTTACAATGCTGGAACAAAGCAGTGAACCTATTAGAAATTGTTGCAGGAATAAAATAAGCAAGAAATAATTTTAAAATACTTGCTTATCCATTTCCTTGGATTTGGATCTGCAATTGAAGAATTATTTCTGTTAAAACTTTGAATTGAAAAGGCCATGTCAATGTTAATCAGGGTCACTAAACCACTGATGAAATGTATATACTTGGTTTTTTACTCTCTTCAATTAATTGGTAGCTAATTAACAAACCATCTTTATCTATGGGAAGAATAAAAAATTTCTATCTAAAATATTCATCTGGATAAAACTGAGAATTTTGTCTTTAAAAGTCTGTGACTTATTAGTACCTTATAATTTTTACCACCATTTCACAGGTTATCGGGATTTTTTTTCTGTGAAAAATTCTTGATCCTTTTATTATTTGCAAGCAGCTGATTAAAAGTATTCATTACTGAAAGTGAATTTTAGTTGAGGTTTTTAGAGCATATAAGTAGACATCTGCTCTTGTTGGGATCAACATCATTCCTCAAAGTAATTCCCTTCAGCAAATAGCGATATTTAAATGTTTCAGCTGAACATTTGACAGCCACAAAAAAGCTTCCAGAAAATTATACAGAGTTTCTTCAGTGTTTTCATGGACAATCAAACTAATATTGTATGCATTAAGAAGCTCTTTTGTGTTACGGTGGTTAAAGCAGTGGTCCAGATCAGAATTCGAATTGCAGCTTTTAACAGTGAAAGGATAGTGAAGTCAGATTATTTCTGATTATGTGGTGCAGTATTTCTTAAAGAAAATATATTCCTTCAGTTTCATGGCTAAGGCCATTGAGATTTAAACCACAGATAAAGGGCACAAAGAAACAAAATTATCAAGGCAGTGGTAGACAAACCTTTATAGCTGTTACAGAGGGTAACAGACATAATTGCTCCACAATGAAATAATGTATCATGCAAGATATATAAAACCCTGAAAATAATTTAATTTACCTGCTTGTTGAGGTATTTACTTCCTGTTGAAGTAAATATAGAAGACAGACTGCTGAAAGATTAATTTGAGAGATTAAAATGGTTCTTCTGTTATGTTTTCAGATTTGAAATAATCTGAGACATAAATAAAAACCCCCTCTTTTTAGCAGCACATTAATTGCTGAATAGATAGAATAATTAAAAATAGAACTATGGAAATTATTTTTCTCTCCCATTTTAATTGCAAAAATTAGCTACTGGTCTTTTCTATGATGCTGCACAGGTAAAAAATTAATAATAAAAAAATTATATATTTTATCACTTAGGTTTAACACCTCTATTTTCAGGTAAACCACATCCATGCTTGATCAACAGGCATTTAATTGTTGTGTGATCAATCAATTAGATTGATAGTAAAATAAAACCTAACTAGGAAAACAGTATGCAGACCCTGAAAAGCCCAAGAAGAAGTTTTAAGAAACATACAGATAATTTTTGTATGTTAGTATGCATTGATAATTTCTGGATGTCAATTTTACTCATAGTACAAAATTTTTATTGGGGATTTTGGTAGGTTTTGTTGGGTTTGGGGTTTCTTTCTTTTTTTTCTTGTGGCATTTCTTTTTGTTGTAGTCATTGTTGTATCAGGATGCTGTACTAGTCAGCAGTCAGGTTAAACAAATTTATTTCTACTATGCCAAGGCACTTATGTTTTTCAGAGATATTGTCTATATATGTACACAACTGCTTTTATATTGTTAAACACACAGTGAAACCAAATAATTTTTGCTGTCACCTTATGTACAGGGAGAGATACAAAATCAATCTTCTCTTCATAACTTGTTAAGTAGCCATAGACATGGTGGGCATCCTCAGGTTCAGGAATCCTGAGAAAAACTCAGGGAACTAAAAGACTGGGATCTAAATGTAGACTAAGTCAACTCCTCTCAAAGAGAAATGAACAATTACTTTGCTGTTTCTTCAGGCATTTGCACAGTGCTACTTGTTACCTTGCTAAGTTTTTTCCTGCCTAGTTGTGATAGAGTCATTTCTGAAAGAAAAAAAAATGTGTGAGTGTACTATAGATGATATAGATGTTATATGATAACAATATTTATCATATTGCTGACACTAAGGCAGTTATTTAATATAACCTTGCAGAAGAGTAGCATTCTTGAGCATAATATGGAAGATCCCAAGCAAAAATTTCTTCATCGTATTATTACATAATAGTCAGGAAATATATCAAATAGATAAAGATAGCTGAATATATTAACCAGTTTAAGTTTATTAGTTCTATAACACACTTTTGACAAAAAATATATTAATTTTTTGTAAGGATTTTATAACATAAAATGTGTAACATAGATCATTCTATTAGGAAATTTTAACTTAATACTTTGCCGACTAGTAAGCATCCCAGACATAGCAATGTAACAATATAGCAGCAAAAGTCATGTTTTTACTTTCCTTATTAACTGAAAAAAGGTGACCTTAAGCTTTCTTGATAATACCATAACTATGATAGACCACAGTACAACTCACTTCCCCTGACTTAGAAAATACAGGCATGAAATTACATGAGCATGGCTGGCAGAGGTGAATAGGAATTTTTGGGCTTGAGAATTGATGAGCAGGGTCTTCAGGCCATGAGAAAACAACTGTGCTTGTTATAACAAACTTGGGTGTATGTAGTGCTAAGAGCTGGATTGGGAGACACTGGAGAATAGCAAGAGAACAACCATTCTGTTTTGCCATTATTGTGTGTTACGTTCATATTTGAAGCAAGACCCAGCTATATTCAAAGGTGAAAGGAAAAAGATCCATGAAGAAAATTGTGAGAAAATAATCTTTTAAAAATACTGTCTTATTCAATATATATTATTAGACTATTGGTATCTATAAAGTGCTGACACCATTTTCTTTTGATGCTTTCAAGGAAAAAAAATCATGCATTACTTGTACACTAATTTCCAGAAGATATAAATGTGAAACATCTTTTTAAAATTGAATTTTGCAATTCTATGACCAAAAGCTTTCTATAGAACACATATGATTTCCCAAGAGTTCATCCATCATATTCAGAGGCAAAATTAAGTCAATTAAAGCTTAATTGAATGTCTAGTTTTTGCTGAGCACAAATCTCAGTACTGTTGAGAAGAAAAATTGAGGCAATTACAGAACTCTAAATATTGAAAATTAACATTGACTTCTTTCTTCTCATTTTCCCTTTTTCTGTAAATTCCAGAAGTGCTTATTTTTCTTAATTTTATGAACACTTTGATACAAAAATTTAAAATGTTGTACTGCGTGAGTTGTATAAGACTGATGTGCAGTTTCCAAATAGATAAATTATATTTAACATGTCTCAGTAATTGCAGCTTTAATAAGCCTCAGTAGCTGCATCTATAAAGAAAGAATAGGAAAAAAAGAAACGTGAGATAATATATCAAGTGAACTCAGACATAATGGAATGCTGAGCCAAATAATCAAGGACACTCCAAAAAACAACCAAGATAAAGCCAGAATATGAGAAACAAACAAGGCCAACTCGTCAGTCTAGGTAAAGGGCAATTCCAGCAGTGGGCAATCAAAACTACTGGCCCAAGAAACCCATCAACTCAAAAGAAGAAGGAACTGAGCCTGTGGACTAATTAGCATAAGAAGTGAGAGAGTCATTTAAGCAATAGAAGATAAAATACTAATTAATGAGAAAACTATGTAAGTTATAGCCAATGAACATTAATGCCTTTGTTTGCTTAAATATAAATAGTGAGAAGTTTAGATAATCGCAGTGCGAGCTTTGTGGGTTTGTAGCAATGTGATTTTCAGAGCTCCATGTGGCTTTCCTTTGTTCCCCTGCTCTGTATGTTATTGGTTCTTTTTGAAATATGCATCCTGCTGTATCCGAAATCTATTGGTGTGCTCCCCTTGCCAGTCTTCCCTTCAGACCTCCCGGGACTGGCTCCAGGAGAGCCAGTCCCACCCCCTTCCTTTCCCTTATAAGCCGATGCCTGCATCAGTTCGTGATCTCCATCTTTGAGCTGCCAGCTCTTACTCCCATCCCCTGCTCTCCTCCCCCTTTCCCATCCCTGCACCCCACCTAAGGACCCCAAAATAAACTCCCCTGGCAGAACGGAGATGGAGTCCAGTTCGCTCTTTTGTCCCACTGTGTTTCCTGCTGAATTTCTGTGATCGGAGACCCACGCCACGCTGAGCGCACCCCGGGGGCCGCCCGGCCCAGACTTGGTGGAGATATGTGCCCCAGGGACCTTGTTTTGGGGGGCTGCCGGCTCCTGCCGTCCCCCGCAGGGAGTAACATCATGGGTTTGCTACCTAGAATGTTTTGTACATAGAACTCTAAATAAATCAAATACCTTGACTCTGTGGGTGAATTGCTCTATTGCATGCTGGGTGAAAGAATCTATTTAAGGGCAAAAAGACCATGGCAGTTTTGTGTGTTCTCAGGCAAGAGGTTTTGAAGTAAGGCTAACGAAGTATTTCAGTGTCAAAACGACTTTGTATACAGAGCAATTAATATTTTAGGACTGGGAAATCTTCACATATGAACTTCAAAACAAGAAACTTTGAACGAATAAAATGCAAAAGGAAGATTGACTAAAGAAAATTCTTAATTTAAAGCTCAGTAAGTAGTATTAGTGTTATTGCTCACAAGATAGTTACTTGCTAAATTATTTTTATCTTCCATGCTGATATCTTTACAATCCACAGAAACAAAATGAGGGCAACTGGGAAACTGCTGATTGGCTAGAATCACTTCGGATTTTATTCTGTGAGGGGGCAGGAAAATGGTGCATAAGTTATCAAGTAAATATTTTATATTGAAGCATTAGATAATGTGTGCACATTTCTGAAATACCTAGTAATTTTCTCAACAGGAAAAGAGGTTGCTGAAGTAAAAACATGAACAGCCACTGCAGGGAAACCAAAGCTTCTGACCTTGGATTTTTTTTGCATTATTTTCTACTTTATTATTGTGTTTTCTCTTTTCAGTGACTTAGCTGGAATTACACTTTTGTTGCTCTCCTAACATCCACCAAACCTACACAGCCTACAGGTCTGTCCTAAGAAAATCAATTCCGGCTTTTGATATCTTTTGAATATGGAGCTGAACATGCTTTTGGGGACTCAGTCACCATCACCAGTATGCACAAGTCTACTGAGTCATGAGAATGACTTTGCTAAAGTTTGTGTCCTGATGAAACCAAATTGCCTTTTGCTTTGGAAAGGAACTAGAGGGAGGCAAGGATAGAGGGGAGAAAGGAAAGGAGAGAAAGAGGAGTCAAGGCGACTGAGAATAACACCTTAAAGAAAAAAGAAAAAATTTATTTCACCTCCTAGGCACCTCTCCTTACACACCTTCCTTTCCTTTCCTTGTTTCTGTTATTTTTTCAAGTATTGCAGGATCCTTTCCTCCCAACCCACTTTCTACTTCAGAATAGGTGCAGTTCCCACAGGTTCTGTGTGGGACCATGTTGGTTTTCACTCTTCCCCAGTAGGACCACCATAATACTTTACATAAAGAGAAGGGCTTTTTTTTTTTTTCTGAAAATGCAGAAACCTATCTGCAAAATTTTTTGCCAAATCTTGTTAGATGAAGTCAGAATATATGTTAGCATCATAAAATCTCTGCATTAAAACAAGGTAGATCACTAACAAATGTACATGACAAAAGGATACTTTAAACTCACCATGACATAGCATAGTATGTATAGGGTAAAGTGTGCTTAAGTTTGGGGATGTTAACATGAGAACTATTTGAAACTTTGAAATTCATGAGGGATTTTTTGAAATGTAAATTCTAATATTTATTCACAAAAAGACTTATCCCTCACTGAAAACAAACAAACAAACAAAACCAACCCCAAAAAGAAGTAGAGACTGACAAAACTAGAAAATTTGAAGACTTTGGTGCATACACAGGTGAGCTTTCGTAGGTCTGCTTGTAAAAAAATATGTAAAATCTGATTCTTATTACAACCAGCTTGCATTATTTTTGTCATTTCTAGTTTTGCTCAGGGTCTAAAAGAAATGTTCATCCGGCAACAGCAAACTCAGTAAAACATCACATTAACCTCTCTAATAGAGGTATTGCAGTGTGTCAAGGCAGTATAGCTAATGACATCTGAATAACATCTGAATAATGAAAGTCTTACCAAAGTCAGTAATGGAAAACTCCTATTTACATTTTTTTTAAATAAAGCATAATTTTTCCACTGTTTTATAGCCTAGTTACTGAGGAATGTCTGCCACCACCTTAACCTACCAACACATTACATTGCTAACAGGTCCAGTAATAACTGTCAGGTTCTGAAAATTATCTTCTCTTTCCTACCTAAATTCATCAGAATTTATAAGCTCCTTGGCAGATTATTCTCATGAATTGGTGTTGTTACTTTCTTCTTCAAGGAATAGGCAGTTTTGAACTTTTTTTTTGTGAATTGTTGGTTGACTTGTATTTAAAACTTGAAATTGCTTCATCACATGTTCCAGCACTTTAGTATTAGATGACAACATTTTACTCTCTTTCCTTTCAATGTGAACTCTCCACTAGCTAATTTTTCTTCTATAAATGCAGAAGAGAGAGGAAATCTGAAAGGGATTGTCAAAAAACCTGATACTACTATGTATAAAATTGAAAAATTGGTTCTTTTCTATTTGAATTTGTGTAATTAAACAGACTTTAAAAACGACAATATTTTTTCAGTATGTTTACAACCTGAAATAAACAGTTAATAAGTATCAATGAAAAAGAGTTTAATCTTTGTTTTCTAATTTGCATTCTAAGATTGAACAAGATAAGAGTCTAAAAAACCCACAAGAATACTTCTCAGTAAATCTGGATAAGTCTTTACTTAATGTCTTTTGTCATCAACTGAAAATTTGATTTATTTATTAAAAATAAAATTACATTGAATTTGAAAGACACTGGACTACATCATCAGTTCAGGTTATGTTGATTAACAGTTCAGCAGTGAAGTATAAGAGCCTCCAAAGAGTATAATTCCATAAATGTTTAATAATAATAATTTAGATGAATATTTTTAACTTACAACAGCATTGTATTTGGGCAGACTTTGACTGAGAAACAACAAATTGTCAGAGTAACCATGGATTACTTGCTGTAGCATCATCAAAATGTAGCATTTCATATTAATATTTGAGCATGAGTGCTAATATAAGTATAGATAATTATATGGGAATCTGAAGAAACTACTGTGATTATTAAAATTTTGCTCCCAAATTTGAAGCAATCCATAGGTAAATAATAAAGTGTGGTTTGGGGCTTGTTGTTGGGGTTTTTCAGTTTAAGTCTAAATAATAGTGTATCACAGCTAAATATCATGTGATTATAGATAAAAAGTTACAGAGAGTTAGTATACTACGCTGGAAGTAGGAACAAAATCTCCTGGAAAATATGTTTGAAGTAATTTAATGAAGTTATTGACAGTAGCTGCAATCTACACATCTAAATGGTTCTCATTTAGGATAACACAAACCACATTCTGCAAGAAGAATTACTTAAGCCTATGTCCCTCATGGCATCCTATGTCACTTTATATTTAGGAGATAGATGGTCCTGTTCTTTCATATTGCTCCCTAAAAAATGAGTTGTGGGATTATGGCCTTAAATGAAATGTGCTATTGAGTAGTTGAAGCCCTAAATTTAGCATTTTACCTGAGATGGACTGAGATGGTAGGATAAAAAAAGATCCATGCAGCTTTTGTATCTCCTAAAGAGAATAATTCCTTGTCCTTGAGGATAAGCACTGCTTCTGTGATAATACAACAGGCACAGACATTGTTGAAGCTTCAGACAATAAGCACAGAGCATCCTGGCAGCTGCTGCACTCCTTAGGAGGAGAGAAGAGCGGAGAGTCAATAAAATCCCTTCTCCCATGTGAAAGTGGGCACAAGGCTCAGGACTTCTGCTGTGTTCTCTCAGTTCCTCCTAAAGATTCACTCTGCCAGCTCCTTCTCAAATCTCATCAGATCAACATGCCCCACACTAAAGCAGGTATTTTTACGGGTGTTTTACTCTTAAAAATAGTGACAGCAGACAAAATTAGCCATCTGCATTCTGTAGGACTAGTACACTGGAGGCCCAAAAAAGGAGAAAACAGATGGCTCAGAAAAATATATACAGGGGGGGGAAAAAATGAAAAACTTTAACAGGAGGGTAAGTGAAGAAACAGTGTCAACTAGATGTAGAGGTAGTAGATTTCAGTAACAATGATGGAACTGAGGAATGGTATCATAAAATGGATAAGCAAGAAAAGGATACTTTAGAGCTGAACTCACATTCTTCATGACAGTGAATAAGAATGGTAAGGCAAACAAGGCATTAGAAAACCATATTTAAGCAAATCAGTTAATTAACCATGTGTTTTTGAGATAAGCTTATTATATACTTTACTTACAGTGAAGGAAAACAACTACTAAAAGAAAGTTAAGGCACTTGGTCTTAGAAGTGTGGGAAATGTGTTTCATAATGGTTGATGGGAAGCATCCCATGACAATTTGCAAGATATCATTTTCCGTCTTCTTACATGATATTAAGGAATTGCTTTTGAAAAAAATGTGTGCAACATGGAAAATTCTCTTTTGTGCTACAGGAACCAGTCAATCACATCTACAAGGATTTTTCTGTCAAAATTCAATTAAGGTTTCAGAAGGAAAGAAATGGCTTTTTTTTTCCTAAAAAAGTGACCAAGCATTCAAGTTGTTACTTGAGGAATTTATTACTTCTTATAGTAATAAAAATGAATATAGAATGCATATGTTAAAAAGTCTTGGTTAGGCACTGATATAACAGTCCAGATGTGGTATACCTAATATAATATAATATAATATAATATAATATAATATAATATAATATACATAAAATATTATAGTTGAGCAGACTTAAATTCTAAATGAAGATTTTTAAGAAAATAAGCATTGAATTACTAAACACTAGTTGCAGGGATCCAAATCTTGAACTTAAATAGTTCAAGATGGAGTGGAATAATGTATGCCTTAGTATTCAGAATGTATGAAATATGACAAAATATGTTGTATTTTTAGCCCTGGAAACAGCTGATATTGATATTAGAGAAAAAGGTTATTGAATAATAGAAGATAATAAGACAAAGTTATGAATAAATGTGAATGACAGTAAAGGCACGGTGGTAGTTCTGAATGCTAGAAGTCATCATTACGATAGATAAGGAAGGGCTATTACAAGGAGAAAGTAACTATTTTTTGAGCTAGAACTTTGCTAATACAGATTTTAAATTAATGTATGAACTGGAATAACTATGCAATATATCAGTGCAGAAAAAAATGTTTAGCTAAATCCAAGTATCTTTTCAGGTTGCTATCCTATATAGCTGGCAGTCTAAGATTAAAACGTATTGAATAAACACAAAATAGTGTATTCTTGATGAAGTAAGCCATTCAGCAGATGCTTAAACTTTAAATAGATGAGTAATAAGGTTTTAAATGAAGAATGATATTGATAGATGGGTTGGTTTCTTTCCTCTGCAGAAGATACAAAAAGAATAACAGAGATGGAAAAAAATCAGTAAGGTCACTGTGGTACAGGATATTCTCCAAAACAGAAGTAACAAAATTTAATGTTGAGGGAATTTGTTCAGTTTAACTATATTTCACAGTAAATGACAGCAAATATATTTGTAAGTTGTGAAAGGGAGGGAATGTTAGCAGGAAGTGATAAATTTTATCATTTCCAGGTGAAAGAGTAATGCTGCTAATATAAGTCTGTGTGGAACCAAAAGAAATTAAGAGGCAGTGGAGAGGAAAAGAGAAGAAGATGGAGATTATATTGTATCATCAAATCAATCTGAATAAGCAGAAGTTTAGAAAGAGTCATAAGAGCAATTTCAGAACAAACATTTAAAATAAATCATGTAGTCTCTGTCTTTTATTTTATACATATTCAAAATTGATTTGAACACTGCCAAGGGAAAAATTCTAGTTTTTTGCAATAAAAACCCTATAGCAAACTGAAAAATCTAGTATTGTTCAGTGCTAAAACCTATTAAATAATAAAAAAGCTATTGTCGGGGTTTGACCCTGACTAAACGCCAGGCACCTCAACTCTCTCTTGCTGCAAGGAAAAAAACCTGTAAAAATACACACCAATCTCATGAGTCAAATGAGATAGGACACTGGTAGGAGGATGCACAGAAGAAAAAAAGAGGGCAAACAGACTCCAACTTAAAGTTGCAAAAAGTGACTTAATTACCTAACAGAGTTGGAGGATAAAATGCAAGGCAAAAATAAACTTTTCATACACTATTTTGTTCACTCACCCCCCTCCCTCTTACAAACCATTTTTTATTCACCCCTTTTCCTCTTCTTAACCAACAAGCCTGGGTAGGGAGGCAGGGTATGGGGTATTTACTCAGTCCACAGAGCAGATCCATAAATCTATCCATCACCACAATTCTTCTACTATAAATATTCTTTATCTCTACTTATTTCTCTCTCCCTTTCTCTCTCCAGACAGTTTTTTTCTGCTCTCACCCCCACCCTCTTAAGAAGCAGTCTCTCCGCTCACCCCCCTTCCCTCTTTCCAAACCAACACAGACAGGGGGCAGGGTAGGGGTTTTTTGGTCAGTCCATCAGGGAGAGGGGTTCTCTACTTAGCCAGGGGTCCTTCCCACGAGAGACAGTCCTCTGGGAACTTCTTTGGCGTGGGTCCAATCTCACGAGCAACATCCTGCCTGAATTCTGCTGCAACATGAGTCTTTTTGTCCATAAGGTGCTGTGCAGACTCTCCCAAGCCGAGGCCAGGCTGCTTCCATTCCAGGAGCAAGGCCTTTCTCTCCTTTGCAAGGCCTTTGTAGCTTTAACTCTTTTGATGAGACTCCAACTGGATCACAGCTTTCTCCAGGCATCCACCTGCTCCTCTGGCATGGGCTGTGGGTGGTTTTTCTGCATCCTTGTGGACTCCATGGGCTGCAGGGGGACCTCCTGCTCCCCCCATGGCCTTCACCACAGCTAGCAGAGGGTTTTCAGCTCTGGCGCCTGGAGCACTGGAGCACCTCCTCCCCACCTTCTCCACTGACCTTGGCGTCTCCATGCTGTTCTCCCTCACATGTTTTTACCTCCACCTCCTCCTCCTCTAACTACAAAGAAGTGCTTGCCTCCTTTGTTTTGATTTCTTCTAAAATATGTTTTCACAGAGGCATAACTAGCACCTCCAATTGGCCCAAACTTGGCCAGCAGCATGTCCATCACCTTCAGAGCCATCAGAGATTGGATCTGCTGGACTTGATGTAAAAACTTCCAGAACTTTCACTCAGGACACACAGGAGCCATCTTTGTGCCACACCCCACCCCTCAGACACCTCCCCAGGCCTACCACAACAGCTTCTGAAGGGTCCAAATTTCTCCTAGATGTTAAAAAATACTTTGCTGATATTTTGGGCCAATCAAAACCACCACAGCTATATACAAGCATAGTATATATGTTTCTGAAGTATGCTGTCACTATTTTCTTTTTATTCATTCTGCAACAGTCTTTGGCTGTTGGAGCACTTCTGTTGTTCCTTGTAGCCTATTTTTCTGGATATAGTACACTCTAGAAGTAATTGCTGTTCTCTATGGAGCATTGCTTCATAATATTCCCAAGAACAGTTTTCAAAAATGCATTCCAGAAAATCTTAAATTTGTTCTGAGTCAGAAAAAAATTCTGTGTTGTAGGAACACTGAAGAAGGAAAATTAGATATTTCTTCTAAAAATTAAATATTCTTTAGTAACCAACAACAAACCACAGTTCCTCTGAGGAAACAAAAAAACTAACAGAACTTGTTCCTGCATACATCATGCATGTACATAGAAAGATCATTACAGGTAAAAAAATGCGCTGAATAACATTTCAAAAAAAGTAGGTCTAGTCTAGAGAAAGTAGGCACACCCCAGGTCTTGAGCTTTACTTCAGCTTTCTTGTTGAAAAAAGTTATGTTAGATTGATATAGTGGATGTTGAGGCAGAGCCATTAGTATGTCCCAAATTTCAAATTTCTGTTTAGTGCAATTTAACCCCAGAAGACGACTTTAATAAGGATGCATATTTGTTATTTAACTGAAAGTAGTCCATCCAATCTTGCACCATACTCTCTGAATTCGAATTAAAGTTTATTTTTTTGACTGCTGGTAACTTACTTAGTAAAGTAGGGCACCACAGCTTGTCGTTACATTTGTGTAGGTTTTGATACTACTTTGCAAAAAGGTTAGTGCTTATTGTTCAGGGACAAAATAAAGAAGAACCTTCTAAAATATTTCCAAAGTACCTGAATATTTTCCAACTGATTTCCTAAGGATGGAAAATCCATATTTCTTTAGAAATATCTTGTGATAAATTTTAGTCTTTAGATCAAGGACTGAGGTATTTACTTTGCATTGCCATTACATTGTTGATTTTTAAGAAATAAATATTAATTTGAACCTGAAATTCAATCTTTGGAGAGAAAAATACATTTTTAATATCCCCTCCTTTTCCTTTCAACTTTACTAAATTAGAGTATATATGAATCAAAATAGCGAAAGTAATCATTAATGTTTGGGGTTTATGGCATGCCAGAGGTTTGCTCAATACAAATCAGAATAGTAACTGGTGTTTTGTGTTTTATGTGTTTGCTACTCAATATGCTTCAGATTTATTACTTCATTAGACTAAACAGAAAAGTAGATGTAATATACAGGAAGTACTGTGAAAGTAGGGGTTTATTGAATTACATAACCTCAGAATACTCTGAGTTAGAAGGGACCCACAAGGATCATTGAGTCCAACTCTTAAGCAAATGGACTGCAGAGGGGTTAAGCCCACACCCTCGGCGTTATTGGCACCCTGCTCTAACCAGCTGAGCTGTGACATGCTATAAATAATTACTCTTAACACCCCCTGAGGTCAATGCTTAAAGCATCTGTGCTGAGGTACTCACAAGGGCTGCAGAAAGCGACACCACCCTGGAGCTGAGGATGAGCTCACTTCTATAACTCCTGTGATTTACTGCAAGGTTTATCCTTGTTACACCAGCTCCAGGGAAAACTAGTGGGGGCCATCATTGTGGGATTAAAGTGAGCCATTTCGGAATGGTGTATATCAGTATGCAGGCAAACACTGGAACTTCGGGAAAGGGACAAACTCTTTCCAAAACACTATCCTTCCACACCATAGCCCTCTGTTCTTCAAAACTCAGAAGCAGCGTGGGCTTCATTTGAATTACAGATTACTTAAAATATCTGAAGCTATAGTGGTGAAAAGAATGACATATGTCATCTTTTTGTCTTCCAGCCATTGGTAATAAGCACAGGCTGGCTGAGCAGTAGAAATCTTAGAATAAACTTAGGAATCTCCTAGACATTTTCAAAAGAGTTTAGCTTGTTGTCAAATACCAAACTGTTATCTTCCCTCTCAAAAGATCAGTTTGTAGTTATATCATTCTGTATCAAGAACATCAAAATCTGCTAAAAACTCTACAGGATATGAGGTAGTGATCCAGGTTATTAATGTCACTCTTTTGTATCCTTACAACTCTCAAACTACAGTCATTCTCTGTTTGAAATTAATTACTCAATAATTGGAGAACTAAACTACAAAGGAATTATACAGGACATTTTTCTTCGTGCTTTAATACCATGTCTGAAAATTTACAACTGTAAAAGTAATAATGCAAAGATGTTTTTTGGAGCGCAGCCCTGCTATTTTGACCCAGGGACCAGAAGCTCAGGCATCACATCTTTTATACAGACTACATGGGCAAAGGCAATTTGTCAGAAGATCTTGATGGGAGAAGAGCACATCTGATGCCAGTCATTGTTCCTTCTTTGGATAATTCTCTTCAACAACTATTTTGTTTTACCAGCTAATCTCATGGTTCACGTAGTTTTTTCCTCTGGCTCCATCTCACTGAACTTGATATATATGTTTTCATTAAGAATGGCTTAGCGTCTAAAATCTTCTTCAAGAACCAGCAAACAGGGGAGGTTATTAAGAACTGGACATTCACCTGCAACAAGATTTAAAGTTATGTGGTCTTGCCTGGATCAATCATATAAATATTATTCCTGATCATTGAGGTTTTCTCGCTCTGGGGAGGCAGGGGAACCCCAAAACCCCATAAAAGAGATTCCCCCGTGTGCTTACCACGCTGCCGCGGGCGGGTGGAGCCGGGACCTGCGGGACCCGAACTCGTGCTAGGGCTGGCTTCTCGAAGACAGGATGATAGGAGCCTTGGCGAATAAAGGAAATGCAGTCTCTCAGCCTTGGGAATCCAGGGTTTATTGGCAGGGATGGCGGGGAGGAGAAGGCAGCTGGGACTGGGACAGAACGCAGGGGCAGGAGGCAGTGGGATTCCACAGGGCCAAGAGCCTGGAATGGAAGTGAACATCGGGTTAAGAGGGATGGGAAGATGGGAGGGGTTTTGAGAGGATAGCCAACCAGGACACAGGGGATACAGATTGACAAGGGCTTCAGGGAATGGGGGTGCAAGGAGGGAAGATACAGAACTTTTAAAACCAATAATAACACTGCGGGTAAAGAACTTTCTAGCTATTAACTAGATATGGGATAAGGGAAGGCAGATATGCAGTGCCAATCAGACACACTGCTACAGATCATATCTCAGCTCTAATACCTCAGCTAAAATTTTGGTCTATGGTGAAATTTTTGCTGCTTTTGCATTTGGCTTTCTTTATTTCTGATCTCCTGCTATGTTACTGACAGTAAGCATAGTAAGTGATATTTTTCTGTTGATGGTTAGTTGGGGTTTTTTGTCCCTGCTGAACAACTTATGTTTCATTCTTGTAATTGTAGCTGGAGCAGAACATATTCTACCAGAGACTTTCATTTCTACAAAATGATTGAAGACTGAAACAATTTCCAAGTAAGAGGCAACATGCTTTTGAGAGATTTATAGAAAAGAATGCACACAACTCACTGAAGAAATAAAAGAAGTGGCACCCACACACCTAGAAGATCAATGTCTGCTATCCTGCCATAACCTATGGATTACACTATTCCTTACCCCGTTTGTTCTGAAAGTCAGCAAAAGGTCTTACAAGAAAGTAAGAGACAACAGAAGAACTCCTCTCCTGCTCCTTATCTTTCTTGTGCCACATGTTATTTGCAATGTCTGTACTGGAATAGATGACATTATTTATGCCCTTCACAGTAGGCAGAAGAATGAGCACCAATTACTTCCCAAAACATAAAGGTAAAATCTGTATTAAAATACTCTGAGAAGCGAGTTCAGCATCCAAAAGACTGTGGTAGAAGATATGATTTTCCTACAAATGTGGAGTTTTTTCTCTGAGTAAAAATATTGACATTGTTCATAATAGAATGTGCCATTAAAAAATTGCATTCAATCTTTAATTGTAGCTATCATCCATGGGGATGTGACAATTATTTTAAAATATGCCTGAAAAACTATTTGCAGCTATTTCCAAATGGCTGATTTCTGCATTACTCAGTAAAATGGGAAGATTGTTAATCTTTACTCTAAGGAGACTATCAATCTTTATATACATAGAGTTGTAAAAGATATATATACCAACTGAAGAACAAACTGAGGTTTATTTTAATATCACCTGAATAACTGTAGAGCTCAAGGATAAGTTTAGGCTTTGCTACAAAGAGAAATGTCATCATCAACTGATCTCTCAAGAGTAAATCAAAAATTATGCCAAAACAAGAAAATTATCTTCAAAAATAAATTCAAAGAAAGGTCAGCCCACTAAATCAGAATTCAGTTTAATGACTTCTATACTTAGAAAAGCATCTGTTCTCCAATAGCGCATATGGTGGATTGAAAGAGAGAAAATACGTTTGCTTTTGCTTACAGTGTTTTTAGATACATAGGTGTGGAATATTTAATCTCTTCTTCCAGTCTACATCTGTAAGTCATGTCAACTATTTCTGTTTCCAAGCTGAAATCTATAATAGGCTATGCTGGGAAATGAAGGTTACCTTTCTCTGTTTTCCAGGTGAAATAATTTAGCCACCACACTCTAGAGGCACAAATACCTGCTTTGCAATAGACACTGTGTTACCAGACTACCAAAAATCATCACATCATAGTAAGAAGCATTACAATTCAGAAGCAAACTTCTCAGGGAACTTTCATGCCAAACAACATGAGGTGAACCTCCAAGCTGTGTGTCTGTGATACCTGTTTTCACAGAATGTGCATCCCTTTAAAAATAGTGTGCAATTGTTGCTCTGTCACTAGATGTGTACATTGCTTGATGAAAAAATTGGATCTTGCTTTCTAAATGCTAAACCATCAAAGGTTGAATTTGGTGGTTCTAAATCAGATTTTTAGCCTTTGCTTTAATTTGCACAGAAAACACAGGAACAAATAAGCAAATAAACTGCAAAATATTTTGAGATAAAACTAAATAAAATTGTGAATAAAACAAAACTGTGGATAAAATAAACCAGAACAGGTACAATTGGTACTTTTCCCCGTATCACATGGTCATCATGGTCACACACACTCAAGACATTGTCTGCCCCCTCAAACACCTACATAACCCCAAAGTATCACAAAATCATAGTCTCTGATTACTGTGTTGCCTCTTCTTCCATGGAGCTACAATAACCCAGGGGTAAATTGCTGACATTGCTACAGTGTACTAACCACTGTAATGGGCACAAGGAGAGGCTGTTGACACTCAGCACAGTGAGTATCTCTTCTACATGACCTAAATTTCTGCTCTGGAAGGGCCTCAGTAGACTGAGAAAGCAGAGGAGTTCTTTGTCACCCTACACTGTCCTCCATGGTCTGTCGAAATAGACAGAAGCAGGCTGCAAGAAACAAATAAGCTCTTGAGCATAGCCTTAAATAAAGATATTGACTGTTTGACTTGATACTTATGTGGGTCCCATGGTTTGAAATTGAATTTGTTCTCATTTCAGTGTAAAATATTGTAATCTTAAAAGTATACTGTATGTAAAGGATATATGTAAAGATCTATTTTCTTCACACTTTTCTGATGGAAGTTCTCAGTCACAGTAGGAATTTTAGAAATGAAGGACTTTCTGTGAGAAGAAAGATTTTTCTTTTCTCTAGAGGACTTTCAGAATTTTTTGTAACTCATTGGTTATTTCACAATACATGTGTTTCAAAAGGCCTGTTCTAAAGCCTTCTGCAGTTATTGAGAGTTTCAAATATATATTTGTATTAGTGTTTTAATAAGATATAGTTTCTCTGTTTTAGATATTTAAATGAACAGAACTTTCCAAGGTCTTTGTGAACAAAATTTATACATTTGCCTCACATAATCATAGTACAACTGCCATTCCAATTTTCTGAAAAAAAACCAATACCATGATGATGTTGTGGTGAATATTTTCACAAAAACATTTGCCACTTCTTAAAATTTTTTATACCACTTTTCTAATTGCTGTTCATTTCACTTCTTCAGGCCATTAATCAAATGTTTACTGATTCCTCATGTTTGTAAGTTTAGTTCTGACATCTTACTTCCTACTGGATTCTAAATTGCAGGATCACCAGACTATTTTTCTTCCTTAAGTATAATTTGCTCTTCTTCTTGTACAGAATTTTCCTTGAATTCAATAAACAAAAAGACCTCTGTCCAAATCAGGCAGATAGGAAGGAAAGTAATCTGCTTTTTTGTACAGGCATTGAAACCCAGACTTTTAGGACAGTCCAAGAGCTTTGGTGTTCCTTTTCATAAGTTATTCATATTCGTTCTTTTCCTCCAGTATGCTTGCCCTTCATGGTTTGAACTTGTTCTGTGAAGTTAATGATTTTAGGTAAAGGGAGAGATGCAAACAAATAAAAAGTGCAATATATGAGCTACAGAACTTTAGGCCTTTGAATGAAGATGCATTAAATAAAACTTTAATTTTCTACATCTGTTCAAGAGTGTTCAATGTGCTTGTTGTATGCCAATATTTGTTCAGATTTGTATAGAGGTTTGTGTCTTCCCCTTACACCTCCTCAGTTCAGTCAGGATCCTCCTTCTTGAAGAAGGTGGGAGA
Organism: Entomyzon cyanotis; assembly: GCA_024500445.1. Lineage (NCBI taxonomy): Eukaryota > Metazoa > Chordata > Aves > Passeriformes > Meliphagidae > Entomyzon > Entomyzon cyanotis. The sequence continues at coordinate 26,150,539 of JAKEPQ010001009.1, read as the reverse complement.
AAACCTTCTTCCCTTCTAGCAACCAGTAATCTGCACAGAGAAACAGCAGTTTAAGGAACTACAGAGATCAGTCCTTGCTGCTGATTAAATCCATTCATATGGAGTTGACATGCATATAAAACATCTTCACAGGAGACATCTTCAGTACTCCTCAGTACTCTTGTGAGTATATGCTGTGGGAACAGGACCTACATCTCAGTCAGTTATTCACCTTCAGAGTACCTTTTATCATATTATCCACATATTTATGATTATCCACAAATCTTAGTCTGTCATAGTATAAAGATAAATCATACACCCACAAGGATTTCCACAGGCACAAACCCTCAGATTTTTTATAACCCGGCATCATTCAGCCTTATCTTCTCAGCTATTGTAGGTCCCACAGCTCCTGGGTAGATTTTTACTAGCTTAGGATGAAATTTCTTCTATGTACTGATGGTACATTCGCAATTTTTTCTCTCCTTTTATAACGATCTAGGCAATTAATCAAGCAAGTATCTAAATTATTCATCTGATACAATATTTACCTAGTTCTAAGAACACTCTAATTTTACCTGGTCATAATTTTTTCTGTGTACTCATGTTGCTATTTTCAGATGAAGAACCAGAGTCCTGCTATTGAAACCTGATTGTTCTCCCTCTTTCCTTTATGTCCATTGCTTGTACCCAGAAGCAAATGTGAAGAACCAGAAAATCCATCTCTTTGGCAGCTAAAGTGTATTTGCATTCTAGCATTTGGGGGTAAAATATACCAAGCTAGGTACATTTAGAAGGAGGAAAACAAATTGATAGATTTTTTTAAAAGCTGACTGGGAAATGTGGGCATTTCTTGATAATATTTGGAAGAACTGATTTTTTTGTGTGTTCAACATGCAAATCCAGATGAAAATAAAACATTTTTCTTGCCTTGTAAAATGATTATATTTCATCACTAATTGTAGATTAGATATTATTTCCCAGCTCTTCTTTCATTGGAAAAAGAGATTATTTTTAATCACCAGCTGTTTTTAATTCCAGTCTAAATTACTTGTTAATTCTATATCTGTAAATATATTACCCTAAGAAAATGTGTCATTGTCATATCCATTCTGTTTCCTGGGTTGCTGAGAAAAGTGAAGAATCATACACAGATTTTGAACAGTGAAAATGGTGTTACTGATACTCAACATGAAATAAGACAGACATGTAATTCTATTGGAAAAGACTACATTTGAGAGATTTAAGTTGTTTCTCGGTTTAGTCTTCTACCCAAATCCAGGCTTCCATGAATACATTATTAATATTTGTCAAATTAATTTCTACATGTCTAGTACTGGTATTTCTATTACACAAATTGAAGTTATTGCTTTCAGAAGCACAATCTGTCTTCCTCAGAATCTATTTTCTTTATGATAGTCTTTGGGCAATATTAGAAAATGTTCCCCATCCTTATGAAATCTCTTTGGAGGAAGTGGATGACAATGAAGGGAAGTCTGGTGCAGGAGTTTCTACAGTAGATTTCAGGAGTTCCCAGAGAGCCATTTTTCATGAGTCAGCCTTTTGTGCCTTTTTCCAAGTTGGCAATGATCCTTCATCTTTCTTCTCACCCTAACGCTTCTTACATACATGTATAAAATATTTCTTACAGAGAAATGTTGTATTATATTTGGAAATATGACTTTGCTTTCAGGAAACCCTGGATTTAGTCAGGCTTAGGTGATAACTTTTTCCTTGTTAATCCCGATACTTTTGCAGCTTTTGAAGAGAGCATGACTAAGAAATGAGATTATGTTACACCTCTGGAAAAGGATAAATAGAAATATTTTTGAGGCTCAGCTTCATAGGGTAGCTTTGGGGTATAAAAGTCATACTCCCTTTAAAAAGTCACTAATTTTTACTTTAGTAGCCATGTAGGAGGTTTTGATGAACAACTCCATGTTTTTCCCATTAATGCAACAAAACCTTCTGGTCTAAAACTGATTTATAAAACTATTTCAACAGAAGAAAATTTGATATTGTAACCTCATCATCATAGAAATTTCATGGGGATTTTTAATGTTTTGACAATTATTTGGAATAGAAACATAATTTATTCTTTGGTTAAATGGAATTTATGTGTACTTTTATTAAATATGGGGAAAAAAGGAAATCAAATGCCAAAATGAAGGAATCCATCTGCTATTTAAAAAATAAACAATGCTAAATGAAAAAGTACCTAAGAGGACTTTAATTGCTATACTTTCTCATTTAAATTGCATCGTAGATATTTATTCTATATGGAATTTGTTTGACACACACCAGAATTAAAATCTAATAAAAATCAGGCTCTTCTATAAAATAGCAATCAGTGCTCTCTGTATGGAACCAGCTTTGTGGAACTAAGTTACAGCTGGTTCAGGACATAAGTGCTGAGTACTGATTTTTCTGTGCATGTGCAAATAATGACTGAAATTGAATTAGAACTGGGCACTAGGCAATGTGTTTTCTCAATATATATATATATCAAATATATATATCAAATCCCACTGACATATTTTGAAGTTTGAAACTGGTCTGATTTATCAGTCTTTAAACAAAATCTATAGACCTATAAATATTTGTTCGCAGTGCTATATGAGTATTTATTCAACAGATGGATATACAGATGTAAAGAACAGCTTGGCTTCCCAAGTCCGCTGTCAGGGCATAGTGCAGATGTCTCCTCAATCAAAACCACCACATTGGCTAATTGGTCTCCTCGGGCAGCAGAAGGGCCTCACCAGCCATAGCCCATTCCACCTCATCCACAATAAGCCACAAGCTGCCACACCATTTGTTAAGGTTATTTAACAAAAAATAGACAGCAATATGATACAGAAATTGACGCTGAAAAATGGAATATGTGACAGGAAACCAGAGCATAGGGATAAGGACATAATGTTTAAGGCCAATTTATGACAGGTAATCTGCGTGATTGAGTATCTGGATCACATCAAATAGGAACTGTCCTACAAAGGGATGGAAAAAATTATGTGAAATTGTAGCTCTGTTACCTGTGGAAAAGACATTTTTTCCTGACTGCAGACCTGGTAGGAGGCATATTCAGTGTGCGTAAACATTCGAATGTATCTAGAGTTTCAAAGATCTCCCCTTGTGCTAAGAAGCTTGAATTTGAGAACAGGAAATTGGAATACATTCAATTTCCTTTTGGTTTTGCTTAAGGGTTTTAGAAATCAGTAAAAGTTACTATGGTGACTGATGGTATGAAAGAGTGAGCAACTAGACCTTATAAGCTCACAGCAACCCAGGTGCAGACATGGCCTTGGATATTAGCATATATTTAAGAAAAATAGAATTTTCCTTAAGGCACTGGGATTATTCCTGTACTTAACAAAATGTTTTGGGAGTTCTCATTAAATTCTCAGTTTCTAACCTCTTTCATTTATGAGTTTGTTGCTTTGTTGCAAACATTATAATTTAGTTTCTAAGGCAATTGTCTGCTTAAGCAAAATAAAATGGACATGATATTTTTTCCAAAACCCTGCTCTGTGAAAAAAATTTAATATATGTATATGTGTATGTACATGATAGACTTTTTATCTTAAAAGGGTGTTTGCTTTGATCAAAAGCAATAACTTTAACTATTTCCCTCTATCTATATGGAGCAAAACCAATAAATGTCCTAGGTTATCAGTATAAATCAAATAAAGAAAGTCCACAACAATGAAGTAATTTATCCCTTAAGCTACATAAAACCCCATGATTATGACTCAGATTATTTGGAAAGGTTGGGGAGGTTGGATAGGGTGAGTTTTTTCTGTGATTCACTTGGTTTTCACATGACAACCATCCCTGTCCACACATTTGAGTGCTCAATAAAAGTGGCTCTTAAATTTTGAAGTGTTACTGCTAATACAGATTGGTTTAATTGAGAGGCTATAAAGGGTTTTCAAAATCCTTACTTAGGGGCTCCCTTTCCAGGAGAAATCTTACTGAATCCTACTAACAGTAAGTGAATGAAGCATTTTGTTGGAGGTCTTAAAAAATCCAGAAGTATCACTAAATTCTCTCAAAAATTTTTCACTACCTGATTTTTGTATCTCATATATATTTCATTTAAAGAACAATCCAGACTATTGTAAAAGTATTAATTTCACTACTATATATTTTTTAAAATAAAAAATTAATTTACACTAAGAATATGGTAGAGAAGCATGATTTGGGTTTTCTTTTCAAAAGCAATGTGGCCAGCAGGTTGAGGGAGGTGATTCTGCCCCTTTAGTCCACTCTTGTGAGACCATACCTGGAGCACTGCATCCAGTTCTGGGGTCCCTGGAACAGAGAGGATATTGGTGTGTAGGAGTGATTCCAAAGGAAGGCAATGAAGACGATCAGGTGGCATCTGTCCTATGAAGACAGGCTGAGAGAGGTGGAGTTGTTCAGCCTGGAGGAGAGAGAGCTCCACAGAGGCCTTTTAGCACCTTCGAGTACCTAACTGGCCTGCAAGAGAGCTGCAGAGGGACTTTTTGCAAGAGCATCTAATGATGGGACAAGGAGAAATGGCTTTAACCTGAAAGAGGTTAGGTTTAGAGTGGATATTAGGAAGAAATTTTTCACTGTGAGGGTGGTGAGGCACTGGAACAGGTTGCCCAAAGAATTTGTGGATGCCCCATCCCTGGAACTGAGCAACCTGGTCTGGTGGAATATTTCCCCGCCCACAGCAAGGGTCTGGAAATAGATAGCCTTTAAGGTCCCATCCAACACAAACCATTACAGGATCCTGGGATTTCAGGTAGCTTTATACATATATATCTATATCTATATCTATATCTAGATAGATAGATAGATAGATATACCTCAGTGTATGAGTCCATAAAACTTTCTGAATTTTACATTCCAAAAATCCAACTATTTTGAATTAAAAATATTAAGATTGGAGGGTCTTAGAAGTTAGAAAACACTCAGTGGATTAGTAACAGTTTTAACTGTGTAAGTACAATATACTTCCCAAGAACTACTGATTTATTGAGTGCCTGGAATAAATTAATCTAATTGTTTTTTCTCTTTCTCTCTATATGTTTTCTCCTTTTCATCCTTACTATCATCCTGGGGTACACTTTCTGCATGCTATCCAAGCTATAGTTTGGATGCCAAATTGTTAATTTCCTCATAGGTGTTTGGATATCTTCAAAGTAGTAACTCAGCATCTTACAGATTTTAATAGTTGATTTTCTTAGTACTTCCACACAACTGATGCATAATCTCCATAATTCTCTTGTTGAGAGTAGGCATCCTACAGATTAGTGTTAAATTTAGAAAACTGTTGAAAAATCTGGCATTTTAATAAACCAAAAAAGTGATTTTTTTCTAGGTGTACCAGTCCTTACACCATTACATACAGTCAAAGGTGTCTTCACTATTCATATTTGCAATGGTGAATATTTCTAATTTTTGACAATATGAATCTCAAGCTCTATCTATAATTGGGAATGTCCCCATACATCTGGAGGAAGTTCTGGTTTCACCTTTCATCACACTCCCTTCTTGTCTGCCATTTGCCTGGCTGTCTGTGGAAAGATGCTTTTGATTTTTTGGCCATCTAAAGGGCCAGGATCTAAGGGAATGCTGCCATTACAACCCACAGAAGTTGATACTTTTCTCAGGCAGTGTTGCTGTGGCCCTGGCTCAGCTGAGCGTTCCTAGCCCATTGCACAGTGTCAGGGCCCCACGGGATGAGTCGTGGGAGTAACTAAAAAGAGTGCTCCTGGGGAGCCTTGAAGTGAGACGCTATTGGCCCAGCTCGTCTCCCCTCCCACATTACATATAAAGATTAATTCCAGAAAGTTCGTCTTTGTTTGCCAATGCCGTGTTCTCTGATTGGAAAATTCAAAGTTCTGTACCTTCCCCCCTTGTTCCCTCATAAGATTAGGTTATTGTCAGTCCAGAGGTTTGTGTACTCCATTGGCCCTTTCGGTCTCCCCCCTCCCTTTTTTTCCCCGCTTTATAAGCTTCTTCACAACGCAGAGCCCGCGCTTTCGGGTCGCTGATCCAGTCCAGTCCCGTGCCGGATCTCCTCCATCTCTCCCTGCCCTTTTAATAAACCTCCTGGACCGCCGACTCGACTGCCTGCATCTCTTGCCTCCGCTCCTGATCTCCAGGTCGCGCAGCTCCCCCGAGAGCTCTGCCTTTTCCCGACCACCCCGCCTCCCTCCGAGAGCGAGCTGCCCTGCCGGGGCTCCGAAACGGCGGCCAGCCCGGTCCCGAACTGAGTCAGGGGGTTGCGAACCCCATCAAGGCAGGAACCTAGGACCTGTGTGTGTGCAACAACAAATGCAGAGATAATTTTGCTTTTATGATCTCGGTCTGAAATGTAACTTCAGCACACCTCCTCTGGGAATAACTGTTAGTGTAAGCAGCATGATTATTAAATTAATCACTAGGGTTCCACCTTCCCATGTTTCAAGCACAACTGAAAGAAACTTAAAATGATTCTTACTTTTATAATGTCTGGTAGATGTAAGATTTCTAACAGATTATTTAAATTTGCATCCTTAGAAAATAATAAAAAATTAAATATTTACCTGAAAATTTATTGTTTAACAATGATTTGTGTCATCTGATATTTAATGCAGAATATGTGAAGTGGGTATTATTTATTTGGAAGCTAGTCTTGGAGCTAATACTGACTCCTTGAAATTCTTTTAGAAAAGATAAAAACAAGGCATGAAAGGTCTTTTTTTCACGTAACATGCAAAGCTATGCCTGCCCTTGCTGATAGGCATATGTCAAAAAAGTAAAGTTTCATCAACTGGAAGGCTTTCCACTTTATTACATAGCCATATAAAGATAGAGTTTAAAAAAAACCCCAACACTTGCCTAAGGGCAACAAAGACATCGGAGACTAGTAGGTACATTGAAGATACACTAGTTATGTGATTTGGACATTCTGCATGGACACCAGCTAAGACTCAAAATTGAAAACAAGTTTTATAAGTTTTTACACCAAAGTCCAACTCACTTTTTGCAGAGAAAACTCACAGTAGTTAACCCCAAATCTATTACATAAACAGACCAATGAGCTCCAGGAAATTTTTCAAATCCCATTTTGGCTAACTCCTTGACATTTTGTAGGCCAAACTCCAAAATAACCTTTTCCTTTTTTTTTTCTTTTTTAACCTAATTATTATTTGATGAAAAGGTAGTCACTAGACTTGCATGTAAAAATGCATAATAACATTGAGCATGTTTAAAGTCCAAATTCACGTGTCCCCAGCATGTGTACATGTGCTTTCTTCATCTGAGGAAATTGCATCCAAAATGAGTGCAGCTTTTCAGGCAGATTACAGCAGTGTCACTAGAGCAGCTACAGTCTATTTAAGGTTAAGAATCGGTGAACAGCAGTGACACAGCAAAAACTTTGAAGGTCAGAGATATAATTTAAAGGCCAATACATGGCTGAAAAAAAAGGAAAGACAACTTCAGCATGGTTAAAAATGAATATACTGGGAGAAGGGTTTAAAAAATAGATGTCATATGACTTGTCTCATTCATTACACAGTTTACAAATTCTGACACAGACTAACTGTGACTCCTACAAGGCAAGTTTTCTTAGTAATACTCCTTCCACAGAAGACCCATTCATTTTTGTGAACTGAAGTAGGGAATCAGGAAATATAAATTCTATGCTCATGTCCATTTCACAGGCAGTAAACCTGCTGTGTACTGCAACAGCTTATCAACTATCTACTATGTTGTGTAGCTTGCTCTTCCCTGGGGAGATGGGATCTTGCTAAGTTAATTAATTGTCTTTGTGACAAAGACAGACAACAATGCTCTTTGTCTTGATGACAAGAAGGTAATAGTGCAGGTTGTTCAAATATGTACAGTTTATATGCATTAGCTTATATTCATGTATATATCTGCAGAATAATTTTTTTAAATCATCTATTTCCTGTGTTATGCAACAGTAGTAAAAAAATGTTGATGCTTGGGAAAAACTGAAAATTCTTCAGTACAAACATTTTGTTAAGCTAACCTCACATTTAAAAATCACTCTGAATAAACCACCACCATTATCTAGCCTTCCTTGAATCTGTGATATTTCAGTCGCTCAAAGGAATGTCAAAATCACTAACAGTATGAAGGCAGCAGTTGTTCTGACAGCTGAAGCATGAACTGAATCTGTCTAGCGAAATTAGCCTAATATGGTCAAATTGCTTTTGCTTTTTAACTGTATATGGGCAACAGCAAGACATTGTGTGTGTGGCTTCCACATCAATTAGGAAATATATACTGGAATTACATAACAAATTGGTCTGGCCATTAATAAACAAAAGGAAAAAAATACATCTCAAATCAAAGCTGTTTTTTATTTTAATCAAAGCCTTCACTGAAAGCCTTCATGGTTTTCACTTTTCTTTCTACCAAGAGTAATTAAACTTCTGCATGCAATTTTATTCCTCAGTGATGGATAGGTTAAAAAATGCTGTTATGCTTTGGTTTTGCTTATTGCACTATGGTAGTTTCAAGACTTAGCTTTGTTAGAAACCCCTCCAGTTAAGGAAATGAGTCATTTTTCTTTATTTAGCAAGTAGCATGACATGGATCCATCTTGCATTCAAATGAAAAAAGTAAATAACCAAAACATTTAGAAGTGAACTGAATTCTTTCAGCTAGATTTAGACTCCTTTCAAAAAGTTATGGAACTGCAAGAATTGGTTTATTTTTAATATATTTATTGCTCTCAATATCTTCAAACATATTTTACAGAACAGGATTCTCTCAGTAATTTCCAATTTTTTTTTTCTGCTCTGTGTGTTCTTGTTTTTTCTGCAAAAATCAAGGTCTGCATACATAACTTTCAACATAAGAGAAAAGGGAGAGAAAAATAACTTGACAACACAGATAAGTTCATAAATTTCAAATGAGGTAGATAGTTGCATTAGGAATTGTAAACCTCTCCTTTTTCAACATCTCAACACCCACAGCAGGATTTTCAACTACATTTCTGATTATGGAATCATAGAATAGAACCCTGGATTAGCTTGCGTTGGAACTTGAAGGATCTAGTTGCAATCTCCCTGCCATGGGCAGGGACATATCCCTCTAGACCAGGTTTCTCAGAGTCCCATACAGCCTGATCTTAAACAGTTCTGAGGATGGGACATCCACAACCTCTTTGGACAACCTGTTTCACTGTCTAACTACCTTTATAGTAAAGAGATCTATCCCAATATCTAATCTAAACCTACACTCTTTCAGCCTAAGGCCAACTTGATTGTCCAAGTTAATTATTCATAGAATCATGTAGTAGGTTGAGTTAGAAGGGACCTTTAAAGATCATCCAGTCCAAGTCACCTGCAGTGAGCACAGTAATCTTCAACAAGACCAGATTACTCAGAGATCCATCCAACCTGACCTTGCATGTTTACAGGGATTGAGCATCTACCACCCCTCTGGGCAATCCGATCCTGTGGTTTGATATTCCATTGGAAAATACTTCTTCCTTATATCGAGTCTGAATCTATCTATCTATCTATCTATCTATCTATCTATCATGTGTTTCAACCACACCGCTCACCTTGGTGTCACCTACAAAGCTGCTGAGGGTGCGCTCAGTCCCACTGCCTATGTCATTGATGAAGATATTAAACAATACCAGTCTCAGTATGGACCCCTCACGGGCACCACTCATCGCCAATCTCTCTTTGTGCCTCGAGCCATTGACCATTACACCCTGGATGTGACCATCCAGTCAACTCATTGTCCATTATCAAATCCACTCCTCTCCAATTTAGAGAGAAGGGTGTTGTGACCACCTGTGATAAAGGCCTTTCAGATGTGCAAGCAGATGACATCTGTAGCTCTTTCCTTGTCCACTGATGTAGTCATTTCATAGAAGGCTACTAAGTTGGTCAGGCAGGACTTGCCCTTGGTGAAGCCAATAGTAGATACATTTCCAATGAGTCCAAATAGGAGCATGTACTAAGTGTTTTAACACAGAAAATTGATTTTGTGTGGCACGTTCCCTGCAAATCAGCAATCTGTATCTTCCTGCTTCCATTTTGACTAAGCTGTTGCCAAAGATTAAATACAGTAAAGGGGAAAGCACTTAAAATCAAGTGACACTGCATATAAGCCATGAACTGTTCCTTTCAAAAGCCTCATGCGAATGCCCACATTTATCTAGGAGTTGGCTGACCTCAATTCTAAAGAGCTCAGCATTCTTAAAGGTGATCAGTGGATATTCCCCATTAACAAATGACATAGAAATTTCAATTTAGTGGTTGGTGTGCATCAGCAATGAATCTGGATACCAAAACAAGTGACAAAATACACTAGCCAAGACCAGAGGGTCAAAATGAAGCTATATTCATTATAGAGCTACTGAATTCTGTTATATTTTAGAAGTAGATGCCATTACCTCCTGAGAACCTGAGTAAATACTCAGGCTGTTAGATTTTATTAATATTCATGATGTCATAATTACAGTGATGTCAATCCATGAGCTGAGCCATTTAGTGCCAGTAAGCCTGTTTACACTGTATTCACTGTGGTGTAGACTCACTCAAAGAACAAACACCTTTGACTGCACAACATTCTGTCTACAGCAACCTTCATCAAATCTCTAAGTATATTTTCTGACCATAATGCTCAATCAGATATTAGAATTCTCTGTCTTCTTGCAAACATTAACTTATGTGAACTAAGCAATGGGAATAGATAATGGATTACAATTCATCATGAAAAGCCTGAAATCTTTTCTCCTTATTTCTTTTTGAGCACCATTTCCAAGTTTATTGCATATCAGGAGCACAGCAGATATATTCTACTTTTTCCAGATTTGATTATGTTTCACATAGATCGATAGGTAATTAATTTTCCTTTTAAAAGTGAAGAATTCTCAGAGCAAAGAAGAATATTGAGTGGAGAAATCCCATGTCACCAGTGTTGACATCTTAGACTTCTCCTCAAAATTTACAAGGCAGTGAGTATTCTCTTTAGCTACTCCAGATAAATAACACCTTGTATCTGAGAGCGATGACAGCATGAAAATATGTTATTTCAGAAGCATAATGCTTCAGAAAGAAAACTTAGATGAGAAAAATGTATAGTCATGAACACCACAGAGAGGAAACAAAGCTGCAGTGAGAGACCCTCTGGGCTATGGGTGCAGCAACCTTAGAATAGAAAACTGTCACTATTTCCTTCAATTTCTAGTGCTTATTATCCTCAAATTGTACTTTTCCATAGCAGAGAAATATAATGAAGATTGCTGTTGATGAAGATGACACTGTAATGATAATGCCATTTAAGCTGTGTTTATTAGACATCAAGAACTGGCAGCAGCAAATGTAAATGTTAGATGTGCATTACTGTGAACTGCCAAGATGCTGTGAAAATTGGCAGATCAGTTGTTAGAATCTGCATCTTTGGAGACCTGCTGAATTAGGAAGACTTTACTACATAACCAGCCCTCTGTTTTCTACTTCTGAGTAAAGACCATGTTATTCTTATATGTTTTCATTTATACTGTCCCTAAAGTTTTCTATCACTAAGATAGCGAGAAGTGGTCCAAGAAGGAATTTGTCATTTGTCATTTGTCATTTAACTTCTTTAAAAACAAATTCCCCTTACTCCAATAAATTTGCATATATTTGTATAAAGAAGGTTTATATTTCTATTAATATTTCTCTCTGCCTAGAATCTTTGGTCCCACTGACTTTTCTGCTACAGCAATAATTTGCCAAAGATACCTCTGCTGGTGGGACTAAAAGATATGTATAATAGCATATAAAGTCAATATTGAGCAAGCTAACCTAGACTGTCTAAATCCTAACAGTTTTGTAGCTTTTCAGAGAAATTAAGCCACATTTTCTACTTTTTAACTTCTTGCCCAAAGAAAGCAAGAATATCAACTATGTAAACATATCTATGTGCCTGAGGAAGAACTATTTATGATAGCTGAGACACATCTTTTTATTATAACTCTTCTATTGAATGAAAATAAAGTTGATATCTTTCCCTATGCTTTTTATCAAGATGAAATTATCAAGTACTAGACAAAACTTGTTTTATAGGGTTCATTCTGGAATTTCTTACATGGGAATAGATGTGGAGGTGGCAAAAACTAACTGCAGAAAGTACTGAGAAATGTAGAAATGCAACCTAATATAATGTCATATTTACTTGACTTATTAATTTCAAAAGTTGTGCTAAAAAAAAATTATAAGGTAGTGAGTGGGGGAGAAGTTTTGTAACCTCCAGCAATAACTGCATTTCTCACATTTTCCATGAGCTGTGCTTTCACTGACATACATTTTTTCAGTTATCACATAGTGAAAGGCAAAACCACAGTCTGTGGATGAGATCAGAATGTATAAAAACCTTTGTTGAAGCAGCTCTATTTATATGCTTCACATAAATCTTAGCAGTTTTAGATATAGTTACAATATGCCTCATTTTACATAATTTTCTTGTCACGTTAATTTTGCACTTGTGTTTCCAGATGATTATAGCATCAGTAGCATCAGTATCTCCCACAAGTCAAACTACTTATATAGGTTAGGTCTGATTTAAAGGTTAAGAAGACCTTCAGTGTGTTTCCCTCTCTCCTTTCTTCTAACTGACACGAATAATGGCTTCTGAAAGGAAAAGGAAAATAGGCTAACAATAACCTCGCAGGCAGGAATTCTAATGAGATTCAAACTTGTCCCAGTCTCATCTTCATTTCCTTTCCTGGCAGGTCTGATTGCTTATATGTTTGATGTCTTTCATGAAATGTTACTTCAGAAATTATTTTTTTATAAGGCATGACACATGCAAAGGCAAAGAGAGAGGGAAACCTTGATTAAAAAATCTGCAGTTGTGCTCAATTTGTGTTTTATATATCTCAAGACTGATTTCTTCGTGTGAATATCCTGGATAATTTTCATATTTATGGGTTGTTTCAAGGCTACTAACTTTTAAATCTGAAAATCCTCATTTTGGAATAATTTAATTCATTTTGTATTGTCTTGGTTTCCTTTTATACATTTGCTGGTGATCAAGTGTTCTACATTGCATCAATTACCTTGCATAGATTTTTTCCTTGCTAGTTTCATTGCATAGAGCATACAATATGCCATTACCTATTCATATTGTACAGAAGGAAGCCTGACAACCAACTTCACATTTGTAATCAGCTCTAGTAGCTGAAAAATCTGAAGTAAATGATACTAAGAATAAAGCATGTCCCTTTCTAGAGCAGCTTTTAATTTATTGCTGTCAGATTTTTGGATTTTTTTAGTGAAGGTGTCTTCACAAGTAATTTTAATGGTTAGTGGTATTCTTTGTGTGCTTGCTGGTTCTCACAAGCACAATCTAGGGTAGTAACAATATTATGCCTCAGTCAAATGTAAATCAGATGACATGACAGATGGTCTTTAAAAAAGTGACTATTAAATAATCCAAAATATGCTCTCACCACCTTTTTTCCTTCTGTTATTCCATGCTTGTACTCCACATCATAACAGGAGACATTTGCTACCAAAGAACAACACGTTCCCACAATTTGAGACTGGTGACAAAACCAATAAGTTATGAGGCCTTGAAATTTTGTACAAAAACTGTGTCATCTCACTGTCAATGACAATAGTGTACTTCCTGGTCAATGGAGCAACAACTTTATCCAAGAGAGATTGTGGACTTCCCATCCCTGGGAGTGTTCAAGGCCAGGCTGGATAGGGCTCTGAGCAATCTGGTCTAGTGGAAGGTGTCCCCACCCTAGGCAGAGGGGTTGGAACTAGATGATCTTTAAAGTCTCCCCCAACCCAAACCATTCTAGGATTCCAGGATTAGGAGCCACCTTCATTGCTCCACTGTATTAGCACTTGATACAGTCTGTACATTTCAGAAACATGGAATACATTCTGTGTTTCTCCTGTGCATCGACAAATTTGTTACTGTTTCCTTGCTTTTGGTGTTCCATTGAATAGGTTTGATTAAATGGACAATCAAAATGTTTAAGAAACCATATAAAATCCATATACATTTTTTAGATTTTTTCAACAGAGCTGAACTTTTTGCTTACAATTAAATCAAAGTAGTAAGTTTTTTCATATTGCTCATCTGATACAAAATAGAATTTATATAACATCAACGATTAGATGATGATCAAAGATATATAATATCCTGCAACTTTATCCTGAATGAATCTGAAGAGAATCAGTAGTTAGTCCTCGTACCTCCCTTCCTAGGTTTTTTAGTTATCTTAAGGTGAAAAGAGATTTTTTCCTCTGAAAGGAGAACTGTTTACTCCAGGTGTTAGGAAACACATATTACAAGAAGACCTACCTTGCACTCCTCATATTTTCTTACAATAACATATGTCCAGTCCCTATTAAGGAAGCAATGAATGTCCCAGAGCGCTCAACCCAAAATCTCAAAGCAACATTATAATTGCTGTAGGCTTAGCCTGTTTACAAGCCTTCTTCAAAAATAAGTTTGAAGTAGGAAAACTTAGAAGCTCAATCCTTTTCCCAAATAAGTGCAGAGTATTACTAAAGCTCAGCCATTTTCTTCCAGACCATGAGCAAGAGAAGAGCTCATTGAGTATGGATGTCTTAGTTCAGGTAGGAAGGATTTGAGGCAATGACTATTCTAAAAAGGCAATGTACCTGAAAATACTGGATCAAGCTAGGGTACCAGTGTGTGTAATAGTGGAGTGAGTTTCTCCACGAAAACAAGTAACAGAAGTACTACTCCTACTCATTCAACATTTTTTCCTGGATCTTTAGTAGCAAGTACCTGAGGAGATGCTTCACCTCTTACACAAAGTTCAAGTACTGATTCTAATTTGGTTTTTTTTCCAGTTTGAAGAACCTCAAAATCTTTGGGCTTACAGAAAAAAGCCTTTAGTGTCCTATGACATATAAGGTATTATATATATGTGAATATCTGGAAATTACTAAGGTAGATTTACACACATAATTTATTGGTTTACACCCCAGGTAACACAGACACTTGGCATGAGATTGACATGTTAACAGATGGAGAAATAAATTAACAGGGGTGTGTCTGTGTACACACCCCTCTCCTATCTTCTTACTGCCTGTTTGCCTTATGGCTGCCATAAAATGTGGGTCTGAAGCCAGTGACTCATTTGGGAAGACTTGTTACTCAGCCACTCAAGAGTGTCATCAGGGAGATTACTTAATTTGGTGAGAAAGACTTGGTTAATAAAACATTGATTTTATTTGTAAGTCTATGGAGAACCCTTATAACCAATTGATTTTAGGGTACATGATGAAACAGCAGTCAGTGGTAGAGACTGGTAGAGATGGTAGAGATCAATGAAATTGAAACTTGGTCTTTTTATTCAAAAGATATGAGGAGTCTTTCTGTATGTTAGATATAATTTTTTCCCAAATTTGTGCCTCACAGAATTAAGCATGCTTGAATTGAATTCATGGTTCTGGAGTGGGCCACATACAGAGTGGGCCACATGCAGAGTGTTTAGCTCAAGAGCAGAGGGACACCCATATGATATAACCCTATTTGTGTGTCCTGACGTGGAATTGAGTGTGATAGGGCCAGATCCCTGGGTCAGAGCCTATGACTAGCAGGATTCTGTTGTGGGTGGGGTGATGTAGCTGAGAAGTCCCTACCCCCTTCTGGCATTCCTGGGAATGATTAAGATCCTCATAATGCCACACTGTAAATTCATGGCATGAACAGCTTTTCAAACAGCCCAGATGCTTTTGGAGAAAGTACAGCTTTCTAGTATTTTGCCTTATGTATCTGTTGATTGTGGAAAGATTCCATCTACAGTTTTACTAACTTTTGTATGATTTGACAAAGAAATCTGATAAAAACACAGACTTTTTTTGTTCCTTCTTCCTTGACAGCTACTTGCACGTATGAGCACAGATCTATCATATAAATATGAGCATTGCAGTTCTATCCAATGTTATTAAAGCCAAGCCAGACAAAGCAGGATTTCCCTAGCTTCTTGGAAAGAGGCACTGGTAATTAATTCCATTCAAAGCCCTTTTCTCCATGCTTCTTCTCCATGCTTTTCTCCACGCTTCTTCTCCATGCTTCTTCTCCACGCTTCTTCTCCACTTTAACTTTACTCACTTAAAATTTTTAGCCTTTTCTATTCAGAAACACCTAAAATCTTACAGGATCAGTTCATTCTAGTAAAAATATTTTTACTGCACTGCTGTCGCTACTGTATTTTGGGGATACAATGCTGCCTTTAACTGTGACAGGACAACTAATGACTCACTCAGAAACTGTCTCTCAACTCAGTAACATCTTGCCTTAAAAATACTTATCAGCTGAATATTTTGAAAAGAGTTTTTCTAAAAAACAGCATTGGAGTGATATATTTGGCCAAATTGAATATTTTCAGAAATATTTTATGCTAATTCATGAAGCTGTGTGCTTGGAAGCATGTTTGGAATGTGGAAGATCTTCTCCAAGGTAAGAATTACAAGTGTCTCTTTTGTTTCAGTTTCATAGCCACCTTCTTACTATAGTCAGAAAGAAAAATTTGTTGTATATAAATGTTAATTATTATTTTATTATTATTGGAACTATTTATTAATTTAGGTATCAGACAGATGTATTTATATGATCTATAATGTGCCACTGGGACACTGCTCACCATGTAATAAAATATCAAGTTGGTTTTTTTGAGAAATCATCAACTCTCGTGTTCTCTTTATTTTAGTGTATTTGCATATATTTATTTGTAGTTGCATGCACATCTCCCAGCTATATAATTTTACATCTTGCTACTTCTGAGAATTTATTTTTCTTCTCCTACTCATTCACTAGTAATAAAAGTTGTCAGCAAACGTCTCTTGTTCTTTTGCCTACAAAAAACCAAAAGTGAAATTGTCAAAGGAAGAAGAAAGCTCCTCTAGTCCAGCAAAATGTGAGCTGAATATGTGATCATATTATCTGCATGTAACTGCAGATAAAACAACCCAACCAAACCAAGCTAAATCAAAATAAAAAAATTAAAAAAAAAGAGAGAGAGAGAAGAAAATCCACACAAATTCCTCTTTCCAATCTCATTTAACTGAGGCACAAGAGGGCAGTGTTTCATAAACTCTAACCTGTCTTTTGCTCACCGTTGCAACAAAGCTGGGACTGGAATTCATCTAGTATTAGACCAACATCTAAAAGATTAGTGTTTAGTGCAAATAGCTCTCTGGCAAAGAATCTCAGTTATAACAGTTAGAAAGGCTTCAAGACAGTACAGTAATCTATTCCAAACTTGTAAAAATTTTTTAAAGACTGATGATGTTACAAAGATATAACAACAATGAAAAATTCAATGAAAAATTATCTTCACAGAGAAAAGTAAGTATTGTTAACTTTCTGTTGATAAGAGAATATGGAAAGCTACACCAGGAAAGAGCTAGCCAAAGGAAAAGATCAATATAAGCCTTATGGAAGAGTTTTTTTAAAAAGTCTCTAAGTATGCAAATACATGTGTGTTCACATGTATATATGCTTGTGTGTATACATATCCTCAGGAAGAAACAGAGACAGTGATATTCATATAAGAAAAGAAGAACACACAAGTATAGAAAAGTTAATGGCAGAAGAAAATTAGGAGTTATTTGTGCTGCCTTACTTTAGGAATCTAATCTAAATCTTTCCTTTTTTGGTCTCTCAGCTGGTTTGTACAATTCCTCACTCAAATGTTTTTTGAAGTTTCCTTTCATAAGTGTCAGATGTTCTCTCCGCATCTTACTGTACTCTGCATATCTGACTTAAGGTATTTACTTCCACAAGAGGAATTTTCAGATGCATTTCAGACAGACATCCAGATCCTGCTTACAGAACTAAGGCCCCTGCTCAACACTTATTCTGTTGAATGGTTTACTGAGCCATATTGTGACCTTGGAATCAGCAGCAACTGTCTCAGTGTGTCCTAAAGGCACTTCCTTGGCTTGAAACCATGCATTTATTCTACACAAAAATAGATATTGGGCAACCTCTTTCACTAGTCTATTTAACACCAAGAAAGCAGCTCGTGTACTGTCCTTGAAGAATTAATTTTTTTAAATGGATGTATACACACATTTTTTAATAATCCATTAGCGTCTCTGTTTTGGCATAGATAAATCCATGACTTAGGGTGCAATATATTTCCTAGACCAAGAAAAAGCATCTTCAGTTATGTCTTAATAATCAACTATCTTGAAATAAAATTATCCCAGTATTATTAATTACAGCTGAAAAAATGAATAGTTTTTATGGTACAATAAAGTTCTTCTTGTGCTGGCCAGTTCTCTTTGCTCTACCATGGTTAAAGGCTAAAGTAATATTTATCTATAAATTATGTGAGTTTTTCCCCAACAAACCATAGACCATGGTATGCAACAAGTTCCTACACTTTCCCATACAAAAACGTAGTCTTGAGGCTATTTATGACACTTTAGATAGGAAGGTCAGATATGTGTTCAATTTCTAAGTATCTGTGCAAGCTGCAAGGTGCATCCAAGTGCTTCTGGCTCTGCAACTTACAGCTGCCAGTCTGTACTTCTTTCCAATGTCCACCCTCTAATTAAGAGTACTCAGGACAAGCAAGCAAAACTTCTTGGCTAATCTCTCTATTTGCTATAAACACTTCCATATCTTTTATTCTCCAAGACAATGAGGCAGGCATTCTTTTCCATTCTGAATTACTGGCATTGTACAAATCTTGTGAGTGCTCCCCCTCTGCATATGGGCTGCCTCTGCCAAGCAGTGTGCTTCTGAGCTGGCCAAAACTACTTGGAGAAGGGAAAAGTACATAGTCCTGAGTAAGCTATTTCCCTCCAAGGGTGTCAAGCCTAAGCCAGGGAAGCATCCTTATTTCCATACATGCCAGTAATTCTACATCTAATTTTGGTAGAATATAAACATGGATGATTGACTGAATCTGTCCACATGTGACATTATGTATCCTCAGTTTCAAAGCACTGAGTTACAATGCTAACTCCTGTAAGTATTGTACATTTTGTGGACAGGCTGTAGAGGGTCCGGAGAAGACCCACAAAGATGATAAAAGGATGGGGAAACCTGGTGTCCAAGGGAAGGCTGAGAGCTGAGCTTGTTTGGCCTGGAGAAGTCTTAGGGGAGATCTTATCACCATGTTCCTATATGTAAATGGTGGCTACAGAGAAGCTGGGGACATCATTTTTGCAAGGAGTCACGTGGGGAAGACAAGGGGTAATGCTTACTGGTTCCTCCTGGGGAAATTTCAATTGGACACAATTTTCACAATGAGAACAATTAGCCACTGAAATAATCTACCCAGGAAAACAATGGGTTCCCCAACACTGGATTCTTTCAAGATCCAGATGTACAGAGTGTTGGGCCACCTTGTGACCGACTGTGCTTTTGCCAAGAAAAGTTGGACTGATGATCCTTGAAGTCCCCTCCAACCTGGTATTCTATGATTATTTATATGCTTGCATAATGCTCATATCTCAGGGACAATTTTAGTAAACAGTTCTACTAACAGACTATATGTAGTGAAATTTTTATTTTACCTTTTCTTTGAAAAGAAATTATCATTTTTGAATCCACAGGTGGCTAAAATATTGCAAAATATGCAGTAACAATATTGCCTTTCCTGTACTTCAGTATCTCTCATTTCCTGGTTTCATACGTATGCCTGAGAAGAGAATGATCTATACTAGCTTTTTTCTGCCTAGTTTAACATGTGCTGTTATGAATTCATGAATAACAAAAATGTATAATTCAACAGAAGAACCTCTGAGACCTCAAAATGGAAAGCAAACACAACTTTGGTTTCAAGATATTTCAGTCATCCTCTTGTTTCAGAGTATCTTTTGGGCCAACTAATTTTTTTAGCGCTGGACACTACACAACAACATTTTGAATCAGATTAACTGCATCAGACCATTCAACTGTTCCCGTAACATTCAGTTTAAAAATATGTCCAGACAGATAACTGGCAACTCCTACTATACTGTCAAGCACCTGATCTGTCTGCAAACTGTACATTATCGTATCTAGAAACACAACCCTCTTTGGTGGAAGAGAATCAGGTCAGAAAACACTTTAGGAAAGTGGGTATATAAGTTCATGGGGTTGACAGGGTGCACCCATGAGTGCTGAGAGAACTGGCAGGAGTCAGTGCAAGCTGCTCTTGACTACCTTGAAAAAGTCATGGCAATTAGAGGGGGTGACTGAGGACTGGAGACAAGAAAATGTCAGTCCTATTGTCTAAAAGGTCAAGAAGGAGGATGCAGAAAAATACAGACTGGCCAGTGTCACCTTGATTCCTGGAAGGTGAGGGAGCAACTCATCCTGGAAAACATTTCTAGGCACATGAAGGACAAGGAAGTCATCGGGAAAAGTCAGCATCAAGTCACCAAGAGAAATGGCTGAGAGAGCTGGAACTGTTTGGCCTAGAGAAGAGAACACTCAGGGGAAATCATTATAACATATGTAAATAGCTGGAAAAGGGTGTAAAATATTTGGAGCCAAGCCCTTTTCAGTAGTGCTCAATGACAGGACCAGAGGCAATGAGCACAAACTGAAACACAGGAGTGTCTGTCTAAACAAAGGGAAAACTCTTCATCTATGAGGGTGGCAAGTTGCTGTGCCCAGAGGGCATGGATTTTCCATCCTTTGAGATAATCAAAAGCCATCTAGACATGGTCCTGTGGTCCTGGGCAACTGGCTGTGGGTGATCCTGCTTGGGCAGGGAAGTTGGACCAGATAACCTTCAGAAGTGCCTGTCAACCTCACCTGTTCTGTGATTCTGTGACTTTGTAAGTCTATTGCTGCATTTTATAAACAATTTAAAAACAGATAAAAATGGTATTTTTTTAAACATACTATTGTACAGATTTACCCTGACACTAATAATAATGAAAAACTATAATTATTTGTTTATGAACTGAAGTAGTAGTTTGCTAGTTTCTGCTATTCATCTTCCAGGCTGGTGCCACACAGAATGATTGGCATAGTAGCATCGTGACTCACAGAAGTAGCTGAATGCTTGTCTCATGCTGTGCTATTCTTTTGCATGAGTTTACTTCTTGGCTATAACATTAGGGTGCCTCTCTTGATAGAATAATTTCAAATACCGGTAATTACCTAAATGTTATCTCAAAGAAATTGTGGTTCTCAGTAATTTAATCTGGTCTGTTACATAAGAAAAATTCTACCTTCTACAGAAAAAATCCTAAGAAATCCCATATGCTATGTTTAAATAACTATTTTTCTTTCTTATTGCAAAGAATTTGACTTTTGAAACTGGTTAATATCATTTACAAGTTTGTTCAAAAAATAAGTATACACTCTACAAGATGAAGTGAGAAAAAGGTTTATTGGATTCATTGGTTCTAAAATCCTTTTCATCCTGTGACTATGTTCCAAGACTGCATCCTGCTCTGTAGTTAATATATTGTGATCACTACAGGCACAAAACTACTGAATCTATTTTTAATTATTTCAAATATTTGCAGTGGTTAATGAATGGAATTAATTTTACCCAATGCAACAATCTGAAAGTTCAAATCTGGTTCAAGTTCAATCCTTGACAATGAGGACAGATAAAGATGTTTCCAGAGGACAAGTAATGATATTATTCTACAGGCAGAACATAAAAAAGGTGTATCACTCGCTCATCACTTCCTTTGATAACAGAAAGAAACTAAGTCTGGTTTCTTCCCTACAGCTAATTTTCAGGCAGCTTATAAGTAGAAATTAATCCATCCCAAAATTTATTGCATTATCTTAAAGGGTTGTTTCAGTAAGTTTGTATGAGGTGCAATCTCATGAGCTAATTCCCAGAACACAGAGTTTGATAAAACCCATCCTAGTATGGCAAAAATCTCAGTAAGAACTAATTACCAGCTCAATAATTTAATAATTTTTTGCAACCTGCTCCAGGCTTTCTGGTTAAAATGGCTACAGACTTTAAAGGTAAGAGCAATTCACCCAGTGCTCTGGATCTAGCAGCAGGACTATTTATCATATTCAGCATATGTCCCAAAGCTCTTTTACTGACCCTGTCCTGAAATACTTTACTTTTCCATTGTTTCTTTTATTATCTAGTTTGTTTGACATATTTGCCATAAATACACAATAAAACCTTTCTTATCACTATTTGCTTTGTTGTTGTTGTAAAATGAGAATAAATTAGTATTCCACATATCTTTGTGGGAAGATGTATATTGCTTTGGGAAGGGATCCTTACTAGAGATGATAAGACTGAAGAAACACAGTGGTTCAAGTAAAATCTAAGCACTTATTGGCACACACTCAAGTGCAAAGCTTTTCATATATATAGATTATTAGTATGAATGGTGCCCATTTCACAAGTACGTGCTGTCTTTCGAGGTAAGGTGACCCCTGTGCATCAGCAGTTTTTACCTATAGAAAGGTGAGGCACTTCTGACCTGCATTCTCATTAGGCTATTTGTTTTGGTGAGCACAGTCTTGACCAAAGCTATGCTTGCTTTTTCTATGTGCAACATACACATTTTTCACAAGGTGTAAGAAACAGAAGTGATCATACAGATGAATTTTCTTCAGAGGGCAGAAATACCTTAAATATACCTTTGAGGCAGTCTACATTGCCTTCTGATGTGTGAGGATATGGAATCATAGAATCATAGAATATGGTGAGTTGGAAGTGAGCCATCAGGACCATCGAGTCCACCCCCTGGCTCTGCCAAGGACAATCTCAAGAGTCACACCATGTGCCTGAGAGGGTTGTCCAAATGCTTCTTGAGCTCTGCTGGGCTGGTGCTGTGACCACTTCCCTGGGGAGTCTGTTCCAGTGCCCAGCCATCCTCTGGGTGAAGAACCTTTTCCTAATACCCAACCTAAACCTCCCTTAACTCAACATCATGCCCTTTCCTACAGTCCTGTCACTGGTCACAAGAGTGAACAGAACAGTCCTTGCCCCTCTGCTTCTCCTTATCATGCTGTTGAAGGCCACAATGCAGTCTCCCTTCAGTCTGTTCTTCTCCAGGCTGAACAGATCAAGTGACTTCTGCTGCTGCTCATACAGCTTCCCCTCAAGACCCTTCACCACCCTTGTGGCCTCCTTTGGACACTCTCTGATTGCTTTATATCCTTCTTATACTGCCCAAAACTGCCCTGAGCACTCGAGGTGAGGCTGCCCCAGTGCAGAGCAGAGTGGGACAAACTCTTCCCTTGCCCAGCTGGTGATGCTGTGCCTGATGCCCCCCAGGACAGGCTTGGCCCTCCTGGCTGCCAGGGCACTGCTAACTCATATCAACTTGTTGTCCATCAGGACCCCAGGTCCCTTTCTGCAGCTCTGCTCTCCAGGCTCCATTTCCCAGTCTATACACACAACAAGGATTGCTCCATCTCAGGTGCAGAAACTGGAATTTGTCCTTGTTAAACTACATAATGTTGGTGATTGTCCAGTCCTCTAATTTGCTGCAGTTTCTCTCTAGAGCCTGTCTACCCTTGAGGAAGACAACAGCTCCTCCCAGTTTAGTTGTTGGCAAATTTGTTTAGTATTCCTTTGAATCCTGTGTCCAAAGTATTAATGAAGATGCTGAAAAGAAGTGGGCTGAGGATGGAGTCCTGCAGAGCCCTACTAGTGACAGTTCCCATCATTATGTCACCCCATTCATTACAACTCTGTGCCTGACCTGTGAGCCAATTGCTCACCCATCAAGTAAGGTGGTCATCCAGCCATGTGCTGGATATTTTGTTCCAGAAGGACTCTGTGTGATAGTATCAAAAGCTTTGTTGCAGTATAAAAAGATAACATCTGCATGCTTTGCAAGATCAAGCAGTGGGTTACTGTATTATAGAAGGAAATCAGGCTTGACAAGAAGGACCTTCCCCTCATGAAGCCAGGCTGGCTGTGACCAATGACTGAATTGTCCTCCAGGTGTTTTTCAACACCTCCCAGAATAATCTTTTCCATGATTTTAGCAGGCACTGAAGTAAGACTGACAAGCCTATAGTTTCTGGGGTCCTCCTTCATGCCGTTCGTGAAAATTAGACAACATTAGCCAAGTGTGGGCTGCTGTGTACTGACAGTTAACTGAGCAATGGATGAGTTTTTATTGCATGCAAAGCAGAAGAAGGGAGGGAGTGATGGAAAGAAAGAACAAAACAAAACCAAAAGAGGAGACTAAAAAAGAAGGAAAAAAAGAAAAAGAAGAAAGGAAAGGGAAAAATGAAAAAGAAGGAAGGGGAGGAGTAACAGACAGGACATATTCAATGCCAGAGCATTCTTGGATAAGGCATTATCCATGGAAATATCAAGATTTTAGTATGACCTTTATACTGGCCTTAACTCAGTAATTGTTGTTCATTCCAACAGTCACAAAAAATAACTGAACAGTATGTGAGAGCTATATTCATGCTGCTGTGTGCAGTGACTTTCAGTCACACTGCCTTTCAGTAATCCTGTGGTGATCTACGAAGGCAGTGCTAAGTACTAAATTCCAGACCAAAAGTTCTGAAATTATAATGAAATGGTAGCATATGGATATACTACACGCTGCTGGCAGACATGACTAAGGGCTTATGGGATAGTCATGCCCTTCTGAGGGCCAGCTGTAGGCTTAGGATATCTGAAATGCCACTACATACCATATGTGTTTTGGAACTGTACTAAGCACTTAATGCCACTGTTAAACAACAAGCACATATAAAATGTTTAATAGCTATAGCTATAAAAATGGAAATGAGGCTACAGTTTGTTTTTTTGAATTTCAGCACCTCAGGAGCTAAGTATTAATTTTCATTGTACGCAACAATAAATCTCATTTTAACACTTTTTGTTCAGTGTTCCAATGAAACTGTTTGTTTTCCAGCTGCTCTGGCTGCATCCTAGATGACTTTGAAGAGTAAACTATGCTTTTGTATGTCCTTTTAATCTGTCTGCTGGGAATTAGACACACCATATCCCCAGCTGAGGCCTCTTTACTGTTTGTATTTCTCTTCAATTACAGAGAAAAATTTTTGAGCTCAACACTGGGTACCACTAGAAAGAAAAATTAAGTTGCCTATTTGTTTGTTTTCCTTTTTTTTTACTAGCCTACCTAAAGGAATTTTTTTTACTACTAACCTAAAAGAAATGTGGTGAGCATCTCTGAAAAACTAATGACAACATTGAACAACAGCTGAAGACTGCTTATTCAACTTCTGTGCTTTAAAAAGGTAGTGAGAAATAACTGGGAAGTTATAAACAATTTAGTGTGACCTCAAAGCTGAATATCTAATGGGGTGTTTAATTTAAGACTCAAAATGTAAGCGTAATTTGTGATAGTCATTACAGGTTTTTTTGAATTTCATTTCCTTAAACAAACTCCATGATGTTTTTAGAGACTGGCTGGAAGTGATGAAAGTTATAATTAAAGACACAGGGATTTCTTCAGAGCTTTTGATATGCATTTTGATTAAAAGACATACATAGATGGAATTCATGAGATGACTGGACTAGAAACAGGATCATTGATAAATTTTGAATGTGACATATAAAAATTAATAAATTTATTAAAGTAGAATCTTTTAGACACTAACTTTTTATTTGGCCCTATTTAGTTTCTCCATCAGCTGTTGGGATGAGGATATCAAATACATCCCAGAGAAGTTTGCAGATGGCATACAGACTAGGAATTATGTTACATGGTCCTAAATATATATATTACATGCATATCATGTAATATTATATTATATTTTAATATATTATATATTACATATTATATTATAGAGTCATGGAGTGATTCAAATTTCTTGATGAAAAGATCACCAATCTGTTTGTATATTACCAAGAGACAAGGAAACAAAGGTAACAGAATAAAGCCACTGAAATTCAAGTACAGGAAATTGTTTAAGAAAAAATTCTCAGATTAATTTTTGTGGCCAAAATGCTACTATATTAATAAGAAGAAGGATATCACAGAGAGGAAAATTTGGGTTCGCGTGTTACACTGATGAAACAACTGCTAAAAATTATTATGTCTCCTCCCAGGATTCATATGTGGAGAAGAGTGTTGAAATAATGAAGACTCTTCAAAGTAGTACCCAAAAAATTATGTGTAGCTGAAAAGGAAACCTTTAATAGTTCATTTGATCAAGGAGTTGTGTGAAATGTTTCTGAATCCCTGTGGAAATCTTCCTATACACAGGAACAAAATCAGATAATGGAATGCTTTTCAATTTTGCTGATCAAAGTGTAACAAGATCTTATAGTTGGAAGTTGATGTTAGACAAAATTAGCCTTGAAATTAGAAGCAATTTCCTGGCTGTAAGAGCAATTGAAGAATTTCCAGGGAAAGTGTTAGACTAACCACTTCTTGGTGTGTTTTGGCTGAGACCAGTTCTTTTGCCCTAAATATTACAGTTTGATATAATTTCTGGGAGAAATTCCAGGACCATAGGAGTATTTGCATTGGTTCACTGGGATTATTCTTTTAAAGCATAAAGTAATGAATTTACATGTTGTTTATTCATTTCCTTCTTTGCTGAACTGTAAGAAAATAATATTGCCCTGTGGCTTTAACTACTCACCCACGGGGATTAGGAAGAACAGTATCCCTGGAAGCACAACTGATCAGATGTGGTTTTGGTTGCAGTTTTTCCTTTCTTTCTCTGAAACACCACTCAGTAGTATAGCACTGACTAAATGCAAGAATAAGAAGGCCTTTCCTAAAAAAGGAAGGGGTAAAAGAGGAGACAGAGAAGGAGGAAAAGGTTACTTGCTTTCAATCCTGGTTGCCAACCTGACAATTTAATCTCCTTGTGTCATATGTATACATGCTTGTGACAGTCCCCTGCCTTTCTAGAGGCATTTCTTCCCTCTCTCTGCAGAGTGTTGCACTGTAACCAGAGTCTGTGTAGGGAACATAGACATATTCAGAAGACCGAGCTGGCTGTATATGGCTGCATTGTACCAGAGGTCAGAGAAGATGATATAAGGAGCCTTTTGGCATTAATTAATTTTGTTTTGTTCAGTTTTCATCCCATAATTTGTCAGTTTACCAGTACACCCAGAATACAGTCTTGGTAATCATCTTATCTGTGCCAGACCTTGAACCTAATGACTCATCTTTGGTTTGTACTGGTGCAATTTTTCATTAACACTGAAACTGCATCTAGAGCTGACCCTTTGTC
This sequence comes from Entomyzon cyanotis, assembly GCA_024500445.1. Lineage (NCBI taxonomy): Eukaryota > Metazoa > Chordata > Aves > Passeriformes > Meliphagidae > Entomyzon > Entomyzon cyanotis. Next base: position 26,123,443 of record JAKEPQ010001009.1, on the reverse strand, counting down.
ATTTTTAAACAAATTAACTCACTGTTTTGCCCAAAAGTCTGGGCATAGCATTGGTGAACTTCACTTACCAGTGAAGCCCTAAGAACTCCGGAAAAAACTGTGCAAAGCAGACCAACAAGAGCAAAACCAAGTGTGATTCATTGTATGGGATTTCTGCTTTGAGCATTCTGCTCCTCAAGGCCCTTATCAAAAGTAAAATCTTCGTCTTTTATGACCTCACAGTCATTCTAATTCACTGGAATAATTTATGAAAAGAGTGGGGTTTTTTTCTTTAGAAATATGAACCTTTGTTTGAAGTCAGCTTTTTCATTTTTAAGCTGGAGAAATATTCATTATGATCAGACTATAATTTAAAAATGTACTAAAACACAGCAAACAAACTTCAGGAAAGCTGTAGAAAATATAGTAAAAGCATTTACACAAATTATTGGCTGTAAATAAATTTTACAAGCATGAAAATAGGCCAGTGGAGTACGAATTACACTGGGAATACCTTGTAATTTTTGACAGTCCATGAAGGATATAAGTAACAGTGAAAAACTATATCAGAAACTATCAAACAATTCAGATCACTGCAAAGAGATTACTAAGAGCTGGTAAGCCATAAGCATCTATAACTATATCTATGTATCTCTTAGCAAAGAAAAAGGAATCTCCTAGACAGGGACTTTCATTTTCTGCCACTTTAGCCCTTTGTGTTCCTCTGTAGCTTTTTAATTTCATGTTTTCAAACATAACCAGTACCATCCCTCACAACATCTTATCAGTGGCTTTTTTCAGTTTTTTTTCTTCCATCTTTGAGATAAGGCTGAAGGGCACTAGCTAACCCTTGAAATGGAAAAACAAACAGCTCTATGAGAGAAGAAATAATTGTTAAACAAATATAATGGATGGAAACTAAGATGGTGTACCAGTAAAGAGACAATGAGGGTAAAATTTTTCACAAGGGATCATCAGTATACACCAAAGCATACATCTGAAGTACTCTGCTAGACAATACCTTCAGGAATAACATGAGAGGTTTTTCAGGATTAATATAACATAAGGTGGCTCGGTTTGTAAAACCTAATTAAAGCAGGAAAAGTAAAATCCTTCCTTCCTTCCTTCCTTCCTTCCTTCCTAAAAGGAAGCTCACCACTTCAAAAAAGTCTTCAGTTGTTAGAGGTTATATTTCTAAGTATTTTTTATTTCTCTTCAATGCTTTTTCCCCTGAAATACTGAACACCCATAAAATCCATTTACCTGATAGAAAGCAGAAATAATCCATCTGCAATCTGACTGGATGCTCTTGAGCATCTCTAAGACAGCAGACAAAAATGATGGGCTCAATGACAGACACATTTGATAGTAAATCTCCCTTTTACTAAAATGGAATGGACATTCTTAACAAGAATGTTTATTTCAAACTATATCACCCACAATGTCTTTTTCACTTTATGTAATTTACATATCTTCAGGCTGCAATCTATGCTTTTGTCCATGTGATTGTTACCAGGGCAAGATCTTGAAGAGAGTCACTGACTAAGATTTCAGAGGCTGATCTGGCCATATGTTGTCACTGAACACTGTTAATTGCAGGTTTGAAGAGTTTTTCTAGGTACTTATTAAGTAAAATGGCAATTTTAAGATTTTTGTCTCTCTTCTGGAGATTACTAACTGGTGATGAAATTACACATGCTCCAAATACTCATCCTTTTCTTCCCCCAATAAAGACATTAATGAGGGTTTTCAAACAAAACATAAACATTTTCAACTGTTTGAATAACTGCCAAACAACCAATTCCACTTTGCCCTTCAGACACAGTAAAAACTGTGACATGATACAGTTTAGCAGCCACTAATCCCCATGAAAACATGTTATGTAAAATGGATACTGTTACCATAATAAATGAAACAGAATTATTTTAAACTAAAATTATTGCTATCAACTTTGTTTTGCCGCTTCTTTCAGTGAATTGAAGCTTTGGCCTTTTTAAAAAAATCTTGAGGGGAGGAGAGAAAACGCATTTCTGAATGTTAAATGCAAATTCTTCAGCACCTGTCAAGGCTTTACTTCAGTATTACTTTGAGCACACATTGTGCAGTTAACATGAAAGGATCTGTGACTGCATTTTGTTACAAGACTGAAAGACTTTATTAGATGATTTGCATTCTTCTCAATTCATTTTCTTTGAATATACCCAGAACTTTTTAGTTGTCTTCTACTTCCAGATATCATAAGACAAAGTAAGCAATTATCATCTGACCCTATTTCCTCAAATCACACTAAATGTTAAGCTGTCACTCTTGTTTTGAAATTCTGCAGACTTTCCAAGGGAAAGGTTCTCAAGTTCTCTATCCAGTTTCCTCTAAGCATGAGTTTGCACACTGCAGTTTGCACTATGTAGAGCTTTGCCAGTTTAACACTTTCAACAAATATCAGTCCTTTTGGTTAACTGAGACTCTAATTATAGAATAATGCAGTGCAAGTGTTCCCCAAGACACCAAGATAAATCAGTTTCTGGATGGTTTCTAAAAAAACTCCTTATCGAAAATGTCCAGGGGAAAAAAGATGGAATTAATTTTCAACCAAAATTTGAATTGCCCTTATATTTCTCTGGGAAGTGGTTGCCAAGCACTGAGCATTTGGTTCCTGTGTAAGTGTAGCCTGCACTTCCTTGCTCAGATGAATCTGATAGTGCACAGGTAAAAGAAAAAATTTGGAGAACACTGTGATGAAAACCACTAATCTCACATGTCTCATGCAGTATCTCAAGAATATGAATTTGTATCACAACCATTTAAAAGCAGAGAGCATGTGATTGTATGACAAAGCATACAGAATTCTTCTGGACTGATGAAGCTTGTGTGGGGGGGCATAGGGATTATTTCTAGTCATGTGAGAATTATACCTTTTCAAACTGTAGTATATCATCCAACTAAATTAATGTAAATTCTATTGGAAGGTTTAGAATTGAACAATGTAATATCAAATCATATGCTTAGGATGAAGGGTGGTGTTGTGTTTACTCAGTCAGAGATTCAATATGTTATGCTGCTGAGTGCATGGGGGAGGTTGCAGATACATCTACAGTGAGTGTGCTCTGTGACTGTGAGGGATTTGAATAGTCTGACCTGGGGCAGCTACCAAGCTTCTTTCACAAGCAGGACATTGTGGCACCATGGAAATTACATGACTGGAAAAGGAGCCAGTGAAACACTGGTGTAACTTTTCTCTGTAGTGGACTCAGCAATGAGTCTCCATTCTGCAAATTAATTCCTGTTCAAGATTTCTAACTTATATAAATCTGTAAGATTTGTAACCTTTCCAATTAATATATAATGCAAATGTATCACATAAATATGTAATCACTCCTGGAAACAGAGCCCTCAGTCCAGATGGCCCTGAAAAAACCCTCATAAACAACATAATAACCATTCCTTCATCAAAAACTTTGACACTTCAGAAAAACACCCTAATGGCAATTTTTTGGTCAAAGGTGTTTATTTATCAATATTAAAATTATTTCTGACCAAGAGCATTAAAACAAAAAATCACTTTTTAGTAAGTAAATTATTAAATTTCATTTAGAACTTATGATAAGAAAGAGTCTGTGTGGCTAGCACAGGTCTTTCCCATGAGAATTTTTCCTGTGTTTTATAAACAAAGATAAAGTTTGGATGTTATTAAAACAGTGTCTCGGGATGTGGACAGTTCAGGCCTGGCCAATCAGGCCTAGGGGGAGGCTTCAAACTGACCAATCCAGGTGACCTTTGAAAAGTCTATATAAGATGGAATGAAATAATAAAAGCTTCTTCTGGATGCCACCTTTGAACCCGGGTTTTTCTTACTCTTCTAGTGGCTCAACAGTGACAAGTCTGTCATTCTAACACTTCCAATATTCTTGATTCTTCATTTTCAAATACACATAGTGCACTACTGTCCACATAAGTACTTAAGAATATGAAGCTGAGGTTGCTTATGGGTTAGCGAGTCCAATCTCTTGGAATTACAAGAAAATCTAATCCCCTTGTAAATTCTCAAGGTGTGTTTTCAAGTACAATATCAGAGAAGAGGGAATGATATTAAGGAGATTATTTTATGTAACCATTTTAATTGTAATAAAAATGAGCCTTTTCTGTATTCATTAGGTGATTTGGACTATTAATTCATTAAAATATTCTCTGAATTAACACTAAATGACCATCATATATAATGTAATAATCTTTGGCCATAACAACAATTTAACTGTAACTCTTGGAGATCTCCTCTATGCTTTGAAAGTTACTCTATAGCTTTCTTACAGTTTTCTTACAGCTTACTCTCATGACTGAAAGCCTTCCTGAGCATTCAAAGTATTATCTTTGTTAGTTTATTTACAGTTATTCTGTTGCCAACATTACTCTATGGTTTTTGTAACTGTTTTGTCCCATGTTTCATTTACTTTTGCTATCTTAAATTGTCCTCCCTTTAAAATGTATTCTGAATTTTGCAGGAACCCAGCTGTGTGATATAAATCTTTATCAGGCCAGGTTGAAAAGAAAAGTGAGAAGAATCAGCAATGCATATCCTCTCATGCAGAGTCATCCTCATATGAAATTTTTTGGTGTTTTTTTTCTTTTTTTAAACAAATTCAGTACTAGGGATAAATTTAAGTATAATAGCACCTGCTGGTAGATATAACACATGAATAAAAACTTCAGACCAAAGGCAAATTATTATTCTTTTCTGTTGTTCCTTGTCATGTCACATAATGCCAGTATAAAGTAATCAAGAGTTTCCTGATTATTGTCAGAGATATTTCGGTTGTGTGCCTCATGCACAACTAAGATAAATGCTAGTGATCTAGCAAAGCCTTGGAGTTGAAAAAAGTAACCTAAAAATCTCCACAGAAGTTAAAGGAATGAATCTGTGTCTGCTGTGCTGAGAAATAGTAATCTCACACATCAACGATAATTTCACATGCATGATTAAAATTAAAAAATAGAAGAGCTGAAGAAAAAACTCAGTGATAGGATAATATCAAGGTATTATATTTTGAAGTAAAGTTAGCTTTCTTAATAAAACACTGGTTATTTGCATCTTTTTGGGGATAAAAAAATTAAATGCATGCAAAATCTTTTAAAATACTATTAAGAAATAGAGAATTGCTAGCAGAATAGGGGTATTGCTAGCACAGAAATGTGAGAAGTACAGACTGAAACTGAAAACTGAAATCTTTAGATTTCATCACTTTATTAACTTCACAGCTTCTCCAAGCAGAGTGGAAGTCAACACACACAGCAGCGGTTTCAAATACAATTCAGGGACAAGACTTCACAAACACTGTCAGAAATGTGGTCTCCTTTTGTAAAACCAGAAGATTCTTATTCTTATGATCCTTAAGCTGACAAAATATAGTGTAGTGAAAATATGTCTGAGGCATTGTAGGGCAGAGAGGTCAATAGCCGACAAATCAATCCATACAAAGGCTCTTCTTCGACTTCACTGACTTTCAGTGATTCCTTTTTTCACATTGAGACTGAAAGGATGGGAGAAGCTTTTTGGTGTAGAGAAAAGGCATTTAGATTATTGCAATTTTGATCATCAATCTTTCCCCATCTGATTGCAAAATTCTTCTGGTCCAGCTTCACAGTTTTTTGTGACGTATGGTACGAGACACAAAGTGGGGTGCAATTTGCCTCTGATATATGTGAAGCACATCAATTTATACCCCTAAAGAAAATGCTATTTTTAGTTGCTAGCTCAAGGCATAATTATAGTTCTGCAATAAATCCATTGTCTTGGCACCTTCTATCATTCTTTCCCAGTGGAGTAAGGAGATCATTCTATTTCTACTTTCCTCATGTTCTGTTTCTAGTTTCCTCATGTTCTGGTCAAAGCTGTGTCCTGTTCAGCCAGTTCAGATGCTTCAGAGACTTGGTGCTGCTGGCACTGGTCTGTCTGTAATCCTTTCCTTACAGCTAGATTCCTCACCCAAACAGTTTTTGACACTCTTGTAAGGCTTGTAGGCATTGGCCAAAATGGCTTGGTAGAGTGGGATAAATAGGAATATACTGTGTGTGAGTTCAGATCCTGTTCTACAGACAGAGAAATGTGCTTCTGTGGAACAATCTATTACTCTGCAGAACCAAGCATCGCTGCTGCTCACTGATTAGAGCAGAGCAGGAGGGTGCACATCAGTATGCATAACATATGATGGTAGGAAACAAGCAGAGCAACCTGATAAGAGTCTAACCTTATCTGGCAGATTAGCTATTCTGAGAGACAACTACAGCAACAAAAAAGTGAGATAGAACCATTCAAAGTTTTTTCTGCTTTAGGCATTCGTTATCAATAGTCTCAACATTTTTCTGCTCACTGTTGTCTATCTCCTGCTCCTCAAATTTTCAGTGACATTCCCAATGAAAATATCCTATAATTCAATTTTAGTTGCATAGAACATAATATTAGGAAAAATAATTTTTCTTTACGAATATTTTCATCATGCTGACCTGGAGTTTTGCATAGGGTCTACCAATTCCCATACCTCTAACAGTCTATCAGTCTAAACTTCCCTGAAAATTACATCAAAACAAGGTGAATAAATATAGATAAATAGCTACAGTTTTCAGAAGGCAAAATTAATGAATCTAAACCAAAATATGGTCATGTTACATGGGCCAAAGAATCACTGTGCAGTTATATAAGAAAAAGTATCAAAACTGTTTTCAAAAGAGGTCTGAAAGGCTTCTGATTCACCAATATATTACATTTAAAAAATCTCAATGCTTTTGCATAACAAAATTACAGAAAAAATATTGTTTTTTAAAAAAAAGGAGAATCAGGAAGTAGCAGCATCTTGATGGCTTACAGCTATAGAATAATTTTGCATTAAAAAAACCAAGCAGAAGGTTGCCAGTATTGCCTTAGTCTAAAAAGATGCTAGGAAGAAAAAAGGACAGCTGAGAATTATTAGAAGTGCAAACACAGTAATAAGGATATGTCTCCATGTCACATTGTGACACCCCCAGGCATCTGAAAGGACAGAACTGTGCCTTACAATTTTCACTGCAGTCTCACAGAACACAGTGCTACTTACTTCACCCACAGGATGAATTATTGCAGGAAGGTGCTACTCTGATTAGCTCAAGTAGCTCCACAGAGCCCTGTAACCTGCAGTGTCAGAACAGAAGCAAAGTCTCTGATTTGAAACTGATAACTCAACTAGCCTGCAGTTTCCTACTGTAGTTAAATAATCAATTGGAAAATCCTGATTATTATTTGTACCCCTCCTGACAATATACACATCTGTAAGAATAAGGTCTGCAATGTGTAGTGGCTTGAGCTAGGTATTTTGCTGCCCTATCCTGAAATATTGATTGATCAAAATTAACAGTGTTTATAGATGAGAGTTGTGTGCTCACTTGACCATTTTTAATGAAAAGTAAAGAAATGTTTTATTTCATTTCAAAAGTAATTTTGCATAGACATAATTTAAAATCCACGCTAAAACAGGTTCAAAAGTTAATAAGCAGGTCAAAAGAGGATCAAAAAGCAGCAAAATAGAGATATACTTGTGAAATCAATCTTTAATAAGAAGAAAAAATATTTCTGAAAAAAGGAAGTGAAGGGCTTGACGGAAGATTAATTTCATGCAGAAAACTTGATATGTTTTTAAGACAAGAAGTTGAAACATTCAATATAGAAGAGGCAAAAGAATTACTGATAGCATGATTTGCACTTAGCAATAGCTTAAAAATAAAACTCAATGATCCTAATTCAAGCAAAACAGAAAATCTTGTTTTAAGACACCCAAACCATAATGTTTTAATTTCAAATAGTTCTATAATTCAGCAATTTTTATTATGTTTTAACATGACTCTCTTAAGATTTCTGGAGGTCATTTACATAATTTAATATCATATTTACATTCTGTGTATTTGCATAGAGCTCTATGGCCCATGCTTAGTAAGAGATCTGTGGGCTTCATCTTATGAAATTACTATGTTAATAAGGCACAAATCCTGTAAAGTAACTTTACATCCCACACAGTCTACCAGTAAATTCAATCTGGCACTTTGAGTCATCAGACTGGCAAGGCCTTAGATACAACACTGGAAATAATAAAAATTCGTACTCAAGGGCTGATCAGCCTAGAAATGTTAGTGCAAGTTCATTGTCTGGACCCAACAGAAGCATTTTAATTATGTCTCATATATTATTTTTTTCAGCTTGAAAAGGCTCAAAAATGATACATTGAGTAAAAAGCCAAAGGTTTCCAAAGATCAAATGAGCAGTCTTACTCTGTAGGAGATATCACTTCATAGAAGAATTTGAATAGAAGTAGAATAATAACTTTAACAGCAAGCAAATGCAAGTTTCATGGGATTCAAAATCCTGAGGATAATGAAGAGTTTAAATTTTAGTAGAGTTTTCTGAAAAATAATGGTGCCTGGCTGCCACTGTAGTAAAAATTTAATTTCTTCAAACATTTAAAAATATTTTTGTGGCATTCTTGTTCATTTGCATACATAGGCAGGCAATGTCTTCTCTACTAATCCACCTCCAGTGACATAATGACATGCTCATAATGCTATTGTACCAGGTATCAGTTGATTCACTTGTTGCTCATGTGCAAAACACTAAAAAAAAAAAATCTCTTTTTTTGAGAGAAAATTGCATTTTCAACTGTGTATATGGTGGCTAAATGCATACTTAGTGGAATTGTTAGGTTTAAAAGACTTTTTAGGACACTCACCTGAAAAAAGAACTGATCAATTACCTCTGCATGTGCAGAAAAACCAACATTTAAAGCAAAAGGCATTATATGTTGGAAAGTTGCTCTCTACAAGGCATTACTTTACAGACTAATCAGCAATTCATCTTATTCTTTTTTCAGGGAAAAAGGTTAGATTGAAAGTATGAGAAAACATTATTTTCTTTTTCACTAAACATGCTGCTTACAGTAATTGCAGGTTATTTTTACTGTCATTGTGCTTTGTGTTTCAATTTAGCAGCTGTTCCATTTCAAAACCACTGGTGAAAGTATATGAAGGTGGTTCATCAGTCTTAATGTTTCTTTGCCATACAAGGCCATGATACTTTCTAAAGGTATGATTATATATCCTTTTACCTTTGACCCTCTAGTGTATTTAGTGCAGAAGATGCCTATTTGTAAAGCAGCAGTGTGCTATGCATCAGCAACAACTCTGTGTGACTCATCTCCACTTGAAAGTGCTTCATTGCACAAAAACCCCTCAGTAATACACTGTTTGCAAGGTGTGATGCAGAATCTATTATTCCACATCTCAGTAGGTACTGTAGTCATTGAGCATAGCTAAAAAGGGATGCAACTGATCCATCTTCCCCACTAGACAACTGTGTTTTTTTCAGAAATATTTGCCATTTGATACGTCTTAGTGATTTCAAACCTTAGAGTCCAACATGATGAATTGCAGCATAGCAGCAACAGGCTAAGTTGTTCTTCATTTCTAATGCTCCTTATTCCTTGCAGTTCCAGATCTTTTGCTTAGTCTATTGTTATTTTTTCCCTTCATCTTATTCTTGGAAGTAGTTAAAAGGTTTTGGCTCAATCATCAGAGCAGGGAAAAAAGTCAGCCAGACGCAGACACATGGCATGAAGAAGGCTGGGGCAAATTATTGAAAAATTGATGAAGTTATATGCGAATCAAAACAGGGTGAAATGCCAAGAAAACTTGAAGCTATTTTTTCCTCCTATATAGAAGATTATCCAAGGATTGTATGTTAGTTTTGTCTGTGTGGCTGTTAGGATGAAACTAACACTGGGTGTTTCTAAGAATCCAGGAGAAGTAAAGAGCACAGACTCTTTCTGAATGAGTACAAACTCAGCTCCATGAGGACCTAAGTTTTTACACAGAAAACAGAAAATGAAAAGATACAAATCAGAAGTGGGATAATATACAAAACAACAGATTCTAGATGCCTCTACCCATGCTTATGGTAACCCTTCTCTACAGCTGTGTCTACCTGGGGTCACCTTTCTCTGGGCAAGGTGCTCAACTGTGGACAGTGCAGGCAGCCAAAACTATTTCAGTGATGCCTGGTAATAATGGCAATATTTGTTTCAATTGCATTCAAACAGAAATATTTCTCTGCAATTCATTTAGTTGCTCTGACTCTGCAGGCTGCTGCAGAGATGACCTTCCAATTTATATTTATAATCTACTTAGGACTTTTTGGTTTTCTAACCATCCAGCTGGTTGAGGTTACTAATAGCCGCAGCTGCTCCTCACATTCCTTATATCTGCTTCTGAATATGTTTTCTTTCTGTGGCATGTAGGTTTAGAGGACATGATTTAGTGAATGATGACATTCAACTCTAAGGCCTTTGTGCATCAGGAAGATATTTAAAGTATTTTACAGGCTACACATCTAAACCAGCCACTTCTTGACATATCTGTCCTCCAGCAATGGCCCAACCTGGTGAATGTGCTCTGTCATGCTAACAGATGGCCATTGGTCTAGACAGCTGAGGGACGTGAATTCACATTCAAGTGATGTGAATTCATTCATCTGGGTGTTAAGTGCATGATACACAGCCAAAAAATTCAAACAGTTGTATTTCTTGAGGCTTTGTGCCTTTACTTAAGGAACTGAGAAATTTTAATCTGCTTTTGTCATTAACAAAGCATCCACATTTATGCATCTGTTGATTTGGTCTTCTAGATGTGCTCATCAGCTGAAATATGTAATGAAAATAGATTCATTAATGATTATTCTATAACATCAGAGCACGTTAATTAATTCTCTTTAAATTCAATTTTTTATGCCTGCAGGAATATTGACAAAATGGAGGATAATATGAAATGTTTCTGTTGAACTCAGTTCAACACCAAACCAACAGTAGTTGCATATGATTTAGGATTTCTGTGTGTATTAAGTCTATCCATGTACTGCACTAGCTGTGGCAGGAAAATACATGGGATTTACGACCTCACTTATGTACTGACAGTCTCCAACCATGATTATGGCTTTGGATCCAAGAAAATATGTTCTTTGTGCTATGTAACATGCACAAAGGGAAAAATGTCATAGCACTTCCTCCCTAAAGGGTCTGCTGTAATATTTATATGAAGAAAGTCGGAATTTTTTTTTGTAAATAAAAGTGTATAACTGCATACCTGTTTATCCCACTGAAAGGAAATCCACTTATTTCAAAATCATAAAATCAGCAGTCTGTGCTACCACAACAGAAGTCATAAAACACAGTGTAGACAGGATCTGAAATTAAAATTCACACTGATAAATAGCTGTCCAGATATTTTATCTGCTGTAATTCCCTAATCTAAGAAGTCACTTAAATGTTATCATGATACAGTTCTGTTACAGGAATCTTATTCCCAACAATTATGTATCAGTAAAAGGAAATATTGAATTTCTGTGCAATGTCACTAATACCAACAAAAATGTGGGCAGAAGAAATAAATACTGATGGCAATTAGTCTACAAGGCTGTGCTGGTCATGTATTTCATAGTCCTAACTCAATTACCACCCTATTTTTTATTATTGCTAGTCCATTTTGTAACCATTATGATTATAAATCATATCCAGAAATGACAAGAAAAAATAGCTCCTGATATTTGATAAAGACATATGCTAGGAAAACACTTAAATCTTAACAATACAACTTCTGTTGTAAGCGTGGAGGTTTGGGATTTACCTCAGAGGAGGATCACAAGCTATTTGAATCACTTACATTTTGCCTGAACATGCAGCACCAGAATGAGCCTAAGTCTCAGAATAATATGAAAATCTGAATTCTTCTGCCTTGAACATTGAGGATTGGGACAATTTTTTTTTGAGAAGGGAAATACACGAATATCTACCTTCTAGGTATATTTAGATAGAGCAGTGAAAGCTAACAAAAAAATGCCAAAACCAAAAAACCAACCAACAAACAAAAAATCAACCACTCCACTACAATTCTATGGAAAAAATTATCTATTTATGACCCTGGATGCAGCAGCTCGGTATCATGATTCACAAGTGGCCACTCCACGCTGCAGTGTGGAGGGAGCTGCCCATGGCCAGAACACGCCAGGCAGACAGGTGGCTGTGGCAAGCGGTGGAGCTGCAGGGGACGCGAGACTCCGTGAAGATGTGGCGATGGAAGAAATGCAGGATCACCATCTGAAGTTTCCAGGGATTTATTAAGGTCCACAGTCGAGGGTCAGAGGATGGTGGAGAGGGGCAGAGAGGCAGGGGAGGATTCGGGGTGCTGGAAAACCAAGATGGTGAACCCCAAGGGAGGTTTTCACAGGGGGTTATCAGGAGAGGGAACAGAGGCGTGGTTACTCAGAAGAGCCAACCAGGGAAAGCCAGAGGGGAGGAGCCAGGGAGGAGAAAGGGGTAAACCAATAAGATTACAGCATGGGATGATACAGGTTTCTGCTAGGGAGAAGTCTCTAGAACAGCATCAATATGCAAAAAATCTTATAAGCACACTACAGCACCTGGACTTGTAACTCTGAGTTTTAAAAAACTTTATAAGGCATCTTTCCCCAAAAGAGAAGACACTTACTATGGTCATTTTACTGAAAAACAAAGATAAACATAAGTATGACCATCTTAGGTGTATGCCACTGTGAGGTTGCTATGTTAGCTGGGAGATCAGCAGTCTAAAATTTTTTCATTTACTACTAATAAAGTAAGAATTTGAGCAATGCTTTATTTTTTCCTTCGAGTTCTGACAGGTATTATTCTGCTGAACTCTCAACATTAAGTGAATTTACACTAAGAGTTTTAGAAATTTCTTGAATGCAATGCATAATAATTTAGAAAACTATTAACAAATATTGCTACACTCTAAGTTGTATGGACTCCCTGAGAGTTTATGTCAATCTTGGTCAGTAACAGCACCAGGTTGCTTTTTAACTTTGTCCAAGATGTGAGATAGATGTTATCACAACAATTTTGTGAGACACACAAAAGGAAAAAGCTCCACCCTTTCTGTTGAACTTCATCCATCTATTCTGCTTCAGTGAAAAATTAAGTTTGCAGGTAGCACACTGGTGACCTCTCTCAGATTTCTTTATGTTGGTTTTACCTTTTGGCATAATTATCTAAACTGCAATGTAGAGTATAGCTTGGATCACATTGAGCTATGACCATTTTCTACTGTGAAAATGTCAGTTACAGCTTTTACCAAAATCATACTGGCTAAACACCACATTTCCCCCTCAATAAGGTGTTCCTAGCTATCCCTAACCTGTAGCTACATGTCATATCTACTGATGACTGGGGCTTGTGAGAGAGGGTAGTGTTAGCAACAGTGTGATGACAATTCTTGGATCAAATACACCCTTTCAAAAAAAAAAAAAACAAAAGTGGCAAATTGTGAGAATTTAAAAGTAGTGTTGAGGAGGGAGGAATCAATATTTTGGGGTGTGTGTGTTCTGATTTTGGTAATTGCACATCTTTCTTGGTCTTGGTGGAGAAGTTATCTGCCAGTGGTTCCAGTTCTTTGGAAGAAAAGGATCTAATGGAATTCTATTGTATGATGTAATGAGAACTGATTTCATATTTAAAGATCTAGGGACGGTCTCAAAAGATGAAGAATCATTTAATGACTCTCAGATTCATCTTTATATTTATTTGTTAAACAAAATTAACACTTATTACTTCACTGGGATAAAGCAGTACTGAGAGTTTTTGGTATAAACACTGTCTACTTTTCAACACTGTAGCTTTTCTAAACATGTGGTTGTGGTTTTGTGTATTGAGATTTGTATTTCATTATATCTTACCTAGGATATTATGTTTCAGTATTCTTTCCTGCCTCTAACATTTGGCTTGATTTTTCACTGAAATTTTTTTTTCTTGTATACGTCAAATTATTTTTTGTGATATGGGTCATATAGTATCAGCCTTGTGAAATATAAGGGTCCCTTTGCTACATCCAAGTGATCACCTCGAAACTAAGAATAACTGTAGGCCATCAGGGTCAGAAAACAGAGTTTCTAAAATATTTATAATGTGACATGTTCATTCTACCCTAGATAAAAGAAATGCACAGACTAAAGAGGAGTGTGGTCTTCTCTATTGGTCAAGTCAAGGATGAACTGAAAATGAACTTCAGAGTGCAAGTGTAGTGTTGGAGTTTGACTTTGGACAGTTCTCTTAAGAAAAAAATCAAGGAAACTAAAGCTTTAGAGCCAAGTTTAGGATGAGAGCTTTTACTCATCCTAAAATTTGAAAAACTTTAGACCTTTATTAAAATAATTTTGTAAAGAAGTAGCAAAATCAGTTTTTTCATATTTCTCTGTGCAAACACTTCATCACGTCTTTGGAATTCTATTTTCTGCAGTATGAACTCTAGCTTTAGAGGTAGATTAATTAGCATGGGGATAAAAAAGAAGTAGGCTAGAATTTCATTTTTAGGTACCACATGTTAATAAGTTTGCCACCATAACCAAAAGAATCAGAAGACTGATGAGTCAGAAAGCTCAAGAGCAGAATATCTGGACAAAAATTGCTCTGCAAAAATTTCCTGGTTTTAAACAAAAGCAGACAATATTAAAGTTTTCAGAATAATTTAAGAAGTTTTTTTATAGAAAGGAACATACAAATACTGACTGCTATTCTTTTTGCTGTTCTTTAGATATGTCCTTGTGTTAAGATCCAGCTGGTGAGAGGTACCTCTGCTCAAATTAATGTACAAAATGGACCATATGCTGAAGTAAATAATATGGATTTTACTTGAAAATGAATGTGAGGTAGAGAGATAGATCAAGTAGTCCCCCGCTTTGGATCCAGTTCCTTGGGTGGGTTGTTCAAAGTTTTCACTATTTATACATCTCACCAAACACAGGAATTGGCTACATAGCTCTCTTACTCTGCTGGTTAAATGATTCCCTCACTTCTAATGTTAATTAGTCCATATATTCCATCTTTCACATAGGTAGGCAGGTGTTCAGCCATCTCTGGGAGAGCAGGGCTTCATCACATGAATTGACTTGGGAAGACAAGAGCCATCACTCCAATTATCCCTCACTTCCTTCTCCTTCCTCAGCTTTACATGCTGATCATGATGTCATATGTTATGGACTATCCCTTTGGTCAGTCAGGGTCAGCTGTCCCTGCTCTGTCCTCTCTCAGCTGCTTATTTGTTGCTGTTGAGCGGCTAGCTGAGGAATGACTCAAGGTCTCAAACAAGGAAAGAGAGAAGAGTACTTTATTGTTTTGAATTCCATATATATAGAGTTTACAGAGGTCACCCAGATTGGTCAGCCCGAGACCTCCCCCTAGGCCCAATTGGCCAAGCCTGAACTGACCCAATCCGGAGAAGTTGTTTGCAAAACATCCAAACTTTATCTTGTTTATGAAACGTAGCAAAATGTTCCCACGGGAAGGACCTGTGCTAGCCACACTTATTCATCCCCAGCCTCCTTGTTGGGTGAGGAGCAGAAAAAGTCTTTGACTCTGTGCAAGTGCTGTTCAGCAGTAAGAGAAACTTGCCTGTTTTATCTACACTGTTTCCAGACCAAAACATAACCCCATATCAGCTACTGTGAAGAAAATTTACTTGGAACCAGAAAAAAAGCAGCACATGGACTTATTGCTGGGCAAGAAAAGGTGATTACTCAGATATTACTAATGTCACTCCTGTGCATTGAATTCATTAGTAATTAAAAGTTATTTCTTCACTTCAGGTTTTCTATGAGAAATTTATTGTTCTTATAACTGCTGTCAGTGCCTCTGTCCTTACATCTTCCTTTTTCTATAAAATAAGAGCAACATTGTCATTGTCATTGTCATTTATATGACAATGCTTAGAAGTTACATGACTTTGCAATCTTTCCTCTGATCCCCCTCATGGATTCTTTCACTGCTGTCTGTTTTAATTACTTTAAAGCCTGTAGAGTGTATTGCTCCATAACATGTAAGTGATCTCCAAGGATTAAAGAATAAAAGAAAGTGCTCCTGAACTGAGAGTTCACAGCTGGAGGAGCAAGCCATTTTCCCAGATTTAACTATTCAGGCAGTATACTTCAAGGACATAGCCATGAGTCCACAGAATGACAGTGGTGTAAGAATTCCGTTGTCTACATGGATGTAGGCATACCTGAATGACAGTGGGCAAAAAATATCTTTCTTCTGCTTACTATCTACTTGGCCAGTGATAGCTGCATCTGCATTACTTACTTCCCTGGGCTTCCCTAGAAGATTGTAAATCACAACACTAGTAAGGATAAAGTACATTTAGTCCGTCTACAAAATAAATGGAAAAAGGAGGCTGATATAGAAAATGTACATATGTATGTGGGCCTGTGTTTTACCTGACTTTATTTTGTTCTGAGGCCATCTAAAGGCAAATGAGCCTAATTCTGAAACACTCTCAGGGTGCTTCATAACAAAATGCTCATCTATTTTGTTCAAATATGCATTCTGGAAGGGATGAATTGTAAAGATCCAAGAAGAGTACATCTAAGCTTGTGGAAGGCTCTACACTGAAATGTGAAAGAATAACAGAGAGACAGCACTCAAAATGTGCTGAAAAAATAGACTAAAAGTAGTGTTCCAACTCAGTCATAGAGGAAAAACTAAGGTACAAAATATGCGTTGACTGGGGCAATAATGATCCTCCAGAAAAACAATTTACTTACTGAAGCATGCAGTTTCAGGCTTGTTCAGATTATTTGTGAAATAATTCAAAGAAATAGAAGGGATACCATTTAGGAAAATAGCATTAAAATATGCTATTGTTGACAGAATTTCAAAAAGAAAGTGTCTTACGTTATTGGAACCTTAGTCTCCTCTTTTATTTTTAAAATAATTTATTCACATAACTTTTAGTGGCATACAAACATAGCAGTCCTTCTGTAAGACTAATTTTCATCTGTCTATTTCTCAAAAATATCAGAGCTTAAACTATCCAGAACAAACACTTCTACCTTTCAGGTTTTTGTGCAGTTTGAAGTTAAAGAGAGTGACTATACCTACGACAAAGCAGGGCATTATATCCATATTTAGAGTATGGATACATAAACAAAGTATTAATACACTGCACAAAGCTGTTTCACAATCATCACTGCGTTGACTAGAAAATTAGGACAGTATTTTAAATGTGCATTGTGTAGTTAATTATGCTGCATTATAAACTGCAATATTTCAGAAGGAATATGAAAGAAAAAAGGATGCTGTCACAAAATAAGAAGTTTCAGGGTAAGATATAAAGAAAACCCGGTAATTACTTTTAAAGCTGGAGGCGTTGATTCTAATTTATTAAAATTACTTTATTTTACTGCAAGTGTTTGATGGAAACATATTTTTCTTGTCCCATAGACGATGATGAACTAGCACAGTAGTTTCTCAATGGGTAATTTTTATAAAGTGTTTGAAAGGCCCCCCATGGAAATTTACTTTTTTATTTCTACAAGGTATTTCTCCATCTTTTCTTGTGATGAAGCCCTGAATTAATTTACATTTGACACTCATATCCATGATAAACCTCAACCAATAATCACCCTGAATGGATAGAAAAAAGTCTATCTTTTTATTTAAAAGTTATCTGCATTTCTTTTTACCACATAACCTCAAAATGACTCTGTTTAGATTTTCCAGCTAACAGCTGGATAGTAATAGTTCTCAGAGAATTTCTTCATTCATCATGGCTTTTGCAGGGGAGGAAACTTTTAAAATACTGTTACATTGAAATAACATTTGCTAGCTGCAAAATGCCATCTTCTTACCTGATTCAGCTCTTTGATGGTGCTGGTTAAGTGTTTGGAAAGGAGACTCAGTCATATGCCCTGAAAAGCAGACTGTGGTCACATAATATTAAAAGACATGTAATTGCACTACATGACATTTCATACCATTCCTTCTTTTTATCAGCTCCCAGGCAATGCAAATAGGCTGTGAGACAGCTTCTCATGCACTTCTACAAAAGTCCAACAAGGTGAACACAAACCTTTAAGCTGTAAGAATTACTTTATTTGAAGTTAACAGGGCTAATTTTGCACTGGAGTGATGTCAACCTTTCATGTGATTTTTTTCTGCTGACTTGAATGCAAAAAATTATAAAAACATCTGGAGTAGATCCCACATCAATTCTTGCCTTGCTGGTGAAGATGCTGTTACCCTATGCTGCATGCAGCAGGTATATCACAGGTGTCATCACAGCTGCATAAGCTCTAAGGGAGCACTTGTTAACCCTGAATAAGAAGATGAATTAAATTCTTTTGTTTCGGTGCTGTCAGGAACACAATGAAACCTGTGACTAAAAAAAGTCCTCTGAAGTAAACATTTCATGTCAGATGCCAAATCTACATATGTTTAATAAATTATTTAATAGCAAATATTAAGAGCTTTGGATATTTAGATTAATATCTATAGTATTACATTAGGTTTGCTGTAGTATGGTGTAATACAATTTGAACTAATGTAATCAAAGGGAGTCAATTTTCTAGATCTCTTCTATTAAGTCAATACTTCCTAAAATGTTGAGGTACAATATTTGTTGCATCAGTAAGTAAAGATGGATATTTTATTATGGCCCAAGACAAACAAAAACAAATATAAGTGCTCTGTTGAAACATTGCAATATAACTATACCTGATAAGGCAACTCTTGAATAAACTAATTATGGTAATTTTCTGCAAACTAAAAATGTTTAACTAATTCAAAAGTGAGCTGCCCCTCTTGATTGCGCTCTGGCAAAGGCAGTAGTGGGCACCGCAGCCTACATTTGGACAACATGCCTTTGTAACTTAATGTGCCTTTAATTTCCTATTGGCTGTCTCTGTTGCTCTCAATATTCTGCGTCAGATAGCGAGTAATTGTACAAATACAGACTTCAGTGGTAATTAAACTGATTAAATTTGTGTTTCAAAGCTTAGCAATAACTGAAATTCCTCTGTTGAGAGCCTTCTATTTATATTAGGTACTCAACAATGCTGTCTGTTGCACAGGGACTGAATTAATCCAACTCTTTGCATCAAGTCTATACAGATTATTTAAATTTTCATTGTAAAAAAATTATCTTCCTGTTTAATTTCATGTTTGTGAAGCAGGTAATCTATATCTGATGTGAATGATTCTGTTCCTGAAAATCTTCACCCATCACACAAAATCTCCAGCTTCTTGGTTTGTGGAGGTGTACCAGCTGTACAATGGAAAGTAACACCAGTCCTCCTGATTTTATTTCTCACTGGATGCCTTTATATTTTTAGTCTATCACTACAACATGGTGTGCTAGGACTCTGGGAAAAGAAAGTAATCTCACTGAAAAGATTGAAAGGTTTAGCGGAATAAACTAAATAAATATTACAACCAGATCATTTTTATAGTACAGCTAAGGCTGTTCCTGAGCTCCTTTACCATTAAATTCACTTTTATTTTATTCCACCTGAGTTGTCTTACTGTGATCTAAGCTTCCTCAGTTATCTCAGTAGATGTCCCCTTGGAATGAATTTCAGATCTATAAAATTCTTCCGTTTATTGTGTAACTGTTTTTTTCCTTGCAATCAGTTCTAATTTACTTCTATTGTATTCAATTCCCTCCCTTTGATTCTCCTTTCTGAGCTAGACTGAAATTTCCAAAAAGGTCTTACACTTTGTTTTGTCATTTCATATTAATAATAAATTTCATATTAATAATAAATCACTTGCTTATTCACCCCAGTATTTGACTATTTTCCCTGTCTTTTTCTGTTAAAACATTGAATAGTGTCTAATCAGTTGTTAAATGTATGTTGGAATTTTATAGCTTCTGTTTTTCACTTTGCACCAACTCTGCAGTCAACAGCTCTTGTGAGCCTACATTAGTCATTATAGGTGTAATAGATTATTTTAATTTGTAAACTCTTCTCAGGCAGTATTAATATTGACAAGTACTGTTTTCATCTGAAAGTTACAAAACAGATTTCTCAAAGAAACAAGACATCTTCTTTAAAAATAAAACTATTTAGAAACTTGAAAAGGATTGTACAAGTGGAGAAGGGCAAAAACACAGTCCTTATTTTATTTTTCTTTGCTATGCTTCCATATTTTTAAGACCTAGAATGGCTTCGATCTTCTTTGAAAAAAAAGGTGTTGCACAGGTCCTTTGCTTCTGAGTGGCCTTACAGGGGCTATGCTCAGGGGACAAAGATTTGCAGTTCTAAAATTATCCTATGATATTTTTTTTTATTCCTGGGTAAGATCAATAGCATAAACATAACCAAAGAACAGACATGAATACACTCTGCTTGCTACACAAAGCTTATAACATTTCACAGCAATACTACTGTATGACAGTAACTCCACCAAAGTGTGAAATATATGTACATGTAATGACAGTAGGTAGGTAG
This sequence comes from Entomyzon cyanotis, assembly GCA_024500445.1. Lineage (NCBI taxonomy): Eukaryota > Metazoa > Chordata > Aves > Passeriformes > Meliphagidae > Entomyzon > Entomyzon cyanotis. The sequence continues at coordinate 26,103,147 of JAKEPQ010001009.1, read as the reverse complement.
TCCAAATCTCCCGTGGAGCTTCATGAGTAATTTATGTAAGAGCTAAATTGGTTGACATAATTTAGGAAAGTCGGTATCATGCACTCATAGACAATAATCACTGCTGACAAAAATGCCATGTGGCTTTTTAGTACACAGAAGTTCAGAACATTTGAGTTTGTAGATTAAGTGGTCCATATATTTTGGTATAATAAATCATAATAGCTGCTTTTGAAGGAAAGAAATTAATATCTGGGTGGTAAACCAGAACATTAAATGTATGACATTTTGATGGGCGAGGGAATTCTTTTGTGGCATAATGCTGAGCAGCCCTAAAATCATGACTTCAAACAAGTCTGCTATTGTAGTCCAGCTAACACAGTCATTGCATTTTCTCGACAAAATGAAGATACAAATTGGCTGTTCTTTCTTATTGTTGTTTATTTGTTATGCAGTCTTAAATGTCTTGCCAATTACTCTTAATACCTTAGAAATAAATAAAACACGACATTTGCTATTAAAACATGAGGTTTATTTTAAAAATATGACATTTGGTTTCATGTCTGGTTTCAGACAACCTAAGCGTGTCATATTCTCAGCAGCACAGTCCAGTGATGTATCATGGGCCAGGGGGCTGCACAGGCCGGCTCTCCCCCGGACTGGGGTCCCTGGTTCGTGTAAATCCCACCGGATCTGGGGCGCCTGGCCCCCAAGGTTCTGCGGCATGGCGTGAGTCTCCAAACCACATCAATTCAGCAGGAACATAGTGAGACGAAGGAAGAACTGGACTCCATCTCTGTTCTGGCAGGGAGGTTTATTTGGGGTACGGGGGAGAGGGTCACAGGGAAAGGAGAAGGGGAGGAAAGCAGGAATGGGATTGGGGCTGCCAGCCCAGAGATGCAGAGACCTCGAGCTGATCCGGACATCGACTTATAAAGGGAAAGGAAGGGGAGGGACTGTCTCCCCTAGAGCCAGTCCCAGGGAGTCTGAAGGGAAGACAGGCATAGGGAACCCACCAATAGATTTCGGGGTACAGCAGAGCATATTTCAAAATGAATGAATGGCATACAAAGCAGAGGGACAAAGGAGCACATGGAATCCTAAAACCCCACGTTGCTGCAGTCCAGCCTTACTACCCCTACGTGAATATTCTTGCCACCTGCTTGTCCTGGCATTCCTGTTCCTGTGGTTGCACTGCGAGCTGCAGTTTTCCACAGATAAACTAACAGTCAACCAAAAGCCTTTTCACACAGGTGTGGTTCTAAACCTGATGACTAAGCTGCCACAAAGTGCTAGCAAATAAAACATCAAGAACCTTTGATGAGGGGGGTGACAAGTGAGAAACTGTCTCTCTGGCAATCATTTGAATTGACTTCTCTGATTATGAAATAATATTTGTTAGTTACTTTTCAGGGTTGTCTCCCCCCAAGGACTAGCTTCATAGGTAAATTTAGTGGAGACAAAGGAACAGCACAGACAAGATCGCATATGCCTAAATCAATAAGCAAATGCAATTTATAATGAAGAGTACATATTAGGCCCTAAATTTTGTAAAGCACTTGCATACATATTTAAGTCCACTTATACTCTATGGCATAGACATGTGGCTTGTGTTTGGTGTTTACATCTCATTTTCAGGAAAGGTATTAAAAGTGCTTATGGGAGTTTTCAGATCTGGGGCACCTTCCTGAATGACAGTTAAGTGACCCTTTTTTGTCTACTCTTGCCCTTGTTCGTTCTATGATTTTATTTACAATAGCAACTGTTGCCTGTAGAGGACTCCTAAAAAATTACTGGCATAATTCTAGATCTTCAGCTGGATTTCAACAGATCTGTTTCACTCAATGTTTCCAAAACCACTACAAAAATCTTAAACAGGAGCTATTTTTTTCCCACTAAGTTCCAGACCAACTAGGAATTTTGATACTAGTTTCAGCACAATGAAGATGCATTTTCTACCACATACGAATCATTATGTTGAGAGCTAATGCTTGGGCAACAGAGACGTTCTAATTGTTTATGTGCTTTCAGTACAAACTGACTCCTTCCTGGCTTGTTCAGGCGCTTCTGAAGAATAGAGAAGCAGAGGAAAGCTGAAGGAAGGTAATCAAGGTGAGCAGAGGCAGAAAAAGCATTGTTTCTGAGATAGAGTATGAGGGTGTGAGCGTGAGCAGACAAACACAACCACATCTAGCTTGCAGTCTGGGCTCTGCAGAAGGCAGGTTTCCCCTAGGAGGAAAAGCCTATTGATACGAAGCTACAGATTGGGGAAAATAAAAATCACAATTTGTAGTAAGCATCTGTTAAATTTTCCTCCGAGGCTTTTCCTTGTGCTTCAATTTGTTTTTCAAGCTATTCCCTGGTGGAGCATCTAATTTCATGTCTCTGTATATCAGTCATCTGTCACTTATGAAAACATTGCCTTGAGTCAAATCCTACAATTCTGTACTGAAAATGTTCCCAAAACTATAAAAAGGGGATAGTTTAGATGAACAAGTTAATACAAGATTTGGCCCTTGGTTTATAATCTTCAATCTAATTTGGTTTTTCCTGTGACATCAGCCTAGATTTTTATCATTATTTGTGATTAGCAGTATTTGGGTGATAACAAGTTATATTTACAATTCAAAAGCACCAAATCCTTAGTACTACAGTCCTATTCTTAACAGTTGAGATCATTACAAAAGACTGACTGTGGCAATACAGTCTCCTTTTATTTCCTTTTGCCTTTGAAGTGTTTCAATTAAGTTTCTCTACTTCATTAATAAAAATCAACACTTCCTTAGTTTGCTCTGGGCAAACTGAACTATGTGAAATAGTAATGACATGACCTAAGATTGAAAGTCTAATAAAATGTCTTCAGTTAAGTCTGAAATATGCCTCAAGTAAAGCAAGAATGTGAATGTGGTAATCAACACACCTCAGTAGGAACTTGATTTCTTTTAAAGCTTCTCTATGTTCCATCTTTATTCACCACTGAAGCAGGTTTAATTATTTTTACCACATTTGAACAGTTTATGGCTGTTGCTCTAGAAATTGCACAAAGCAATTAACTGCTTTCTCTGCTATTTAGGAACTTGAAAAGGGGTGGGAAAAATGGGTGTCAAGCATCCTGTCCCTTGGTTTCCTAGAGAAAATCCTGCTGCCATGTAGTTCAATCTGACTGTGCAACTGCAACATGATATTGTGCAGAGGTTTCAAATTAAGATCTTAATTTTCAACTGGTAGGAGCAGAAAAAAAGAAAAACAATGCAAATGCAGGGAAGGAACGTCTATTGTTCAGTGATATTTGAAATAAAAAAAAAACCCACTAAGTCAGTAATCTGAAATTGACTGACAAGTAATGGAATAACAGATACAGACAAGTATAAATTCAAAAGATTACAAAAATTGGAGAACTATTTTCTATTTCTTCATTTTAGACTGAGAAGAGAGAACATACTGGGCAAAAGGTTCCTGACGTACATTTGCAGCAGACACAACATTGTGTCATTGTTTTTGCTGGCTTTAGAAAGGCTGTACACACAGACTTGCCATAAAAATTATTAATTGGTGTTTCTCACTGCTATTTTTAAGCCAACTTTCAGACTCTTAGTTGAGGTGGAAGTAGATTGTACAAGATCATATACAAAAGTTTTTCAAATCAAAGCACACATTTCCACATTGTTTGGTGCTGAAGCAAGTTAAGAATCAGAAGATCAACAAAGCTATACCCCTAAAACTTACATTTGATCTGATTGCTAGCCCAAGACACAGTTTTTCAGTTCTGCTTCAAGAAATATAATAATTGCAGATTGAAGTAGATAGTCATTACTATCATTAGACTGGATTTCTTCTCTGAGCAGAATACAAAGTGTTCCACTGAGACTTCGTTGTAAATACTGAAGAAGTTTTCCACCTCAGGTTACTTCCAAAGGAAATTACAAAATACTTATTGAAAGAGTTGGTTGCTGTAAAAACTTCTGTGTTTGGAACCTTGACTCTTTCTATTTTTAATTTTCCTACAACTATCCTAATACTCCACTATCTTACATCTACAGAGCTACTCTAGGAATAGGAATGGGATTTCCCCAGGAATTCGGTAAGTGGTAGCTCTTTTATGAGTTAGGTGCCACACTCACTTCCCACCATATGAGGTGATTCAATTTTCTGAGTGGAATCATATTATTGGGATGACTTCATAGATCAATACCACAAAATTCTGTACAGAGTATAGAATAGGATACTACACACATAAATACATGGACACACCTTCAGACATAACATAGCTTTGAAGAAGTCAAACACCACAGTGCTATGCAAACACTGAGATCATCTGATTTTTCACTGGTGGTGGGTCTGCAGGAAAGAGGATTAATAATGGGAAAAGGGAAAGGCAAGAAAAGTTAAAGTCCCCTTAGAGTTTTCCATTAAGCTACAGCTGAAATTATCCCTTCTAGAAGCAGAAATGGGAAAACAGGTGGGTTTATATATTCTCCTATTTTATGCAAAACAGGCTTTGGAAAGTTACATATGGCCAATGAGACAAAGCATCATTCATAGAATATCATCTCACTGAAATAGGATACAATTTAAAAACCTTTATGAAAGGTTAACCTTCGTGTGTAGTCCAGCTAACTGAGATCAAAGATCAGAATATAACAGAATCTCTGCTAATCATTGAAACAATAGGCTTCAAAATAATGATGATAATCTGGATTTCTGCTTGCATACAATATCCTTCAAAAATGCATACTAAGAAGCCACTCATGGAGCCACTAGCTCAATAAAAACCTACAGCATCTTCTTTAGGTGAATTGAGTATTAATCAGGATTATAAGGAAATAAAAGACCAAAAAACGAAGAGAGACATTCTGTTACTTTTGACACCAGAGAGCAGCCTGGGTTCAAAGGACCTCAAAACATCATCTGGTCAAGTCTTAATGGAAAAGGGAGCCTAGATGAGTTTCTTTAGCACTCTTTCCAGTGACGTCTTGGCAACCTTCAGTGATGAGAATTCCACCGTGTCCCTGGGAAGATTGTTCCAGTGGTCAATTCTTCTCACTGTAAAAAATTTCATTTTTACAACACACAATGCAAGTTGCACCTGTTTCCCCTTGTTCTCTCCCTGTGGTTCCTTGTGAAAAGAGTGGCTTTCTGTCCTTTTCTGTCACTCTTTTAAATACTAAAAATCTATTAAGAGGCCCCTCCCCCTGAGCCTTCTTTCCTCCAGGGTGAAAAGACCTAATTTCTTCAGTCTTTCTTCACAGCACAGGTGCTCCAGTCCTTTGATCATCTCTTTGGCTCTCCTTTGGACCCTCCGAAGTCTGTCTGATATTTAAAGTATCTCCTTGTTTTGACAACTTGTTGCATAAAAGGTGTATGGCAAGTAGGCAAATGCAAGCTTATTCATGACTTCCTCAAAGGGTTAAATTTAATTAACAATCGGATGGAGATTATTTTACAAACTTTGGCTTTTAACTGTTATACCCAAATTGAAAGTGTCCAATCTGTTAGGAGTCAAGGCAAGCTGGAGACTATGGTTGACAGCCATTACAAAGCTTTAAGTCAGCTAAGTCTCTCTGCTATAGAAGCTGTTGCCAGCAGATACACTGTCTATGCAAGAAGGTGCTAACAGTGTCAGGAGAATAGGACAAAAGGAGCTGTGCTGCCAAAAGGGAGGAAGAGAGTGAAGTTTAGTAAGTACGTCGTAACTGACGGAAGATCTCAGGGTGGAAATGAAATTTGAACATTCTGATTAGGACACATGTGGAAATTAATCCACATTTAATTTCAATGCTGTAGAAGAGAATAGAGTCTGAAACTATATGACTTTTGTGTTTTGCTAGGGAATATGATGCCATATCATAACAGCAACAGGACATAATGTCTTGTCAAAGAAACCTTGTTATAGCTTTTCAGGCCCCAAAGCTGAATGAGATGGTCACTGAACTTGGGCTCAATCTTTATAAGACATAATTAGCAGTAATGGTTCCAGACTGCAGCTGCTCTGACACTGATATATCCAGGGTTACAACTCTAAAACACATTTTTCTATCAGACAATGGATACAGCTACAAGAAACTGATGACAAAAAAAAAATTAAAAGCACTTTTCTCATAGGCAAAGCCTTGTTTTGGAAAATTTCTCATTTTAGGGGGAAAAAGTAAAAGATTTGGCTGAATGCTTTTCATCTAGTTTGACTTTTCAAAATGTTAACTGGACTAACTCTTATACAAATGGAAAAGTTCAAATTTTAAAAATAATTTTGAAGCTGTTGAAGCATAGTTTTTTAAGTCAAAATACTCTTTTGACTGAAGAAAAGGAAGATTAACTATTTAAAAATTTTGAAAGTTTGACTTTTCATCCAAATTGAGAATAATGTTCTTCTACATTTCAACAGTTTTCCCATGGTGAAAAATTGTTTGTATACTGTTTAAATATGAAAAAGAATAGTGAGGTTGACAAACTTTGCAAATAAGCCCTTTAACCATAGGTAGTAACCACTGAAGTAGATCATCACTAAATTAGACTCATTGAGACTCATTCCACCATCATCAAGTAAAGAGTAGATCATCTCTTTCCCCAAAAAGTTTCAGAGGAAAGGGTCATGCAATTTTTTATGGAAACCACTCAAAGTTTAATAATAAAGTAATATTATCCTTGTGCTGATAATTACATTCTTAATGAGCATCCTAAAATGCTTTTAGTGATCAAAGTTATAAACACTTTACAGTGCCAAGAGATGGAAAAGAGCCCAGTAGAATGTTTGAGTCATTTTGATTAGCAAAGTGCAGAAAAGCTTCTGAAAAACTTTAAAGCGACCCCTTGAGGAAGGTGAATAGGGATGAAGACAGAATATGTTGACAAACTGAAGAGTGAGTAAATGGATTTATTCCTTCACTTTATAGGGTTATAATCTTTTGGCATTAATTCAGTAAAGGGCCTGGGTATCACTACTGGCAGCTCAGTGAAAACTACAGCTCAGTGAGCAGTTTCAGTCAAACGAATAATCAGGTTACATGAATGCAGGATGTAGAATGTTATTATGCCTTTAGAATACTGGAGACGATGCAGTTCTGCTCTCTCTCCCTCAAAGGAGAACTTGACTTTGGATTAGAGATTCAGTGAGGGCTAGTGAGAAAGAACAAGGACACAGAGCAATTTCCTGTGAAGAGAGACTGAAACTACTTGATTTGTTTACCTCAAAAAAGGAAGAATGAAAGTGTATGTGCTGAAAGTAGTTAACATTTCATACAAATTCTCTAGCAATGGAATTAACTGACAAAATCAACCACAAGGAGCTCGGAAAATGCCAAAACTAATAATACTTTAATGGATGTATCCCAAAAGAGAGAAATAATGCCAAGAAAAATGGTTTTTATACAGTTGCTTGGTTGCTTTCTCAGAGGTAAAATATTTCATTCTTGCAAAATATGCTTTACTTTAGGTCAACTTCTGAAATTTAGAAAGTTCTTTATGATATTTACATTAGGAGAACTCTTTCTAATGAGGTTTGCTTTTACATTCATAGGAGATTTATTTTTGTTGCATAATTGATAAATGGAATATAATTTTTCATACAAGCATGCACCTCAAGCTCCATGTTCTTTCAGGAAACTAGCAGCTGGGTATATTTAAAATTAAATGTACCTCTAAATAATACTGGAAATGGAAATACTTATTTTCAAAACACTCACCTGTAAAACAGTTTTCTTCAACTTTTTTTAATCCCTTTCATTTTTTTTTCTGAGCAACAATTTTAATGGTTAAAAAATTTTGACATATTCCTTCAAGACAGGATATTTTATTATCAATAAAATATTTTATTAGCAGATTTACAGCTTCTATCATATGGTCAGGTTTGATCCATCAGTGACTATTCCTACTTCAGATCTTTCAAATGGAAACAATACAATTCCCATTGGGCGGCTATGACATTTTTAGAAAGGATTCTAAGATGCAATGTACAGTAGTTGCTGATTGTTAGGCTAAGTAGAAAACATTTAGAGTGGACTTTCTCCAAAAAATCAACATAAACAAGACTATGGAGAAAAATGGAACTAAATTAGATAAGATAGATAATATAATATTTAGATGATAAATAATTACATAATTATATTACATAAACATATTTCTATTTATGTCAAAGTCTACCAATATGGTCACCATATGAATATGAAAATAATAAATTTAAACATACCATACATCCTACTGTTTTGGCAGATACAATTTAGTTTCGAATAAGACCAACAAATGGTATCATGCTTTACATATCATTTATAAAATTATTGCTTGCTAAAATACATGACAGGGTGAAAGTCTTTTTATCACAATCTGTCATTTGTTTTTTACAGCAGTACTACAAAGGGGGATCATCTTTACAGTCTTGCAGAATGATGACCTTTGGAAAACTGACACCCTCTTACTAGATTAGCATATAAAATATGTTTTCCTTACAGTTATGTGATTCCCACCCCCACAATATCTCAATTATATACTTATGGGTAAGAAATTATCTGCAGACTAGAGAATGACTTGCATGCCTTACTCCACATTGAGTCTGCTGACTGTACTCTGAATCCACAATGATGATTGTGTCAAGCTGCATTCCATACTTTCTACTGTTGCATCTAACTATTTATTAAGGACTGAGTTTAAATTAATTTTATTTCAGGCACAGCAGAATACAGCTTGAAAGACAAATGTCAGGGGTACATGCAAAATGCAGTTTTCCCCTACATAGGGTCATTTTCTTTTGACATAAATTTGCCAAAAATCAAATTATATTTCTGCATCTAATTCCACAGATCTTTTCAACAGACTGAGTTTGTATGTTTCAATTTAAAAAGTATTTATTCAAAAGATTTTCATGGCAGCTGAACATTCAATACTGGCTTGTTTCATCTGAGTATTAAAAGTAAGACATTAAACTTCATTCTTATTTGGCCTGAAGTTTTGTTGTTTTTGTTTTATGTAAAAGCACATGGACTCCTAAAAGAACTAATTCTAACTGCAGTAATAGAATTCATAACTAACAAAAGGCAGATAAGAATTTATTTCTTACCCTAATTTAAGGTGGATTTAACCTGCTTCCTCAAACAAGCATAATTCCATAAAGTCACAATATCTTTTTCATATTATGTAAAACTTGTAAAGTGATAGTAGATAAGACACTAAGTCTAATATTGCATGTACTAAAATAAAAAATTGGACAGAATCACTTGATATCAGCCACTGAATCCTTGAGTTCTTCTCAAAATGTAACCATTTGTGTTTAAAATAAATATCACAGTTTATAATACATAAGAATATTTAACAATAAAAACATGACCTGCTTGCTTTTTCTCCACAAATAAGTCACAGTGTCAGGTCAGTTATTTTGTCATAACCTGCACATGAAAAATCTTAAGGAAAGACTGTGTACTAGAGTGCATACTTCCAATTTCAACTTAGATCCTAAATTAGGAGTGCACAATCCCAAGAGTCCTTCCTTAGTTAGTGAGTGAGCTTCAGATCTATGGCTTATCTGAATGAGCAACTAAACTGGGATCTGTATCCAGAGGAACTTGTTCATTTTATTACATGTGAGGAGGGTGCCTACCATCTATAAAATATGTAAGAAAAAGTGATAAGGGAAAGACATTTCCACCTTGACTATATGCCAAATTGATCGTGTTCCTAGAGACAAAACTGGATCTGTTTTAGTAGCACAACTATTAGTTACTACCACTTCTGAGTCCATTGGTGGATACCTACTTGCTTTTCTTGGCAATGACAATTGTCTCCTATATTTCTTTGTTTAAAGTTTGTTTCCTTGAATAATGCTAAACTTCCCAGAGCTGTCTCATCCTATAACATTTTCCAGGGAATCTATTGTGACCCTGCTCTTTTCATCTTTTACTCTTTCACCATCACTATTTCTTCATTCCCTGTTGTAGTAACAAAATTATCCATTCCCATTTTGAAGTAAACTCAGACCTCTTTCATGATTGGCCTTTGTTCTTAGTGACATATCTCCTTTTCCACCAAATGCCACTACCATTTCTTGGGCTTTGTATGTCACAGGTTTGCTCCTTTCCCTTCCACTTAAACTATGGCTTCTCCAAATTAAAGCAAAGTGAAAGTTTCCATTAAAGTCTTCTCAAAATATAGTTAGAAATGTAGAGAACTATTGTTGATAATCTTCTGTACATCCCTTAAAATCTGGTGCTAACATATGACCTATGAATATTTGGATACCTAAGTTTCTTGACTGTGGAATCTACATACAATTGAAAGTAGGACTATCATGATCTGCGAAAATCCACACTTAAATAAAAACACCGAAGGAAGAAATAATACATCTCTGTAGCTCAGCAACACAGGGTGGATGGAGCTCTGTGGAGAAGAGTTGAAAAGCCTGTAATTTGCATATGTAGTGTCTGTACCACACACTAGACTTTCCACTGACGAGACAGAGCTCACCCACATTACGTCACTAAGTTGGTGTTTCGAAACAAGCCTAGAAAATTCAAAAAAGTGATATGGATTTCAGCATGAAAAGTAACACCAAGAATGTGTACAAAACTAGGCAGAATTTTTGTGACTTTCTGAGAAACTTGAAAGACATTCTGCCTGAAAAAAACAGAAAAAAGGGTAAAATTTAATACAACAGAAGCTTTTTAAATGTTTCCTGTTACCAGTCATACTAGTGAAGCAGTACTTTCAGCATCAGTGCGTACAATTGCCTAGGGAATAAAGAGCAGAAGAAGCTATTTCAATAATTTTTTTTTTACAGATCTATACAATGTTAAGTATAAATGTTATCTGGAAAATATTCTCCTATTACCAAGTCAGCAGTATGCCAGTTTCTGTTATCTCTGTTATGGCCATGTATAAAAGCTTTAATCAAGGATAAATGTCTAATTCCCTAAAGCACTGTAAACCCATCCATAGTTAAAAATCATCTGTTTGACTAATTAAGTACCTATAGGCATAACTACTGGAAAAGTTCAAATAAATTAATCTGTGATATTTTAATCACAATTAAATTCAGTTTTGTGCAATGCTGTGTAACCACACACAAATCATAGTTATTTTTTACATAAAGAAACTCAGGTTTCAGACACTACTTGATGCAAGATATCTCAGCGAATGAATCTGTACTGATGTGTCCAATATCTTCAAGTGGATCCATATGTGTGTCCATCCATGCCTGTGGAAAATAATAATATAATTGAAGAGGCATGGATGATGCCCTGTGAAACAGGCAAATCTACAAAGATGCTAACTGAGCAATGCATGAACACTTGCATAACAAAGAAAGACTGGACAGTGGAAATTATTAGACGAGATCTAAAAATATACATCAGACAGAAGAGTGGTAATGTTTAGCCTGAAGTGTCAAACTACAGGGAGGGGAAAGACTGGAAAACAAGTCTGGTAAAAAAACCTACTGAATATAGACAGAGGAAGTAAAACATCTTCTAGATAAATGACCACATAAAGATAAAACTTCTGAAAATATTAAAAACCTAATAACAGCTTTGAAAGCAATTGTAAGATGTTAAAATAGAAATTAGATCATAGTATTAAGGTTGAAAAAGTCCTCTCAGATATCAAATACAATGATTAACCTAGTACCACCATGTTCACCACTAAACCATATCTCCAAGTGCCACATCCCCTTCCAGGAATGGTGATTCCACCACTTCCATGGGCAGCCTGTTCCAATGCCTAATTCTTTCAGTGAAGAATTTTTTCCTATTATGTAATCTAAACCTCCTGTGGTCCAACTTGAGGTGGTTTCCCCTCTTCCTGTCACTTGTTATGTGACAGAAGAGACTTGTAACTGGAAGATACTGGAAGTCCTGTGCTTTCGGTGGGCTCTTCATCTGCCTGACAAATTAGTAAAGTTCAGCTCGTGCAGAGGTTTCGTGCATGTTTGTATGTGTGGTTTAAAGAGAGGTCATACTGCATAATTTTAAACTATTTACTTGTCATCTGTTCATTTAATTAGGGAGAAGAAACAATGCAGTATTTGACACAATAAACAGAGAATGAGAAGTCTTCAAGAGAAACAAGCATATTTTGATCAATTTATTAACTCACATTTACAATTATTGTGTGTCTAATTAGACTTTGGATAAAATGTTTGAAAAAGATGGGATTTGTCCACAGAGATTTAAATACTCAGTGCCAGATCCTATGCATACCTTAGTTTTGTTGACCTGTTTGATGACTGGAAAATGAAAGAAATAAGTTAGGTGGTGAAATCCTATGTCATTACAACCAAATGTGTCCCTAGTTTTGTAGGAACAGCATTTATGTTAACATAATCCTATTACAGCATTAACCTCATCTAACTGATCTCATAGTAGGAAGTGAAAACATAGTTTAGCAAGTTGCTAAAATTGTCAGTATACATTCTACGTTGTAGCATGAGGTAGGTTGGGAAAAATCTAAGGAGAAACAGAAAAGCTGCATCATCAATTCAGAAATGCTTTTAAAGCTTATGGTGGTCAAAGGAGAGCCAAATCCAAAGCTTTAATATAATTTGACTTCGTGCCATATTAATTTTCTGTATGACAAATACTCAAACTTATCTTTAATCAGTGTGATGTTGAAGAAGAATAAAGCAATGACACAAGTCTTGTAGAAAACATGAACTATAATTTTTAGATTTGTGTATGAAGGTAAAGGAATGCTAGTAAATGTATGCAAATAATATTATAATTTTCTGACTTTAAATATTTAAGAAAGAAATTAATAGGGGTTGCCTTACAATTATGTCACAAAATACAATATACCTCTTTATCAGACTTCATTTTCATTTTTTATCTGAACCAGTTTTGCAAAATTCCTGATCTTCTTAATTTGCAAAGAAATTAACTTTTAAAACTTTCTAAAAAAAGGTGAAATGAGGGAAAATTGCAATTTTTATTGTTATGTAAATAGCAGTATGTATTCTATAAGGAGCCTGAACTTTAAATTGCTTATATGTTTCCTAGGCTTTGAAAAACTTAAATAAAAAAGCTCTCTGAAAGAAACAAAACCCATTTTTGTATTTTAAATTAGGCAAAGAAAAAATAAATTTTCAAATTTTCCAGTAAAAAATATAAACACATTCTGATTCAGAGGTCTTGAAACATTTAAGTCTGTATAATTTCATTGTGTTATTTTTGAATAATTATAATATACCGTATCATATATCATTAACTTGTCAAAATGCTAGTTAAAACAAAATGAAGATAATTATAATTAATCAAAACAGCAATTATTATCAATATTAATTTAAAAAATGTGCTTTAATTGTGTTTAGAATATTTAATTTTAAATGTGCCAGACTATGTGAATAAAAGCTAATCACAGGGAACACAGCTATCCAGTCAGGATTGTGGGAAAAGCACAGGCAGACGGACACTGATGACCTGATCAGTAAAATGCTGCTGTAGAAGCAGCTTCTCCAAGGACCATCAGAGAAGACTCACTGGGCCATTGACCCCACTGGAAATCCCACCAGGATTAGTCAGCTAAACTCACCTCTGCGTAAGGATATCCATGCTATCAGGGGTGATTTCCTGAGTGGGTATAGGACTTATACTGATGCAGGAGGAAGAGTATTTTGAGACTGTAAAGCTTCTGATATGGCTTAAAGGGGCTATGGGAATAAGCAATATTCCCATATATAAGCAATTGGTGCTGGCTGGACTGTAGGCAGTTTCCTCCAAGGCAGCCCATACAGGGCTGTGGTTTGGATTTGTGACTATAAGAGTACTGATAACACAGAGGAGTTTTGGCTACTGCTGATTACTGCTCTCACAGCATGAAGATTTTCTGTTTTACTCATCCACCAGCAGCCTTCAGTACTGAGCATCCAGAGAAACTGGATCAAGTTCTTGCTGCTCAAGGTTGTGTGATATGGTGTCTGGTGGAGTGGGTGCCTTCCAAGGTACTGTTCTCTCTCTGTGTTGATCTGTGTGGCAAGCTGTGTTAGCAGTGTGGGTGTGCTATCAGGAGTGCTTGCTCACCCTTGACACTAGCTGGACCTGGGGACATGGAGCCTCATGTTTATGAGGTTGGGACCTGAGAGGGTCACCTGAATTCTGAAGCGTACCAGATGTGGATCCTAATGACATAAGGTAGGTGCTCTTAATTGAGATGCCCATACCAGAGGACACTACTGAATTTCTGAAAACCTGGCGGTGCAACTGCTTACCTTGGTGTCCTCAGTGCTCTTGTGTGTTCTAGAAATGGAACACCATCCTTTCACAGTCTTCTGTCCTGAACCTGATTTTATTTCCTTATTTAGGTACCTCTTGCAGATAATAGAGTCTCCTCTCTGACCTGTACAGCAAGCTCCTCTCAGCTTCAGCTGATGTGGCAACTAAAGATTTTCTCTCAGCTAGGAAAAAAAATCCTTTGTTCTTTCCTTGAATTAACCTCTGTTTTTAGAGGTCTTCAGCAGCCCTTTGTGTGTTTATTCTTTGTCTTAAATACTTTGTAGTCTCCTAAGCCTCTGAGGAGAAGTACTTTATTTCAGGTGCGAGTTTCACTCATTTGTTCATGGATGTTCATCATCCCATCCAACAACTGCAAGAGATGGCAATCACTTTACTGTTAACTGACTTATTGTCACTGCTAGGAGTCCAGTGCAGGAATCAAGGACAGTACCAGACAAAAACTTGATTAGAACTTTTAATCACAACTTTTAAAATAAACTGGGAATTTGTCAACCTATAGAATAGGGTCCTGAATTTTTATTGTAACCTGCACTTACTCATATTGTGTTGATAACTGGAAAGATTTACAACCAAAAAATACATTCCAAAAAAGTACATATATAATACATGAGATATGGGACTTTTTAGAAAGATGAATTAAATTCTTATGCCAGGAATTATGATATTCACCTTTTAAACAAGATTGGAACTTCACACTAAAATTTTTATATGCTCAGTTAAGTTAATGATTTGCTATCCCATTTTTTGCTTTAAGAAAGAAAAACAAAAAATAATATATTTCAAAGGCAGTAATAAATACCAGCAAAAGTTGGAAGTGTAATTTATGATAAATTATGGGAAAGATTTCCCTTTCAAAAGGAAACAAATGAAATATATTCAAACCCTTTTAAACTTTCTAAATGCTGTCCAGATTATATATCAAATATTCCATGTTTAGAAAGATTGCTTTTTATCCTTTAAGATAATGTAATTTTTTTCCTGAACAGCAAATTAGGATGAAAAAATTTATTTTTCCGTATTTTGTTTCAATTTATTCTATTTTATTGAAGCCCAGAGGGTCAATTAACAACTGAGTTTAGTAGTTAACTACTAGTAAAATAAATTCAGAAGAATGATAGAGGATATTACTAAACAGTAACTGATCTGAACTGATTGAAAAGATCTACTGCAATCTGTGGGTGCATTAATTTTCTAAATGTGAGAATTGACTGTGCCTGTACAGTAAGTGAACCTCATGAGGTCATGCTGTTTCTATGCTGAGTCTGATTCTCATCTGAAGCTATTTTTTGATGGATTTTTTATGACAG
This sequence comes from Entomyzon cyanotis, assembly GCA_024500445.1. NCBI lineage: Eukaryota > Metazoa > Chordata > Aves > Passeriformes > Meliphagidae > Entomyzon > Entomyzon cyanotis. The sequence continues at coordinate 26,087,657 of JAKEPQ010001009.1, read as the reverse complement.
GAACAAGCAAAGCCAGCTTGTCCAGTAGTGGAGCTGGAAGATACACATATTTCTATTCATACTTTGTGACAGCTGATTGGCAAAGGTTGCTTTTCTATGCAACACCAAAGTCCTATTGAAAAACTGTCAGGAAAGTTATACACTCAGTTCAAAAGGCTTATTGAAGTACTTTTTTCATATATTTTATTCCATATATCAAGAAAAAAATTGAGTTATTTATAAAAAACGTAGTTTAGGCTATTGACAGAGGTCATCAAATAGGATGTAGGATGTGTGACCATAGGTCATACCTCTTATAGCTTTTTCTTTTTCTCCTGTTTAGAAAAAGTTTGCAAAATAACACTCTCCTAATGAAAAAAACCAAAATAAGCCATCTATTGACTTCAATATGTTGAGTCAGAATGAAGGCAGAGGTGAAATCAGAAAATTACAAAGAGGGAGACATTCATTAATGCACTAAAAAGTGTTTTGGTCATTGATATTATAAATTATTTAATATAATAAAATAAACTGCTTGCAAAAAATTCTAAAAAAGAAATTTTGTATATGGATGTATTTGCTTCTCTACAGCCAAATAGACTTGAAGTCATTCAGGTATCTACCAGCAGCCACCTAGCTACCTTCACCAATCCTGACTGCCACTGTGGCCACAGTGCAGCAAAAAAATCCCCACTAGATGGTAGTGGCACCACTAATTGCTGGTCCTTCATCTTAAAACTGTTTTTTTCGATTGCATTGGTGCTTGTGCCTTCAAGATCATGATTAAACCATGCTAAATTTTAACCCAATTATAAGCCTACAGAAGTTACTGATAAATTTAACAAATACTGAAATTTCCATCCTGTTGATAACCATTTTACTAGCACTTCTTGTTGGCTAAATGAAATAAAAAAATAAATGTGAAAATGTTTACATGACTGAAATGAACAATGAAATTCAGAAATAAATTAATGACACTAAATGAATATATGAAACAAAAGCCAAAATCTTTCACTTTGAGTCAATCCAAGTTTAAACTGTAGTTTTGTATAGTACCCTGATAATTGTCATTTAGGGAACGAGTCTTCTGTTCTCTAAAGTCTTCAGTCCTTTACTGAATTATACTTTTCAAGACTCACTATGCTGCCTTATAAAAAACCCCAAAAAACAAAAAAAGAAACAAAAAAACCCTCTTACTGTAATTTAGAAGAAAAGGTCATCCCAAAAAGCTCATGAGAAAATTGGTGTAAGCCAGAATTTTCAAGAGACTCTTTGCCATAAAAGAGAGGAGGAGTCTTTATTACTAAATGGTTTTAAACCGAAAATTTATAATCACTTCAATAAATGGTAATACTTGATATCCATCTGTTTCCAGACACAAAGAAGTGGTTCAGCAAAAAATTATATAAAACTTTTTCTACACAAAACAATATTTCCTATTAGGGAATCATTGAAAGCAACATTCCCAGACTGCTCTGGGGGAATATCAGTTTTGTGTTATGTACTTTGTCTCGTCGTAAAACTTTTCTGCAATTACCATTATATCATGTGTGTGTGCAGTAGCTATCTTGCTGTGCCCTGTTTTAGGAAGAGTCTCTGAGCTACTCTGGCCTCTAACAGAGCCTGTATAAACTTTTCCAAATTGTTTTTTTTTCTTTCTGAAGTACTTCTTGTCATGGCCCATTTTTTTGCAAAACAGTCTATATTAATCTGTATTTGTGCGCAGTCATATTAGTCTAATTTTAGAGAAGCTTTCAGTAACTCAGGGTTACTGTTTCTAAATTATTTGTTGTTTGAGAAACTAAAAGGAAACGAGTCCAGAAGTAATAGCAACAAGCTAGGAATTAATACCAAGGAGGAAACAAATCAAATTAAATATGTTGCACCCATGCCTTGGGCAGAATCTGAATATGCTAAGTAAAATTCTATTCACAAGCAAATCTAGTTCCTCAGTATTTCTACAGATTAAGAAAGGCTTCTTCTAGAAGTTTCACTAATAGTTTCCTCAGGGAGGATATTGATGTGTATATGAGCTGTTATGTCTGCAGGCAGACATTTTCTTTAGTGGGAGAGACTTCCAGGAAACAATTCTCTTTTCCTGGCTATAGCTATTGAATATCATGAAAACAGAATCTGGTCATGCATCCTGCCAGGTTTTGTTATGATTCATGCTAATTTCAGACCGATTTATGCATTTTTCCCAGGTACAACACGTGGTCACAATAAATTCTCCACTAAACATCTAACATAACTTCACAGGGCTTTTATCCTTGGAAAGCATACAAAACCTGGCCAGGAGGAGATGCAGTCTTCAGACTTCAGCTGAAATACCTGAGGTCTGTAATCTGTGAAACAATTTCGTTTCTCTGAAACACTGAGATAGGTGGGTAGTTCCCTGCAGTTGTGAGTGCACTTTGTTGTGTTTCTCTTTCTGAGAAAAGGACACCCTATCATGATCAGCTTTTTATATTTATATTATTCTGTTTGTTCTTCTGTGATTGAGGTGGTCAGAGGATAACATCTGGTGGACTTCAGGAGCCAGGTGGTCTCCTCAATTCCAGCTCCACGTGAGGCTGCTGTGGCTCCTGGTCCAGCCAGTGGCAAGGCTAAACATGTGGTCCCAATAGCACACACACACTGCTAACAGAGCTCACCATACAGACCACTGGAGAGTAAATTGGATGTTTGATAAGTGATGTGGTCTGTCTGAATGCCTTGTCCCCTCTCAAATTTTCGCACAGGTAGTGAAAATAAAAGGCCTGGTAGATCATCAAAAACAGCCTTGGACTTAGGCAGTGATCTAAAGTCTGAACTGTGATTCTTAACTCTCTGCTTAATTCCTGACTAGTTATTGAGGTCCAGAAACTCAAATAATGCCTCAATGTCCTTTGGCATCTGTGTTCCATTAGTATAAATGACCCTAAATATTTCAGACCTGACTCTGTGGGATAGCTCAACTCCTACATGGCGCCTAAATCTACTCCACAGCTTCCAACTGAATGGGACAATGCTTTTCTATCAAAGGAGACTAGAACTAGTAGTTGTTGTAGCTGTAGGAGGGAATACAGTTCCCATGGAATTCAAGGCATTTATTTTAAACTGCTGGCATCTCAGTGACTACAGCTCTTACTCAGGACCACAAGACCGAGATTCAGTTTTTCCCTTTCCCTGGGACGTAACTTCAAACCACCTGCCTCTCTGATTTGAAAGTAAAGTCCTCCTGTTGAAGCCATTTAATTGCAAAGAAAAGACAGGTGGGCCAGGAGAACTGTTATGTGTTTTTAATTACCTATGGCAGTCTTCTGGAGTGTGATATTTCAAGTGCATAAATCAAAGAAGGGAGCCCAAACCACAGTAGCTTTAGTATGTTACAAGTTTTTCTATGGCTCTTTCCTTTCTCTCAACCATGTCCTGAAAACAAAGAACAGCACATTTTATTTTTCAAAGAAAAGTCATAGACCTTAGTCTTACAAACAAATTTCTGCAGACAGTCCTGCAAGGAAGTATTCACCTTGGTGAAATAATGCACCCTAGTTCTAAAGAGAAAAGTTGTATAAGCTTATTTCAGCTTTTCTGTCTCAAGATACTCAATATCTAGATTGTCCAATATTTAATTTTCTTCAGGCGTCATGCTGAGGGCCTTTATCCCCAGCACACTAGTCTGCATTCCACTCAAAGAAGCAGAAACTTCAAAATTACATATTTAAAGTCTCTGCATTGTGGTGCACTTAATTTTTTCAGACTAGAGCCCTTTGATTTTTTATGATGTAGAGAATATTCTGGTCTGAGACATTAGTTGAGTAATTATATATTTTTTTTAATAAAGAGGGGTGTACAAAGAAAAGTGTGAATTATATGTCATAGTGATAAGTTTGGAATTTCTCAAATTCCAGCTGCAAGTTTTAGATATTTCTACATATAACTGAAAATCCTGCTGCCATAAAGAAAGAGTGGTCATTTCAGGAATTCTAAATACTTTGTAATCCAGGAAAATTAATAGGGAAATTAGACAGCTTCATGTAGCAACTTCTAATAAATAGCATTACAATATATCATGTACTGAAGAGGCAATGACAGAGTCAGTTTTGTATTAGTTTTGTTGGGGGATTGGGTTTTGTTTTGAGCTTGCTCCTTTATTTTAAAGGAACTCTTCTTTCTTACACAGACAGGTTTATGGGCAATGTATTCTAGAAGGGAAGATTTTTACAACTAATATTAATATTTACTACATTTTGATATTTCCAATGGAAAAACAATTACAAGTTTGCAATCTTTAGGATTTAATATTATCAGGTTTAAGATTAGATAAAATACTTCATACATGAACCAACCTCTCATTCGACAGAGGATAGAAAAGTATATCTCCCACACTCTTCCCACATCTATCTTAATGTTTATACTAATCACTGACATCAGGGTATGTGCCAACAACACTTTTTCAGATGGTTGTCATTTTAAGGTAAAATGAAAATATTGATCCTAGAAGCCACTAACACCCTCCATGATTATTCTTTTGAAAATCCTCTGTGAGGATATTGTAATCACTGAAAGAATAGCAATGGGGACTCTGAGTGACCTTGAGGACTCAATAGACTCCTGAGTTGTGATGACTTACATAAATAATTCTTACTGGCTCTCTCTTATTGTCACAGAAAAATGTATGCACTTCTCCTTTCATATCACAGAGTATTGGAGTTCTGGAAAAATAATGTGTACTGAAGACCTTATTGTACTTCATGGGTTTGTACTGCTTTTTGCTTTGCTTCTAGAACTGTTAAATACAGGAAAATATTTCCATACTAAAAATACTTCTGGACTCATAAATGAGGGGAAAAGGCAGAAAATTAAATCATTATTGGGAAAAATAGGTGAGAAACATTTTCTGAATTATTCTAAGTGCTCAAAAATCAAAAAGTAAAAGAAATAAACTCACAATTTATTATTTCATCAGTTATTCATTACATTTTAGCAAATTTCCTTAATTTTGAAAAGTTGTTTCATGATTGCTGAGCAGTTTGAGGTCTAAATACTAAAGAACTATGAGATACAGTGCATCAACCCTGAGAATTGAAAATACTTGGTTGTTTTCAAATGAAAAATACAAAATAAAAAGTAACATCTCTGAAAATATAAGGGAAAGTTTGAATAATTTTTCATTTCAACTTATGCTTATTCAACTGCAAGTATTTTCCATTACATCTTCAAACTGTGAGTATTTAAAAACAGCTGTGAAACAAAGATGATGTTCCAAATTTTTTTACTCCCTTTATGGTTATCAAGCCTTGACAAAAGACTATCATCATCAAATATGATTGAATAACCCAATACAGGCTCATATTTGGGGTAAGAGTGTGTCAGGTTCTGTCATTGGTAATTATGTGGCTATAATGTCAAGAAGACTAAAAAGGAATTTCTTTCAACTCAGACTTGTAGATGCAATCTGCAAATTATTGCACCATGGGAAACCTCTATGTTTTATAGAAGGCAATTAGTGACTGATGCTTTTAAAATGTGAAGCTTCACAAAATGTTCAGGAAGATCTTTCAAATACAGTTTCTTTCATCTAATATAGGGAACACAAACTTAAAGAAGGGAAATAGACAAAGACATAGATAAAATGTTTTGTTTTCATTTCTTTTCTGGGAAATGATCAGGTATTAACATGAAAATGAACATGAGATTACATAAAGTAACAAATAGAACAGAGGGCAGACTTCTGTTTTTGAGAAAGAAAAAGAATTTTAAAAAAAGAGAATAGGCTGGGAATTAGCAAGAAACTTTACTCATAGACTTTTTTTTTCTCGGTAATATCTAGCCTTTTTTAAATCTTTTTTTTAAGCATCCAGTACTAGTTGTTTTTTTAGAAACACCATACTAGTGTGGGTATTAACAGATGATGGGGTGATGACTGTAGCACTTAGGAGCCGTGATATTGGACTGGAAAGTCAGATTGTCTCTGTTTGGGCAATTATTGTTTTCTCCTAAAAAAATATTCTTCACACTTCTCTGACATTTCTTTCATGTTTGGGTTCTGAAATTACTGGAGTGTATAAATAAGATTATCCAGATTTTTACAGTCAGAGAAACTGGGGCACTATGTGGGTAAATGGCTTGCTTAGCTTATGGCAGAGTTGAGAATTAAACCAGCATTTTCCAACTGCTAGTTTCAGTAGAAAACATTATGTCCTGTGTTTATTACCTATTTTGGAATCTGGGGAGTTGGGATTTTTTGACTCTTTTAATGTTAATTCCATTTTTGTTATATTAATGATGTAGGTATGATAGCCTAGGGTCCAGTTTGTAGTCAGCTGTAAATTACTAATCCAATAGCCATTTATCCCAATTTTTTATATGTAAAGAGTTAGCCTATAGCTATCTCATCTATAGAAGAAATAAGCAGACCTGAGGAGAAGTTTTTGATTAGCAGCTGCACGCTCTGTTATTTGAGTGCTCACACATCCTTGAATGTGAGGCACTTGGAAAAGCCTTGCATTTCATCTCTCTTGGCTAAAAGAGTCAACTTGTTTTAAATCATGTCTTGCATAAACCTGTCCATAAGATAAATAAAACAAATAAGACAAATAAGTCTTCAAATACCTTTGGAAATTGAGGTCATGATAAAGTTTAGAGATTTTCTAGTTTATATTCTCAAAGTCTACTTGCTAAAGAGAATAATAATACATAATTCTTTCAAATGTTTTTTAAAAAATGTAAGTTAAAGGACGTAACTGATGTTACTAACAAAAATGTTTATGTTCTATAATGTCTCACAGTGCTAGAAGACTGTAAAGATTTTCTTCAAAAACAAGATGTTATAACACACTATAAAAGGTTAAATAATTGTGAAACCTTAAAACAGGAGAACCATGCATCCAAGTGTGAAACTCAGAAGAAATGCAGAGGGGAAACAAAGAAGGAATATGGAGACCTTTTATATGTCAGTGCGCCTGAGCAGTTAAGCTGGTAAAAAAAAAAACCACTGACATATCAGTCAGCTTTATGTATAGACAGAAAAAGGTATCAACTTTTACTATTGCTGTAGGATACAGTATTTGGGCAGTTTACTCTGTTCTTTTCAGTCCTCAATGTAGCAGCAGCATTTAAATGACTCTATCACTTTGCTGGACCTGGGGGATTCACGCTTTCACTGAAGTGTTTTCTCACTTATTTTCTCTGACTCCAAAGGCTACCTGTTACTCAGATGGAAGCTGGAATACTTGTCATTCCCCTGAAGTCCTCATTTTTTGTCCAGGACAGTGAGTGTCTTAGGAGAAGTAAAAAGTAGCTCTGTGTACAGAAAACCTTTGTGAATAATTTGCTTGAATATTGTCTCCAGCTGAAGCCATCTTTTTCTTGTTCACGACTACATAAATTTTGATTTCTATCACTTTTAAAGTCCAAAATATGTATATCTGACTTAAGTTATCAGATGTGTTATTACCCTGTGCACCTGGCCAGTTTTGTTTGGTCAGACAACAGCCAGCAATGTGTGCTCACAGCCCGGAAAGACAATTGTATCCTGGGCTGCATCAACAAAAGTGTGACCAGCAAGTCAAGAGAGGAGAAACACAGCCTGGAGTTCTGCATCCAGCTAGGGGCTCCTCAGCACAAGAAAGTCATGGACCTGTTGGAGCACATCCAGAAGAGGGCCATGGAGATGAATTTAGGATCATAGAGTGGCTTGGGTTGGAAAGGGCCTCAAAGATCATCTAGTTCCCAAGCCCCATGCCATGAGCAGGCAAATATTTCACTAGAATAGATTGCTCCAAGCCCCATCTAACCAGGCCTTGAACACTTTCAGGGATGGGACATCCACAATTGCTCAAAGCAACCTGTTCCAGTGCCTCTTCACCCTCACAGTAAAGAATTTCTTCCTAATATCCAATCTAATTCTACTCTCAGTTTGAAGCCACTCCCCCTTGTCCTATCACTACAGCCATTGTAAAAAGTCCCTCTCCAGCTTTCTTGTAGGCTCCCTTCAGGTACTGAAGGCCACAAGAAAGGTCATCCCAGAGCATCCTCTGCTCTAGGTTGAACAATTCCAACTCTTAGTCTCTCCTTACAGGAGAGGTGTTCCACCTTTCTAATCAACTTGGCAGCCTCGTTTGGACTGGCTCCAACTGGTCAGTATCTTTCCTGTGCTGGGGACTCCAGAGCTGATGCAGCACTGCAGGTGGGATCTCACCAGAGTGGAGCAGAGGAGCAGAATCCCCTCCCTTGCCCTGCTGTCCATGCTGATTTGGATGCAGCCCAGGACATTTTGGCTTTCTGGGCTGCAAGTGCACATGGCCAGCTGATGTCCAGCTGATGTCCAGCCTTTCATCCCCCAACACCCCCAAGTTCCTCTTGGCAGGGCTGCTCTGAATCCCTTCATGCCTCAGCCTGTCCTGATACCAGCTTGTCCTGGGATTATCAAAGGGATGGCATACCTTTCCTATGAGGACAAACTGAAAGAGTTGGGGTTGTTCACCCTGGAGGAGAGAAGGCTCTGGTGAGACCTTATAGCAGCCTTTCAGTACCTAAATAATGTTTATAAGAAAGGTGGGGACAGACTTTTTAGCAAGGCCTGTTGCAATAGGACAAGGGGTAATTGTTTTAAACTGAAAGAGGATTGATTCAGATTAGATATAAGGAAGAATTTTTTTGCTGTAAGCATAGCAAAAATCTGGAACAGGTTGCCCAGAGAGCTGATGGATGTCTCATTCCTGGAAGTGTTTAAGACCAGGTTGGATGAGGCTTTCAGCAATCTGTTCTAGTGGAAGGTATCCCTCCCTGCCCATGACACGGGGCTTGGAGCCAGATGTACTTAAAGGTCCCTTCGAACCTTTTTATGATTCTATGATTGATTCTATGATTCTATGATTATTGCAGTCACCCCTTTACATTTAATTGTTAATACTGCTGGTATCATCAAAATTAATCTGTGTCTTATGGAATGTAGTTTGATTGAATTCTTTTCTTTTGGATTTCTACGTTTGTATCTTTATATATAGGCCCTATTAATTAAAATACGGATATGGAATACATAGTTCTTCAATTGATTACATTTTCTTACGAGACAGATTCATGAGATGATTTTAATACATTGTATTTTATAAAAACTAACAGAAATTTGGTGATCTGATTGCAAAAATCAATGCCTTTGGGCAGATGTCTTTCAACTTGGTCTGCAAACCACAGCTCACGCTTATGATGCAGAAACTACAAAATTACAGAAATTTAAATAGTCTGTCTAGTTTTTTTCTTTTGGTATTATAGTGGAACACTTGAATGGAAAACAGAAATAAAAAAGGAAAACATATGTTTGTGATAATAAGAAAGACTCAAGAACGATTTAAAAACAGACAGGCAAGGGCTGTGGCCTACATTTTTAAACAAGACTATATTCTCATTTTAGTGCCATCTCTGTTGCAGTTTAAGACATGTTTAGAGGATTTGAATTTCTGGGAGAAGATTATTACATTTTCAATGCTGGACACGATTGATCAGTGTAAAGCCTATAATTGCTTTTGTAAATTAAGGCTCCCATGTTGAAAATTAGAACAAAAGGTTAGGAATCTTCAAAAGATTCTCTGGCCATCGCACTAAGCAGGTCTTGGTCTTTAAGATTTAGCTGCAGCATGCTGTGGTTCTCTTAGAGCTCACACGCAATACTTTCCTTGCCAGGGAAAGGAATGTATGGATGGGAACTTTTGTGCATCTGATATCATTCTGATATGGGATTAAAATGCCTGGATTACTTACATGGGCCTAGGTACTAAGATGTGCTCATGGATTGTGTACTCTAAATTTAGCTCATCTGTCCTAAAAGCAGCCACTTCATCACTCTGCAATTCCGTCTGTTTGATGGTGCCTCATTCCACATTTGAATTCAGAAGAAATTTTCTGGGGACTTCCTGTCTCCCAGCTGAGTCTGATAAAATGCTGGCAGCCATTGGTGAGAACTTAAGTGTGCAATGAGTTAATAGGAGATCCACAATGATTGAGAAAAAAATCTTTTGGCCTTTATAAGAACACTGCTTCCTCATCTATACTACTGCAGCACTATATTTAAATAAAATAACATTAAATTTCCTCTGGTATATTGCTGGAGAGTCAGTTAAATAATTTCAAGTGTCCTTAAATGATAACTGATGGAGCTGCTTGGAAGTGAGTTTGGTTGATTTAACTGCATGATGTCTCTTTCAAGCTCATTTCTCTGAGTATGGAATAAAGATTTCATAGCTGATCTGCACTTGGTTTGACAGTGTGTTTGTCTTAAAAATATAATTTTGTACCTATATTTCACCAACTCACATATTCATATGGGCTCTTTATTTAACAACATCCCTGACATTAGAGGAGGAAATTATTCTTTTTAAGAAAGAGGAAGAATGAGATAGAGACAGAATGCTCTAAATTAGTATTATAAGGCTGAAAAAATTATATGGAACACTCTATTAATTGGAAAACCCTTGGGAATATTCAGCCAATGAAATCCAGTGATTGACTGCTGGTTGCTAACTTACTAGATTTAAATAGATGTTGACTCACTGCAACAGTGGTCATAGCAACAGATCATTCCATTTAGAGGGCAGAAGGATGTAGAGCAATACTGTGCTTGAAATATGTTTATACTTAGACAGACACAGATACACAGAGAGATATAAACATCTAAAATATGCTTTCCAAGAGCCATGTAATCATTTTACAACCTGTTAGGAACTTTGCCCTTGGCAATATTTGTAGTCTGCACACTCAAAGATATAAAATCAGAATTGAACCATTTTGTTACCACATTTCATATCCTGACTTTGTTCTACTCAATCTTTAAATCAATTGTAGATTAATCATCTAAGTACATTAACAAAATTATATGAGAGTAGGTTAATACAGTTTATATTGATTTTAAATATATGATTTTTTTAAAACTCTGAACTTGTAAACAGAAAATTACTTGCAATTTACTTTCACTCTTAGTTTTGTTGTTTTGTTTAATCAGAAGGGCTCGTAAGGATTGTAAAAAGTAACATGCCAACATAACACCCACACAGTGATATTTTTACACTCACTACTGCAGGAACATGATGCCCTCATCATTGATGAGTTCCTGAGGAAAACTGGTTCCAGAAGCTTCACTTATAACAGAACAAAATTTTTTTGAGAGAATGACACAGTAATGGAACCACACTCTTGTTATTGGAATAATCCTACAGGAAGCTTTTATGCTTCATCTAGTTCAAATATTTAGTCCCCTTTAGCATTTAAATAACTTAGTGTCTTTACTATTCTTGTGATAATATTAATATTAACTTTAATCATTTATGATAGCAACTTTTTACACCTAGTGATGTAAAAGTATGGAAAAATGAATTGGTGGTAGACAGTCAGCATTTTTCCTATCATAGTTATGCACTTGAAAAGTTGGTCTATTTTTCATACTAACTGCCGCTGGAGAACATGGAATGTAGAATGTAGAACATTTTCCCACTCACCAAACAGGCTTTGCTTCAGTTAGACTGCTCAGAGCAATTTTTAAAAATGCTGCCCAGAATCCTTAGTTCTTTTCATAGAAGAACTTCTTCACCTTACTAAAATTAAGAAAAAAATGTGTCAGATACTTGCTTAGAATATTTATATTTCCAGACAGAAAATGCATAGTATTTTGGGCCAATCATTTATCTTATGATAGAAAATTGTTTACTGATTTAAACTGATTTCAAAACAAATGTACAAGAACACTGATTTTAGGCAGAATATGAAAAAGGTCAATCTAGCTTGTGTGTAAAAAAAATCCTCAAAAGGAAGCAGTTGTGATAGTTCATTAAATACTCTGACAACCATTTCTTGTGACTTAAATTTTCTAGTATTTTTTGAAGCACTTTGTTAATTTACTGCATACAATGGTTCACAAGCTTGGCAGAACAGGAGAGATAGGCCTGCATGCCTTTTGTTTTCTACCCTGTAAAGTAGATAGGGATGGTGTGACAACATCATAGAGAGATGAAAAAAATTAGCTGTAAATCTCTGTATAGAGTTTCCTTGCTAGTTATTCAGTGTGGATAAGCACAGCTCACTGCACGGGTCATGTCATTGACATATGGCAAAAATTACTGTGGCGTTTTTTCTTTTAATAGCCTGAGAGGGACACTTCCCCTCAAACATAGAGAATCTATCACAGAATTCACTTTCTCAGATATGAAGTCCAGTAATACCCTCAGAGGGAAAATGCCTACTGAATAAAAAGGTGTCACTTCTCACAATAGTGGCCCTAATGTTTCTAATGAAATTTGAGACTATATAGTTTACTCACTCATAGCTTAAATTTATGTATATAAATAAATCTATAATGTATAGAGGGAATATATAATATCTAGAATGATAGTTTATAGGACACATATAAAAAATTATAAACAAAGCCTATTAATGACTAGTGCCATTCATCCCTAAAAGATTAACTTTTCACTCATGCATTTTTTAGTATACATTCCTAAATATTCTTGTATCTGAAGTCACTTTGTCTTAATTTGTAAAATCTCTATCAATGAATCCTGATTATTTAAGGTTAAGAAATTTTTGGGAACAGGTGCTGACAAATGTGAGAACAGCTTTAAATCCTTAGTTTGTAATATGTATATGTTTAGCAAATTTTCTATAATCTTATGATATGGATCGAAAGAAGCACAACAGAAAGCAATACATTAATCTGTTGATAGAAGATGTTGTATGATTACTGTGTACAAACTTACACTAGAGGAGCTGATGAACAGCAACAGCATTACCCAAAGAAATCTTTAAAGTCACCTTGACTTTCAGACCGAGAGATTCCAGAGATTTCTCAAAGGGAACTTGGAAACAGTGCTCACATATGGGAGTTTAAAGAATCTCTCTATGTCCCTAAATAGAACCTGTTCTCTTAAAGGCAAGTTTCAAGCCCAGTATCCAGGAATAGGATGTGCTTTTAATACAGTTTAACCTCCTTTCCAAAGCTGCCGGTGTTGGAAACTACAAAGCTGATAGGAATGCTGAGAACAATCTACACAGTGTTACAGATTATTAGCAACCAATTATTCTTTTTCTGAATAATTTATTTTTAAATGTGTCTTAAAAAGCAATAGCTCTTTATTAAGAACTAATGTTATTCCACAGAATTTCTTACCAAAACTATGTCTTCACGAAGGATAGCTCTACCCATTTTCAGTTATAGTATCTGAAATTTTAAAATGCTAAATGATAAAGTACTAAAATGATAAAATTAAGTGGAAAAATAACCTCTATATTTCCAAAGACAGTGATAAGCAGGAAATACAGTTGGTAGAACATGAGTTGTATCTTTCCACATGGATGGTAATTTAGAAGAAACTGTGTTGAAGTATGTGGAATTAGAATAAAATGAAGAGTTTGTGAAATCAGAATTTGGTTGAATCATTGAAATGAAAATAGAAGAAAAATCTCTGATTTGTCTCTCAAAGATAAAGCAAAATACAGAACTAAGTTAATGAATATGTTAAATGGGACAACAGCAATAAGAGCAATGATAGTTTTATGGGTAAGTGAAAAAAAATTATACAGTACTACAAAAGAGATGTATCCTTTTTCAAACAATCCTTCACGCAAGATAAGGCAAATGGAAACTGAGGAAAGTTGAGAAAAGCCAGTTGCTTAAAAATTCAAAAGTACTATTTGATAGTAGTTTTTATTTGTGGATTTGTATCAAAAGACACAAGGAACAGCATGTATCAGAGGACAATAGCACAAAGACTGCTTCATTAAAACATTTGTAAAAATTAAAAGAGACTTATTGCTGAGTAACTGTTCTTCAATTAAGAGGTGGCCAGTTAATTTGTCTATCTCATTATTAAATTACAAGGTATAATTCTAATTAAAAAATGATTCTGCATGGTGGATGATAAGAATAGAGATCTATATGAATTGAGCACCCCACAAAAACTGACCAGAAGAAATCTAAGTCTAATGTAAAAATGCACACACACTTTGAAAGAAGAGACATTGCTCTTTTAATCATCAATGCACTTACCTGAATTTGAAAAACTTACTGAATAACTTTTGTTAAATATATCTCTTTGGACATAGCTTTCCTGTTGCTTATCACAGAATACTTCAGAGCTTGTTTACATCCATTAACCTTGAAATTAGCTTAACATGTTTTTAGATCTTGTATTTTTTTTATTTTGGTTTTTTTGGGTTTTTTTTTGTTTTTTAAAAAATAATTTATTTACTTACCTGCTAGTACTTGTCCCACATTCTAAACGTGCTCAACCTCATTGGTCTCCACTATTGTACTTTACTGATTTCTTGATTTTGTATCACAGATTTTCTCTTTTAAATTACATGAAGTAAAATCATCAATGCCATAAACTCTCTCTTTTAGTTCAAATAAGCACTCCAGACAAGAGTAAAATGGCAAGAGTAATGAAGATGCAAATATATTTACAAACCCTGATATGAAAGTCAGAATAATTATTCAAAATATCAGTTGATATTTAGGGACCTCACTCAGCAAGAATTATACTGAAAAAAAATTCAAATATTTGAAACAAGGAGATGAGTTACTGGTAGTTGTTTGTTTTCTTCATTGAGGTAGGAGTTGTGTATGTTTGAACAGCATATACCCCAACAGAAGGGACCAAAGGACATTGTAATCTCAATTTCTCAATGATGAAATCCTATGGCAGAGCTTTGGATTGTTTTTCAGAAGTGTCTTCTCTTCCACTGACTCTCAGATAACAAGATAAGTTTGCATCAATCTTTCCAGTCAACTACTTTGAATAAAATGACTACATCAAAAGGTCTCATTGTTCTGTAATTTTATCACAGAAATTGTTGTACATGCTGTGATAATGTGAGACTACAGTTCTTAAAAATATTTTTCTCTCATGATAGATAGGTATCTGTCCAAATTTTTAGGCAAGCAATTGAAACATACAGTCACAAAGGACAATATAGGATTCAGAAGTGGGATGTGATTGCAGTAACAGGATGAAGCACTTTTTCCATTTGAAATTCTCAGGCATTCCTATATCATGATGATGCACTTGTGTCACCAAATATATGTCATTACTCTGCAAACAAAGTAAGACATGCATATACATCAAAATCTAAAAAACTGTAATCTGTGGAGGTATGATGATTTATATGGTTTGAGAGTAAAGTCATATAAAACTTGATGTAAAAAGGTCTGAATCTATACTCCATCTAAGCAATTGCTTGTTGTAGATTCAAAAATAATCTAGACACAGCCAATGAATATATCACTTTTTGATTTACCTGTGGTGCAGTCTTTTACACCTTTTATTCAAAAATACTTGCTTAGAGATGTGAAAGAAAAGGCCCAAACTTTAGAGAGTAGGGTAGAATTATTCCACACATTCAAACAAAACTAAGTAGCAATTTACAGATTTTTCTGATTCTCCACATAATTTCATTATGCATGTAGCTGTGTGACATATATAAGCTTGGCAGACTACACATTATCTAGTAATTTTTCAGCAATGAAAGAATAAACAGAAAATATTGCTTACCATTCAAGTAGTTCATAATGTACCAGTGCTTCAAGCTAATGAAATAATCATGTTGTCAAAGTCAGCTTTCAAGAAATCACGGTACTGTCTCCTTCATTAATGGATTAAGGTGAGGGCAACTAATTGATGTATGAACCAATATAAGTCACTGGTTTTATTTATTTTTCCAGAACATCTGTATCTGAAATTCCTTTAAAGAAAGCAGATATAGCATATGACAAATGGGATAACATAGTGGATTGATGAATTTTAATAAATACTATAATCAGTGGTAACAGACAATAATTGCTAATATTCAGTATTTGCCACATTAAACTTTATAAAAACCTGCAATTGTACAAGTCAGAGATTACTTGCATTCTCAAAAGAGAAAATTTTCTTTTCTTTACATGATTTTCTTGAATTTAATATAGTAAATAATGACTTCAGTTGTTCCTGTCCACTACTGAAGTATGAGAAAGTGAAGATCACAAAAATTTTAGATTTTAGACTCTGCAAAGCCAGTCAAAAATATTTAAAATAGTCTAGATCTAGGCTCATCATAACAGCAAGATGTAAACAGACCTGTAAGGAGACTGACCACAGAATATTTTGCTTGTGTTCTCCAGTTTGCTATTTTTTCCTACAAAAGAAATTTAATTAATGAACATACTTAAGATAAAATGAACAAATGCCTCAAAGATCGCTACAGTCTTCAATCATTCTTCAATCATTTAATTTGTATGTTGAAAAGACAAACTGAAAAGCAGCTTCAAAACAGGCCTAATCAACAGTCCCCATGTAATAAACTAAGTGTAACCTCAGAGATTTGTTAATTAGAATTGAAAAGAAATCTAAAACATACATTGAATTAGAATAAATAATGGGAATAAAGAGGTGATAAAAATGCAAGAAAATTATAACAGCCTTGTTGGTGATGAATCAGAAAATCTGAGAGGATAGAGAATTCCGTGACAGGTATACTCTCCTGGTGATCAGAGAAGAGTTATTAGGTTGGAACTTAAATGATAGCTTCTGCAACCCTGTAGAGTATCCTGAACTACCTTACAAAGCACAAAATATTTCAGAATTCTCTTCTAAAAAAGTTAAATCATGTCTAGAAAAAAATCAAAATTAGAGTAAGCACTATGCTTTGAAAAGCTAATGTAGCAAGATCTTCTATCCTGAAAAGTGGAAACCTTTTCTGTGCCTCATTTTCCCTATCTGTAACACAAATAATGTTTATCATAATGGGTTTGTCTGTATACGACTTTAAAATCTATATAAAAAGCCCAGATATTTCTAGTAAAAACTTAGTAGACAGCTTTCAGAAAATGAAAACGGAATGTTTTAAAAATATTTGCAGAGAAAGACTTGTACTTTGGAAAACCAACAGATCTTTTTTCCAATAGACTATAAAACAGTGATGAATTAAAGAAATTCTTCTTGTAGACCCTGACACTCTTCCTTCAACGTGAGACTCATGTCTGATGGGTGCAAGTAGCTTTTCCAAAAAATGAATCAAGACAGTGAATTGCACATCCAAAGGGAGAAATAGAAGCTGAGGCTATCAACAGGTTTTTCCCTGTAGGTGAAAATTTCACACAATAGATTAAGAAGGGATTATTAAAATTGTTTAGCCATAAAAGATAACTCCTTGTATTATGGATGGTAATAATTCTTTTGTCCCAACACTCAACACTTCTCTATTATTGGATCAAAGATAAAACAGATAGGTGTTAAGTAAAATTCAGGGAATTATCTGTATGTTTTTAGACCAGATTGGGGATCACAGGACAGGATGAAATGAAGGGCAATGGACCTAGAGTTGAGGGTAAACAATGTGAGACTGCAGCCAGGAACCAGGCAGCACAAGTTTAATGGTAGTAAATACTGAATGCTATATTAACAATTAATCTATATTACCACCGATTACACTATTAAAATTCACCAATCCGCTGTGTTATCCTGTTTTTCCTATATAATATAGTTGCATGTGGCTTAAGTCAACTTACAACTCATAACTGCCTGCTGAGTTTATGCTCTCTAATACCTTTTTCTGTGTGTTACCTAATGAGTGTGTCATATCCAGCAAATTTTTAATGCAGGTTGGACACAACAATCTGGAAGGTTCTTTGCTCCTTAAAATCAAAGATGAACTTGCCAGATGCATAACAGTCGATGAAAGCTTTTGCTTAAGGGGCTGTGGGACGGTAGAGATTTAACATCTGGAGAAGTGAGACAAGAGATTTAAGGACAGAAGACTTTGGCATTGTCACTGCACTGATAGGCAGGAGAAGGGGGTTCAGAAACAGCCAGTTGATTTTCTAGGACAACCTTCACAAAGCATTCTTTAATGGTCTATTCCAGTGTGCAAGAAGCTGAATAGGCATGGCAGGGGGCCAAACTGGTTAAATAAGGAATTGCTGACTGAACTGAAAAATAAAAATATCCCATATGGAAGGTAGAAAAGGGGACAGGCTACCAATGTGAAATGCAGAAGCACCATGTAGATTTACAGTAGTGGACTTCAGAATGGCAAGGATGTGAAAGGCAGCTGCACATTTTCTTATATATGTAATGAATTTATATATAATTCAGATGTGCCCCCCAAATCTTTACTTTAAATGCCATGAACTATTGCTAAAATTTGTACTAAGACCAGCCTTCATCATCTGAAGAACATTATATGTTTTATATAGGCCAAGAATGCAGAGGGAATCAAAGCAGCATAATCAAAGGCTCATGTTTATAATTCCAAGTGAATTGTGTTGGTTACATTTTCTGCAAAGTATAATGGGGGAAAAAGGTAATATGTACTGAACAAATGAAGACAAGTTACTGAATCACATCATAAGATTTAGAAAGATCAAATGATTTTTTGATACAGCAAAACATATATATTTTTGATAGAGGCAAGGATCAGATAGCAATTCAGATAAATTTGAGTTTGGGAAAACTGCAGCTGAATCCATAAAAGATGAAGGAAACTTGATAACTTGACAATCTGGGATTGGTTTATTTTCTGAAAGTGTTTTAATACCATACTGCCCTAACCTATCTGAACCTATCTCTCTGCCAAAGGTTGCCCTGTAGAGACAGCACAGAACAGACTGTATGTTCTTACAGTTTCTTTGGTTCACAGTCTGGCTGTGAGACTCCAACTCCTAATAAAAGGAACTATTTATTAATGTGTCAAAGTGCAGCAGCTGACAAGCAATCTGTTCTGCTGTAGCTGCTGAGGTGGTGGTGATCTCTGGCAGAAGGGCAAGGAAACATCTTCAGCTAAATCTGCAGTAGTGGATCTGACAGAACTTTAAATTAGTATTTCCCAGTTCAACCTGGACAAAAATTGAATTTTTCTCTCTTCCAGTTGTGCTCTGGACTTTTTTTTTTTCACATTTGTCTGCAGGATATTTTAAAGGAAAAGCGAGAGATAATTGAGAGAATAATCTTTAACTACCACCAGCATTAAATACATTTTCAATCTAATTGTTTGTGCCTGTCTCTTACACTTACATAATGTTAAACTTGCTGTCTTTTTAATGTTTCATCTCTAAAGTTGTTGCTACAGGCTTTGAAATAGTAGTTAACTGCATTTTGGAATTTAAATGAGCTGTGACCTATTTTTTTTTCTCCCAGTGCCAAAAGCACTGTCTTTCAAAACAAGCTGTATCAAATCAAAGATTTGATGAAATTTATTAGGGAAAAGTATTCACTTCTAATCCACCAATACAAGTACAGTTCTGTAGTGCATAATAATGAATACAGAGAAGATCATGTGAGACTCATTTGTGAATTTGATGGATGTTTTCCACACACGTGTTCAAATTTATGATACATAAGATTATCACTCTCATGTTCCTGTTAGAAGACTTCTTAACTGCATGGAGAAGCCCTATTCTTGTCCAACACATGTAGACTTTGTGGGTATTATTCAGCAACAAAAATTATATTTTTGTCTGTTCATTTAAAACAACTAAAATCCATAGGTGATGGTTTCCTTTGTAAGAAATCATTCCTAATTGGGCACTGCCTTTCAAACAGAATAATCTGGTCATAGTGCTGAATTTATATAATCATGCAGATCAGTAGATATTTCTGCATATTTTGAAACAGTTCTGTGGCTGCATTGTCACACAGACTGAATTAATGTACCAGTTGAAAGGAAGGAGTAAGCACAATGGTATCCAGGAGATCAAACTCTCCTCCAGAACTCCTACTGGCAATTTCTTGTAGCAATTTTTTTCTCTGCACCACTTCGGTAGCTACAAATATGAATTAATAAGTGTTCTTTTACTCTGCCATCCTGTTTCCTCTGTTTAGATTGTAAGCCCTTCAGGAGAGCAATGTGTTCATATTGATCTATGCTCACTGTGAAATATCCTTATCCATATCATCTGTACCTGTACCTATTTCTATGTCTATGTCTATTTATCTATCTCTATATCTATCTTAATCTACATCTATTTACATCTATATTGTTTATATCTAGATAGGTAGATAGATAGATAGACAGACACACACTGTGTCCAAGAATTGTACTTCTTTAAGAGTAGGTGCTTTATTTACACTTGAGCTTTGAGAAGAAGCTGAAGAAATAAATTACTTTAAAATCTGGAAAAGTGAAGATTTGATGTATTAAGTGCAACTGTAATACATTAAGAAACTTGAAATATAGTTATGAACACCTCCCATATGAATTAATGATTTTTATCTAGAATTTCTAGTAAGAGAACATACTTCTGGTGAATATTTTCCCCCAAAATTCTTGATCATTGTCTAGAATAACAGAAAAAAGAAAAAATAAACTAACCAATAAGATACCAAAATGGTACTTCAGTAAATTAAGTAAAAACACTCAAGAAAAAAAATAGATTTTGCAGACAAATTACTTCAAATACATTTTAAATGTTCAGTACAGTTTTATGACAATTTTGAACTGAGAGTTGTGTAAAAGGCATTTAGGGAAAAAAAAAAGGGAACTTTATATTTTTATCAAATAAAAAATGGACCTTGTAATAAACTTTTTAAAGTGTATTTATAAATACTTGAAATGAGATCAATATGAATGGCTTTGTACTTCATGAAACAATTTCTTCTGCCATTCCCGTCTTTTGAAGAATTTATATTTAAGATACAAATTTGGTTTACTCTGATAAATTTTATTTATTTTTCAGGCTGTTAGCTGTGTCTAATTCCTAGCTTTAGGCAGTAAATTTTTAAGTACTTGTAAGCATACACACAAAAATCTGTCCTTCTGCGTCTCAACACAAAAAATCACTTTTAGTAATGGCAGTCACAATTATTACCAATATGCTTTCTGATTTTCAGATTCCTGAGAATTTTGTTTAATACTACAGTACAGCCTAAAGTACATATTTGAGTGAGTAATCTTGAACACAATCAGTTTCATAGCCACACTGAGCTTGTTACTAACATGTAAGTCCTTTACTTACACTTGAACTTAGAGAGAAAGAGGAAGAAATAAATTAGTTTAAGTTCCATTTGTAGTCATCCCCCAACAACAGCAGATAAAATCTGTACAGATATTCAGCCAATTAAAAGCTTTGGGGTTTATATTAAAGATGGTCCTCTCTAGTCTAGGAGAACTTTAATACCTTGTACAAAAGGAAGCTCATTCTGCCACAAAAAGGTACAAAGTAAATACCGTGGAAATTTGTATCACTACCTGTCTGTGAAAGGAAACTAAACTCACAAAAACAGCATAAGAAAGAAGGCAGACACTTCTAGGTAGCCCAGGAAGGGTTCTTTACAGGAAATAGTAAAACCTTTATACACAGACTATGGTCAAAATGAGGAAAGTGTTTAAAACAAACATTCATGACACTTTTTGCAATAAGCAAGGAAAACATTAGTTCTGTTACTTCAAAACACATGAGCTCCACCCGTAGAACTACAGCTTTTTTCATAAACGATTTATTTATTATTCTGTCTACATTGATCAGGAAAATGCATGACTTAAATTGTTATATCCATAATTAAGGAGTGTCGTAAAAGCATAGGAAAATTATTTTCATTTTTGTGCATTTCATTAATCTATCTTTAATAAATAAAGGATAAACCTTGCTGTTAAATTTTTAGGGAAAGGACTCAGATCATTAGGCAAATTTTTAAACATAACAGTGCATAATTGTATAAATTCAATACACGTTTTCTGAATATATATTTTGTTTGACTGGAAACTGTAATGAGCTGCTGAGGAAGTTAAGCTTTAGTCTGTGGATGTATCTGCAATAGCTACTTTTGTTAAGAAATAATATGTATCCATTTGATGAATATTATGTCAGAGTTACGTCAAAGACTTTATTTAGCAGGATCAATTGGCTATCAGTCTGCTTTTCAATATCTTAAAGAAAACTTAGGAGATTAAGTAAACTCTAGGGGGAAAAAATGAATAATATCACTTCTTCAGATGTTTTTAGTAATAACTTGTTAACTAAAATAAACACAAAATTTTAAGGAGGTTCATGTTATTTTTACTGGTCATCAGCATCACTGTATGAATTTCAAGTCCTGTAAAAGCTTGTAAAAGATTTTGGCACACTTGAGTTTGTCCATCTTTGTAAGGAAATTCACAAACTGGTGAGTTCTCTTGTATATGCCACTATGAAACAGAATGGGAAAGGAACTAGAAGAATTATTATCTTAAAAGGACTTTTCACTTCCTTGTTCTGCTTTCGATTACATTAGCTGCTACATTCAGAATAAAATGTCACTGCAGGTATGCACATATCAGGAGGGAGACAATCTTCACAAGTTGATAAATCCACTTGTAAAACATCTGTGTTTTCTCTCAAGGGAAACACAGGAAAAATACGCAAATGTGTCTTTTTCTCCACCTCTGTACTTCTTCTGTATTACCTGCATTTAGACATACTCCTTTACATTGATACAAAAGCTAAAAAAGAGCAGCAGTGAGGCCAAACATTTCTCACAAAGACCCTCACTTCAGCTCTAGATCTGATTCATACCACAAGCACACTGTAATTTGAAAAGCCTAGTAAGACACTTTTTACATGACTTCTGCATCTCTGTAATTCCAGAATTAACAACCTAACTACTCTCTTTCCAGAGATTTTACCAGTATAAGGGTTTTACAGTTGTCAAAATATGTATACATTTAGTATATCTTATGATAAGACCTTTGAAATTCATTTAACCTCCACATCAGTTATGGCCTCCATGTCCAACATAAGCTTATTTTTGAACAATTAATGTTGAGCTTCAAGAGCAATCACACATCTGAATCTGGCCAGCAAGCAAACACTACCAAAATCCCTGGGGAATCTTATGCACTCATTTGTCCTCCAAGACTGCTGAATGCCAACACAACGTTTCTGAGGATGTTGTGCTCAATTCCAGTAACCTCACTGAGGCCAAACCTACATGGTTTGATCAATATTCAGTGCACAAATGGTGAGGGTAGATCTCTTTGGAAAAGGCTGTGAGGACAAACTGGATCCTAGCACTTCATGATGCATTTGAGTAATAGCTGCACCTGAATTTAAATACAAGCCACAAGGAAGAAAGAAACATACAAAATAGCAAGTCAGACATACTTTCATATATTACAGTGATCTATTTTCTGATTTGCAGCTGTGTTTATCTCAGAGAGGTTACCAAGCCTTCAGAAATGAGATACAAGCAGAAATATTCAGAGAAAATATATCTGTAATAAATATCAATCCTCCTGCTAGAAAATGCTACCACTAACAAAGAATAAAAAGAAAAATACAAAGACTTTCTCTTTTATTACTAGCAATCAATGTAATTTTCTAAAATAGTTAAGTTACACCATTTGTTACACCTCTAGATTTTCATAATTTCCACTATGTGTTAGATGAGCTGTAGTATTTTTATATTGGTCAGGTGAAAGCAGTAATCCTAGCCAAAATGCAGCTATGCAGAACTGATAGGTGGTTGGAATTCCCTGGCCCTTAGTTATATATTTTCTCATCTTCCATTTGCAGTGTATAGTCCCATTACATTCCATTGATAAACTTTTACCAGACTTGCTTGCAGCCACAAATTATGTTTTGTGCTAGGCATTTAGATAATTTACATTCTACTAACATGTTACATCCAAATTGCCTCTTCTCATTAAAAAACACTCCTAGGAGAACAACTACCTATTCCCATAAAAAAACATTGTAACATAACACACATTATACAGAATAAACTTTGCAGCTTCTGCAATGATTTAAGCATAATATTTG
The DNA here is from genome assembly GCA_024500445.1 of Entomyzon cyanotis. Classification (NCBI taxonomy): domain Eukaryota; kingdom Metazoa; phylum Chordata; class Aves; order Passeriformes; family Meliphagidae; genus Entomyzon; species Entomyzon cyanotis. The sequence continues at coordinate 26,063,938 of JAKEPQ010001009.1, read as the reverse complement.
ACATCAGTGTTCACAGTAAAAATACAGCTATGATCCATCAAAAATGAAACGCATTCATCAAAAGAGTTTAATTTTTAATTCAGAGAATTATAATAAACAGTTAAATCTGCTTCAAGTCCATATGTATTCCATAAGACCTGCAGCAACAATCAAAAGAGATGACAAATATTCATTCAAAATGGTTTTCATCAAGAACTTGCATTTTAGCAGTTTCTGCTCAAGACCCAGGTAATTCAGAACAGGCCCTCAAATATGAGAATTAAAAAAAAAAGAAATGTAAATAATATTTTAGTTAATATTATATCTTGTTGCTTCCTGTCCATACTCTCTTCTGCTTCTGAAACCTTTCCCAACCTTCCACATCAAATTTGTATCTGCTTACTGGACACATTCAGATAAATATTGCAATGGGAGACTTGAATGTAATGTGCATTCATTTGCTTTGCATATTAAGCCATGACTGGTCTATTTATTTACATTTTCAAAAGTTTGAAGTAAAATACATCTTGTGTTTCTTTTCCATAAAGAAATTAAATAACTTTCTGTTTTCAAGAATTTAATTTTATGACCCTAATAACTTTTATGTTATTCAAATCCTCATAGTTCCTCTTCTAGTTTCTTCTTTCTCTTCTTCTCCACTCAAAAAAAGTGTGAAGGAAGAGAAACAATATGATTATTTTAGGGGGTTATTATTTATTATATGTTTTATAAGTTGTTTGAGTTCTTTCCAGTATTTTAGTACAAGTATATAATTAAAGGCCAAACCATTTTCCATTTCACTCCAACTTCACAGTCTGAAACATCTGAAAACTTCAATCTCATGTCTTTCCCCACTAGATAATAAAGCCTTTTGTTTAGTGCAAAAAATAAAGTCCATTCTCAGAACATGAGGAAAAGGACATATATTATAGGGACAAAATCTACTTCCATGTCAGCATGGACAAACTGAAAATTGTCTTAGAATTTTTTATCCTATAAAGACACATAAAGGTGAATCTGTCCAAGACAGGGAAACAAAATAATTTCTGCCCACTTAAGGCTAGTTAGCCCTGGTTGAAAATGAGATTGAATGGTCCACCAAAGCAAGAGATACTATTTGTAATCATACTACTTAAAACTAAAACACCCTTAGAGGTGTTTATTTATTAAAGAAGAAAAAAAAAAAAAAAAGAAGGCTCAATGAATTATTTATAACAAGTGATTTAATTAACATACTTTCTTGCTCCTTTCTGCCTTAGATTTGTCCAGGAACAGATTGCCATTTTCACACATTTGTTTCTTATTCAGACTAATTTTTCTTAATTAATCTTTGCATGAGTAGCTGTTCGTTAAAAATTCATCATAAATATCCACTGTTTCTCATGAATTCAAATTACGCCCCCCCCCCGGCTTGTTTTTTTTTGTGGCAGAAGCATTTGCTTTCCTTTCCAGAGAGTAATTTTAGAATATTTGTACCAATAAATTTGTTAGGTAAGGTTTTCTGTTTGGCACCAATCTTAACAGTATCTGTATTAGACATGCTTCTATAAATAATACAGCAACTGTATAGAAATGGGTGTGTAAACATCTAGACAGAAATTATGAAAAATGAGCGAAGAAAGTCAAAGAAAGCTTCTTTGACCACAATTGCATCTCAAAGAAAGATTGACCACCTGACTTTGATTGTTATAGTTTCTGCCCTTTTCCACATTGTTTGCCTGCAATGGATAGATGTGTTCAGAGGCAGCCACACTGCTGACCTGAGTGCCTGTGCCACCCCCATTCCCTGGGAACCACTGCAGAGGAGATGTGTCGGGTTCCTCAAACCCAGGACTCGATTCAGGATCGGAGTGACCGGTCCTCAAGGCCGTCACAGGCAGCGGCGGCTCGCCCTTCGGGGCAACGGGTAAAAGGCTGGGAAAAGCTGCGCTCTTGCGGGAGCGGTGGAGGTCTGGAGATCGAAGGCGGTCACAAGAAATGTAGGCAATTCTGAGCGGGGTCGAAGAAAGGTTTATTGGAGGTCAGGCAGGGACATTCGGAGTGGGTAGGGAGGAGCTCAGAATGGCGCTGCTCTGTGCTGTGCAGCAGGTTTTAAGGTAACGGAAGAGGGGAGGGTGAAATGCGAGACAGCCAATGGGGTACAGAGAACTCATGACTGACAACAAATTAACTCAATGGGAACACTGAAGGGGAGGGTATAAGATTCAGACAAACCAATCACTGATAACTCCACAAGGGAACAAAGGAGAAGTCTCTAGAACAGAACCATTTATGGAACAGGGGAGGGGAGAGAAGCGGGGCCAATTGTCAAGCGCGCTGATGCATATTAACTAATCTGGCAAAGGTCCCTGGGAGTGCTTTTTTAGGTCGCCGTGACCAAGAAGCCTACTCAAATCCATGACTCCTCAGGGGCTTTGCTGTGGCACCCTGAACCCGAGGTGCGCAACTGCGTCAGGGCCACCGCAACAGAGATGTGCCAGGGAGAGACCTGGCTTGAAGCACAGAAGGTGCTTTAGCATGAGTAGCCCTGCTCTCACCAGATATACTGGCACTGTCAAACAATCTGGCTGGGATTTTCTAACTCATACCAAATCACATTGCCTTACTTACGGAATTATGTGAGACAAGACCAGCCTCTGGTGGGCAGGTAGATGTAGCCTGGCTGAATAGCCCCTGAGTCAGACTCAGTGTATATATCAGCATTTTGTAGCTGATTATCCAGATTTTCTCTGCTGGGAAGTCAGTCTCCATGCTAAGCTGGGATGTACCATTGTCACACAATGCTCAAGGGAACAGAATAAATGTCAACTACGTTGCATTAGAAATGTCTGCAGCATCCTCAGTCTGAGGCCCTGCAATTACATATAAGTGACTTGATTAAGTTGTAAGGAATATGACTGTAAGCACTGTGAGATCTATATTAACATATATCCATGATCCAACGCATATCCTGGAAAAATGGGTTAGTTCACTTAAAAGTCCTAGAAATCATGTAAGTTTTAAATAGGCCACTTGCATTTTCATCTGCAGTAATCTTATGCCAAGTTTATTAAAGATTCTACCTTTGTATGTGAATTTGACATAGGATTACTTCACTGGTTTTTAAATAGAGAATACATTTTCCTGAAATACAATCCCAAAAGAATCAAAATTATTTCCTGATGCAAAAGAGTGAATGAATGCTACTGTACTTATTTACAAGTCATGACATTTTCAAAATAGCCTTTCTCTTCCAGTTTGTCCTTCCCTTCCTTTTTCTTTTAAAATTGTAACTTACAGAGGTCTTCAGCGTCCTGCCAGCTGTGACAACAAGGCAGCTTGATGAAGCATTATGGTCTTGAAAGCTGAAGAAACTTAACATGTCCTCCTAAGTCTAGAAAACCAATTTATAATTATTTAGTATGAAATAAAAGCATTGGATTTGGTGGAGGCAATAGATACTATATTTTATTACTTTGCTGTGCTGTTTTCTTTCTTACATAGCAGAGGAAACACCAAAAACACGTGTTGTGCAGATTTAATCCCTGAATCATATCCAACAGAAAGAGGGACAACAAGAGATCAATGCTATGTATTTTTTCTGTAAAATAATAATCATTAAAATTTAATGCAACATAACTCACCAAGAATGCTTCCACAGTGCAAAAGTACCATATGACACTAACTCTTCTCCAAAAACCAGAGGCATATTTAAATTACAATGTAAAACTAAATTACCTTAGATGTTGCATCCAACTGGAAGACAAAATAGAGATTGACGTTTCAGAAAGCAGCATCTCACATCTCACTCTGGCAAAGCCCTCCCTTGTTCAGAATCTAATATGCAATAAGGGCTACATCAAATGATTCCTGGTACAGCAAGTTTCTGGCTGATCTCAATGTGGACTCTTACTGACAGAGCATCAAATGTGGCAGTGCGAAAAAGAGAAAAGAAGAAATCACTGCTAGAACAGCTATACAATGACAGTGCTGAGACCACAGGTCCAATTAAGACTGCTGCCAAAATATTCCTCAGGAGGTTGGATAATTTCCCAGAACCATTGGCGCCCTGTTAGCAAGATCAGATCAATCTCCTTTTACAATCCAAAACAAAGCACATCCACACACAGTATAAATCTGTATTATGTGTGCAATTATTATCAATAAAAAAATTAATTGAACTGACTCTTGCAGTGACTGAGAAATAGTGACCTCTATGGACAGTTTTTCTTTACTTCTGGTTTGCCTAGTTTAGGCCTAGCACAATCTTCAGAACTATACTGATCAGAAGCCACATTTAAAATGCCGCTTTTATTTCTCTGAAAGAGAGCCTTCTTGTTCTCTTCAAATACCAGCTGCTAGCATAGGCACTACTGAATATGTAAAGCAATCAAGAAAACAAACAAATACTTCAAACACCCAAAAGAACACATCATTCATTTTAACCCCTCCAATAACACTTTGTCTAAATATCACAAATACAAGACATGTCTGTCTAACTGTGTAATTTAAGGTCCATACCAATATTTTGTCAGTACTGTTACCTTCTTTCCTTTTTTTTTTTTGTTTGTTTTTTTAATAGCTGCACCGGTTAATTAATTCCATACTGATTGGCTCTGACCTTCTTTAAATCTTCAGGGTAATAGTCTTTGAACTCCTTTTCTTGTGCCTATTTGAAGGTTCTCTATGCATGGTTAATGGCCTCTTCCATTGTTAGAAGGGCAACTTTATTAGTCTCTTTTTGTGAAAGAAAGTTTAAAATAGTCTCTGTAAGCAAGTTCTTATACCTTCAGAAATTTTCAGGATTACACAATCTCAAGTCTAGTAACAAGACAGATTTGTGAAGGCTGTGATTAAATATGTCCTTGTAAATGCAAGCAACACATCAGATACTATGGTTAGAAAATATTTCTACATTTTAGAAGTTAAATGCTTTACAGCAAAAGTTTCTGCTTCAGTGTTAATTTCAGAACTGTGAAAACAATATTGTTTAACAAGGGGCTAGTGACAGGTTTAAAAAATTTATCCAACTGAATCTGGCATTGTTTGTATTACTTTTCCTTCCATACTCTCAGCTATTTAGACTTTTACACATAAAGCTCAGGCAAGTTCGGCCACAATTTACATAATTATAAGGACATCATAGAATCAGGTTATTCTGAGTTGGAAGGGAGACATGATGAGTTGGATCATCAAGTCCAACTTCTCACCCTGCACAGGGCACCCCAAGAGTCACACCATGTGCCTGAGAGCACTGTGCAAACACTTCCTGAACTCTGCCAGGCTGGTGCTCTGACCACTTCCCTGGGGAGCCTGTTCAGTGCCCAGCCACCCTCTGGGTGAAGAACCTTTTCCTGAACCTTCCTTTTCCTAAAGCTCCCCTAACTCAGCTTTGTGCCATTTCCTCAAGTCACTGGTCACAAGGGTAAAAAGTCTGGTACCTGCCCCTCTGCTTCCTCTCGTGAGGATGTTGAAGACCACAATGAGGTCTCCTCTCAGTCTTCTCTACTCCAGACTGGATATTATAAATGGAGAGCAATTCTATACCTACCAAGTCAACACATCATGGATAGGACAGCTGAAACCTTTGATTCTTTTACAAGATGTTTGTGCATATTTCTCTTGACATCACGCTCTGAGACTCAACACACTACTTTTGGCTTGTTTTCCAGTTGTTTGCAACCTTCTGAAAGCCTCAGAGAGCAAACCATCTCGTGATTGCAGAAGCAATGTGGAATTTTTTCCACCTCTCAAGCCTGTGCAAAATCTCAGCCTGTCCCATTTTCTTTCTGGTAGCAGGAGAATGCAGGGCAGACTGCAGCCTACGCTTTTCTCATGGCACCAAACCTGACCTCCTGAAAGACAGCTCTGTGTGTAAAGAGCATCTCTTTCTATCTGCTTTTTGTACAGGGAATCTTATATGTGGACAAAATCTGTTTAGTTAATTCCTTTAGTTGACATTTCCATCTTAATACTATTCATTCTCTTGGCTTCAAAGGTTTAATTGCAGGCCTGTGATACAGACATAAATGACCAAATAACCTCCAGAAGTCCCTTTCAATCTCAACCATTCTGTGATTCTCTCATAAGGACTATATTTTACAGGTCTGATTAAGAATATTCTGAATGATGATATTAAAGAACCACCACACAGAAAAATAGGATATTGTGCATTATATTGGAGTATGTAGCAAACACAGTGTTTTAACATCCCCCTGGTGTCTGTCACAGCCATGCTGATACAAAAGTGCTTTTGCCATTTTAGGTTATGTTATGCAGGGTAGGTAGTGTTGCTATGACAGCTGAAAAGGTTCTCCTGTCAGCCTATGCTGCGTCTCTAGCAGGAGCTCTGCCAGCCTGGCTGTGCTAGAATTGGCCTTGTAATGTAGATGTGTTCTGAAATATCAATGGAGCATGATGCCTGGAAACAGAAAAGCTCTGGAAGCTGGTACTATTGTTAGCAGAAAAGGGATGTTATGTGTTGTTAATAAAATTAATGCTTTCCCAGAAAATGTGGAGCTATGAAAATGTGGTTGCATGATATACAGATAAATCCCTTTGAGAAACTTTGGACATTGTTTAATTCTATCCAGATACCATGCCTTGCTGCAGGCCAAGCTCATTTTAGAGGGTATGTATGGATGTATATATGCATTTAGGTGCCTACTGCTTTGAACTCCAAGGGAGAGGTGTTTGTGCTAGAGGCCCTCCTTCCAAACTCCTGAGGAATGAAATTTTACATTTTTTGTAGTTGTCAAATGTGATTTGACATTTCCATCTATTTTACATCTTCAGATCTCTTTAGAAACTGGAAATGAAACTCAAAATATATTTTCAAGTTGTGACAAGCAAAACAAAACAGAGTAAGGAATAACTGCATTTCATTATGCATTATGTTGCATTATGTTGCAAGCATGGGGAAACCATGTCTGAAATGTTGTTCACTGAAAGGCTCAAAAGAAGAGTAGTAAATCCCATATGCACTGACGCTGAAAATACTGGTAAAAATCAAACTAAGTTTTGGTACCAGTACAAAGCAAATGACATGAAACCTCTACAACTGCAATATGAAACACATGCATAAAGGAAAAATACATTTGAAACTACAGAACTTATGAAGTTGCATACTCAGTCATACAAAGCCCTGAAGTTGAGCAGATGTGTAGGTGCATTTCAAAGTCTTTGATTCTTTCACAAAAGAGAGAATCTGAAATTTCACATGAAGCTTAAATAATGACAAATAAACATTAAAATTTCTGACAAAAGATGGATGAAGCAAAGAAGGCATTCAGGAACTCTACATCCTCTGTTACCAGGGTTCCCTCTCTATTTAGTAATGGGCCCACATTATCCTTTTGTTATTGATATATTCAAAGAAGCCCTTCTTGTTGTCCCTAACATCCCTGGCCAGATTTATTTCTGGATGGACTTTGGCCATCCTTGTCTCATGTCTACTTACTCTGACAACCTCTCTACATTATTTCCAAGTGGCCTAACCCTGCTTCCACCTCCTGTGTATTTCCTGTTTACACTTTAGCAATGACGGGAGTTCTTTGTTCATCCATGCATATCTCTTGCCCTCTTTGCCTGATTATTTGCTTGTTAGGATGCATTGTTCTTGAGCCTGGGGAAAGTGATCTTGACCAGCTCTCTTCATGCCAATACCCCAGGAAGGGTGCAAAGGGATGCCCCATAGTCCTGTCTTGTAGTTAGACCTTTGGCTGCTCGTATGTGCTGTAGGTATCTCCTCTTAAGCCTCCGGCTGCTACTTGGGTGGTCACTAAGCTCTCTCCTTCCCCCACCTTTCCTGGTATAAAACTCACTTCACCAGACTGGCCATTGTACTGGCAAAAACACGTGAGCTCCGCTTACTGAGGTGGATCCCAGCTTTCTAAGCTCTGCTGTCAATCTCAGCAAACAGGGTCCCATGGTTACAGAAATCAAGCACCTGTTGACAACACCAATGATGTACCCAGTTTTTTACTTGGTAAGTCCATTTAATTCTTCTCTTGTCATTTACCCTAAATGGCAATATTAAGGAGAAAACTACTGGGCACCAAGACTCTTAATTGAGGTCCCCAGAGCTCTGAAATCAGTTTGATTGTTTTCAATTTCCCTTTGGTATCATTAGTGCTCATGTGAAAGACCAGCAGCGCATAATCGTCAGATGTGTTGATGAGCCTTGGCAGTCTTTCCATGACATCTCTGATTCAAGCCCCTGGCAGGCAACAAAATTCTTTGGACAGCTGGTGAGGTCAGCAGATGGGTGTCTCTGTCCCCTGCAGCAGGGAGTCACCCACCATAGTCTCTTACTACTTCTTCCAGGTGATCCTGTGTGGCTGAGGTCTGGTGACTCAACTGCCTTACTTGAAGCCTTAAACACCTCATCCTTGGTTTGGAGGACACTAACCCTGTTTGCTAATGTCAAATCTGCCTCCTTGTATGGAGAGTGGGCAGTTTCTAGTCTCCCTTTTTTTACTGACACCTGACTTCTTGTGAGATGAGGTGCAGAGGCCACCTGCATCTCTGATGTAGATGGGGGTTGAGACTCCTGTGTCTGTAATATCTCTTTGAATATTGGCTCTTCCATTATGTTTCTGACTACTTTTGCTATAGTATATTGCACATTCCTAGAATATGTGTGATGCAATTTGATGTGGTTGGGAGTGGGGGGTGGATGGCAGGTCATAAAATATCAGAATGGAGACAACCAAGAGTACCAAGATCTCAGGAACCATAGACAAAGCAATTGAACCGGAAAAAACATTGAGTTCCCTGTCTGGTAAAATGTTGATTTCTCTCAAAATCAAAAAATGTGTTTAAATGAAAGAAATATAAAATGTAATTTTTTTTTAAATGCTCGCTATTCAACCCTAAAGATGTGAAATCAAAATAAGTAATTTCACTCTTTTCTCAATGACTACCTAATATACCACATTTCTAATGAGTATATGAAATTTGTATCCCACACATTACTGCTAAGTTTATTTTACTGGCACCTGCTCCTATAGCTACAGAAGCTCAAGAGGAAGACCACAACACAGCATATAGCTCTATGGAGATGATAAGCTTTTCTAAAACTATTTATGATAACCTATTGGGTAAAGTTTTGCTTGCATGTATACCTAATATTTAGCACTTTGGAGCAGTGCTAAATACACATACATGGTTCAAAACAGAAGACTTCTTTGCAAGACTCTGCTATTCACTGTCCCAACTCACATGATTTATCACTGCTTTTTGAGTCTGCCTACCATGCAGTTCACAGCATTTCACAACTTATGATCTTATAGGCAAGGGAGAAACTAAAATGATGACTGATACCCTATTTGGCCCTGTCTGTGCACATGTTTTGTTCTTCATTAATATTATGTTATAGCTAATTATAAAGAAATAGATGGTTATAACTGTCCTTGAACCACAGCAAATCCTTGCTTTTTTATGATCCAGTATAAGAGCAATTTAGTTTTAGTAGTCACTGCCAAAACTCCTGAAATCCAGTGTATTCTGGCTGGTGGTCTTTGAGCCAGCATTGTCCTCTAGAGACCACTACCAATCCATGGTCAGCTGTTATTAGGCAATGATTTCTTGCCTCAACCAGACTGTGTAATAAACTAGAAAAGATTAGCAGATCAGTTAAAAAACAAAGCTCAAAGACAGGTGAATACTACAGGATATATATCACATAAAGGCACTGGAAATGCTAATGTGCTCTACCAGTTTATAGAGGATTTAATGCTATATCTGCTTAAATGAAATATTGAAGTTTTTCATATAAAAAGAAGAACTACAGGAATCCAGGGGAAAGACAGAAAAGCACTAATAATGTCATTACTTTCTGACATACAAGTTGGAGAAACTATAAAGGAATCCTTTTTTTTCTTTTAGGCCGAAGACCTGTGATCAAGGCAACAGAATACTACTTTGTTTCTCTTAAAAAGGGCTTTTATGCAGAGAGATACAGAAGTTGTGTAATTTAAAACAATAAAGCTGCATTTTACATGTAGGGAATATAAATTAGGCTAAACCCTTGTTGCAAAGAGAAAAATCTCAGAAGGAATTCTCTAGCTGACATCTTACGGCGCTGAAGATGATGATGAATAAGCACTGATGTTTCCACAGAGATGACACTGTCATTCTAGTTGCTTAGTTTTTGTTGCTATTTTCCTTCTGGATCCATTAAAGTGGTATACTGTGAGGTGAAGAAAATAAAATACCATCCTAATGAGACCAGGTGCTCTTTATGTAGTAGTAGCAACATGTCTAATTTTTCTTCCTTAGTTCTTGTGTACAAGTTCTTTATTTTTTCAAATGCTGAAAAAATATTTTTAAATTGTGATTAAAGATTTAATGCTAAATGTTCCAGATCTACTTGGCTTTTCTGGTTTCCTATGGAGCTGTTCATTTTCTTCTTCCTCTAAATTTCTGAAGGAACTGTATTTACAAAGACTAATTTAGTTGGATGACTTAAATGTGAGAAATTAGTTTACCTATGTCCCATGTCTGGTTATACATCTGAAGGTTTGTTATGATGAACAGTTCTTGATGAAATCTTTGGTAATATACAGGCTATGTAATTTTTTGCTATTAGTGGCAGCTTTGAGGAGTACCTGCTTAGCAAAATCTGGCAGTATGACTAACTCTTGCTCATTCATTTTAGCTGCATTATACATTTTTAAAGCAAAATAGAAAAGACTGCATTAATATAAAGCATTTCTATAGGTTGTATTCACTACACTTGTTTCCCTCTGCACTACATTGGAGACATTTCCATCTCCCAGTATGAATAATGACAGGCAAAGATGCAAGTTGGCAAACAAAATTAAATCATGACAGTTTTCAGGATGCTGCTCTTACAGGCAGTGGAGGACACTGGACTCAGGGCTGGGACTGTTCTTGGGATGATGCGGTAGGGAAATATTTGATGGCAGTTATGATTCCAGCACAAAATCTGTAAGGTTTCAGAATATTTTATACTATCTTTGATGAGTGTGCAACTTATTTAAGTCACACAGACAGTGTACCTGGTAATTCTCCATCAGAAGATGGACACACACCCAGTCCCACTGTCAGCGTCAGCAGAGTCAAAGCTTACAGGACAAAGGAATTGTATTGATAGCTCTGAGATTCTCAGCCACCAAAGGTAAGCCTTTGAACTGCTTGTGGTGGATCAAAATCTTAAGTCAATCCATCTGTTTTATTATTCCTGGGTCACAGGAGAAACCTGTAAAGCAGGCTCTTTAGATTAGGTGCTAAAAGCAAATGGCAGAGCACACAGGGTGCTGCCAAATCTCTACTGTTCTTATGGCACACAATACACCACAGCATACCCTTTGGGAATCACTGGCACATGGGCTGCATTTACCTTTGGAGATTTTGCACTTGCTATTGCAAACCCACAGCTCTAACCAGGGACACTGGAAGATACCAAATTTAAATATAGAACAATAATAAATTACAGACTAAATCTAAGTATACATATCAGCAAGCTCCTCACAAATGGAAATTGACATGATTTAATATCCACAGGTCTATGAAATAAAGGGAAACAATGGCATATCTGAATCAAATTGCAATATTGATTTTTTTTAAACAAACACAGATCTATTTTCTTAGTATTGCATCAGCTAAAGACTCTACGCCTCCATTTAAAGTTAATAGAACACGTCTTAGAGAAAACATTTCAGAAGAAATACTGTGTGACCTTCAAAATTATAATAATGTTTTCTACCAATATTTGTTGTTTTTTTACTTAGCATAAAGTGTTTGAATCAAAAAGATGATTTAGTCCTTTCTTCAAGGCATGATGCTTACAGATAACATTTTTTTGCATTTTAGTTAAGGTAATTGTTTTGAAATTATAGATAAAATTATTAATAAGGGCCTTGGAAAACTGGTAATCTGTTCATGTGCATAAATGTAAACTGAGAAGGGCCAAGTCATTTGATCTGGCACAATCAGGACCTTGTGATAGCCCAGGCTCCCACTTGGAACTGGACATTGAGAGATCTAATGCAAACAAACCAGGAACTCATCAAATAAGGCAAGATGGCACTGTTGAACCAGACTTGTAAACAGAGAAATCAGATGGAACAAACTTTAGGTCAGCACATAATGGCACCATTTGTCAAATTGGAGAACTGATAAGGCGGGTGTCTCTGATGAAGGAGTAGTGTCCCCCTAGTGTAGAATCAAATTTGGCTGCAGAAGCAGTCTAATTAAATTCATGAAGGAGTCCTGTGTGAGTGAACACTATATGTGAAGTAATTGAGCCAGCACAAACTGTACAGACTTCTCATCCTTTTTTTTTTTAACCTTGCTAATGTCTTTTTATGAGAACAGTTAATGTCCCACTTCACAGTGTGGTGTTCTTCTTTCCAGGAACTACTAACTAAATTGAAAGCAAGAAGAAAACATTTGAAATTTGGATTTAGGGTTGAAGTTCAAAGCACCTGAGAGTTTCTGTCTCAGGATTAAAACTCAAATATTTTATTTCATTTGAAAAAAAAATAAACTGCTAGACATAATACTTGAAATTATTCTTGGTTTTGCTAATGACATCTAATAACAAAAGGGTATACAATCTGGTTTGCTTGACTTCTTTTGACATGAGTGTTGCGGTTTAACCCAAATAAGCACCACACAGCCACTCACTCACTCCTCTGCACTGGGATTGAGGAAAGAACCCAAAGGTTAACAGTGAGAATATTCATGGGTTGAGATAAACACAGTTTAATAGGGAAAGCAAAATCCACATGTGCAAGCAAAGTAAAACAATTCAGTGTTTTCCATGGGCAGGCAAGTGTTGACCTATCCCCAGGAGTGCAGGGCCCCATCACATGCAATGGTGACTTGGGAAGTCAAATACCATCACTCTGAATGTCCCCCCTTTTCTCCTTCTTCCCCCAGCTTTGCATGCTGAATGTGATGCCATGTGGTCAGCTGGGGTCAACTGTCCTGGCTGTGTTCCCTTAAGACACACAGTGCTCATCCAGCGCTCAATGGAGGGGTGGGGTGAGGAGCAGAAAAGGTCTTGACTTTGTGTAAGCACTGCTCAGTGAGAACAAAAACATCCCTGTGCTATCCACACTGCTTCCAGCATAAATCCAAACACAGCCCATACTAGCTACTATGAAGAAAATTAACTTAATACCAGACAAAAGCACCACAAGGAGGTTCCCAAACTCAATTCCCACTTCTATGGGAAGTAGCTTCACTTGTGTGATTCTGACAATCTGTTTTGGAAACTATCAATCCATCTGGCCTAACTGACACTGACAGAAGTTGCTTAGATAGTGTTTCAGGAGCATTAATTTGTCATGGAAAATTGACATTTTGCAAATCACTTTTTCATATATAGGTTAATTCACTTGAGTATAGAATCTTGCCCCAACCTGTATATATTTTCATATATTTTGCATCTTTATACACCTAAAATATATTGTGTGTTTCAGAGAGAGAGAGATAGACAGAGAGAGCAGTTTTTATACTTCCCTCAGTCTTATTTAGGTAAGATTGAAGAAAGCATTATTGAGGAAAAAAATCCAGGTTCTGGAACCACATATTCTTGTGGAGGTTATACTATTCAATTGCTCTAATGTAGCGATACACAGAGATGGTGCTTTCGCATCATCGTATTTTTTTCCATCTCTTATGTTCCATATTTTCCATAACTGTCATAGTGTTGTATGGATCCTAAGGTATGATCACGCTGCCTTTAAACTGCAGCTTTAATCCCAGTGAAAGTTTATGTGTTACTCTTAGGCGCAACTGGTATTCATCACAAACCATTCAGCAAACAAAGAGCTCAAAACATAAGTAGCAAGGTTGCCTCAATATTTACCTAATGAGGCACCAGTTCTTTCTTTTCTCCCAGAGACTGTCATTGCAGTAGTCATTTGACATATGGAAAATGAACCTGAGCTGGCTTCGTTGAGGTAAAATGCAGAACTCACACAAGTGCAAGTCTCCAGCGCTTTTGCAACATTTGGGAAGGCTTCTGGGAATTAGACCAGGAAAGAAGAGGCTAAATGTGTTGGTTCTTATTACACTGCAGGTGTAGAGAAGGTTAAAATCTAATAGTGATGAAGAGGAAAGATAAGGCAAGGTGAAAACAACCTTCTAAAGTCTGAGAGGGAAGCTACAAAACTCTTTTGAAGAGGGGAAGGACATGAAAATAAAATCCTGCTTTAGAGTTGCAAGGGAAATGGACGATCAATTAACATTATGCAATTTGTATTTGGTTTCTGCTGCCTGATTTGTAAATCATGTTTGTAGTGTGATTCTCCTCCTTTTTGGTGGAGAAATCAAAGGCTCTTTCATAACTCTGAGAGAAATATGTTGTTTCTCTTAAGCCAGACTGACTGCTGGAAGCTATCCAAAGAACCTGTCATAATACTCTGTAACAAAGACGTGACTGAATCACTAAACATAATAAAGAGCAACAGAAAACTTAGCATTCCTGGAAACAAATGACCTGTTTTCTGTTAATTCTGTTTCTCATTAACTCCCAATATATGATAGATAAACAACTTTTGCTTTTCCTTTAAGACAAGAAAGGCTACTATAAGTAGCTTTTTATTTCCAAACTATGACAGACAGAAAACATCCTACTGGGTATTGATTTTATTGGATGGCAGGACTAAAGCCTACTTTCAGATGGAAGTAAGGAATGTGAGCTTGGAGTCACATGCAGGGGCTGTTTGACAGAATGACGCGATGGATACGTCCTTTGGTTGCTATGGTGATGGCTCATCTGCTTATATGTCCAAGAAATAGGGCTTTTCATTATTTCCTCTAAGAAGAAAAACTGCTAACTCATAATAACAAAGTGATTTGTTTTTGCACTAGGGCATAGCTAATGCAAATGCCATTGCTCAGTTTTAATTTGGACATGAAATTAATATCCTAGAGCAAATAATATGAACAAATAACTTTCCTATCCTCTACCTACTTACTCCCATAGAATTTTTCGCCACAGCAACTGTTTACCTCTTCCGTGAACCTCCAATATATCTGCAACAAATTGGATTTCTGGAATAACTGACACGAGCTCCCAGAATACTGTGGTAACTTTAATAAATTTATTTCAAAGTAGGATTTAATTTTATTTTTTTACCCAAGCCATCCAGATGTTAGAGCTGAACAGATTTTACCAGCATTTTCTATCAATAGTTTCCTGCATATTTAAGTGAATTCTGTTCAGCTGTGGCTGTATTCTATTTCTGTTTATTTTCTTCAAGTGTCCTCTGACCAGTCTCTATTAGTGGGAATGTTTACAAGAAGCTCACACAGAAATGTACAGCTGAAGCTCCTGAAAATTACATTTTTTTTTTTTTTTAATCTACACAGGGAATATTTTTGTTAGGATTGCCTGCATTCACAATCCAGGATGAGCAATGCCAAGATGTGACTAATCAGATCAATTTCATGTGTCAACCAGAAGTAACTATTTGATAACACTTGATATCTTAACTATTTGATTTGAGATGCAACACTATTTTTATTTAAGCAGTGGAAAAATCAGTAGAATATTAAACAGAAAAATGCCAAAGGAAATCATGTGCTGTCTGTAAGAGTTCCAAATTAAAAGTTAAATTCTCAGTTAAGATTATTTGCAGATACATCAGTCATGCCTTAATTAAATGTAGCTGTCGTTTCATTGTAGTTATCCTCATGCTGTTTCAGAAATCCAAATAAAATAAATATCAAGAACAACATGATATGGAAAGCATTACAGAAATTACAGATTTATCTGTGAGGCATTGAAGTCATACTCTCATTCAACTCATTCAAAATCAGAATGCATGACCATGTTATTTTATCAAATGCACTAAGGGACTCTATGGCCTCCAAAAAGTATTTTTGTGGGTTATGTATCAGTAATTGCACTGTGACACTTATTTCCATGTGATACTTATTTCCAGATGTCCCTCTTGATAAGTGTGCCAGACAGAAAACCCAAAAAATCTAAAAATACATTGTAGTTGGCATGCAGCACCAAATCTGCAGGTACTTGTTGAAGAATAATCCTGTTTGTTTTGAATTAATTGTGGTATTTGTTTTGAATGGTTTTCCCCCCAGATATATTGCATTATAAAGCATATTATAAATACCCTTGTCAGAGCAATGTGCAGCTATACATTTTGAATAATCTTTCCTGATATAACATGAATTACTATTTTTAAAGAAAAGTAAAATGTGTGAGTTTTCGCAAATGCCTGTGAACATGAACCTCCAAGTTATCAGGTAAAGTCCAGAGATGCATCCTTATGTGTCTTCTAGAGATGGTCCATTTTATTATAATGATGGTTCTGAAGCTGCAAAACATACAACAGCTTTCTGCAAGTAGTAATGGTGATAATCTCTGCAAGGAAGCAAGGACTAAAATTCATTGAAGCAACCAGAGCTATTCCCACTGAGGAACACTTGCACAAATTCTATGACACAGTAGGCTCTCCAAGGTGTTAGACAGGATCTCAGTCTCTCTTCCCACTTAATAAATTATGTTTATATTATTTATAAATTTGTGTTTATAAATTTGGAGTTTATTTTCATTAAAATCTTTTCACCCCAGATTTTTAATGTAGGTATAAGTCTAATAATACATGTATGCTGAGTGCATGCTTTTTTAAAATTCGGAAATAAAGAAGAGTAGCCACAAGTAAACTAACCATTTCCTTTATGTTTGAGCAACTATTTCCCACAATGCAGCTCCTATAAACTCATCCATTTTAACTCCACACTAGCAAATAACTAAAGTGAACAAATTTAAAAGCTTTAAGGTCTCTTGCCATCAAAACGATCTGCCTCACACGGTCGAGGACCTTGCCAATACATTTCTCCAGTCTGTATCCAGTCACCTTTGCATGTCATCACTCTCTGGCTAAAATTCAGCTGATAGTCTGGAAGCCAAGCTTCTGATCTGGCAAGGAAGCTCTCTTAACCACACAAAATCCTGACACCCTCACCTTTGGTGCTGATGTTAGCAGACACACACCGGGGACATGGTATCACTTCCCAGTGCTGACAGATCTGTCCTTGGTTCCCAACAGGGACATTTCTGTTTCTAATCTAAGCCTCAGATCCTGCTGTAGCCGAGGTGACGTCGGTCACAGCTGGCTCATCACAGTGCCTCTGGGCTGCAGCATCAGGTGCTGCGCTTGGCCTGCCATGTTTTCCCTGAAAGAATATGCTGAACTTTAATTGAAAAATCCCTTCCTGTAACAGACATTACTTACCCATTTCTCTGTGATCCGCATTCTTCTTAATAACCCACAGACCCCCACCACCCCACAGAAAATTCTATAATTAAGCCATTGCCTGACCTGTGGCTTTGATCAATCTGAAACCCACTTCTCCTTGGGCCACATTCCTCACTTACTGCTTCTCTTCAGCAAGTGCTTGTGGATGCACACTGGACTTTGCCTTTTGGGTTGGATGCACTCTGCTAAAGAGCCTTGGCCAATGATTTTAACATCCTGATCATCTCTTGCTGCATGCAAGCTGCAGATGTACCAGGCCCCACACAGAAGCATTTTGCAGCCATCTGGAGGAAGGAAAAAGGCAAAGGCCTGGTGTGGAATCATGACGTTGATAGCTGAAGCCCAGATGTTCAGGTGGATCGGCGAACCAGGCACCCGGACAAGGGGCAGGGAGGTGCTGTTTAAGGACAGCTACCGAGCAGCTGGATGCCAAGGAAGCCCTGTCCCCAAGTCCTCTGAAGAGAGAGATTTTGCTGTTCTCCTAGTTACCACAGTGGCAGGGGATCCTGGCAGGTGGGATGTTTCACCTGGCGGTGACCATGTGCTTTCAGCTTGGGGTGTGGAGGGAGCTGGAGCCACACAGCCAAGGCACTGACTGCTGTCTGTAGAGGTGGTGCCACAGAGCAGTGGGAAAGCTTACTTAGATAATGGCAAAAAATTATATTCTACTGGGGTAGAAAGTGCTGCTAATCACCTACACAGTGACGGAATTTGGCCCTCGGGTCTAATTCATCATTCATCTGCTACCCCAGCATTGCTTTGATATAAAAGCAAGGGATGTTTCAAGATAAAACATTTGCAGAGCATACCTTCCTACTGTGTTTTATTACAGTGCTTCCTGAAGTTTCTATGTGTGTTTTACCTTATGACTGAAAGCACAGCTATAAATAAGTTTCTGTGAGATCTTATCCAAGTTTGGCTCCTCGAGAGGGGCAAGCTCATCAAACCTTACTATTGTTATGAGCATCTCAAATCTGTAAGCAAATGTATGCAGTTAGATGCAGACTGCCAGTGGCAACATTTTCTGTGGCCTCTGAAAAAAGCTCTAGCAATTTAGATAGCTGGGATCTTTCCAGTGCTCTTTTTAAATTAGCTTCCTGGAATTAAAAAATATTATACAATATAATTGTTATCCATTAGATAAAAGTGCATTCTGGAATCAAAATAGCTCATTCCTGGGCTGAAATAGAGAGAATTTTATTATTAATTCTGAGGAACCCATTTCATTTTTAAAGTACCTTGTAGAAAACAGAAACTGAACTATTTACACTTTTTAAAGAATGTTTTTTTCAATATATCTTTAAGGGAATAAAAGGTTATTCATATGTTTATTATTTGAGTTTAGCTAGTTTTCTCAGGGAATTTAAACCAGAAAATTTTGAACCTTGTGTTTAAATTTAACAAGTAGTTTATCACAAAGAGTTTTTACTGTAACTCAAATAATCTTATATGACAACATTTCTTATATTACATTAAAAAATACAATAAAATAACAATCCAAACTGCATGCACATTGTATTGTCCTCTGCATTCTAGACTGTATATCACCCTGTGCTGGAAATATGGGCTACAAGTTTTATAATTGCACACTGGCCAAATACTTTGAAATAAAATTAACAAAAATCACTTGAATTAAAATAGGGAACAGAATGCAACTTACATGACAAGTTTATTAGAAATTAGTCTCAAATGTAAATTTACAGAAATTTTCTCAGGTCCAGTATGTAAAATTCGTCTCAGAGACATGTCTCTGCCCTTTTCTAAATCAGGAATACTCAATTTATGCAGGCTCTACAAAATCCAAGAAGCTTTTAAAAAATCATATGCTTTCATGTAGCCACAGTGGTGCTTCAGTAAGCCAAAATTTTTCACTACTCAAACACTTGATAAACCTATCCCGCAGTTTTCACATAAATTAGCTTAGAATCCTGCATGTTATTCGAAGGACTCATAAAATAAATAAAAAATCATAGCTGATCTTGTGACCTGTTAGAGTGCAACAGGAAGAGAGAGGGTTAATTATGTGCAAGGAAAAACAAAGATTGCAAAAATTACAATTTTAGGCTAAAAATATTAATGTTTTAAATTTTCATTTATTTTGTAAAGTTTCAGGTGAAATCTGGATAGCATATATGATAATATCTTTTGGATAACTACAGTTAAATGGATATTTTCAGACTGATGCTTTTGTTAAAAGAAAGTGGGAGAATGATATGTGAGCACCTCTGTTTGAGTATGCTGTGGAATTCATTGGTATGTTAGCAAAACGAAAAAAGCAAACAAACAGAAGTTTTTAGTTTCATTCTCGTAGGTCTAAGAACCATTCTATTTGTGTGGTTGGTTTAGAAAAGTTTCTACTTCCAGATAGGCACCAGATTAGCTATTCTGTTATTAGTTATTTTGTACCTTGGATATCTCCAGCCTTGATTAAGTTGATTTACAGTGAAAGAATCCTACTGAGTTCAACGCTTACTGCATTGTGTGAGTAGATACAGATTTGCCAGGTAAAAGAATGACTGCACATGAGTCACATAATAATTTCATGTGCAGTTCTGTACTGGAGAGGCTGCACTTGAGGGCCATATCCCAGAAAAATTTACTCAGCACATGGTATACTCCTGTTATTTCTGGAAAGGTCCTACGCAAGGGTTTGGAGGCTTCTTATCTGCGAGAGGCACAGGACACAATTATCCATGGGAATTTGAGTGAATAAAATTAGTGTGTAGTGCTTCCAATAAAGCGAAAAAAAGGCTAAGAAAATTATCTGAGAGTCTGCTTAAGGCTAGGAAAAAAATTATACTGCCTCATGAATACAGGTAGGCGCATCTGAGTTCTCAAGAATTAACCAAAAATTGCATATCTTAAGCAGGTTACACTGCCCCCATAGCTGAATTAAGCTTTGTCAAAACCAGACTGAGTAAAATGATAATTTTTTTATTCATGAAGGCATCCCGACTTTGGTCTATTTTGTTTTGAATTCTTGCTTCAGTTCCTGTTCCTATCTTTTTAAAGCTATTTCTTTTGAATGTCTTTTTATTAGGATTGTAAAAGTTTAGCCAATTATTTTTATGCATATTTGAAATTACTGTATAGTATTAGTTTAGTTTGCTTTTAATTTTCAAAACAGTAATTTTGAGAAAATTTAAAGGCACTGATAAATTGATTGAAATCAAAATACTGAAACTTTTAGAGATAATTCCTAATCCTGGAATGGTTATGTAAGTACAGACAGAATTTGTCAAGAGTAGTATGCTGCTCTCAGTAGTAAAATCCTGAATGATGTCATTAAACCAAATCCACAAGATTTGCTTATGCTGCTGGCATGTGGATCTTCTCTGCTGGTTGCCACTAAGGACTGCTGCCATGTGGGGTCCTGAAGTACCTTCATGCTTCCACAGTCAGACTTCTGGGTTTGACTTGCATTAAATACTTCCTAAAAGGGAATTTAGCCAGCTGTCCCTAGCTGCTGTGCTGCTCTAGATTTGTACAAAAGGTTGTACAGACATGCACAAAAGGAATGTTTCATCAGTATTTGCTCATCCAGATATGCACATGTGCTGGAAGTGCTGTATCAGCTAGCTGAACTGAAGTCTTTCCTCCACATCTTCCAATTGGCATGCACTCCTGATGCCCTGAAGGCCTCATAGGACCTACAGGATCAATAATCGAAATGAGTGAATTTTGTTGTATAATTGTCTCTATTTTAAGCATTAAAAACATTTAGGATGGGAAAAAAATAGGATTAGAAAATTATCTAATGAGGAAAAAGCCCTGAGTACTTGGAAGAATTAGCATCTGTGTTTATTTTTTATGACAAATGTTTTTGTAATATGTGTAATGTACCTTCTTCTTAGGTGGCCATTTCAGTAGTAGTATTAATTTTATTTTATTTTTAGTGGTTTTTAATATACAAATTTTCCTCAGTACTGAATAGCAATAAAAATCTCAGTAGAGATATTATACATGCAGTTCATTTACTGTGCTTTCTTCAGACTACCTGATCCTACCTAGGATTATTTGCAAATAATAGATGAAAAGACTGACAGAGTGGAGGTGTTAAATAATAGTTGGGTGATTTATCCACCCAACTATTCACAAGCTATTTTTGAATTCAAGTGATAAAGGAATACTGAAGCTTATTCAAGCTTCTTGTGCTGTTGAGCATGGGAGAAGTACATGGAGAGTGCTTTTGCTGGTTTTCAAATATGTATCTTACTAAACACCTTCTAATTTCTGTATGATTATGATATTTGGTGGTTTTCATTTACAGTTAAAGGAGAATATCACTCTCATCTGGAAAAGTCTGTCTATTAAAGAAGGACTGAAAATATGAACATGGTTGCATCTTTAAGACCTGAAAATGGAAGGCTAATTAAAGTGCTTTATTATTTTTTTAAATCACATTTTTGTTTATTGCCATTCTCAGGTTTTTGTGTACTTGATTCATGGTTTGTGAAGTATTAGGGCTGGCAATCCCAACTTTCAAAGTGATCCAGAGATCCAACTCCAGTCTATTTCTTTTAATTCTGAATAAGTCACACTCTTATTCCAGAAAAAAAAAAATCAAATTCACGGTGAGGACTTGAGTGGGGAGAATTTGTCCTACATTATTTGCAAGTAAAAGCATATATATGTTTCATGGCTGGTTAAAAGAACGGTTTGTGCTGTCTCTGTCATTTATTACAGAAGTATAGCCACGCTGGGAGTATAATTCCTGTTGCCATGGAGTAGCAATGCATATCAATGTTAGACAAATTTTAGTATATGAAACAAAAAATACACTGGGCTAACACTAAAAGAGAGAAGGGACTTCTACGCAGAAAGAATATAATAACTCAGTCTTGAATTTGCACATAACTTACCTTTCTTTCATGGTGTGTCCTTTAAAAAAACAAATAGTGATATACATTTCGTCTAAATGAGATCACAATGTCCTCCAATTATCCATATTAAAATTGAACTAGTATTGACTATCACAACTGCATAAAATTCACCTGTAACACTTGAAAAGTTCAGATGTCCTGTTCAAACACCAACCAATTCACACATTCATTCAAATGTCTTTACCTGCAAGATATGCTGACATACATGTGAGAGAGAAAATTTTAACAAAAGGAACAGTGTTGTTTTAGTATAAATTACTTATATTCTACTTCAGCTTATCACCAGAGTTAAAATACTTGTTTTTTTAGAAGCAGCAAACTCAGAAAATACTAGATTTTAGTGTCTGAAAACTAAAATAAAATTTTAAAAAAAATACTGCCAATTAAATTCACTTTCCATTGCTGCAAGCCTTGAAAACAAGAAAAAACTTTACAGAATCTACTGTCATGACTCAGTTGAAATCCATTAATAGCTTGATCCCTGGTATTAGCAATTGTGCTCTCCGTTGCCTAGGAAGGAAAAAATATGGACTAGTGGGAAGTAAAATGAAGCACTAATGGCTTTTACTAGTGTAGTCCATGCCCACCAGAGCTTCATAAGCACCAGCAAAACCTTTCAGAGCTGTTTGCCTCTCACAGTATTTGTGTGTGGTGGTTCTGCCAGCACCAAGCCAGCATAGCAAAGCATCACATCAGGAGGCACACCCTGGAGTGGGCAGTTTGCTGTGCCTGCAGAGTAGCCACTGTGATGGTCACTTTGTCTCTTCTTGAGCTGCCAGAGACAAACATATAGAAAATCAGGCTAAGAGAGAAGGAAGACCCACTGCAGGGTGATTTAGGAGAGACTAATCATTCATTCACACACACAGAGACATGTGCAGAGTGAGCTCCAAAATTTTCTGTTGGCATCTCCACCACCTAGAAAACATGACTGTTAAATTAAATTAAATTAAAAGTAGGATAACAAGGCAAATGGAAATCCAATGGTTCAGTATAACTCAGTTTGTCGACATGTGGTGTTGACAAAACAAATGTAATACATATGATTTTCAAAGGCTTTAGTCATTCCTTATGACTGTTACATTCCTCACTGAATGCAAACTTAATTTTCATAGCTGCCTACAATTATGTATGTACAGCTGTATACAAACATATTTGGAATGTATTATCAGGGTTCTCCTTGAACACTTTTTGTTTTTCAAAATAGAAGGAAGAGCCGAAACCAAGAATGCCACAGAAAGATATTAAAAAGCTTCTTCTCAGTATCATGGAACACTGCCCAAAAGCTGTGATGCTGAAGAATGAAAATAAAAAATAAAATAACTGATCAGGCTGAAACTGAACCCCATTTTTAAGAATGCTTTCATGTGGCTACAGACGCTGCTCTGAATTTCCTTATTTTTGGGGTTTTTTTACAATGAATGGAATGTTTTTCATTCCATCTGCCCACACTGGCATCATCCTACCCTTAACTATGATTAGATGGTGAGTTGGCAATACCTAATATTCATCTTTAGATGTGCCCCAATGATAAACCACAGTTATTTATGAGAATGTTCAACAGTCTCTTGGCTTGTCTTCCTGAATATACATACTCATCTATGAAAAACAGTGAATGTGTTTCGCTGGATTTTTTATTAGGGTATTGGTTTTTATGTCCCAGCAATATTCTAAATAAGAAGAGTATGAAAAAATAATTTTTGAAAGTTATACAGGAGATTTGATCATCTCTTATTTCAAATTTCAACAGAAATGTTACATAAGATGGATTCTGTCTTTTGATTACTGCTTTCCTGGACATCAGTTTTCTAGGAATACATGAATCAAATGCAAGGTCTGTCTAGAAGGAGTAAACCAGAAAAAAATTAAGAAAGAAGTAGGAGAGTCCTGTTTAGGCCCAGTCTGACTGCCTGGCCCAGCTAACAGCAGACATCTGTGTGACAGACCATCTGTTTGGGATGACAAAACACCTACCCTCCCACTTCACGTTTCATGGACCTCCCATGACTCCTGTCAGACATGTTGCTAAGAATCAAAAGAGAAGAATGTTATAAGCAAGTTTACACAAACAGAAACTGCACCCATGCTGGTCCTTTCCTTCAGGCTTGGAGTTTTCAGTGGCTTTATAGCTTTACAGTTTCTTTATGGCTTCCTTATCTCAACAAATAACAATAATACAGAAGTACCGAGAAAGGGTGAGTGTTATAAGAGGAAGAAGGGCTTGATGTTAGATGCTATGTATAAAAGTGTAGTTCACATGTAGTCACATACATGGCCAGAATCTTGTCATGAATAAATATTTTCTACAATACTTAGGTGGTTTGTACTTCAAGTGTTAATTTAATTGTAACTGAACTATGAATGTCTTGCACTTTTTAAACAGACCACTAAAGCATTAGTTAGACCAGCAGTAAAATCTTGGCTCATATATAAGACAGGCTCCCTTTTTCCCATAACAGTCTTTTGATGGTAAGATCAGAGGTGATTTCCAACTAACTATTCCTTATTGCTGAGCTCTTCTTGAAACAAGGTCTATTTACTTTCCTTAAAATCTTGGTTAACAGACACTTATTTTTGTCAAATGCTTCAATACTTAGTGTTACCTATTCTGAATTTGACTTCCCTTCCTGACACAGCCCATAGGAGACTTCAAGTGCAACTCTTATTCCAGCAACTATTTAATTCCTCCCTCAGCACACAAGTTGGGTTCTTGACATATGGAGAAAAAGACAGGGGATAAATGGGATTAATGAACACCTAAAAGAAAAATAATTATTATAAAGGTTATAAATCAAAGTTTATATTTAAAGAATAGAACCCCTTGGGGTTTTATTCATGCTATAAGCTTTTATTCTTGTATTAAATCAGAGATTTTTGAGAGTGACTAATCTGAAAATATTGTATTTAATTTGTCTGTAAAAGGATATTTAATTGATATCAAACTACTGTTAAAAAACATGAGGGTCATAATGGATCACAATAAGACAGGGACATGTCCAAGTCAAGAGCACTATGGCATATATTCACTGGGAAGAACAGTGGAAAAGGGACAGCCAAGCTGATAGCATAGTCAGAACTGAGGAAGGAAAACATGTTATCTGGGATTTAGAGAAGAAAGGATTCTTTTTAGAAGGAGATGTATTTCTAGGAATTGTCCCAGAAAATTACATTGACATCAAAATTGTTTAGGAGAGATGGCTAGTATGAACATAAATATTAATGAAACAGTAAACATTTCTGCTTTCAAGCTAGGCAAAATTTATGGTGAGAGAGATATTGAATGTTAATAAACTATTAGCAAAGACTATGGCAGAGTGAGCAAATTATTGGCATATTAGCTTTTCAGCCAGTCTGAAACAAAAGTTTGGGGATCTAAGGGCTTTATAGTTTGTTTAATGTGCCTTTAGTAGCTTTGTTTCTTTATACTGGATGGTAACATTTACTTGAATATAGTATTTGGTGGACATGTCTATTTACATGACTTGAGGTTTGTAAAGCATGCATAGATAATCCATAGATCTTCACAATATTTTTATGTAACTTCAAAAATTATCACAAAGGGGTTAATGAAGTTTTTCCATGTTAATTTTTAAGGATCTGATATTGTGCCGTTAAAAAGTGAACAGATTCTTCTTTCTGTGAATCAGGGCAATTGTTTTGTTGTACCTGTTTAGGGTTTGTGTAGGCAGTGCTCTGTGGCAGGAAATTTCAGAGCCTAAATTGAATGGAAAAATACTTTGGTCTGAGACCTGATAATATCATTGTTTTTCTCTGACTTTTATAAACTAGCTGAATATCTATACATATTGAAGAAGAGTATGTATTGAAGTATAAAAAGTTCTAGAATCTGGAAACAAACATGCAAAGTAAAATTCTTGGTGTGATTAAATGAAATTTGTGTGCACACAGGCAACATAAGCAGAAAGAATAATGGCAAATAGATTTCCTGTCACTACATCTCTTAAGTTTGGTATCAATTTCTTCTAAATAGATGCTATTTCTACAATTAAGAATGCAGCCACATAAAAGACTGATGACATTTTATATTTACTTTTAAAAATGACCAATTACCTACTGGATGAGGTTAATTTCACAGATCATTAGCAGGCAAATTCACCTTCTCCAACAACCTGGACAGCTGACCGTTGAGGAATTTCATAGGAATAAAATACATATTGCTGGTGTAATAGTGTAAAATAATTATTTTTTAGATTTATGAACTCTAATATTCCAAAATCCTCAGCTGACATGAATCATTGAAGCTGTACTGGTTTATGTGAGATGAAACTCAGACACCGTCTTAAAGTTTGTTTGGGTATAACTTTTGGAATAATTTGTACATATATTTATAAATAACATGGTTCTCAAAATGTGCATACTTTGGTTAGTGTTTGGTAGTTGGGATGGTTTGAGTGATGAATATTTTATTCAACTGAGAAAATATTTTCTGTAATCATTATTAATATATGTAATTCTTTGTTGAATTTACTTTTCTTTCTATTAAAAATTATGAAGGCTATTGACTTATACTGTGAGTCTTTTCCACCCTATTCACATTGCAATCTCTCAGACACACATTTGAGGTAGGAATAATATTTTTAATAAGTAAATTCATAAAAACACATAATGGAATTCTTATTACAGGCAAAAATTTGAGATACAGTACATGGGCTATAAGCCAGGCCACTACTTGACTATTTTTTCTGCTAAGAAAGTTGGCTTTAGCATGTGTGATTTCCCAAGCCTCAGTGACAAAATGACAGACATTTGTAATTCTTAATTATTCATAAACCATATTAATGATACTTAGAAAGTGCAGTTATTAGAAAATAATTAAAGAATAACAGTCCATCTATATTACTACAATTTGTGAATAAATTATTCAAATAAAAGGAATTTTTGAAATTATATTTTAAATTGGATGACCACATATATTTTTGTACTTGTATTACATTTTAAGGAGCTTTTTTAATGATTTTTTTTCAGTGCCATTTAAGGGAAATAACAGTTCCCTTTGGTGTATCATAATTAATTAGATCTAATGTGATACCATTTCAAAAGTGGTCAAAAAGAAAAAGATGTGATGATTATAGAAGGTTGCACTATTCACTGATTCAGATTGTTCATGACAGTATGTTTATTACAGATGATTCATACACCTGCCTTCTAAAACAAATTAGAAGAAAAAGAAAAAGCAGTAGAATCATTGCTACATATTATGTCTGTTGAAATAATATATGCTTGTTTCATATCTATGCACTTGCACTTGCCCAGTGGTAGAAGAAAATGTGCAAAGCTATTCCAAATGAAAGTACATAGTTGCATACAGTTACAGTTTAAATACAATAACTACCCTGTTTGATATTAATATATTCATTAAGATTCTCTTTGCTGGTAAGTATGTAATAATGCCAAGCTTCTTTGTAAACATGAAGTTTGCAATGTAGATGACCACCAATAAACTATCTATCTGTAGGGGTTCAAGATGTGTTGAGAAAAACATATTCGGATTGTCAATATTATCAAGATTGTGATATAGGAAAGAAATCCTTGTAGGATAACGTGGAGGTCAATAAGGCTATAAGTGTTCAGGGTGTTGCATACAGGGAGGGGAATGAGGGTGTTTCATTGCTCCTTCACAGGGGTCCTTTGGCTTCACCGGAGCTCAGACCACAAATGGATAAGAAGTAGGAAAGGGATGGGGCTCTGCAGATGTGGCAGACTCCTAAGACTACATTTTAGGAAAAGATCTATCCAGGGCTGATGACTAGCTGATGCTATAGGACAAGTACACTATCTAAATCTCCCAGATAGAACTCTTAATAATGAAGTTGTGCTACACTAACCTTTCATAAAGGGGAAAATTTAATGACTTGGAATATAAAAACACATGCCATGGCTCATCCACTTTCACAGAAGCAACTAATTTGTTTCAAATTCCATCTCCTTAGAATGGACAGAAATAATTATTATTTTCACCAGGCATCTTTATGTTGACCATAAAGAGTCAGATCTTGTGAAGTGCTGACTTACATTGTCATGCTCATTGTCAGTGAGCAGCTGACAAGGCCGCTGATTGTCTTACGTGAATCACTTTGACTCCATTGAAGCAATAGGCTTGAATTAAAAGTAAGCATTGCTGCAGATAAAAGCATCATTATTCTTCCACTTCTGCAAAGAGTGGTTTTGCAATCCTTACCTAAAACATACTTCAGAATGGCAGTAAATGCAAAAGTAATCTTAAGAGGGCAGTATATATTGCCCAAATTTTTCATCTATAGTAATTTAAACTAAATTCTCAACTCTCCCCCCAAAGAAGAACAAGAGATAAATTTCTTAAAATTATTGCTATATTTAGCAGCTCATAACATCACCAACATGCACATTTCTGTGATTTAGATTTAATACAAATATTTCAAAATACAGATCTGAAAAATGCTCTCCATTTTTATTACAGGCCTATTCAATAAAATATATACCTTTGGTATAGTATGTTGTGTTGTATATAGCAAACCATTTTCATTGTCATCAAAAATATATTTTTGCACTTGCAAATCACAGGGGACTTTAATTCCTCAGATAACCCACATATTGGATACAGTATCTTGAACTGGCTCAAAAAATATGTAGACATGATACAGACGTACATTTTCTGTTGGAAATGGAAAGTGAAAGATCTTTGAGAATTCTAAACTTATTAACGATTAAGCTACTTTAACTGTCTTTATGCTACTTTCATAGATATATAATAAGACATTATTTTCATTGAAAATATGCTTTAAATAAGGCCATTTTTGTAAGAATTTAAATAGTATTTTTTCTTGCATGAGAAACTCATTTACTTGTAAGGTGGTCATGCCTCCCTTGCTATTCTAAAATCACTACACACAAAGCAATAAAATTACAGAGCTAAGCATCCTCCAAGGATGAAATCACAGTGAAGAAAGCTGTGATATACTTTATGCTGTAAATCATGTTGTATCATATCTCATCATATGATGATACCACAAGAGAAAAGAGCTGGTTATTTACACAGTGGTTCTGACTGGAAAATGTAAACAAAGATGAGTCAAGCACCTCAGCAATGCATTGACTTGCTAGTTCATATCCAAGGTTTTACAATGTTGTTCATTTTGTTCTGTTGCTAACTTGACATGAGGCACCTGTTTTTAAGGTAGGAAACTGGTCAGATGATGAAGTGTCAGTGGGGCTTTCAAGTAAATATGAAACCCTTCCCTTTCAGTTCATTATTAAGCCAAGGGTACATTAACCTATGATCCAAGAAAGATGAAAGGCTATTGGATTTATATGCAGTTTAAGGAGTTCTATGACAGAATGACTTTTGTCTTCTAAGACATATAATCTCCAGTACAGTAAATAATATTTTAAAATAACTGTTTAAGTAAAATTCACATTTTAACATAGATTAACAAAAGTCTGATGGCTATTCAGAAGTTCTTAGTCCCACTGACATTGTTGGAATTGGCTTGGAAAAGCTCAAGTGTACTTGAACGTCACTGTAGGTATAAACAACTGAGCATTAAAAGGTATGACAGTTGGAGCGTCTTTCCAGAACGAAATGCTCTTTCTTTTTAAGGTCAATTTGAAGGTGAATCCTATTGTTGTGAATTGCTTTTCTCCGCCAGAGGACTTCATTATAAAAGAGAGTCATTGTTTCAGGAGACAGCCTGTCTAGCTATTCTTCCTCACTTCACAGTGTACTTCCCCTCACTGAAGAGGTCCCTGCTGTCTGTGGAAGGTCCACGCAACAGATTCTGTCTTGAGAATCACGTGTTCCTCTTTGAACCACTGTTTTTAGCAGCATCTTCTCTTTTCTGTTATTTAAAGATGTCTAATTGTTCCTAGGTTACTACACTATGTTCATAAGTGTGGTAAACACCTAATTATTAATTTGAAAAGCTTAACTGTGGCAGATTTAAAAATAGCCTCTAGTCTCAGGTTATTCTCAGGAGATCAGTTTCAGAAAGTTGTTTAATACTCATCCTGTATATGTGTCTCATTTCCCAGGGTTTCATGGGCTTAAGATTCCACTAACCAGACAAAATTGTCATACTCAACTATCACTCCTATTAAATGCATTAATCTTCTTCTCACAGAGATTTAGAACTTCTGTCTTGTACACACGTGAGATATAACAGTTCTTCCTCACTTACGTTTCTAGAAGGTGTTCCCCAGAAACTCCTCTGGGGCACTCCCTGATTTCATGAGTTACTGTCTCTTCAGAAATAATGGTCGTTTAAATTTCTCTTTCCAACCCTCCTACACCTCTTTTTCATGTTGAAACGGCTTGAGCTGATGAATCATGGCTCTTTTCTTTCCTTGCTGTTTATCCTCCTGCCCTTGGAGCTTTGAAGATAATCATTCAGGCATGTTTCTCCTCCTAAAAGCTATT
Source organism: Entomyzon cyanotis (assembly GCA_024500445.1). Classification (NCBI taxonomy): domain Eukaryota; kingdom Metazoa; phylum Chordata; class Aves; order Passeriformes; family Meliphagidae; genus Entomyzon; species Entomyzon cyanotis. The sequence continues at coordinate 26,033,420 of JAKEPQ010001009.1, read as the reverse complement.
TTAAAATTGAGAAGTCAATTGAGAATGTCATTCCTAGGAGGGCTGGTGAGGTTTAATACCCAAAAAAATTATATTCGTGTCCATGTCAGTAGCAAAGAAATATAGATAGAGGTACTTATCAAAATACCTAATGAATTTTCAATTACCTTGATTTTTCACTTCACATCTCCTAATATATTACATAAAGGTCTTATTTCATCTTTTAAAAGAAGTTTTCAGAGGTTTTAGAATCAGGATCATAATCTGGCCAAAAAAACCACGTGGAAAGTGGCAGGAGTAGTTTTATGACTTTTTCTGACTGCACCAGGCAGTATGGATACTTTTGGTTCAATCTTTTTCTAGGTGTTTATGTCCATCTAAGAAAAAAAGTATCCATTCATAACTTTTTATTCCCTCAATGATATCATTATGTCATTATACAAGAGATATACCATTGTATAATAGGATCTGTATGTCAAGGCTCTGTTACAAGCTCCCAAATACCATGCAAGAAATTTGATCAAAGTGCTTTCAGTGTAGAAGATATATTTCATTATAATATTTAACAGGAGGTGTAATAAAATTGATAATTTGGATGTTGTTGAGTGGTAATAAGAAGAGTCCCATTTTCAGACAGAGTCCACCTTCACTTGATTGTTGTTTGTAATCAGTGGAGAAGGTTTACTTCTCATTCTGTCTCCTGCATCATTAGAACTATCCTGGAAAAAGACTTTTGCTGTACAAAAAGTGACAATAATTCTCTTGTATTCTCTTCTGAAGTTCTGGTTCAGGAGTCCATATACAATAGCATTAAGGCAGCTGTTGAAATATGCCATGTAATAACTAGATACAAACAACCACTCTGGAATCCTAGGGATTACAGTTTTGGGGTTGACAGCCACAGCAAGGCCTATAAAGTTCAAAGGAGCCCAGCAGACTGCAAACAGTACAAACACCACAAACATGGTGACAAAGTTTCTGAAGTCATGTGGTTTCAGCCTGGGGTTGTTATCTGGTTTTACCCTTCGCCTTACCTGAATAACGAGGATCCAAATTCGCAAGTAACAGAAAGTAACTACGGCTATGGGAAGCAGGAAGTGGAAAAACACAACAGCTATTGTATATGCTGAGCTCACAGACTGTGCAAACGTACATGAGTAAATCCTGGGGTCATACTGCAGCGATCCCACAAACAGGTTGGGCACAATAGCAACAAATGTTAGGACCCATATAAGAACAATATAGCACAATGAATTCTTGTCGCTGTACAGCTTGTCATATTTGAGACTGTGGCAGATATAGCAGTACCGATTGATAGCGATGCCTGTAATATTGAAGATTGATCCAATGACACTTAGGCCCATCAAGAAGCCACTAATCTGGCAGTGTAGGTATCCCAGTTTCCATCCGTTGTGAAACACAGATGTGAGGACCAGTGGATAAGGGTAGATAGCTACTATCAAGTCTGCAACTGCCAGGCTTACAACAAACACATTTCCTGTAAAATAAATATAAAAAGGCAAGTATTAGTTTTTCTTTTGTTCTTTTCTGTCATTTCTGCTCTCAGTATATTAATGAGTAGCCTCAGCGGAACACTTCAAGTGGTATTAGTTTCTACTTTCTAGATCAAAATTCATTGTCATATATCAGAAATAAGACACTAACTTTTAGTCTAAAAAGGTAGCTTAACTTAAAGATGCACCTTATGAAAGAAAACTGTCTTTAAGCTTAATTAGCATGACCTATTATTTTTATAATGTAATTTACTTATATTCTTTCAATCACACAGAATTCATATAAAATTAAAATATTCATAACTTTAGGCCTTGCTTTGGTTTTAAAGAGTCTCTTTTGAAAAATCAGCAGAAATAATATTATTAATAAATTTCCAAACTCAGATTTACCTTCTTTATTTAATTTAACTGCCTTTTCTTTCATTACATTAGTGCTTAACATTTCCAGTCCTGAAATTAAAATCTCTTTTCTCCCATTTATATTTCAAGCTTCCATGACTTTAATAGGACTTTTCTGTTACTCTCCTTGAATCTGTTGGCAAGTACTTAAATAAACTTAACTTCTAAGAGTCTAGTTGAATACAGACTTAGTTGTCTTTCCTAAACTGAGGGACATGCTCTTCAGTAAAAAAGAAGATGCTGGGCAGTGACCTAGACAGTTCCCAGACAGTACTGATGTTTCATTTTTCTCTGCCTCCAAACTGGAAAATTAGGCAATTAAACATTCTGCTGATTCATTTTTTTTTTTAACAAAGGGAGATTCTATTCTTCAAAGACAATGGAATCCATCATGTTTTGGATTCATCTTTTGAAAATAGATTATATTTTCTTTTTTTAGTTGCTCAAATGATAATCCATCTGAATGCCTTCCAACCATTCTAATCTCTAAGAAGAAGCTCACAAGAAACATTGATGTCACTTTCATTCATGTCTTTAAAATACCTATTACATGTAAAGCTCTAGTTATTCATGTCCATAAGTACAGAAAGCTACAAATGTTATCTATACATGCATGTTTGCAGGTATATGAATGCACATATACATAGGCATTTTTGTGTTTGAGATTCTACTCTGGAATTCTGAGATTATTAATGGAAGATGAAATGCAAGCTTCCATTGCAACCTGTAATAAAATATATTATTATCTTTAGATTATGTACAGTTTCATTATCAATCCAAGGTGGGCTTGGTGAATTGTTTTATGCATTTATTTTGAGCATACAAAATACAAACAGATAATAACAGGAAAGGTAGTAGTAGGAAAGGTAAAAGTATCTAAGGACCAATAAGGCATTTTAGCTGCAAGAATTCTCAAAATTACTTTTTAATATATTATTTCAAATGTCTTAAAATGCATAGTCTCTTACCAATCTTAGGCTTTAAATGGCTAGTTAGAAATGTTCAATCTGCAAATACAAGCAGAAAAAACATAGAAATTATCTTTCTATGCTACCTACACTGCTGTGTTTAAATTTTGGTACATGCACAAAGTACTGCATTTGATATTTATACTAATGGCAGCTGGAACAAATGGCCTCAACTAAAAGACTTCTGCACTAGTTTTCATAGATTTTGTATCTGGATTTATAAATAACTTTCTTGTGACAGTGTCTGTAGTTGTTTAGTCTTTGACTGAGGATTCACTGCCAGACTGAAATATGCTTATCCTGAAGCCTTTGGCAGAATTCCAGATGATTTCAGCACAAACATCAGAGCTCCTTTAAGCAGAAGATGACACAGGAAAAAAGCACTGCTTTCAGAATTTACCTTTGACGTAGTGGCAACTGATACAAGAACAAGAGACTGTATGGAACTTAGAGCTCTTTGTTTATCTGATGAATCAAGAAATGGAAAGCAAATGAAAAGCTGCTGTTGGCAGGTTTTTTTTCCCCTGCCCAGAATATTGCAGGATTGCTGAAATGGTAACATATAAACTGCACATATTTATCAAAATTTAATACTTGAAAGAATTATATTTGCCTATTAACTTTCTGCTTAGCTGGAGACTGCCCATCCCAAACATCTTTCTTTGCCATCCACTAAAACTTCTGCTGCATCTCACCATTTATATTGCTAATATTGCCATTATTTACCCACATTAGCCAAATGATTAGGAAAAAGTTAAAATGTTTTTTTTCCCTTTTGAAAAAGTGTTGCGTTGAAAGGTGACAGATGGTATACATTTCTCTAAATAGTTTTAGCTTTGGAAACAAATGAGTCTAAAGAGTAGGCACTCTGAATCAACCAAATTCCAGGCTTCCACAAACTCATGCACTGTGGTTGTTCCAGCTTTTTTCAGCTGGCTGCTGGAGAGTGACAAACTGAAAGTCTTGGAAATACAAGCTATTTCATGTGAAAATTGAGGGCGAGCAGGAGGCTAGCAGGATTTCCTGGTAGCCTGTCTTTAAAAAAAAAAATAAAAATTAAATCATGAGTTTGGAAAGCAAGCCTCAAGCTGCCAGCTCATGTCAGCTGAAAGAATAAACCATTGGGGCTGGAAACTGCTTGGAAACCAGATACCTGTTTGCAGAGAGGAATTTTAATTTGCTTTTCAGGGAGGGTTATCTTAAAACTTGAGTTCAGATACATTTTCCTTATAAGCATGGAAATTTTTTTGCTAAGATAGAATAGAAAATTCAAGTGAAAAAAAATTTGGCATTAGTATGTTTGCTGTGTATTTTGAGGTTCATTGTTTCAGACCCTGAAGTTGAATCTGAAATGATGTTGAGCTTTCGTATGTTATACAACAAACAATTTAAAATCATTAGCCTATCTTTAGGTTCCACAGTCACTCGAAAATATTGCTAATTTATGAAATTCCCATATTTTAATGGCATATTGTGAGATTAAACTCTTATGTTTGTAGAATACTTTGTATTTTAGAGGTGAGAACCATAAAATGTATATATAGAAAACGGTTAATTTTTATCTTCAGAGTTAGGTTTGAACAGAATACTATAAATGAAGCCTGAAGCTCTATACTGAACCCTTTAAAAAAGCCACAAAATCAAAATATTGAATAACTTTTCCTCAAAGAAAAAGTATTCATTCTCTTTAGAGAGCAAGATCACGTTACCCTGAAAAAATGTGATTTGTGTACCTAAAGAATACATTATTATGCATTAATACCAGTTGGCTGAACTGAGAAGGCAGAGGTTGAATTTCTTGACTTTGATGTAAGCCAAATAAGTTTTAATAAATTTAAGCAAACGTTGTACAATGGATGTATGTGGGAAGAAAGATAATCTACTGGTGAACAGCTTGAGCAGGTTATGTTCTTAGATGCTGTCTAAAGAAATGCTCCACTAAATATTTTCACCACCCTTACTGAAAAAGATGCCTTTCTGCTCAGCAAACACATAGGAACATCAGAGCTACCTGCTGAATATAAAGCTGCATTAAGGCAACAGAAAACAAATGAGTGTTTTCCTAGACAATTTGCTTTTCCAAGAGCACAATACAACATAAACTAAGTGTAAAAAATGTGATCCTGACAGATTCTGAGACAAAATGCTTATGGGATTGCCAAGATGTCAAAATGAATGTAAGAGTCTCAATAACAACTACATGATGTACTTGCATCAGTCGCAACTTGTATTTGCAGAACATATACAAATTACTGAGTGGGTTGCTATTCCCTAGATTTAGTGCTAAGTATGTCCTGAATGGTAATGAAAAAGTTTCCAGAATTTTCTAGCAACTTAAATATGTGCAGAATATTAATGGCAAAAGATTAAAGTTACATAAGACTAGGTGGGGCTGAATGCCTGCCATAGACTTAGACCAGAGGGCTGAACACTTTGTCAGCAGGTCAAAAATTACTAATTCTTCTGGCAATTTTAGGAGAACTGAGGGAGATGTGGTCTACAGAGCTCTGTCCTTGAGTGTTTAGACTGTGAAGTACTTTTACCCTTCTAAAATGTTTAGTTTGGGGAGAATAAATTATTTTTAAAAGGTGAAAGAGCTTATGTATGGAACAAAATAACGTTTTAAAACATTAGGGGGACTCTAGCTAGAATATTTGGTACTCAGAAAATCTGAGTGAATTTTAGAGATCTCATATTTCTGGCAACACCAGTAATGCTACTCTTTCTCCTCCTTTTTTCCCCAAGATATTTCTATACTTTTTCATACTGGTTGCCAAGTTACTATTCTGTTCAACTATTTCAAAGTTTTGCCTGTATAAATAATGCTTTGTCTCCTTACAGCAAATGCTTTCCACCAGCCATCATGTCTTCATCATGTAGCTGCATTTTGAAACACATACCATCACATTTCCATTAGTGCTTCAGGTTGCACCAATTTTAGGTAAGAGGGGTTTAGTCTTTATGCTAACTGGAGTTGCTTTATCTTTTAGGTAAGACTAAACACTACATGCAGCAATCATTGGAGTCACATACAAGGATTTTGTTTCAGTGGCCATTGACTCAGATCTCTAATGTTTACTTGCTAAGTATATCTTTAAGGAAAGGGGATAGTGTAATTGGTACAACATTGCTAATTTTTACAAGATCAAACTTAGTTTCTAACAACCAGGTTCACGTCATTCTTATCTACTGTCTTTTCATAACTTGTAAGATATTGCCACATATGCTAACAGTAATTTCCAATTGTTTCATAACTAGCCTTAATTAACAGAATGTTCTCCTATGAATTTTGATCATGTTTTGTAGACATTTGTAGAGCTGTACCTAAGTATCATACTGCCAAGTTTGTTAGGTACACAGTTTTTATACATTTAATGGCACAAAAAAATTATTTGCATTTTAAAGCACAGGTCTCTGATCATTCTAACACTTTTATTGATTGTCCTCAAGGATATCTAACACATTTTTTTGGCATTATGTAATATTTCTGATTAATCTAGCCCTTGCTTAGGATGTTAATGTGGGCATTTATGCTCCTAGCTGAAAACAAGACTATGATTAGGTGCTCACCAGGCGAACACCTGCTGCATCAGAAATTTTAAATGTGGTACCTCATAACTGGGTACAGCATCAGAGAGATGAACTTCTTCCTTAGAAAGGCATTTTCTCAGGCCTCTGCTTATTTAATGATGCTTGCATGCACAAAATGGTGTCCTAATGACAAATATTAAAGATAGATTTGTTTCATATTCCACGAATATTTTTGCTCTGAATGTTTTTCCATTAGCACCAATATTTCACTTGTAAAACATCACAAACAACTATATAATCAAGGAGTGAAAGCTGGATTTTTGAGTACCTAATAGAAATTTAATAAAATGTTCTTCTATCCAGAGACAGATCTTAGCTCTACTCCGTGTTTCTTCTACCTGGAACATTAACCAGTCAGAACGTTTCAAGGAAAAAATCAGTTAGTAAATTTTCTAGCATTAACATTGGAAAGTTGCTGTACCTGGCAGCACAGAGATCACGCACAACGAAAACTGCTAAATTAAGACAGCTGTAAGTGGGGACAATGACCATGATTTCTTAGGCAAGATCCCAAAGTCAAGTAAGGTTACCTAGACAAACAAGTGTGCAGTTTCAGCTTCACTGAAGAAAGACTTGATATGTCTAAGAAACTAAGAGTCCTTGCAGCTCAGCATCAAAATGGCACAAAACAGCTGAGCAAAAATGTAGGAATAAATATTACATAAGCTCCAGTTACTCCTGGGAGCTTCATTCACTTTACAGATCATAATATCAACTCCCCTAGATATAAAAAGTCTATTTTTAAACTAAAGGCACTATTTATAAACCTGTCCTGAATCAAGAAGTCCACGTGCACATTAAATTTGAATAGCATGATGGGCCTGGGGGTTTTGCTTCTCATTAGCAAGTTAACCCTGATGCTGCAGGTGGTGATGCAAGGAAATGTGAATGGTTTAAAGGCCACAGTCAACCTTTTAGCTTTTAGCATATGTAAGAAAACCTTTCTCTTTCCTTTTAAGCTGAAAAAAGACCTTGTATTACTTCATCATTTTCATAACACCTCATTGAAATGTACACTTCTGTCACATCATAGAAGGGACTTTCAGACCTTCTATGATCTGGTTGAGACACTAATGAAACCAACAGGGCAATTAAAGGCATTGCCACTGCCTATAAAAGTAATGATGATAGGCAGGTAACTCGTTAGCACTGAGGAGTATTAAATATTTGAGGCTTAAACTCATTTACAATCTTACTAAAGTAGTAATACTTAGAGTCAGATAAATTCAGTTAGTTAAATTACCTTAGTAACCTCAACATTTAACTGCAGTTAATAGAAATTTAGGGTCCTGTATCTTACTGGTCTGGATGGCTGGAGAACTACATTACAGTATATTTGAGAGATATTGAAGAACAGATTTGTTAAAGAGATATCAAAATAATCTATATTGTAATGCTTTGTTTCACTCTGCTGCAAGTTGAAGAAAAATTTACCTAATCAGGGCAGCATAAATGAAAGATTACTGATGCATTCAGAAAAGAAAAGGCTATACTGTATTTAGATTAATTATCACACAGAATCTCCCAGTGAAGCTGCAGCAACAATTAAATTTGAAATGCCTATGCCATCTTCTGGCCAAGAAAATCAGATGCATGAAAGAGTAATTGGCAGAAAATAGCAGTGACAAATTTTGTAGTACTCAGAACAAAGGAATGGTTGTGTAACAGGTTCAAGTTGACTGTAGCCAAAGATATGCAGATGAGATTAAATAGTTTTACAGATATGCCAAACAACATACAGTTTTCTGTGGTTTTATCACCTACCACCTTTTTTTCTGCAGTCCCATGATACACATGTGAGTGAGAAAGCCACTGCTCTCCTTGCAGTCTAAAAATATTTGTCAGTGCTATTTTTGGTGGTTCAGTCATGAGAGGATAGTGATGTGAGTTTACTGTCAGGCACAGAAGGGAATTGAATCTATATGCTGGATGAGTGCTACAGACTTGGGGATGTTCCTTGCCTCTGGCAGTTTTGTAAGACATGCCAGGGCTGCTTTGAAAATATCTCTTATATTGGACCTCTCACATGAGAGGCATACTTTGTACTATGCAGCAGGTTTAGGAGGTGCAAGGGATATTGAATATCTCAATGTTGATAAGACTGAGGTATTTCTGAGTATGCCAAGAAGGGCAGCACTATCCACTGAAAGAATTTACGTGACATGAAATATAAAGCACCTGAGGAAAGCAGCACTAAAGAAAAGGCCTAGACTACCATTTCCCATATAGGTGCCTAACATAGGAGTAGACAGGAGCTGATATTGACTGAAGATCTTTTGTGAACCTGAACTTAAAAAAATCTAAAAGTGGTCAGGGACTGGATCTTTCTTAACAACTTTTAAGAAATGCCATTTTAAAAAGTACTTTAAATAGCTCTCAGAGCTACAGTGCACCTCAGGATACACTCATCTTTCTGTTACATTATGCAGTGGCATGAAATATTTTGCTTTGAGATTCTACAGAGTAGGTTCATGTCCAAGATATTTTGCTTTAGAAGCAGCAGCAAATTGAACAAGACTTCTGTTCTTTTACAGAAATATCTAAAATTTTATTGCAGCTAATACATTTTTACCTTGGTAACAAGATTGTATTAAACTGGCACTGTGATAGAGTTTTATGGTTTAAAAACATAGAAATAAAAGATGAAAGTGACTCTTGTCACCCAGCCAAGAGTGAACTAAGACTTAACATAAAATATCAAGAAGGCTTGTAATGACATTGAAGAGAATCAACAAATCCTGCTGTCGCAGGTGAAAGTTAGAAACCAGGGCAGGGAGACATAGTGGTGGATGTCTCAAGTTCTGTGACCCTGGTTTTGGCTTTGGTATCTGCCTGGCCTGTTCTTTCTACAGTTCACTGGGTGGGTGTGTTTTCAAGGTCAGAACATCTATCCTCTTTGAACATCAGCTTCTGCCATGATGACAATATTTCAGAGATCAAATAGATTTGCCTGAATAACTTATCCACTTTTACAGAAGGGAATTATATTACCACTTCTGACTTGATCTGTTCTATCTCTAATTTCTATGATTCATTTGGGAGGAAAAAAATCCTGTGGACAGCCTGTTCTCCAACAAGGTATTGCCTAGATGTTACAGAACACTGAGGTTCAGCAAGCTGTATGAAACCGATTAGAATGACAATACTGCTGATGTCAGAGGATCACGCTACTGAACTGCATCACAGGAGAATAAATGTAAGAGTACTTTTCCCCCCTTCAACTGTATTTGCACTAGAGAATGGAAATAAATGGAAAGACAAAAATTATACTGTTCACAGTAATATCAGAGCTCAGATAAATAAAACTAATAATACAGTTCGAAAGTAGGAAAAGGCAGAGACGGATGCTTATGAAATATAATTATGTTTTGTATCTGTAAAAAATCTCTCAGATCTGTCAGGATCGATGCTAGAAAATGTGAAGATGCAGTCTATTCCCTTCCAAATTCTAATATGTATTTTGAGAAAACGAGTAGGAGAAAACAGGAGAGTGAAGGTGCAACCACATAACTGACAGGAGAGGCTGACAGGAAAGGCTTCTATACAGTATAAAACATTGCAAACACAAAATCACTTTCTTGAATCTCTTTGAAAGTCACACTTTTATGTAACAGGATTTTGTGGCTGAATTTGTCCATACAATTATTCATGGGATGAAAAAGAACTTAAAACTCTCAAGAGGACAAAATAATCCATTTTCTTTCTGTTATGGCTAATAAGTGTACAGGTGGTCATTCAGCCAACCCCATAGTTAACGAAAGAGTCCTCAGTACACAGCAAAGCTAGTAAAATGATTTCATGAAACAGTCTTCCCAGTTCTTGCTCTTAAAATCAGCAGTGGTAAGACATCTGCCAAGAAAGGGGAAAATAGCATTTTAGAAAAAATCACTCATATATAAACTCAGGTGTTTACTCTCCCCTCCTCTATCCATCCTCTGGTCCTCTATTTTTTCCTTTTCTTCCCTTTCTTATTTATTCCATCACCATGTTTTTTCTCTTCTTACTGCCTTACAACCCCAAATCTTTTGTTTCTGACAGAAGCCTTTTTCCTCCATGCTTTCCCCTCTTTTTCTCTCATCTTTGTTGCCCCAAGTTTCTTATAAAAGGTGAGAAGGCACAGATGATTGTCATACTACACTCCCACCTTATCAGTTGGATGATTTTTCCAGTGCATTCCACTTTGCCATTATCACAGACCTAGGTGACTTCAATTCTTCCTCCCTTCCTTTCAGTTTGTTTTCTCTCCTGTGCAAAAGTCAAGTTGAATGGTCCCACATGAGAGTGGAGCTAGTGAAACGGTATCAAGTATCATGGGGAATTCACTAGAATAAGTGCTATTTGAATTGCAATATTAGTGGGGTTTGTTTATGAAAGTAACCGATGGTATCAAGAATTCTTACTCCTCTATACCATCCGAAATGCATTACCAGTGGAAACTAAATGAAGGGCAAATAAGTGGAACTCTTATATGCATGGCAGCAAGGCAAAGGATCTTAATACTCATCTTCTCTACTGTTTATCATTTCCTCTTTATGACGGACAATCGAGTTGAGGAAACAGGGCATGGGAAAACAACTCTGGATTAAGAGAGAGTGAAGACGCCAAGACGCGTAGTTCCTTTCCTCTGTGAAAAGATTTTAAAACCTCGTGAAATTTGCTTCAGCTATTGGATCAAAATACACTCTTCAGTCCAACACTAGACCCCTGTATTATCCTCCTTTGTCTGTTGTTTGTGTATGTCCACAGCCTGCCAGGAGAATCCTAAAGGATCCCTGAACTTGTGCTTTTGTAATTTGATGGGAACCCACATAAACTGCAGGGTTGTGCCCCATACACCATGGGGTAAAAATACGGTAAGAAATACAAATTAAACCTGGTTACACTGAGTGTCAGACAAATTCAAAATGTGACAAAACAACAATTTAGTCTCAATTTTCTTAAAGGAGATATTCTGGACTGTTGCAGCAAGCAATTAAAATTATAGCCCTGGCAATTTAAATCTTTCAAAAGCTTTGAGGAGTGTATTTCTGCCCCTTGTATTAATCATAATTTTTTAGCTCCTGTACAGTATAATTGACTCAGAAATGTTTGCCTAAATTACATGTGTATTGTAAAATATGTTCCTGATTAAATCTACAGTTGGAATTTTGTATTGGAGGAGAAAGAATGAAGATATTGCACTACCTTAAGTAAAATCTATATTTTAATTTGTATCAAAAAGGTTGTAGGAAACATATACTTTATCTGCAGTAAACACCACCCCCCACTTTTTTTTTTTACCTGAAGATCTAACTTCTAGTCCTTTAACAGATCTAAAATAGATGTGGACAAATAAAATTCTCAGTTTTCTAATGTTATCCTCATTGCTAGTAGAAACAGTCTATAGAGAATTTAAGATAAAGTTTAATAGCTGTGACATTTGAATGACCATAAAAATATTTTCATTTATTTGAAGGTTCCCCAGGATTCTTATTTTGTACAATTTAGTTTCTTCATTACAAAAGTAACTGTCAGAATAGACAAAACAACAGGGACAAGCTGACTATAAAGATTTTACAAAATTTTAAAAAATAGTCTAAACTTATTATCCCTTTAATTCTTCAGACAAATAAAGACGTGACTTTTTTTCAGTATTTCTCCTAGACTGCCTAAATAAGGCACTGTGACTTCACTGCAGGCAAAAAGAATAAGCTATCCTAAATTCATGGCAATACCTTTACAGTATACAATGATACGAGACGTACTGATGCTCATGTACATCACCCAGTTATTCTGCAACTGGATATACTATTATACTTGTAGTTAATTAATATCTCTCCACTTCAATTTTATCTGAATTATCTATTTTTTGCTATCGGTCTGAATGATAAAACTTTCACAGAAGTATTCTCTGGGTTGACCAGGTTTCTAGAAGTCACAACAAGGAGAAGTCATTTATTGCTTGTTTCTTTGTTCTTTTTCCTTGTTTTTCCCTGTATGATGGGATTTTTCATAGAGTACAAAATAAAACTTTCGAGCAGTAATTATTTCAGAGAAAACTAGTCAGAGAAAAACTGAGGTATGATTGCCCTTTGACATCACAGAAGATTTCAGGAATTTTCACACTGTACCTTACATAAGTGAGGTCAAATTGAAGTATTTTTCTTCTCTTTAGCAACTACTGACATAAAATTTCAGAATATTTCAACATCCTCTTCATTATTTAATTAGAAAATACATGACTTTTACATTTAATGCTTATTAGAAATAAAATGGAGTTTGGATTTGTGCCTTTTATCTTCACAGTACTAAATGAAGTTCTTTATTGAGAACTCCCTTACGTGGAGACATATAATTCAGCGTACAGATGAATCTGCTAAACCTTTGAATCCTTAGAAGTAGGCTTTTGAAAAGAAAAAAATGGCTAAAACAATGATTCAGCTAACTCCACAGAAAAGTTGAAGTGGTGTAAGTGAGCAAATAAGTGGGTCGCTGTATTGAATAGATCTCATATTACTGAATATAATATTCATCTCCACCTTGTTTTAGTTGTTTCCCTGTTCTCTAGGTTTTATTTTCATGAAGAGTGGTGGACAATTTCTCAGAAAGTTTTTTTTTTTAATTGCTTAAGACTAAACTGCTAATTTATCAGTGAATGTGGTAAAAAGACTATGAGACTATGGTACTAGAGAACAGGAAAGAAATATATAAATGGTGTTGGCTTTCAGTACCCACATATGTCTTCAGAACTTATCACTCAGTGTTCTTACTTAATATGTAGGACAAGACTGTCCAGTACAATGAAACAAAATTGCTGAAACCTATACTTGCTGTCAGAAGTATTGAATTTTGTATTACAGTAATTTCAGTGTGGTAGCATTTAAAAGCTGTGTTATGATATCTCATCTGAATTATTTGTACCCATTGATTTTTGTTATGAGTCAGAAATATCCTAACTGCTCACTCTGAGAAACCAAACACAATTTGTAAAATTAAGGTCAATACTTCCAGTGTAAAAAATGTGAACCCTTTCATTGTGTGAAAATAAAATAAATCTGGAAAACTATACCACCATTATAATCTTAATCTCATAATGTTATGTATATAATATCTTGGCTGCGGAGCTCCTTTCCTTTTCTAATGCCTATTTTTTCTCTTACAGTCCTTTCTGTCTTTGTTTAAACGTTAGTGAGAATCTTACAAAAAAAAAAAAAAAAGAGCAAGCTTTCAAGCAAACTGAAAAGCTATATACAGACAGCTAAAGATAGTATCCTTTTAAATATTCAGTAAAAACGTTTCCAGTTCTCCCTCTGAACCTTACTGCTCAGTTCTTCATCTTTTTTTAGGCACAAGCTTTTTGTGTGCCAACATACTTCATTATTTAACAAGATTTAGCAAACCAGAAGTCAACACTACTACTTATGAAGCTAAAAATAAGGCACCCTAAGAAAGGTGGGATAACTATCTCAATGAATATTAACAAAAAGTATTTCTATGTTGAAAGGATGCCAGAACGAAGAGGTTCTGTACAATCAGTGTATGTCAAAGATGTCGTGTATTTACATTGTGTTACAAAACCTGACATGAAATATATTGTGAAGAAGAATGAGTGGTAAGGATGCCTTAGCTTCAGACAGCACTGATCAGTAGCTTTGAATTTCTTTACTTTGTTCTACTGGGGAATAATCATCTCATTTTTTAAACAGCATACTTGTAAAATGTTCTACAGGTGACTGAATGCTAAAAAAAGGTGGGGGGAGAGTGTCTTTCACATCTTGTCTAAAACCTCCCAGATTTCCTTACTTTAGTTTAAGAAAGATTTGTATTTAGCTTCGTAGATGAAAAGATTTCTTTAACATTTTTGAAAGATAGCTTTAGCTCCTCAGAGAACCACTTTAGCTGTTTCCATGTATGAGCACAAAAATATCAGCTTTAGCACATTCTTTTTAAATGAATAGTAGAAGGGCTTCCCCTAAAGATCTGAAAATTCTTCACTCAAAACTAACAGCCTTCATTTTGTTGTGTAAAACTAGTCAGTTCATGAATCCAAAGTTAATTATTTTAGTAATAGGTGAAAAATCTCCTTCTAAATCTTCTTGTGTGTCAATTGAAACCACTGATGGGCAACAGTAGAATTTCTTGGCATTATATTAATTTCCTGATAGACTTGAATTTATATTTTAGGGAAGTCCAAGTGGGTTTTTTGTTTATAAATTCCAATATCTGGAATAGGATAGTGTCAGTTATTTACAGTATTTTTAGATATACTTTATTAACAAGCTTTCTTCCTGTAAATTTGGTTTGGAAGGATGTTGGCCTGGTCAGAGCTCTAAAACAGATCAATCAACTTTCTTACAGTGAGATCAATGAAGAAAACCATGCAAGACAGAGAACAATAAAACCAAACCAGTTTCCCCCTGCCTTTTTTTGTATTTCTGAGGCATCTCCTTTTTTCCAGGATTGATTTCCATCAGTTCAAGTACTTTGATGGTCTCCTGTGGTCCTGTTCTCATTTCTTGGGCCTGATCTGTTTTCTGCTCTTCTCAGCCATCTCACTTCCTGCTGTAGCTGCAAGTCCTCTTCTTGATGACTTCCTGTGCCTGATCTTCCGGTTGTCTGGTGCTTGCTTTCATCGGCCCTGCTCAGCTGCTCCTGAGGGAGTCATTTCCCCTTTCTTCTAGGACATAAACCCCACCCACATATGCCCTGCTAACAAAATGTGGCAAGCAGAGTGAGGAAAAAGGTAACAAATACCCTGACTCATAATTAAGGGAGAGAAGAAGAGTAGTTAAACTTTTCATTTTCAAGACAGTCCCTGAAAATATCTTCTGCAAGTCTACGAGGAATGAAAAACCTATGCCAAACTCCTAAGTCAAACAAATGAACGAACACATCCAATCTTATTCTTCCAGCATAAAAAAGTACTTTGTTATATGAGATTTTCAGTAGAGGTATAAAAGTCAGAAGACGTAGAAAGCAGGGCAAGTATCAAAGGGGCAAACCAAGTATTCTTTAGCTTATCCATCAATGATTTGGATGAAGGGGCAGATGCCTCTTCAGCAAGATCGGAGAACACAAAGCTGGGAGGTGTGGTTGATAAATAACCCAGAGTGCTGTGCAGCCCTTTAGAAGGACCTTGACAGCCTGGAGAGATGGGCAGAGAAATGGATGTATTTTTCATAGGACAATGGGAAGAAACTTGCTCCACTTCCTTTGTGGAGCATTTTGGAAAGTATCGCCACAGATGAAGCACAAAAGTAGCCAGGTTCACTGTGAAATGCAGCCTCTCATGCTTGGATTCTAGCATATATCTACAGTAAAATGGTTGTTGAACATATGTTCATGTAATTAGTTAGTATTGCAATTGGGATTTTTACCATAAGCTGCAGAAATATACTTTCTATGTCCTTTAAAAATAAAATTTAAAAAAATCTTATTTTTGGGTAATTAATAACCTGTGCATTTTAGCAGAATTTTGCTCACTCAGATCATAGAATCACAGAATCATGAAGAATCGTAAGATGTGCACCTCAGCCCTTCCCCAGCTCTGCTGCCCTTCTCTGGGCTCACTCCAGCACATCCATGTGTTTCTTGCAGTGAGTGGACAAAACTAAACACGGGATTTGAGCTGCAGCCTCGCCAGTGCTGAGTACAGGGGCACAATCCCTTTCCTAGTCCTGCTGGCAATGCTCTTGCTGATCCAGGCCAGGATACCACTGCCCTTGGTCACCTGGACATGCGGCTAGCTCATCCTCAGCCAGCTCATATCCAGCACCCACTCGTGGGACACCTCACCTGGTAAGGTCACTTACCAGCTGTGTCAGATGGCTCCACACTCTCCAGGAACCTTCTCGATTGCCTCCTCTCTGCTGTGCTCTATTTCCAGCAGACATCTGGCACATTGAGGTCTCCCAAAATATATAGGTAGAACAACTATAGGCTATACAAGGCTAGAAATAACCTTAGCTATATGGTGGAAAAAAGCAGGGGCTGCCATCCATTTGTGTCTCTATAAATAGGGAAGATTATTTAAAATCATCGCTCCCTTTATTCATAATGAAAATTTTGATGCTGATATAAATTACAGTCCATTCAAGATTTAAGGTTTAAAAATCATGCTATAAGTGCCTTCAAATTACAAATCAATCTTACATGTATTCCACTTAATTGTACAAATATGGAGTATCAGGACTATGATTTATAGTATTAAATAAGTGCATTAGTATTTTATAATTTATAAGCATATTGTTCATACATAAAATGATTCACTGAGAATACATTATTATGTAGTGATCTTTTAGTGCTCCCTACAGAACCTTGCTCACTGAGATTATTGAACTTCATAGAAATGAAAAGAAATCCCAATCCCCAAAAGAGCCAATGACAGAAATCTAGCAAAATTATCAAACCACCATGAATACATCTGGTCTTGTATATTTCTCATACTCATTAGTATTACACAGAATCAAGCCCTTCAAGGAACACATGTGGAAATTTCCATTAGCAGCAATTACTCTATTACTTTAGTAATTTCATTCCCCCCATCAGAAAAAAAAAAAACCAACAAAAAAACCAGAGTGTAGTGACTTCAAAGCTATGCTTTTCTGGAAGAAAATAATGAGAAACAATAAAATTAATATTTTTTAAAAATCAAATCCTGAAAAAGTAGCATCATTATAAAAAAGTTTAATGGGGCATGAGTAGATGAAGATTTTTTTATTTCATCATAATATCTTTTTACGTTCCAACATACTAACTCATTATGATTCAGTTTCCAAAACTAAAAAATCAGGCATACCCTATTTCCTTGTAAAGTTAACTATTCTGAAAATTGAATTCATTTCTTTGAACTCAAGTGTGTTTAAGAATGAATAAAAGTGCTCCAATAGATTAATTCATATAAGGTTCTGAATAGATTTTTGAAGTCAATTCAAGGGTAAAAACCCAGAAATCTCAATGCTTTGGTTTTCATGACAAAGATTAAATAAAAGAAAATAATGCTTTTTACAGAAAGCAGAAGTATATCACTTATTGGGCTGAACTTTTTTTGGAAAAATAAATTGAAATTCTGTGTGGAAAACACTAGTAAAAATACCAGAGAAATTAATTATAGAGAAACATCCCTCAGTCTGCAGGATGTTTCAGAGAAAAAAACTGTTAATTAAGTTCTTATTTTAAGTATCTTTTATGCTGACGGGTGATGCTTTGCTTTGCTATACTATAGGGTCAGTGTTTGCTGTAAAACATCACCTTGATTTTCTGAACAAATGGATTATTTTTTTAAAATCTCATGGTTATAAGACTGGATGAAGAGTTTAATTCAAAAACCCTAACACTTAGTACAGACAACTTTATGTGTTATAGATTCTGCTAAAAGGTCAGAAAAGCAAATTTTGTATTTTCAAAAGAATGGCTGCATTCATTATGACAGGGCTGTAACAAATTCTGGGCTTCCAGTAATCTTAAAACAGCTGCAGGGTGGTCATGTCCAGCCTGACCTGAGCCAGCAGAAGATATTGAAGATATGTCACTTTTACAGTCAGTAAATTGATGGATCATTTCTAAAATTATACTGGCTGTTATTATTATTATTATTATTATTCTGCTTCCTTCACTGTTCTTTGTTTTTTTAATCCCCTTCTTCCTGCAGTTCAAGGCACAAATAGTGGAGGATATGCTAGCTCTAAATGATAAGCTCTGCTTCCAGTGCATGGATGCTCCAAAAACAAAAGCAACAAGGCATTTGGAGATAATTTAATCACATTAGGACCAATCCTTTTGCTTATTTTCCTTCTCATAAAGATAAATTGATGTTGGATGGCATATGGAGAAAGACAGCCACTGAAGAAAAATGTTTCATATCCCCTAGTCTAGTAGATATATGAAAGGCTATCACAGTGTCCATCACTAAGTGATGGACAGCTTTTTGTTCTGAAGTTTTTATGCCATGAATTTAAGGAAAAATTGGTGCCTTCTCCAATGGCAAGTGTCAAAGTAAAGTGAATTTGAATGTATCTCTTATATAGCTGCTGGAAATCTTCAGAAACTATAATATAAATACCCTATCCTTGTGAACTTGACATTATAAACACATGGCAATGTCTCATGGAAGTTTTACTAGAATTTCTATAACAATTACCATAGTCATTAAATATTTGAAACACTGAAAAAAATGCTTTTGTCCTTTTTCAAAACTACCATTAAACCTACTTTCAATCTTTTAGGTAATTTTTTATTCTAACTGGCAAATACTTTTTGTGTCATTAAATGTTGCTGCAGTCGCTGAAGTTAACAAATCTGTCAAGTCTGACATTTTCTCTTGCAAAGTTAACTGTTCTGGGAATAGAATAGTCTTATTTGCTCTCAGTTGTGTTTAAGAGTGAATACAAGTTACACATTAGATTTACTAGCCTGCATGAATCTTCCAGTTATAACCCTATATTCCTTTGTCAAAGGCCAGCTATAAAAGAACATAAAAAGTGAAAGAACCAGTGTTTGTGTTAATATGCGTTCATCTTACCATCTCCAAAAAGGGCTCTGTGTTAGGGGAAAATTGTAACTGCAATGACCATTGTAGGAAAAGTACTCCTACTGGATATGTGTTCACATTTTGGTAACTGGAAGACAAAGTGAAACGACTGTTATGTGCTAATTCTCTGTATTTTCTTGCCATTGTATTGGAGGAAAACTTTCAGGTCCAAATATGTTTGCTTGATTTAATCAACATAATCACAGCAACTTTGAGGAAACTGTACATGGTCACAGGCACTGAAAATAAATCTATTTAGTCGTTTCTCAAATTTAAAGTCATATACATTTGACAATGTATCCTTAACAAGGCCTAAAATCAATCATTGCTATTCTCCCATAAGCTTTCAAAAAACCCCAATTTTATTATATTGAAATTTATCCAGTTATTTCACCAAAATGCCTTCATAAAAATAGAAACTCTTACTAAAACTGATGTTCATATCCTAAATAAGCTTAGTTTTTAACTTTCATTTAATAAGCAAAATCAGATTTAAGATCAAACAGCAGGAGCATTTTTAGATCTGTGCATGTCTCATTTTCAGAAAGCCCAGAGAATATAAGTAATCCACTGATTCTGTGGCCTGTTTCTCATCTGTATTACTCTTTGTATGTGCAGACTGGATGAGAATGTTCTTTAAGTCACCTCATTCATCATGATACAAGATATCCACATATCTTTTTGGTCATTTAGGAACAATATGCACAAACAAAAAAGGACTAAAAATGAAGTATGTGTAATTCTCCATTCATAATGACATGTGCTACCTACTGTAATAAGTATAAACTCAGAAGTCACAATGTTTACCACAGGAACAACTTTCTGTTCCATAACCTGAATTGATATACATTTTATGAAACATTGAACTTTTAGAGGTCTATTTATTTCTGTTATTCACAAATTCCCTGCTATTGGGAGACATGGCAATTCAGCATATATGAAATTTCTGGCCAGTTAATTGAGCTACAGGTCTGTGAAATAATAATTTTAAATTATTTCCTACACACATAGAAATTCTATAGTATTTCAGGGGATACTGTAATTTTCACCAGTTGGAATTTTGTTCATTAGCAACATTTTATTTTGGTTCAGCTCTTACTCTGTATATTTAAAGTAAAATAATTTTGCAAAAGAGAGGTAGTTTATATTATAATTTAGGAAAAATCTTTATTATCTTAGCCATTACTGCTAATCCTCAGTACTTTTCTTGGTAGATGACTGTGAACTTGAACAGAGTTATACACTGAAAATAACAAACAGCCCTTGCAGTCAGCTAAATCAGAATCACTCAGTGTAAGATCTGCATAGAAAGAAGAGGTAGGTTCTTCAGAGTCCTGAAAGCATGTCGATATGCCTAAATATTTGACATAGGCGGGATCAAAGCTGGAGGAAATTTACTTAAGCTTCCAAACACATTCCTTCTAGATTAAGCTAGAAACTGTACAGATAAAAGCCTTGGTTCAGGTCCAGATCATATCTATATGCAAGAGATGGCTCCGGAATCAGTCACATCCAAGGGAGATTAACTTTTCAAGATCCTCAGATACTTCTAAGTTTTTCTGAGACAAAATGATCAAATCAGTCTGAATTTGCATACTGGACACCATAATTCTGCCCACTGACTTCTTCAGAGCTATAATCATACTACTTGTGAAAAACTCTGCAAAGAGCCAGCCAAAGCCATCATTAGGAATATGTTTAATTAAAGGATGCCATTAATCCAGTGAATAATGTTGCCATAGAGAAGATTTCTGTTGCCTTATGAAATTTAAATTTACATTTGAAATACATTTTAAAAAATATTTTAGATAGCTTTCAAATGTGAATTAAAATATAATGGGAGAACCATATTCTAGGTACGTTTTTCATGCAATAAACTACACATAGTGTCGCTGTTGAGCTGGTAGCAGAGAGAAAGAGTCAGGCTCTTGAATGTGGCAAAATTCTAATTTTATTAATTAATTCCAACTTGTACAGACTTTCACAGATCATCTAGATTGGGTCAGTTCAAAACCTCCCCCCAGGCCAATTGGCCAGGCTTGAACCGCTTATCTTTCCAGAGACCGTTTCAATAACATCCAAACTTTATCTTTGTTTATAAAACACAGGAAGAAGAAGAGAAAAGTCTCATGGGAAAAGTCTGTGCTTGCCACAACATAGTATTTACATGCCTGTCAAAATCCACTCATTTCAAATTACATTAAAAATCAGTCTGCTCTCAAAATCCAACACTCAGAGAAAAGTCAAGTATAAAGTAGTAATGACAGCTCTAAATTTTTTTTTTTTGAAAAACAGGTGTCCAAGCTGAAGTCAAGAATCTTTCCTGAGACAATAATCTGTAAATCTAGCATTTCATATGTGCATCCATTAATTAGACCACAAAAATAATTTTGGTAAAATAGTAACTTAATGCAGAACACGGTGCAGCTCTCTCATACTGGTTAAATCTGTAGTTTAAATGCAGACCATCTTCAAAATTAATCAGTACTAGATGGATGATTACAATGGTTGCTCTGCTTCTGTTGATTTGACATCTGGTGGACAACAAGCTCAACATGAGTGAAGAGTTTGCTGTTGCAGCAGAGAAAGCCAATGGGATGATGGGTAGCACCAATGAGGGCATCACCAGCACGGATAGAGAAGTCATTATGCCACTCTGCTCAGGGCTTTTCAGGCCACACCTGGAATACTGTGCTCAGTTTTGATCCCCACTATACAAAAAAGACATGGACAGGATGGAGAGGGTCCAGAGAAAGGTCACAAAGATGACCAAAATGACTGCAAGGCCATGAGGAAAAGTCTGAGAGGACTGGCTTTGTTCAGCATTCAGAGAAGAAAGCTTGGAAAGACCTTATCACCACTGTTCCTGTATTTAAAGGCTAAGATAACTCCCTTTCTACAAGGTGTAACATGGAAAAGATAAGGGGTTATTGGTATAAGTTACTCCTGGGAAGATTCCAACTGGACACAAGAATTTTCACAATGAAAACAATCTGGCCCAGAATAATCTCCCCAGAGAAGTGTGGGATTCCCCAACACTGGACATTTTTAAGATTCAGCTGCACATGGTGCTGAGACATCTTGCCTAGACTGTGGTTGTACTATGTTCTTGCCAATAAAGGTTAATGCCCCTTGAGGTCCCTTCCAACCTGGTATTCTATGATTATATGAAAATATCTCAGTTAGGAGAGATGACTTGTGAATATGCAGAACTAAGTAACTGGACAGTTTTGATTTTTTATAAGAGAAATGATTACTGGATGAGTAATCAGCTGATCAAGTAGTCACCAGTCTTCCCCTTCAAAACAAAAATTGAACTTACGTACAAAGTACATGGCAGCACTGAATCTTTACTGTCTCTTTTTAACCTAGGATATTATGAAAGCTGTCTGTAATATTCGACAGTGGTCTATTCTAAGGAGTAAGCAAACATGCTTCCTGCACTGTGAGCTGCAGTGGAAAGATGGCTGTACATATAAAAAAGAAGTACTTTCCAACCTACTTGCTAGTCAAGACATAGACAAGACTTTGATTCTTACTACTCTGTGGGGAACTGGCTAGAACAGAGTCTGCAGTCAATTTAGCTGCATCTGAAATGGCCCTAACATAGACCTCAGAAAGGACCATCCAGCTGCGCTAGGAATATGCATAATGTAGACTTTAATTTTGTTCATACAGGACTGGTTTTGTAGGGTGCTTACACAGCCAACGTATACCATTTGAAGAGTGGGTTTAGTAATGATTTGACAGTAGAGACAGCAGGGATAGGAAGTTGCAACAAATTCAATCATAGCCTTTTTTTAATAACTTCAGGTTTTGAAAGCTGCATTTAATGTTTAGACTCACATTTTTTACCAATTTTAACTGAAATTGGCCATCTAGCAGCTTGAAGTGACTTTACAAATATTACCCACCAATTACCATTTTACTTTATCAGCAGCTTGTGCTAAAATGTCCCAGTTGTTATATTAGGCACTATTCTGGAGTTGTTAGGTTAGAACAAAAATGACAGTACAAGAGAGAACAGAGGAAATAATATTTTTCCATCTACATGAAGAATGCAAAATGGCACATTTCTGGATTTTTTTTTCATATTTTATACCTATTGATAATCTTTTGCTGAATATACTATGATGAAAAAACAAGATGAGGTAAAATTCATTGACAAATAAATTTCCTAGCAGAAGGATCAATCTTGAGTTCTAAATATTAAGATACACAAGAAAGGTGCCACACTGCACCTGGCACTGAAGAAAAAGGAAGAACATGAGAGGAACTTGAAAGCCAGAGGCAGCCTTGGCTGCAGTGATCATGAAATGATGGAGTTCAGGATCCCAAGAGAAGTCAGGCACAGAAGCAGGATCACAGCCCTACATTTCAACCTTTTCAGAGGATATGGCCTTGGACAGCAGAATTGTCCAGGAGAGCTGGCTGATATTTCAGGACTATATATATATGTCACAGTGCTGCAACAGAAATGAAAAGAATGCTGTAGAGGCAACATGAAGAAAATAAGACTATTCCAGATCTTTCATTTTGGCTTTTTGTTCTAATTCTCAGCTACTGTACTGCTAATTCTCTCAGTAAGATTTTGTGCCATTAAGGATTATCTGTAGTACTATGAAACAGGACTGACACTGAGTACAGCAGGCTAATCCAGTTTGAATTGCACTTAATCTTTGTTAGTAGATTACCAAAATATATTTTCCTGTTTCTTCTAGATTACACAGAAATGTTTCTAGAGATTAGGAACTGGCATATCTTAGAGTCCAATACCAAAAACTTTATTGGTCATGATTTCGATACTGGAAAAACACTGTATTTGCAATTGACAGGATCTCTAGGAAATAGGTGGAGACAAAAAATTAGAAGTCACAGAACAAAATTAAGCTTTTTCTGAATATATACAGTCTTTTCCATGGAAACCTCTCTTCATTCCCTTCTAGGATAATTATTTAAAAAGTTCTATGCAAAGTTATGCAACTAAAAGAGAAAAATATTGACTTTATATACATATAAAAAAATCATGTTGACATACACACATATTGTATTATATACAGATACATGATGCCAAACTGTCTCTGGTATAAATATAGAAAAAGAAATAAAATTGAGGTAGCTGGGACACATGCCTCTAGGAGTATCAGAAAAGTTTAAGTTTACATCAAGTTTATGGCAGAAGTCTGACTCTATTACAAACAGAGTTGAACTGCTAATTTTTCAAGTGCATTTTCTTGATCATAACTCATAGTATAGCCAAGTTTGTTGATTAATAATGTTAGAAAACAATGTGATAGGATAGTAGAAAATTAAAGCATTTAACATAATCAGAAATCTCAGTGACAGATCTCATTCATTAGGGATATATTTTCCCCTTGTTGAACATACATCAATGTCATTAATATTAGCAGGAGTGATTTCAGCTTGTTTAAAACTGAAAATGACATTTAATAACTGCATCAGCAATTGCATGGATATGTGTTCAGATAATCCAACTACTCATTTTTTGCAAATCATTGTCTGGAAATTGCTTCAGCCTTGCTAAGTAGTCTCATTTGCTATACATTATGAATGAAGCTGTCCAAAACATATGAAGTGCTTTCTTTATATATAATTCCATTATAGATGTATTACTTTTACATATATGTTGCTTTGGTTTATCTAATTATTTGCACATTTTGTTTGAAAATCAAACCCTTACTTTGAGAGAGGAACTGGAATTTTGAAGAATTGCTAAGAGAATTTTCAGAAAAATCTCTAAAAATTTACATTTGCAAAAGGGTAAATAAAAGCATTAAATCTTTGCAATTATTTAAAGCAGCTGCATTGAATCCCATCTCTATAAAATTCTCTATTTCCAGATGACTAAACCAACCCATCTGGTTTTAGAGTTCTTTTCCTTCATGTTCAGATATATTTACACTTTGGAATATAATTTTGTCAAAAATTTGGGGACTACTGAAAAACAACAAACAAAATAATTTTGGAGACAGATGTCAGTCTTTTGCTTTTCATGACCATCTTTTTCTACCTTCATGGCTCCCAAATGTACTTGCAGCCTTGTCTTCTCACCTACCAAATGAGTATCACATAGAAGTTCATATTATTCTTCACTTGTCAATTCATCTTTTGTCACCTAGTAGAAGTAGCACAGCATCATTTCTCACTGTACTGTAGCACTCAGACAAGGGGTAACCAATTATATTGAGTAATTCTCCTGGTTGACATTTCTATTTATCCTTCCTCCCTTTTACTCTGTTTCTTGCATCAATCAGTATGAAAACAGAACACACACCTCTGCACTACATGGAATAATCCTACACCTTCTGCCAAAACTGACCCGCTGAGAGCCAGCAAAGTAAGGTAAGGGATGTCTTCATAGCCTAACCCTGCGCTGGGGTTCTAAAATGGACCTCAGGGACTTGGATGCCCACACCTTACTCAGGTTTGGGGGGAACCAGACATCGAGCTTCTTTGGGCTTCTGTGAGAATCTCAATCACATTTGTCAGTAGCACAAACAGTAGGTTATGTTAAGGAGCTGGAACAGAAACAGCCATAGAGAAAGAAAAAAGGAAACAACCCACTGTTTTTAGTACTGTCCCATGACTCCATATGCCCTGTAGTACTAAAACTTTCCAACATCTAGGCTGGAATGTTTTTTGGCTTAGTTTGTGGAGCACACTTGCACACATCTGTTGTGCTCCCTGTTACCCATCACTGTTTAACATTACTGCTTTGTGTGCCTGTCTCGGAGAAAACACCACTGAATTTTCTAAAATATCCTGATTATTTCAAGTAAAATGTATTTTGATATATATCTGGATACATATATTCAAAGTATTTGGATTTTGCAAGTCTAAGTACTTTGAATTTCCACATTTTTTCTTTTTTTGTGTGTGTGGTAAAGCAGCATAAAGAGTATGGAGTTCAAGAAAAAAAACCTGTCAGACTTGCTTTAAGAAACAATCACAAACATGGAAAAATTCTTTGTGCTTGTGAAAATTAGGATATATTTCATAGAAAAGAAAAAAATGCAGTTTCTGTGAATGAAGAACTTACCCGTAGACAGGAATTAAATGAACCAGCTACCATTACCTGGACAAAGCTATTGCATTGTAATTAAAATACATTGTATTTTAATGGCTTTGCATACTCTGTAAGGATTAACTGTGTAACATCTTGATACCACCTGACTATTTAGTAAAGAATACTGTTATGAATCCCATGTCTGACTGCTAATTCAGTGAATCAATAACAATATGAATAGAATATAATTAATCATTTCCTGCTACAACAAGAAAATCTATAACAAATGTACTATACTCTGCATCCCTAGTCTGAGAAGTGATGCATAAAATTGAATATATTACAGTTTGGTTTGCATCTTAATGGTCTAAAAAAATGGAACATTTTTCCCCTCTAGTGTCTGGTAGTGGAAATGACAACGAGTTGAATACATTTTTTAATTTAAAAATTTTTTAACTTATACTTTTTTTTTTTAATATGAGCATGTTAAAGTCTAACCTAATGCATTATTTTGAACATATTTTCTAAGAATTAATATCAAACTCAAATCATACTGAAATTTTTACTAAATGAAGTTTTACTGTTGATGTCAATGGGCTTTTAATTCCTTCTTAAAATAAGACAGTGGGGAAAAGATGTATCTTCAGAAATCTCAGGTTAGTTATAGTCACATCATAGTATTGAGTTAAAACTAATTATAGCAGATGTTGACTGGAATTTATATTGATAATATGGAACTTTATAACTTTTGGGAAAGCCCTAAAGCTTCAGATATATCAGCATAATCTTTGCTACAAAGTAATAGTTCCTGGGAATAGCTAGCACCTGTTAACTTGCAGTCAGAGCCTGATCTGCCCCACCCAAGCTTCCCTCTGTAGCCTTTATATAATCAATACAGTGAAGCTGTGGATTGATCCTAGCACTTACTAGAGCAGCCAAATCCAAGCGATCGAGGAGGGCAATTCAAGGTGACTGCAATCTGTTCCCACCATACACAAGTCCTACAGAGTCAGCAGGGAAAAGCAGGCACGTGGTCTAGGGACTTAGAGTCGATGTTTTGCAGGTTGCCTTTTCCTGTCTTTGTGGGGTGCTTTGGGGAACAGACAGAACCATTAATTGCTACCTCCAGTGTCACTACAGAGACCAGATTTTCTCACAGGCCTGGGAGTCCATTCTCTGAATGCACCCAGCAAGTGGTAAATATTATTAAATCAGACTAAACAATGGAATGTTTCTAATTTTCTGCACTAAATGTACATTCCTACAGAGTTTACAATCTATTGTAAAATTATATTAAAATAAAAGCCTTTGTGTGTACATGGGACTTACCTGGATTTTGCTGCTTTTTGTCTGCTCTCATTAGAGAAGTCTGTCTGCTTTCTCCAGCCCTTATTTTAGTGAAATTTATCCTTTTGGACAAAATTTAACTCAGATAACTAAATTTCTATAACTTTTCCAAATTGGTGTTAACGGCAGATTTTGTACCTTGTTTCTCTTACTGAGTTTTTGGAGATGGGTATGGGCATTCTTTTCCTTTGTTTATTTCTGTGTTGCTTTGTTTTTTTTTTTCTTTTCCCTAGATATGCTGACTGTCAAAGAGAGCAAGCTCACTCCTGCATACCCAGATTCCACAGGTGAAAAATCAGAATGTCAGCTTCAATTATTTTATTTCCTAACAAAGTTTTTAAAAAAAAGAGGTAAAGAGAAGCAAAAAGTTGTGTCTTTCTCTTCTTTGTCCCTCTGTACCTCTGCTCCACCTTGTATAGACATACATTTACTGTTTTGGCTTCTGGTGTCTTCATAATGATGTTCCATATTGCTGTATGAAATCTCTCACGTTGTTCCTTCTCTGTTATAATTAATAAGCCTCCCTCTTCCTCTCAGTGATTCAGATACATTGTATGTTTGTAAGAATGAGTAGTTGTCCCAGTAACTAAACTGACCCAGAAATAGTTACTAGGGGAATGGAGCAAATAGCAACCAGATGTTTGTTTAATGAGAAAATGATGGCTCTCAGAAAATCCGTAATAGTGCTCGTTATCATCAACCTTCTGTATGGCACTCTTATGAAGATTTGAGACTTTGTACAAGAACTTGATGGGGAATTCTGTCTCAGCTGACCAGCTTTCTTGAGGCATTTCCATTGATTTTATAGATGCCTCTGATACTGTACTCCTAACTGAGGTACTTTGCTACTTTACAGCAAATTTGGTTGGTACTTTATACAAATCTGTACAAATTTCAGTGTCTAGTTCTTTGACACAACACAACCCTGTTCAGGCAACTGCCTAAGCATTTTTGGCCTAGAAAATACTCATGGAGGAGAAAGAACTCCTGCATATGACAGATTGTTTTATTTGACACTCCTATGAAGGCAACGAGAAAAGGTGAAAAAAATTTATAGGAATTTTATTTATAAACTTAAATATAATACCGAAGTCCATTATTGTTTTAAGTATTTAGCATTCCAATATAAGAATGAAATCAAATAGCTCGTTTCAGTTAAAGAAGATGCTGGCCATCCTCATGGAGACATTCTTACAAAAGTATGTCAGGCTTAACAAAAATGAAGAAATTGCATTCCCAAAGAAGAAAGTTTCAATGCCCTGTAGCAACCTCAGAAAAACATGCTTTACGTACATAAAGTAATTAATGTCTCTTATGGAACTTGCAAATTGAAAGGTACTGCAACTTATTACTTTTAGTGTACTTAATTGAAGATAAATACCCTACAGGGAAAGAAAGTCCTAAACAGCTTGATGCAATAAGATTGCAAGATTTTTATTGTAATATCTACCCACTGCCAGAATCATTGCTAACAAAGTACTTTGCTTTCAAAATCTCAAGAAGAAAAAAAAATCTTACCAAGTGTGGATGAGCTGTAAAAATCTGATGTTTGTTGAACCTTTGGCTAAATAGTGCCAAAGGAAGTATAAATCAACTATTTTGCCTAAAATGGCTCTTTAGCAAAATTCCTCAGAGTCTGCTGTAGATGAATTAACAAACAGTTGGTTGCAGAGGGAGTTCTCTGTAGATGGCAAGCTAATGAATTCTGACAGGCTGAATGGTGCAAAGATAATGGGCTGAGCTGTCCACTGACTGTAAAGCAGAAGCTGATTAAGGCTAAGACTTCAGGAAAATACCCCCAAAAAATGGATCAAAAGGAACGATTTGACTTAGGGGTTGAACTGCAGGGGTTCAGTTTCTCTACAAAGGATTGATGTGTTAGTCAGATTCAAGCATCTGAGGTTTTACACCGGTATCATGATTTGCTGCAGAATTCATAATTTTTCTAAGATTGCCATTTACTCTTCTTTTCCAAACATAAAGGGTCAACCAACATTTACTTCATCATCTTAATACTATCTTTGAAAAAAATTCAGATTCAATTAGATACAGAATTATTATGGAAAACTTTTTCAAAAGAGAATACTTAAATTAGATTTCAGAAGATGAAACCAGATTAAATAATAGTCAGAAATATCTATCAAGGTACTTTTACACAGTTTTTCTTCCAGAAGAACTGTCATTAAAATCATGGCTGATAAAATGAGGACTTTATGTAAGAAAGGTGGCAAGATAGATGTGAAAAGGTTGGAGGACTTTTTGCAAGCTCATAATCAGTAAAAAAATGTAGTACGTGATAGGTAGAAAAGAAAGTTTTGCTTCTAGAGATATTAATTTGTTTACCCTATGTGCAAAACAGATTACATCTCTCAGAAATCTGCAACAGAAGAAACAACATTTACCCTTTCTATCCTCAGCAGAATGAAAAGCAATCAAATACATATTTTCTTTCCCTTTTTTTCTGTAATTTTTACATGTTGCCTGCAAAAAGCACACTGAACTGTTCTAGACAGTGACTTGTGTAATCTAACGTTGGATGCCCTTATTATTACTCAGGTATCAACAGAACAAGGTGTTTTTCTTGGGCATGATTACAAAGACTAAAAAGAATTCTACAAACCTAAACCAGCAAAAAGGAAAGAGAATCTGAGTCTGAAAGTGAATTTGGCAAGCTATCAAACTTACCAAGCTTTCATAATTAGGCTCTGAGAATTCTGATAGAGTAATGGATCATTAACATCAGTAGGGTGCTGGAAACAACTTTCAGGGGAAAAAAAAATCCCCAAATCTTCAGCAAGAAAATAAAGATTGTTTTCAATAGACAAGTATGGAAACTTCATTTTTAAGCCATATCTTGCTGCTCTCAAGCTGTAGGAAAAATTTTTAATATTTTTCATATTAAAAAAAGTAAAAATATTAAAATCTTTTTTATTTTTTACAAAATTATAATCTATCTTGAAACATAAAAACATAATATAATTTGAAATTAAAGATTTTGCCTTCAAAAATCTTAAACACTCCAACATGTGCAGGCATTTTTATCATAAACCTCAATAAAATGATTCACAGGACCCAAAGTAGATTTCTAATTGGTCAAACTCTTTTGAGAATTTTCTTCGTAAAGTCTTGGGTGAAGGATAAAGAACAAGTGAATATTTTTCATATTATGTTATTGGAAAAATGATTGTGTATTTTTAATCTTTGTATGCAACACAGGCATGTGACATAGATAGACTCCTCAGAGATTGATGGTGGAACTTGTGAGTTCACTTCATCAATTTCACATATCAGTAGAAGCAGGAAGAGAAACAACTCTGAAGAGAATGAGAAAGTAGTTCCTGTATGCATAGATGTAAACCCAGTTTTTACTCCATAACCTTATTGCCTGGAATTAAGCAGGAAGATTCTGAAATTCAGTAATGAATTGACTGAGGAGGTCCTTTTTCAGGGTCATGTTTGTAGAGCTGATCCTGTGGTATGTAGGATAAGAGGCAGACCAACTCCTTGAAATTTTTACAACAGCTGTTTTCTCTCATCCCAATAGAATTTGACATATCCAGTATTTTGGGAGCTATTAATGCTGCTTTCTGAATTCCCCAGAGACTAAACAGTTGAAGAGAGACAGAGTGGAGAAAATCAAAATTTCCAACTACAAAAAACAGTGTTAATATATATATATTGTAAGTATCCAAACACCTTAAATTATCTTTTTAAGGTCATGTTCATGCATGGCATTCAGTATTCAAGAGCCATTGTAACGTCATAGATCATTTTTCAGCCACTGCTATCTGCCAGGCAGAAATCAGACAGCAATCACTGTAGCTGTATCACTTTTATACTGCTGAAAATACTGCTGTGAGACATTTTTCCATTCTGGATAACTACAATGCAGATGGATTCTAAAGAGACTTTCTGCTTCATGCAGTTGC
Organism: Entomyzon cyanotis; assembly: GCA_024500445.1. Taxonomy (NCBI): domain Eukaryota; kingdom Metazoa; phylum Chordata; class Aves; order Passeriformes; family Meliphagidae; genus Entomyzon; species Entomyzon cyanotis. The sequence continues at coordinate 26,002,158 of JAKEPQ010001009.1, read as the reverse complement.
TAATGATATTATTCACAAAGCATATACATCAGGCAGATTTGGCTTGACAGTCCATGAGGTAGCAACCTCATCTCCTTTCTAAAGAGAAATGATGTTCCCTTATGACAGTCACGCTCTTTGAAATTTTGGGAGGAAAAAACTGCAAAAAGTGCCATTTAGCTTAAAAGAAGTGATTAGGGAAAGGAATCACTGACACAAAACAGTCAACTTATTTGCTTGCTGGAAATGGTCAAATTTGTCATTTGCAAACCATCCATTTGTCTTTAGAAACCAGAAAAAACCCTGGCTGCTTCATAACATTCATAAGAGCTTTCATAGAAAAAGTATTGAAAGATGGAGTAAAATGTAAAACCACCTGGAAACTGACTTGAAAACAACAAAAACATACACACCCCAGAAAATTTAGCTGATATTTCCTTCTGAACTTTGGACTGCATTTGATGCACATCTTTGGCCTGTCAGTACTCAAAAACCAGCATCACAAACTTTATTTTGATGAAGAGCAGCTGCCTTTATTAATATGACTTTTGTGACAATTCAAGCAGCTAAGGATAAGCCAAAGGGGAATGCAGTGTCTTGGAATCAATTTTGATTTTAGATAAATCCATGTATTTGAGTGACTGGAGCATGGGCATACTAGGCACATAGATACAGTGACATAAGAAATCTTTCAGTTTCTATTGCTAAAATACATGTCTTAGGAACTTAATTTTGACTACTTTGTTTACCAGAAGAGTCGAGTCATCTGAGCAGAAAGTGCCTTGAGGATCTGGATAAAAAATAAAATACTTTTGCCTCTTCTTCTCAAGTACAACTGGCACTGAAGCTATTTTTTTCCCCCCTAAATATTTAGTACATCAATCATGATCTGCTTTTGTGGAGGTGTTGCAATAGGATGAAGACAGAACTATCTGAAGTAACTGAAGAATTCTTGGGACTTGTTGCAAATTTAGTAGCAGCACTGTGTTTACATTTGAATCTTAAGTTCACTTTAGACAAGAAGAAAAAAAGAAAAACAGAACAAAAAGATCTTTATAATGGCTTTCAGTTCCAGACACTCCAGTAGTGACATACATAGCTAAGCCCAGCAAAAGCATTTCAACATATGTTGCTTCAAAGGTAAGCATTGTTTGACTGGGGCATTCACGTCCTTAAAATGTTTACATGTTTAAATGGAACTGCCTTGAAAAAAAATGCTGTTTGGGAAAAAAAAACCCAAACCAACAACCCATCAGTGACCATGGTCCACCTTCTTCCCTTGTACAAAAATAGTCGTTAAAAGGAGAAACTTCATCTGAGTCCTCTGTGAGATGACTATATTTGAAAGACAGCAGGAAGTGAATTCTTAAAAAAGTCCTTAGAGAAAACTGTAAATCCTTGCCCATCTATCCAGTTTTTTTTGGACAAAAGGAACTGTTTCCCAGTCAGCAGTTCCCAAAACACAAAAAATCTTTCATTTCAAGGACAGAAAAAGAAATTCGCTAATAGTTACAGATTATCACAACTCTAGGCATGCCCCTAACAGTACAGGGGGGATGTACACTGTATCTTCAGCTGGCAAGTTTTATCTCAAGAATGCTCCTGTGAGTTCAACTTCCCTGATGTTTTCTCTACTCCAAAGCTGGGGTAGAGAAGCTGGTACCTGCTTTCCAAAAACTTCTCAGTTCTTCTGAACTGCAGAGTCTTGGTGTGTCAGTAACTTTGATTTAGGGAGAATTACTTGGGGATGTTGGTTGACAAAAAGCTCAGCATGACCTGGCAATGAGCACTTGCAGCTCAGAAAACCAATCATGTTCTGGGCTCGTGCATCAAAAGCAGCTTGGCCAGGGCAAGGGAGGGGATTCTGTCCCTCTACTCTGCTCTGCTCTGGTGAGACCCCACCTGCAGTGCTGCATCAGCTCTGGTGTCCCCAACATAAGAAAAATGTAGACCAGCTGGAGAAGATTCAAAGGAGGGCCACGAAGCTGCTCAGAGGACTGGAGCTCTTCTCCTGTGCAGTCAGGCTGAAAGAGTTAGATCTGTTCAGCCTGGGGAAGAGAAGGCTGTGGGGAGACCTTGGAGCAGCATTACAGCACCTAAAGCTGAGGACATTAACAGGAGTTAAGGATGGGGCGTTTTGAGTTAAAGCACATTAAGGAGAAAACTACCAAACTCTGCAGTGGCACAAACATCCCACTTTCACACAACAAAATGTGGGCAATACCACTGCTATTAAAATCCCCTGTGAGAATCTCAAGTCAAGGTAAAAAATCTTCACAGCTGAATTCAAGGAAGCAGATGGCTCTAGGTTTTTATTCAATAGATGAAATATGTCACTGAATTGAAAAGAACAGTTTGAGATACTCGGTCCATCTGAAATTAGGTTTGAAGATAAATAAATCAGAAGATGCTTTCTCGCATACAGAGAGAGCAGAAAATCTGCAGCCAAAGCTATGCAGGTGTTAATTAAAAATGAAATCATTATTGTAAGGGGTGCTGCTCTGGGCAATATGAAAGCTATCACATAATACGGATATATTTCCCACAGTATATGATAATGCACAGTACACAAACACCAAACAGTCTTTCAGTGTGCCACATGTCTTGCCCAACTGTAATAAAATTTATAACTCTGACATACATGTGGAATGAATGATCAGCGGAGAATTGTGGAATACTGCTTTGATCAGACTTCAAATAATAAACAATTACACAAACCTAGACTGGCTTAATTGTACCCCTTTTAACATGGAGCTCTTTTTTTTGTTCTTTTGCAATGTTTACTACATAGAAGCTCAATCCATGATGAACAGTATAGATAAAAGCATGAAATTGGTAATATTATTGCTACTGCTATGTAATTTAATTTCTGTTGTCATAAACATGCCTCTTTCATCTTTTTTCCTATGGCTTAGAAAATACTTTTTCAAACTGGTAGAAATGAAAGCAAGACTCTTTCCAAATTTGTGCTTTCCCCTTAAACTGGTCATGATAGTTTCAATTTTTAATCACTGCATTATCAACAGAGGGACCACTACAATGCTTTTTAGAAAAATTCTGTTTACAGTTTACAGCTGTGTTAACAAATTTTTGAGCCATGCTAGTGGCTTAACTTGTGGTTTACTCTGTGACCTCAGCTTTACTACTTATTTTCTTCAGGGACAAGATTTTTCAGGAGTCTTCTCTGGTTAATTTAGCTTTTCTGAAAGAGAGTATTTGGCTGCTAGTGCCAGACTAATGTTTTAATGTAAAAAGCTTGTTAATTCTCTGATGATAATATTTCTAAGTCAAAGTCAGTCCTTAGCCCTTAAAATTAACATCAATGTGATAAACATCAGTATCAGCAGAACAGAAACTTTCTAGACAGTTCTGATGTCTGCAATTTAAGTGGCAAAGACCATAGCTATAGTAGCAAACAATATCAGCTCCTCTGGTAGTGATTTTAAAGCTATGCCAAGCCTATATTTTATGACTACTTTATGGCTGTCAGTAGAATTTTCACACATGCATAGTCACTGTTGACTGGTATTTCACCTTGTTTACAAGGACATAAACAATTTTATTAGAAGTTTAAAAATTCACAAGCTAAAGGAGACCTTTACAGTCTCTGTCTCCTGCTTTACAGTAAAATTTACTGTAAATCTATTCACAGATACCCCGAAGTCTTCTGAATGTGATCATCCAGACACTGGTCTTAGGAAAACTGCCTGTAAGTAAGCAGCACTATAGGCTTTCCCAGCAAGTACAGAAGAGTGGGTTTTTTTGACAAATACTTTTTAACAATGTTAACTTCGTTGATGGGAGCAATCCAGTAAGGACAGAAATGCAACTCAAGCCAATCTTCTGCTTTTGGCAGAGTACAGTATCTTCTGTGAAGTTTCTGATTTCAACACTATGGAAAGCTACGGAGGTGTGGAAGAGATGACACTTACTCCACCTGGTATAATGAAAATTTTAGGGCCAGCCTAGTGAAAAAGCTTTCAAGGTTTAGGTACTGATGCAAGAAGTGACAGAAAATGTATTTTGGGGCATATTAGACATTATCTGAATTGTCATTTGAGTGAAAATATCTGAGTACACTTTTTATAAGAAAAAGGAATTTATAATAAAGGATATTTGGAGAAAAACAAGTGTTTCAAAGTTATTAATGAATCATACAAGGTACATTTACAGAATTTCACAAGCTGCACAAAAAGTTGTTTTAAAAAATGTATGGGAAGAACAAGACTGATTTGCATACGCATAGACCACTCACAAAAGAGTAGGGAGTGTACAAAACTTGAAAATCATAAATATATGCAATAATATATCACAGAATATACAGAGTTGGAATGCACCCACAAGGATCATCAAGTCCAACTCCTGGCCCCACACAGGACAACCATCTGCAGAACTGATTTTAAGTAACGCCACAAGTTTTGATATAATGGGTCACAAATATGGGAAATAAAATCACAGTTTGGCATACTCAGAACACGACTTACCCAAACCAGAAATTCACAAATCTCTGCCTCAGCTCTAAAGTACTACAGAACAAAGAACATATAAAGCTTGGAATTCAGAGAAATTTAGTATCTTTCACTGGATTTAGAGATTCTCTCAAGCTTTTAAAAGGGACTGAAGTCAACATACTGAATTATTATGGATACTCACTTTACAGAGATAATTTGGCTCACTCAGTTAAGATAGTCTGACATTGTGCTTTAGGATGTGAAAGGATCCAAAAAGCCCAAGGTGGGATGACCTTAGTGGAAGCAACAGTCCAGAATAAAGATAGTTCTCAATACTTTCTCTCTAAAAGTTTTACAGTGCCATCGAAGCTGAAAAGCTTCTTTTTTCTATGCCTAAATATGCAAAACTAGACATGGTCAGAACATGCATCAGTCACTGAAACCTAATTGTGCAGCACCTGAAATTCTCTGAGAGGCTGTGGGCATTCTTGAATATTGTATATTTGTCATGATTCATATGCTCCTTTAAAATACAGGGAAGTTTTAGGAAAATGGACTTTGACCAATAGATTCAGAAATACACCCGGAAATGGAAGAGCCATAATTAGTGTGAATTTTTCATGACAAAGGTTCATAGCACAGCCCTAAGGCACCCTCCAAACAACAATCTGTATTGATCTTGAAGATCGTAACAGAACTATTAAGAAGTAAGAGTCTGTACACATAACTTAGGCACCATTTAAGATCAGATAATCAAATAGGCGATGCAAACAAATTAAATGTTCTGAAAAAAGAAAATGGATATTTACAAAAAAACCACAAAACAAACCAAACAAAAAAACACCAAAAAACCAAAAAACCAAAACAGAAAAACAAAAAAAAAAGCTAAAATGAAACAAAAAGAAACACAAAAAAACCCAAACCAAAAAAAAAACCACAAAAAAAAAAAATCAAAACAAAACAAAAAACAACTCCGCTAAACCATGCATGCTAGATACACATTTAGTATTAAATATATTTTTCTTATTATTTTGGGGGATAAAATCAATAATGGAATAGAACATGTAGTTAATGCACTTCATTGTAATGTCCCTGAATTAGTCTCTTAGTTCTTTTGTCAAAGTGCTGCACTTTCTATGAAAAACCAAGTTGGAAGAAAAGCTACAGTGATAGTCTAGCTTCTTTATGGCACAGAGGTGCTGTAGAAGATGATACTTTCTGCAGTTATTTCAGATTAAGAAACTTTGGCTGTCATGCTGAGGCAAAAGACTGTTCCAGAATGAAGCTGGGAAATGTTCAAGAGGAGATAACAAAGTATTGGAACAAACAGATCCAGTAGCAGAACTGTAATGCTACATACAAGCCAGTATCACCCAAACAGTGAAGACCAAAAAGGGCTGGGAAACTGGGCTTTTACAGTATTACAACAGTAGATGTTGCAGGAGACAGACAGTTGAAACATAAGAAAGAAATTGATTCTCAGCTGATAAGAAATGACTTGGCATTGCCTCCTCAAAAAATGTCAACAAACGTATAAACAATATGGGTCCAAATAAAACAGACTGATGTCAATTCCAGACGGTATTTAATTTTCCTGGTAAATGCTTCCCAAGCTATGCTAAGCATTACTTCAGTCGAAAAAAACTTGCTCATGAAGTTGTGTTCCTATTTCAGTTTGTACAGAAGGGAATTAAGAGGTCATCCTACTCCTTTATCCTCTTCAAATACATGACTAACTCTGCCTATGACTTTCCTATACGTAACTGTCTGTTTATCTTAAATCAGCATGTGATCTTATATATTACTTGTGCTGGACTGATTTTTTTATACTGTTCAAGTCTCATTGAAAAAGTATAACAGATTCTTACAGAATTTCAGAGGCTCTGAAAGATCCTTTGGCATCAGTGGCATCTTCATTTCCAGAGCCAAAGGAATAAAGTCCAACTAGGCTTGGACAGAAGAGTGTCTAGGGAATATACAGGACCTTAAAAGAGCATCACTGCTTTTATCCACTGCTGAATTCAGATCTTCTAATACTAGAATTGTGAAAAAAAGTATATGGTTAGAATATTTTGTTTCATACTGAGAAAGGCCTTAGTATTATTATTTCCTTACATACTTCTGTCACCTTTTTACACTATTGCTGCTTGAAGGGCTTTACAGTGTATCAGCAAAATCAGTTTAGACCCAAGCAATAGTTAACTGCATCAGTAAAAGTCACAAGTGACAGAAAAAACATGCAATTTTTTTTTTTCTGGATTCCCAAAACGAGCAAATGGGAATTTCAGATTCTTGTGAATTTTAGGTTAAAAATTATTTTCTACCATTTGCTTCCCTTCATTGACACTAATTTCAATATTCCTTTTAATTCCTTTCTCCATAGCCCCTTCTCTCTGAACAGTGCCAGTACACCATGAAATTTTGAAGGCAATGCTGATTCACTAAAATAAGCCATCTGTCTGGACAATTAACAAAGCACTAGGTACTGGTTTCAACAGCTTAACTCCAAGCAGACTTTTTCCAGTGGCCATAATCCAAACAAAAAGAACAGCAAGTATCAAAGAACACTTGTCAGTAAATCCTTTAAAGAAATTTAAAGAGTATTGTAACACTTCAGATTGTTCATTTTTTCCCCCCTCCTTACTATTAAATTCTTATCTTTTGGAATTGTCTTGACTGAAGTTGCATTGTTGCTGCACTTTCTTCCAGATACTAATAGCAGTAGTCATTAAATGGAATGCTATCAAACCTATCTGTACATGCAGAAAAGACTTTCCAGCTGAACATTCCTGCAATACATCATTGTACTGCACAGTGATTTCTAAACTGGAGGGATTTGATGTAAAGGCAGAATATATGACATGGAAAAGTGTCATTTTTAAAGTCATTGTTTCCTAAGCATAGTCACAGTTTAAAATGAAACAGGGTTTGATAGAGAAAACATGTGCAAAAAAGATTGCCTAGGCACTGCAAAATGCAATAGAAGCCAATGGATTTATATTTTCTACACTGATAGCCTGAAAATCATGGCATGAAGCAAGATCTATGAGAGGATCAAATGTAACGAATTATAAGCTTTGGCTAGAAACAAATACAGAAGAACATTCATGACAGATAGAAACTACAAAATGAAGAAGGCCAGTCCTAAAAGCAAAAGTCTCACGGAGAACAAGACATAGAGGTCACATGTATGCAAGTGCTCAGAAATTTAGTATTCAACATATGGACACAGACTGAAAGAAAAAGGTCACATCTAAACTTCGAGTATGGATAGGGAGTCAATGAAATCTACAGAGGACTCAGAAGATGGTTCTGGAAGACAGTAATGAAAAGGGCAACTGATGCCCTTTCATTACAACTTCAATAGAAGATTTTTTAAGTCTGCCCTTCCAAAGGAGCAAAAATAGCAGCACTGGAGAGACTGCTGCCATTTGTTGTTGAAGAGCTAGAAAAACAACCTAAAGCTGCTTAACACTCTAGAGAAATAAAGGGCAAGAGAAAATGACAAAATTAACTATGCCCACTTGTATGTATTATATAGAACTTTAGGGCATGCTGAATAACTGTTTTGTTTTAGTTAGGAGAAACAAAATGTTTCATTATCCTCGTCAAATAATGACCAGGTACAAGAACTGAATCAAAGGCATTCCTTTAACAGAGCACTATAAGATCATCAGAAACCTGGTGCAAACAAGATGTCGTGAACAAAAGAGCAAGTCCTTCTGGAAAGCCTCTTTGTAACAAGGTTTATGACAGCATCTAGTTCCATGAACATCCATTTCACAGACAGTGCAGAGGTATCCTTGAGCAAATGTACTGTTCTGCATGGTGGCTGAGAAGAATTCCAAGTTGGAGCGAAAAACTAAGTTGAGTAATTAATTTCAGGGCAAATAAGTCAGGGTACTTATTAACTATATCAATACTTATAAACTATAATTATCAAAACACACTAACAGCAAAATCTGATCCTGAAATATCTGGATTCGGAAGGGTCCAGTTTCTTTCCCAGAAACAAGAGAAATTAAAGCAAGAAAAGACCAGCACCATTTTGAGGCTGCTAGCTGAATGACACCCTGTGGACTAAAACCACCTCGAATGAATGAAAGTTTGCAGTGAGGCCCTTTCTGTTCACCACGAGTGCTGTAATTACTGCAGCTGTAATTAATCACTGGGTGTGGGGTGAGGCTTTTAATCCTGAGAGCAGTTTCTGTTAAGACAGAGAGACTCCAGCCCTAAGCAGTCATGCAGGTACACATGCAAAGAGAACAGTATTTCACTTCTAACAATAACCAACTCCACAATTACACCCATGAGGAAGGCTGGGTTTAGGATTACAATGCGTGATTGTAGGAATGTCCCTGACACTGAACAATGAGTCTATCAATTTCAGACACTGGACAATGAGTGCCCTACTATAGCTGACATAGTAATCTAATTTTTCCAGTTACACTGCACTCCTAATTTGTAAGCTCATATGACTCTTTTTGTACCTCAGTATAGGCTCAGAGCTTCTGAATATAGAAGACACAAAATAATTTTACTTCACAGATGATCATTAGACAGTGCCTTGTTTCCTGTGTACTAAAAATGTCAACATATTGTGTTTCTATAAAAAGTATTTGATCACATACTGCACTTGCACTTATCAAATGAACATGTAGAAATGCTCCTACAAAATAAATCCTTAAAATAATGCTGTAAATGTCTTCAGAGTCAGCATTAGCTTACATGAAACATATACTGGAGCTGCCTTGCAGTGTTACTACTTAAAATTTCATTTACTTCATTGGATTACCTGTATAAGAGAGTAGACCAAAAAGCAACACAAGCAAATTCATGATGTGGAGATTTATTTGCAAGACAAGCAAGTTTCATGTTTTTGAGTAAAGTAAAGCAAACCTTCTGTCCAGTCATCACAAAGAATGATCAGCAATTCAAAAGACAGAAACAGGTGAAATCTCTGTGAAAATGGAATTTGATCAAGGTATTTTTCTGAGTAAATGTGGGGACAGGAGTTAATATGAGTATCTAAATATAAGAAAAATATCTTAGAAACCAATTCACGGCTTTGGTGATCGTCTATGAAGTTATGTCTGCACTAGAAAGATGTGCTCAGGCAGCTTTACCCCAGGAAGCACTCTGGCAGCAAAGCCCTGCCACTGAAATAGCCTGAGAAAAGTAAAAGAAAACACACACTAGAAAAGCTTGCAATGAAAAGATGCATCATTCTTGTGACAGATGGGCTATCCCAGTACAAACAAGCACCAATAACAAGCAGATTGCAAATCCTACACCCACTAGGTTACTTAAACTTATCTTGCACACTTCATTCTTTTTCCATTCATACTTTGCATGTCCATGTTTGTCAGATTCAACCACATCTTTAGGTCACGTTGCAGATAACGATAGCTGCAAGCGGTATTAACAAGGTACAGGTGCTAACTTTGCACAATGGTGTAATCTCCCCGAGATTGTCTTAAAGTGTGCATTTGAAATTCTTACCAGGAAAAATTGCAAAAGCAGAACTCCACTTAAAAATGCTAGTATCCATAATGCCCCTAAGAACAGTGCAGCATCTCAGAATTCTATTTTTACAGAGTGCATAAAAACCCAGCTTGACAGAATGTGTCAAGGAGCCCATGAGGGAGAGACCCAAGTCAATAACAGCTCTAAAACAAGAGACTTTCAGAAAGAAATTGACACATCTACACTCAATGAAAAAATGTAGGGAAGAAAACAAACCAAAGGAAAACAAAATCCAGCAGCAAACAATTTAGCAAGAATAGTGCAAAGTTGTTCTTCAATACAGGAGCCATCATCTTCATGCCATCTTCAGCATAATAACCTATGGGTATGGAACATCCAAAGAAAAAGTGCAAATATATGATGAGCAGAAGCACGACAAATTCCTAGGAACATGCAGAAATAATTGAACAAAAGTGGGTATATTAGGTTAATACAAAATATTTCTGGAGATTGTCTACAAAGAAGACAAGCATTATGCCATAAAAATTACAAAAACCAAGGCAGTTTCCCACCAGCCAACAAAATGTTCATAGCCGACTGCTATCAGGCACTGCAGTAGTGGGATGCACTAGATGGGCGAGAGAAAAAGGAATGAAGAAAGCTGCAAAAAAACAGGAGTAGTATGTACACAAATTTATATGTGAAGATGTAAAAGAAATGCCCAATTATTTGCCAAAAAATATTCAAAAATCTTTGCTGCAAGAGCAAAAATCTGTCTGCATTTTGAGCTCTACATTAGATATTTAATATATGCTAAGACACAAATGCTGTCTTCTCTGTACTTACCAGTATAGAGAAGATGAAAAGCTCTTTTACTGAGCTTGATGAAGACTACTTTGTTAACTCTGTAGTCCTGAATATTTGCATCCAGAATAGCTAGAATGAGCTTGGCCAATGGAGATTATGTTTATATGACACCAATACAAAATTCCTGTGGAAGCTGCTTCAATAAACAAGAACTACAAAACCACCAAAATCTTTCTATTTTATCCAAAGAACTAAAGCCAGCACCTGTGTCAAGGTGGAAGAGAGGTAAGGAAAGATTACTCTCCTTCCTTCCCATCAGGAATGCTGAATATTGTTTTCCTACATATGAGAGTTTGTAATTTCTGGTGTTTATTCACAAGCAGTATACAAAAGTATGAGTTACAATGTGCCAGCAGATGCTGAGCTAGGAAAAAAGAAAGGTTAAATGAAAAGGTCCTTCCTGCAAAAACACCCACTTAGGAGAAATGTTTCCAGATGTATCAGCATCTGTAGATTAAGGACCCCAAACCATACAAAATTAAACAACCTTTGGTTTGAATAACTTCTGCAACATGGTAGAAAACCAGTAGGATTTACATATGCTTTAATATAATTGTGGTTCTGTACGTACCCAAAACACAGCCAATACTATGAACGTCCTTAGCAATGGTGTTGGAATAAGTTACATCATCAGGAATGGAGAGTAAGATGGGTTTATAAGCACTGCAGAGATTCTCAACAATACAGTTCTTCAGACAAGGCAAAAAAAAAAAAAAAATCAAAAAAACAAAACAAAAAAACCCAAAAAGCCACAAGAACAAAACAAAACTAAAAAACAAAACAAAAAAACCCAAAAAGCCACAAGAACAAAACAAAACAAAAAAAACCAAAAAAAAAACCAAAAAAACCCAAACCAGCAGAGACCTGAAAAATTAGTGGTCACAAACAGCTGGACTGAGAAATTTTCAAAGGAATGTCATACATATATATGATGGTATATTTCACAACAGAGCCACTCATCTATATAGAGAGGCTATAGCAGCAAAGCCCCAGCTGTGAAATTTATTCTGCTTAATGAATGTAATAAAGAACAATGAGTTCCTAGAAAGTAGAAGAGGACAAATATATCAAGAATATACTTGTATGATCTGACCAGACAACTCTAGTACAAGCTGTCCTTGACCTCAGTCACAATTCCCATCTGTAACCCTGAAAAGGACAGCATTGCAGTAGCAATCATTGGCGGTCTCTTGTGTTTTCTTAAGTCCCAAGCGTGTTCTTGAAGCATCAATTTTCAGACTTAATAGCTTGCATACCAGCTATACATGAATTTGTAAGTGCCTTCCTACAAGGCACCCACCTCAGGATATATAGGTCAGGCACTTATGACAATTACCTGTATTCAGCTTTATCACAAGACTATCAGTGATCCAACAAAAATCCTGTTCTGACTCCAGAATTATGGAAAATTTCTCTGCTTACCACACTGGGTTTAAGGCTGTGAGCAGTATAGCAGCCTTCTTACTCACTGGCAAGTACTGCAGACATAAAAAGTGAAGCAACACAGATGCTGACCTTGTTAAGAGATTAGCTATTGATTTCAGTAAAACCAGGATTTCACTTTGGGGGAGGTTATTTCCAGAGATCAGGCATACTCCTGGAAGTGGTGCTCTCTTGCAAAGGGGAAAGGGTATTTTGTAGAAAGACTAATAGAATTTGATATCAACCTTTGACTAGCAAAACAACAGCCAAGAGGTGATGCTTTTATTCTCATTACAGGAATAAGGAGGTGCTAACTAGTGCTATGTAACACAACAGCAAAAGCAGATACACTGACAGAAAACACATTTAGGCAAAGACAAGCACAGAATGGGTCGGAAGGGACCTTAAAGATGGATCTAGTTCCGACCCCCTGCTATGGGCAGGGACACCTTCCACTAGACCAGGTTGCTTAAAACCTCATTAAACATGGCCTTGAATGCTTCAAGGAACGTGGCATGGACAACCTCACTGAGCCACCTTCCAGTCTCAACACTCTTCTTCCGTTGGAGTAAGGAAATAGGTGATTCCAAAAGGATTTCTGTGGGCACCTACAACTCCTGAACGTTGGATTTGATGATTGAGAAGGTCCTACCATTCAGTCCTGTGTTCTAAGTGAGAACTAATTCAGTGACAGAGATTCAGGGACAGTTCAGTGATGTAATATGGAAAAATGGGAATGTTGGAAAGAACCTAGGTTGTAAGAAGTAGATTAAGATTACGTGAACCCGCACAGTAGTTGCAGCACGTTGCAATACTCAAATTACAGAAGGCAGACCTGAGCACTACCCAGGCAGAGATAATCTGGACACATCTTTAATGAAAATAATTACTATAATTAAGACAAAACATATTAATGCAAAATACACAAACTTTTTTTTTGTTTAGAGACCATTAATTCTTCATCCAAAATGAAAATGCAACTAAAGTACATGATTATTTGAATTTATGCAAATTTTGAGTCTTCATAATACGCAAGTCCCATATTTTAAAAGTATTCCTAAAAAAATGTCACACCCTAACTGTACTGGTCTCTTTTACCTGTAAAAATGAAAACACTTCTTTTCTCCCCAACATAGACAGAGAGATGAATATGTCATTAAAAATCAAGTTAGACTAAGGAGTAGAGAACTGTTCATCAGTCATCCTGGAAAACAGAAACATAAAATAAAACCTGTAGCCACTGCTGGGAAAAAGAATGTTCCTGATTTTTTTCCCCAGAACCTAAAGATCTGGTTAAACTTCTGCATGGTGTGACTGAATACCAGTTTTCAAAGCTGAACCCTGCACTCATGCCTATTCATCACTTTGGTTCATCTCTACAGAGTTGGCCACCTTGTCTGGCTAAAGAACATAGCTCTGGCAGGTGCACCATAAACACAATAGGCTCATACTTGGTGCAGCTGAAACACCTGACTAAAAAAAGAAGTCTCATTACAGATTGACCTCAATGACAAGCATGGAGCTGACCTCTGTCAGCACAGGGTGCAAACTATCTCTGCGTGGTAGCCTCTCCCTGAAGACAAATTAGTTATGCTAACCTTGCATCTGCAGCCAAAAAAAAACCCAAAATGCAAAATATAAAAACCCCAAGGTGATATAAATAGACCTCATATTTCAGCACCACATGTAGAATATCATGTACACATCATGTTGAATGGCATTTCTGTAGGCCTAAATGAAAAAAGCTACATATCCTGTCTAACTTACACAACTAAGGTAGACAGATGAACAGTCAGTTTAAAGGTGTGACCTGAAAAATATAATTAATCTGAAACCATCCACAAAAACTTCCAGCTGCTTAGTATGTATTTGACTAGAGAATTCCAGTGCTTGATCACATAGAAGGGTTTGAAATCGGCTGCTTCTATTTTTCCCATTTTAGAGAACAGGGGTTCTTAGGGTAGAAAGTCCAAGTGAAGAACTGAAGAACTTTTTTGGAACTCTAGCAGTGGAAAAGATGAGTCCTCCATCATCAAGAAAACCCAACCCACCATCCTGCCCAAAACCCAGACAACCAAATTCAAGTCCCCAACTCAAGCACAAGACTCTCTCATATAATCAGGAATTCAATTTTTATGAACACCAGTAATCCAATACTTATTCCTCAAAAAACATATCTAACTATTTGACCTGGTACTGTATTAGACCATTTATAAAATTAAAAGAATGAGCAGAAAATATTTTACTTCTGGTGTTGGGTGTTTCTCTAAGGCAGGAGTGTAAGTTTCCGTCATTAAAAAAAGACTGCAGAACGTGAAACTTTTTACACATATTGGTCAGTTACTACGACAAAGCTAATTAGAAGCTACAGAAGTCACTATCTAAATGCTGTAAATAGCTTTGCTGATTACTTTCAGTTGCTTCTCTACTTGAACAAAAAAAGAAAATATTGAGAAGTTTGCAACATGCTTCTCACCTGAATTTAAGGGCACTAGTGAAGTTAATTTGTGTATTTTATCCATTCTTAAAAAGTAAGTAAGAAGTTAATCAGACCTTTATTCTGTCATTTAAGTAAGAAACCTTGATTATCCCACCTGTCCACCTGTGGCTTCAGGAGGGCCAGATTTGGAAAGAACACCTGTTTAGCAGCAGCACTTGTATTATAGTCTCAAGCATTACTTAACTACACACATTAAATACATGTTTATTTGTTCACTCAGTAAGCAAACATTGTTTGCTTTGTTAACAATTTGCATTGTTATCCACAGGAATTCTTAGTAACGCCTGTCCTCCTGAAACAGAGGTCTGTAATTATTTCTCAGGAGTAGAAATGTGGTACTTAAGGCAGCACACAGATGTGACTATAAGAAAAACTGCCAACAGCAGGGAGGACAAGCTCTTATTGACACTGCAAAACTAATGTGTAAGGCACAGCACTGAACTGACACCACAAAGATTTTAGGAAAACTGACCCTAGGAAAGCAAGCCTCACCAGAGAAACAGAATGGACATTGTCACACCAGCACTGGATGCCTACTCTTGGTAGCATTTTCTGTCACTAACCTAGACTTGCTAATGATGTCTTAACACTGGAAAGACATGAAGTATCTATGTTACAACACGAAAGTGAAGAGCGTAAAAAAAATATGAAAGAGATAAAAGTAGAAGCAAATTGGAAAGTGCTAATGAAAACGTTAAAGATGCAAAAAACTTAATGAGAAAAGGGAACCTCAGTAACCTAAGAGAGACAGCAAATAGCAGAGCATGTAAGTCCCACTACCCACTGGCAGCAGCTAACTAGAAAAAGCAATGCCTCTAAAAACTTCAAAATCTTGAAGAAAGAATAAATAGCTGAACTTGACAGACACATTAGTAAGAATAAATTAATTATTCAAAATACTTACCTCAGGCTTTGGTTACTAACAACACAGCACCATTTAAACAAGTCTTTGAGGCAAACCTTTGATTCAGTAAAGTATTCAATCAAAACCAGTCTGAGGAACAACTTTATTGAAACAGTATTTTTATGCTCACTTCTGTTCAACAATTGGCA
Source organism: Entomyzon cyanotis (assembly GCA_024500445.1). Lineage (NCBI taxonomy): Eukaryota > Metazoa > Chordata > Aves > Passeriformes > Meliphagidae > Entomyzon > Entomyzon cyanotis. The sequence continues at coordinate 25,986,420 of JAKEPQ010001009.1, read as the reverse complement.
AAGTTCAGCATCTCCTCTAGACATTTCCCCTTCTCCCAAACAGCTTACCATTTTTCATACTGGAAGTTATTAATTTTTGAAATAATGTTCATTGCCATCAACATCTCAGTTTTTATGAGAACCCTGAATTTGTGCTACAACTTGATCTTCTAAGTTCTCTTCCTTGAGTCAAGTATTTGTCAGGTTACCCATAGTCTCTCAGTGCACAAAATGAAGTCCACGGATCACCTGTGATGAAAAGAAGGATACCATTAGTCTGAATTCACAACAGAAGTTTCATTTATTATACAAAACAATCTTTACTAGAGCATTTAACATTATAATTTTAAAACTAAAAAAACAAAACATCATCAAGAACAACATTTTTCTGAAAAGGCTGATGATATCTCCAATCTGATTATCAAAAGATAGCTCCATCCCTATTTTTAAAATTTTTATTCTAGAAAATGCACTAAGAGAGGAGCACTCTTCTACTAGATTCTTACTAGATTGCTCAAATCAAAACTCAGGGCCAGCCTGAAGAGCCTCCAAAATTAGGTTCTTACTGATAGATTCCCATCCCTAATTCTGCAATGGCTGTACTATTTAGCAAAGAATGGAAAAAAAAAGTCATAAGTAGCTGTGTTCCTCAGTTCTTTCAAAAGTGACTCCACTGATCTTAGAGATTTTAGAGAGATTACCCTTGAGTTCATTATATTCTTTTGAGCACTCACAAAGCTGTCTTCACAGAACTCTTGGGATCTAAAGCAGGTGAGGCAGATTGAGCATACAAACATTGTTTTTTTCCCTTCTGCATTGCCGTCTCATTCAGAAAAGTAGTTACCACACACAGGTAAGTTTAAGCATGTGCAGTCCTAGTGAAGTTAACTGGATCTTGCTGCTAACAGCTCTGGGGCTTCAGCACAGTCAAACTTCCTCTACCTTCTTCACCAGTAACAAAACAGTTTTACCAACAAAAAATTTGGGCCAAGGACATGGAAAACTGGAAAAACCACACAAAAACCCCAAATACCCCTAGCACAGAACAGAGATCGCTGAGAAGAGGGTGAATGCAGCTTTCTGCCCTGATGTGGTAGGTGCTAGTTACCAGCTTGGCACCAGTTGCTGTATTATCCCAGCCCATGTCAGATGTTAGACAGGACAAGCACACAGGAGTGAGGGTGAGACTGCTGGGCCTCCCTTCTTGCCTGCTGGAGGCTCCCTTCCCACACAGGACTCTGTTGGAGGGGCAGTTAGGGAACCTTTGGACCTCAGCACATAAAGCACCCAGAAAAAAAGCAACCCGCCAGGCCAAGAGAACAGTTTCAAAAGAAGAGAAAGAAGAGCAAGAGGTGTAATACCATTCAAGAAAACTTTCTTCATTGACCTTAAGAATGGTGCAGTCCTGCAATCACTGAGTACCCAAATCCACCTGTCACCAAAAGAACAGGTGTGTGCTGACATTTTAATGTCACTACCAGAAAACTAATCTCTATAGTCAAAGACTTAGAACTGCTCCCTCACCTTGTTCTTGATGCATTGTTTTTCTTGGTTTGGGTAACAACAAAGGCATAAGGATACCAGCAATCAGCAAATTTGTGTGTAGTGTTATATAAGCAACTTAAACGATCTCCTCAGTTTTCTGAGATGCTCTGATTCGATGTTCATAGTTTCAAGTAAAAATTCCACTTGTTGCTAAAAGTACCAGCAGCTTTTTAATACACCTTCCCTAAGGCTAGTTATTTCATCTTCCCAGGGTGGATCTGTTGAATTACCTTATTTCTCTTCCATGAATATTAGTAATGGTAAATGAGACAAGGATTTACACAAAGCTTCTTTTTAAAGTGATCTATTCCCATTCTCTTTAAAAATTAAAGAAAGGACATCAGTTTAAAGTTCAAGCTGCATGAATGTGCTACCAAGATATGGTCATTAAAATCCTTATGCCTTGAATGTTTCCCTTGAACTTTGTTTCAAAGTTAAAAGATTACAGACATCATAAACCAAATTCAGTCTTTGTGTAGGTCAGCATAAAATTGTAGCTGTTCCCATCAGGACTGAATTGGTGTCAGGCACCTCTTAGATTACAAAGCCACCATAAAAGAAATAACAGACCAGAACTATGAAACTTATTACAAGTCAAGTACATTAAATAAAAGAGGATCCTACCAGTTGCATCATCAGCTTCTGTGTCTAGAAGAGCATCTATTGAAGCCATGCTTGTGCCTATGAAGGAGCCTGTAGTATCAGACACTCCTCGCTTGCTGAGACAAACTTCTTTGAGTTACTGACTTCTCTGCTTTGATCAGTGTCTTTCACTAACCTTCTGACTGTCAGGAAGGTTACACCACTTGTTGAGAAGGTTTTTCTAGGCCTTCCTACTATTCCCCAATGCACTTTTTAAATCTTTAATCCACAGGTTCAATTTGTAGTTATCTTCCAAAAAATATGTATTTAATAGAGAGTAGGACAGAGATGCAAGATGTTTTTCCCCACCAAATCCACCTTTTTGTGAAAGGGTTAAATACTCCTTATTTGTTAGTCCTCTCTTGCAAAGAGGGAAGAAAATCTTCAGAGAGATATATTTTCTTCAGGAGGTATCTTCTGTTCCTCCCTGACCTTTTTCCAGTGGTATTTTCATCCTGTGTCCTTTTTCCTCAATAAATGTGCCAGCAAGACTTAATTAATATAAGTTGTTGCAAAACCGGAAGTTTCTTATTACATCACTGTAAAAAGTCGTAACTGCCTTTGGCATTATCAAGTTACAAATTAGTTGTATCTATAAATCAGATTATTTTCAATGTAATCTCTTCCTGAATAAACTGAATTAGGATAAACAAGACTTAAGAGACTTTAGTCTTCCAATTTACAAATATTAGGCCAGGGTTTTCCAAATACTTATTTCCTGTTATAAATTTATTTGCCTGAGTAACCCCTTCCTAACTGAAGGCCCAATTTAACAGTGGTGCTCACACAAGTAAAGTTACACCCAGGCATAGGTTTTTTGCAGGATTAGTCAAAAGCACTTAGCACACCTTTTTAAAATTTGTGTTATTGCCAAAGGCTCCTTTAATCCATGAACTAAACCCCACTATATTTTAAAGGAAAAAAACCCCCAAAGTTAAGAACTTTAAAAGGTTGCCCCTATTTTTTTCCTAAATCAAGACTACAAACTATTCACTATCTTGTACCAAGTATTTACTTGTTTTAATTAATCCTTAGTTTCAGAGGGTCAATCAATATCTAGTTCATGTTCTAGTCTCAAATAATTTATGTTCAGAAGAATGCTCTAGTCTCCTAGCTGTTGCCAGTGCATTGCAGCTCTTAAAAGTCACTATGACAGAAAAGGCAAGAACAAGAAATGCAATAAGAGTGAGCAAGTGAGCACTTGTTGATATTCAGGAGGGATTACATGGTATCTACAGCAGAGAGTATGCACACACATAGAGCCCAAGGATCAGTTATGTCTCCGGAAAACAGACACCACGTTTATTTCAGACTTTACCAGAATTGTCTGTATTGCAAACTCCCCTCGGAAGTGTTAAAGTATAGATTTACTAATTAAGGAGGACGAGAGTGTCACACTTTCCCTGGCGTAACCCCAATAATATGCCTGGCTCAACCCTTTCTCCCTCCATCTAAAAATATTTCAGGAAACAAGTGCTGACTTGGACTTCTGGAGTTGGAGTCTCCTCTTGATTACATGCTATTGCACGTGTTACCCTGCCAGCTCCAGTGAATGAAATTTCCGCCAATGAAAGCGGGAGGATAATAATAGCTTTCAGAGTTTACATCAATGGCAATCATAGGGAGAAAAAAATGAAAATCTGTTACTCTTTGATCTTGTGTGTGTCATGTATGGCTGAATAAAAATGAAACAGACAACCCACTTGAATTACCTGAATTAACCTTACAAAGCTAAGCATGCCACTGTTTGCCAGAGTCCAATACTAGATACCTTTCTTAGGCTAGCTCAGAGCAAAGCCTAGGCTCAAGTTCCCCCTCACATGAATTTTAAACCACTAAATAATGAACTTAGTGCAGTAATAATGAAGACCCTGACAGGCCAGTTGTGAAAAAAATTAAAAGCAGCTTCTCAGTTGTCATGGAGTGAAATTCCGCTTTCATTACCCATACAGCTCTCTTCACATGCTCCTGTATTTTTTTCAATGAAAGATGCATAGGGTTTGGAGTGCACAGATTTGGTACACGTGCGCAGCAGCTGGTCTGACATGATAAAGCAGAATGAATCTGAAGAAGTTCCTGCCTGTCTGACCAATAATCCATGAACTAAGAGGGATTTACTCAATGGACCAGCACAGTTTCTATCCTGTCAAAATTAGGAGATTTATTTTTTTTAAAAGTGCCAAGAGCTGTTTTCTGTTAGATGTTTCCCATTCCCCAAAGACCTAGACAGCAAGTAAGAGGCGAACAAAGGTGGGGGGAGGGAATTGTCTGAATCCTGCAATGTTTGTAACTCCGTATTTGCTTGATTTGAAGCTCCAACCATAGAATTTGTTACTGGAGACATTTCTGTAACTCAAAGAAAATCAATCAGAAGAATAGCATCCAGCATGCACAGACACACACTGTATGCCAAGGCAGCATCCCCGGTACCGTGTCTAAATTTCATTCTTAAATACGACTTACTCGCCATTCTCTTCTGCTAGGTGGGAACTGCCGAGAGCTATAAATAACACCACGATTCGGTGGCGGAAGCTAAAAATACCCTTTCCCGCTCGATTACCGACTCGGCAGGAGAGACGAAGCTCTTGGCATCTGTCACAGCCTATAACCGCCAGCTGGGGATGGAGGCGAAGAGCCCAACCCCGGAGTTGCGCGCTCGGGGAAAGTTTTCGCGGCAGCCGCAGATGCCAGGGCGCCGCACCCCGGGGCCGCGGGACCCCCACCCACCCCAGCCCGGGCGGCGCCCCCGGGCCTCCCCGCCGCCCCTTACCCGCGTTTCGCAGCTTCTTGTTGCGGTAGACGGAGAGAATGACCAAGAGGTTGCCCAGCAGGTCCACCACGATGGTGAAGATGAGGACGGCGGCCAAAGCGGAGGTCACCCAGGGCTGGCGGCGCGGGGCTCCCTCGGCCGGCGGGTCCCGCGGGAGGACGGTGCCGTTCAGCTCGCTCTCGTTCACTCTCATCCTGCCGCCACCGCCCCCCGGGGCAGGACGGGGTACCGGCAGAGTGGGCACGCTCCCGGCGCCGCCTCCCGCGGGGGCAGGTCAGGTCGGGCCGGGGGTCGCGGCCGCAGCCGCCCCGTGCCGCGGGGCTGCCCGCCCTAGGGCGGAGCGGGGCCGGCGGGAGCGGGCGCGCCTCCCATGGCGGCCGCCGCCACTCCAGGCAGGAAGTTTCCCCGAAGTGTGCATGTGCCGCGGCGGGACACTTTTATAGCCCGGCCGCGCCGCCGCCCCGCCCGCCGCCACCGCTGCCGCCAGGTGACACCGAGCCGCCCCCGCGCCGGCACGTGCGCGGCCGGGGCTCCAGCTGCTGCCGCGCGGCGCCACAGCGCCCCCCCGCGGCGCCCCATCCGCGGCCGCGCCGCGCTTCCCCATTCATGCTCCCGGCCGCTCCATTCAGCGCCGGCCGCTCCATTCACCGGCGGAGGCGCGACAGGGATCCACGGGGGTTGCTGTCTGCGGTTGGGTGGTTTGCTGCGCTCGGCGCTATTTTTAGCTCTCCTGGTTAACGCCGGCTCTTAATTAGGCGCGCGCCGAACTCCCCTCCCCTCCTCCCCCTCCTTTATTTAACATCGCACCCGCACGGTAACGTGAGCGCAGCGAGAAACCTCCCATCGGGGAGCGGGTCGGGGCTGCTATAAAAAGCTCCTCGCGAAGGAGACTGGCTGGCTGGGCAGGGGGGCGTCTGAGGACCCGCGTCCCGGGAGCACCACGTGCCGCCGCAGCAAGGGGGCGGCGGGGGGAACGCACCGCCTCGGCAGCCCCCCTTCCTCCCCTGCAGCCCTTTTTCCTCCCCCGCACCCTCGGCAGCGGGGACGACCTGCACAGGGAAGGCAGAGAGAAAGGTAGCGGGGATGCCCTGTGCCACCCTTATGAGCGCGGCGAGGTCTGGCTGCCCTGTTCCCCAAAAGCAGCATTTGCTTCAAAGAAAGGAGGGAACAGGGAGCCATTGCCCAGCCGTGAGGAGGACCCAGTTGACTGAACAGGGTATCCCTTCACCCTCTCGTGCAGTGGGCGCTCTGGTAAATAAATTAGAAAAAAAGCAGAAGGCACTTTTTTTCTCACTGAATCTTCTCGCTTGCATAGTATAGAGCTGTTGAAGATCTCTGAGCAAACAGGACGTGGGAATCACTCTCCCATTCAGGATAACGGGCTGCGAGCGCGGATGGCGGTGCGCGCTGCTCTCCGCTGAGCGCAGGGCTGGGTGCGGTGCTGCGGCCAGAGACAGCCCCACCTCACCATCCCGGCATCCCGCCCGGAGCGCCATGGGGTTGCTGGCCCTGGGGGGGAAAGCGGGGAGTCCGCAGCGGGAGCGCGGGGCTCCTCCTGAGGCGGCGCAGCCTCCGCCGGGCGCTGCGGAGCGCAGGCGGTGTCTCTGCGCGGCTCTACGCGGGGCGGGAGGGGCTCATGCCGCCGCAGGCTGCGCTTAGTCGCCCGGGCTTACGGTACTCTATCGGGTGGCGGCCCGAGGTGAGGGATAGCCAAAGCCACCGTTGTGGCGAGCAGTTACGTAACGCGGCGGGTGTGCCAGGAGAACGCGGGAGCGGCCGGCCCGCAGCCGCGGAGAGGCGCGGACAGGCAGGGCGGCAGCAGCAGCAGCAGCGGCTCCCCCCGCCCCGGCAGGCGCCGCAGTCCCAACCGCACGGCTGAGTGCCGGGGAAACCCCGAGCTTCTCATTCACCCACGGTTTTCTCACACCACTGCGGGCAGCGGGGCGAGGAGCACAGCCGCTCAGCCTCCCGCTGGTGAATGAGACCGCTTTTGTTTCGTGGGGGAAGCGCTGATTTATTTGATCACTTACTGACTTACTAAATGCTCAGTATTCCGGCAGCGTGTTTTCACGCCGCCCCGGTAAACAGCAGACCCGGGGGGATGTGTCGGCACTACAGAGCCTTCCTTCCAACAGCTTCCCGAGGAGAGCAAAGCTCATCCATCACTGGAGATGGAGAGCAGCCGCCCGCACTACAGGGGAGGTTGCAGGAGAAGCCCCTCAGCGCGGCGCCGCAGCTCCTGGGCACAGCGTGGTGGTGAGCACACCCCAACATACACATCCACCCACCACCAGCCCCGCTTGCAGGGCAGTGCGTGTGTCCGTATAGGTGCATAACAAGTAGGTTATCAAGCTGTGGGAGAAGATTAAAAATAGGAGGAGCCAGTATCAGGGGGATATCAGATCAAGGGCAGCCACACGTGGAGACAGGCAGAACTGCCTGGTCCTCAGTAGACCTCGACGGGTGTTTCACTGGACAGGGAGGAGGTGGCTGCCCAGAGAGCGCTGTGAAGTTTCACAGGGTCAGGTATTTTTAACCAGAAGGTAGAGCAAGGATGGGGATCAGCCCAGGGTTTTGCTTCAAAGAAAGGGAATCTGGTCCATGCAGGAACTGCTGTTGTTTGTCTCGTCATTCCTGGGATGTTCAGTGACATGTTTGCAATTTAGACTGACAGGGGAATGGAGATAACACACCATCCATCCCATTTTAGTCTCGTGACAAAAGTGTACCCTGGACCAAGGCTGCTAGTGCTGGTGAGAGCAATGCTTAGGGAAGGGAACACTTCCTGGAAAGGGGGCTGAAGACATCCTCCCAGAAAACCCTATATGAGAGCTAAGAGTGACCCAAGCACCAGCGAGGACCATGATACATTAAGAAGCCTTGTGCTATTGATCCATGTGTTGACTTTATTTCCTGCAGAGTGGGAGATGAGCATCAGGATGTGGATCAGGCTCCAGTAAGAACCACCTTCCCATTCCCCACCAGGGAGTGGGACAACCTTTTCTTTATTCCCTCTCACCTTGACAGAGACACACCATACTAGAAAATACTGTTCTTTAAGGTTTTTCATGTGTTTACTCACATTCTGGAGAGTTAGAGACTCTTAGATGCCACCCAAAGCAAGAAAGCTGTGAAAGCTGCAGAGGAGCAGGTTTAACAACATCAGGCTGCTTCACCCTGATCAACATTCAGGGTCAGTCAGGCAATCTTAGAGGCAGTTTGATACTGTTTGTTACATCATCTGAGGCTGGTCTCTCTGTCCTCACATTTTCTACACTTTTTCCACATATGCATTTTTAAAGTACAAGTGAGTGAAGTTAAATTATGCTTTACATGAAAGCAGCATAAGATAAGATCAAGGCATAAGAGCAAGCAAATCACTTGGACCAGCCACCCCATATTATAATAATTTAAATCAGGGTTGACTCCACTGTAATGAGCAAAGTTCGCAGAGATCTTGTTACAAGAAGAAGCACAGAACTTGTCTGATGTGTCATAAAAGAGTCCTGCTTTGTTTTTGCTTGAGTTATGTTTGGGATGTGCCTTTTGTGCATCCTGTCTCCAACCAAGTTTCCTGGCTGGTCCTAAACTGATGGAGTGGTCTTGGTTTTGGTCCTGTCTCCTATTGGCGCAACCTGGCCTCTCTGGATGAGTGCTAGGCCTGAGTCATCTTTTTGTTCTGTCTTGGGCTGTCGGTTGAGCCTGTTGTCAACATCTGCCTGCTGCTCTTACGTCCTTTGAGACTGCTTTGGTTGGTGTGGGCACTGCCTGGGCTGTGGTTTTCCTTGGCTCCTGGTTTGCCCTTCCTGTGGGGAAGCTCTTAAAGCTACACAGCAAGGGACATAAGATGAGTTGAGGGAGCACCATTCATCTGAAAAGACAGGTGGAAATGTAGAAAACATAAGAAGAAATTAGCAATTCAGCTGGTTTTCTGAGTAAGAGAATGGGGACTGCCTGGCAGATGGGACTGAGATGGTCAGTAATGGGCCAAGTACTGACAGCATGCTGGTATGGATGCCTGGCAGAGAATGGAGTGGGAGGGCAAAAGGCAGAACACATGTCTCCTTCTGGAGAAGTTTTCACCATGGTACTGTGTGGTTTTCTTCCTTCAGAGGAAATAGCTGTGGAGGATGATGACAGATAAGATACCTTGGAAGGCGCTGACTTGAATACAAATACGTGAAGAAGGTCTTGGAGGGCTGTACTGGAGCAGGGAGGTAGGTAAGTTGTGGTGCCTGTGGCAGTGAAGCAGCAGCTTCTGATATCCTTTGTGCTCTGGTGCCTTTCTCTCCTTCAGAGAAGCCCAGGAGCTGCATGAAATACTTAAATGCAGACTCTATTCTCCTCAATCACAATAGGTATTTCTGTAGTGAAAAGATAAAACTATCTTAGAATTGAGGTGGAAAAGAATGAGGCAAACCAACTGGCAGTGTGTTTCTGTGGTGAGCAGTAGTGTGGAGGAGCAGCTGCTCATTTGAATGCTTAGCATTAAATTAAGTGTCTGCAGGTTCTTTCTGGTGCCATTCCTTACTATTTTGAGACCTTCCTAATTCTACCCTGTTATGCTGAAGAACAGTTATGATGCTGGTGGTTCTTGAGCACTCTAGGAAAGAAAGGAAACTCACAGCTCCTCTCCACTGTGGTACTCTGAGACATTTTTACCATTACATTTTCTAGCCTCTTGGACTGCTCTCCCAGCACACTTGACACAGTCATTTAGTTCTCCCCACAAACTTGGGGAGCTGTTCTTCAGTACACAAATATTGCTGACACACCTATGGGTCAATTCCACTTCCTCAACAGTTAAACTTCCTAAACAATTAAACAGCAGATTTGTTGCAGCTCATCCTGTGGTAGGAGGTATCTGCTCTCCATGACATCAGAACTTTGGTTGTGATGCTGCACTACAAAAAAAGTGGCTGTTGTTCCTTGTCTTTTGGAGGAGTGATTCAGAGTGCTGAAATTTTGTCATGTTTTGTTTTGTGATGTGTGGCTTTCTTTCCCTGACAAGTCTTTTATTTCAGTGGTTTTTTCTCACTTACAATCTGTGGCATCTCCCTCCTACATGTTGTAAGTCATAAAATAACTCTGTAAATTGCATCCTCTCTATGAGTATCGGTTTTGGGCAGATGATGTAAGAGATTGATGGGAAATGTGCCAGCTCTTTAATTCTTCATCCAGCACTGCCTTAGAGCACAGTTTTGTATTCAGAGAGTGCTGTTATGACAATTCTTGTGCTACACAGTCTGATGTGTTTCTGGCTTTGGGGTTTCTAAGGTGAGATGCCATTCACCACATGGCTGAGACAGGGACAAATGCTCTTTAGAAATGAAACTACATCCTAGGACTCTTCTCTGCATTAATACTCTCTTCTCCTGGAATATCAAATGGCCTCAAAAGGAAGAAATAGTAGCTTCTCACTGTAGAATGGCATATTATATAACTGTTAAAGCATTCTCCAGGATGATTAGAAAATTATCTTTGAAACTTTGCAAGCAGAAAAGATAACTAATCTCTGCTTATCTGTATTTTAGCGTAGGAAAGTGCAATGCTGTATATTGTAACTGACTGTTTTAAGCATACCATCTCATAATTTTGATTTTAAAGATTAATTTGGAGCTTATTTTGAAGTTGGGTAGATGAGGGTGGGTAAGGTTCAGGGCTATAAATCCTGACCAGAAACTGATACTTTTTGAAGCCCATAGTCACATACCAAAGGTGCTGAGATAGGTGAGTGAATATTTAGCTTTGTCTTCAGTGGCTCCAAGACACTGAAATCAGTGTATCAAGTGGTAGGTCACACAAACAGACCTACCTTGCTACATATAATTATAGAGTGAGGTTGCTTACCTCAGACTGCACTTCTGATCTATTTCTTTTCCATGTCCGTTTCTTTGTCCTGGGATTCCTCATGATATTGGTTCCTAGCAACTGCATTTGAGAGCTGATTGACGTAGATTGTTCCACAATGCTAGCAGTCCAGTAACAAGCATAGCTGCCACAGAGAGGACACTCTGTATTACCACTCGTGTGCACCAAGGAAACAGAACTCTCCCGTTATTTGTGGCTGCCTTCTGCTTCCTTCAAGTCTGCATTTAAAATGTTAAGAATAGGGATTTCATGGAACTAGCATTTTATAGTGTCATGACAACATGTCACTCTCCTGCCCTGCCTTCTGGGCACAGTTCCACAGTTCCTGGTACATACCATTTACTTGCATTGACTAGAGAAGTGTAAATACTCCTGGAATAAAATAAAAGCTCTGGAAAAAGCCAGAATGTACCTGCACATTCAGATTGTCAACTGGTATTCGTTTCTTGCAAGGCTGCTGCCTGTTTTTATATGCTGTTACAGTGCTTTTTTATTTAGCAAACTCAAAAATTCACCCTGATTCCATCTCACCCATTTCTCTGGTGTTCTCGCTGTGCTGACCAAATTCAGCCTGTCTACTTAACGTTTAAATTTGTTCTGGTTTTTTTCTATAAAGGAATCTATTACAGTCAGGGAAATAGCATACTCCTTTAAGAGAGCATACAGAATGGTTTAAAATAAAAATAACATTCACTTTCTTGTATATATTTATATTCACCTTTGAATATTCTGCTTTTGTGTGTTTATTTTTTTCCTCCTTGGCAGAGACTTTAAAACCTTTCAATATTTCCTTGTATTCTTTTATATGACTCTTTTGTCAGTCTGAGTGAATGTTTTCTTTGGCTTTCCTTTTGTTTAAATATAGGGAATAAAGGGAACATGAATTGAAATCACTGGACTGGAAAAGGGACTACAAAAAGAATTGACTGTTGTAAAGCTTAAGTATTAAAATCCAGCCAGTACAGTTCTTACCAAGTGTAGAAAAGCAGAAAAATACAGCCTCAGAGAATGCGTGGAGAAGTTACAATGGAAATGGTTGAAATGAATGGGAAAAATTGAAATTGGTAGTCTTTGACATGAAGCTAGATGAGAGTGAGCCAAGGGTGGGGTAGGGCGGGGTGCTGAGTCTGAGGGATTGGAAGAGGCTAAAATGCTTAAAATGGAGAAGCATATGATTGCTGTGTGTAGTCAATATTTTAGTTTTAGGCTGTTAATAAGGAACTGATATCAGCAGAATAAAGCTTGATAGAAATGGTGATGACACAATTCCATGATGTAATGCTACGGAGCACTTCACAATGGGCCCTTTAAGAAATGTGGAATCATTTGCAATTAGAAATGGTGGCAAAACAGTAAGATTTAGTCTGAATTTAAATCCTCAGATGCCATACTAAGTGTTGAATTGTTTTGTTACTATAAAATCTCACCAAAAAAATCAGCAACATAGTTTCTTTTAATTTTTTATTCAGCAAATATGGGCTGAGCCATTTTCTTCAAATGCATTATCATCTGCAAATCAAGGCAGAGATTTTCGAAGTTTGCCTTGTCTGCTGTGTTTCTAGAAACCTTTTCAGACTTGAGTCTACAAATAACAACTTCTAGGTTTGGGGGCTTTTCATTTGCTTGTTTCTGTTTGCACACACGGCCCTTCCCCTCTCCCCCCCCAGTCACACACACACACACATCCCCAGCACTCCCAGAGTAGGCTTGGATACAGCTTGTAGATGATAATAGGGTTCATGACAGTGATTTACCTTCCCCATTTGCCTACGAAAATTACAAAACTTCCTCTAAATCATCCAGGTGGTATACCACTGGGAGCAGTTTCTGAACTTAAATTCTAGGAGGACAGAATGTTTATGAAGAAATAGAAGCTAGAAAGGCCAAATAAATAATTTTTTTGAGCTGGCAATTGTGTACTGCTCAGCAGCTCTTTATATTAATTTTCCTTACTGCTTTCAACAGGTTATTTCATACTTCATCTAATTTATTTTTGTTTTCTACTCTTTTTATTTCACTAATAAACAAAAATGGATTTAGTGACGATTTCTGCTCTAACCTTTTAATTCCTTCTCAGTGTGATGCACCACACTTCATCCATATTAGTATTAGTAACTCCTCAGGTACTTAAGAGTTGTGTCAATATAAAACCTAGCCACAAAATAAACCAGGAGTTCAGCAAAGGTTACTTATGTCTCAGGGATCTCAGAGTCACCAAATGTGATGTTTTCTTTAAAAGACTGAACAAGTAACACATCAGAAAGTGTTCAATATGTTCAATCCTTTCTAAATCCTTTAGAAAGCATTGAACACATTTAGTATTGCTCAGTAATCAAAAAACACTTCCATGGTTTCAATACAGTGTTCTTCAAAGAGACAAGTAACAGCTCTGAGAAAGGTTTTTTTCTACGTGGAAATGGTACAATGTATCCAGGGAATAGAAATGCCACCTCTATTACTCTTGTACCTGAATATGTACTTCTTGAGGCAATGATGCGTGAGAGGGCAATTCTGCCTTCAGAGTAAGAACTTGCTATTTTTTTTTGAAACTGCAACCAGAACGCCTGCTATATTGAGACAGTAAATATTATTCATAACATGTAAGACATGTCTCATTTCCTGTATCTGCCAAAAAAAAAAAGCTGGAATGGTGATGGGAGGCCATTAAATATTGTTGAAGTCAGTGGTCAGCACTACACCACTCTGTCACTTGGTCGAGCTTGTTCCAGGTAACATGAACTGTGTCTTGTGATTCCTCCCTCACATGTCCTGCTCAGGGCTGATTGTATTCATTTAATCTGCTGTTTTTGCATCCTCATGTCAAGATATTTGAGTGGACATGTGCTTATCTAACAGGTAACAAACTTGCAGCTTTTTTTAGTATTTATGTTATCTCCCTCTACACATCCCATCCGCTTACTGAGAAATCCACTTTATTTGTTTTTCTGCTAAGTCCCAGTCCTCATGCTCAGCCACAGAATTTCTCTTCCGTTTTGAGGCAGTTTAACCCTGCAATTTAATTTCTGAACTTGCAGATTTCATTTCACTTCCATCCTTGAATCCTCAGTCTGGGACAATAAGGCAGAGGCATTTATTAATTTGTGCTCTCTACCTTTTCAGAGCAGGCCCCTTTCCTGGTAATTACTCCCCTCTTTCAAAAAGAAACCTCCAATGTCTCTTAGAAAAGATGAAGAAAAATGAGAAGACAGTAAAATGGAATCAAATCTGGTGATTAATCAGACAATAAACACCACTTGTAGTACACACACTCACTAAGGGGATACCATTTAAATCTATTGGCTTAGAAATCTAACATCATTAATCCATGATTAATTTTTGAAAAAAATTCTCATTTTGCTGAAACTGTTTTGCATTCTAACAAAATAAAAAAAGTGACAATATGCAAATCAAAACTGCATGAGAAGACAACATGCATAGTAATGAAAGAGTCAACAGTAATATAAAGATCTTTACTCCTTGAGAATTGTGATAGTTACCATAAAGTGTATTTATTCTCACTAGTTTATTATTATTTATTCTCACTGTGCACTAGTTAAAAATGTGCCCAGTTAGCCTCTAATCTTGAAAATGCTAGAAGCTATTCACAAGAGTATAATTACTTATATGCACCAGGCTTCTGGGCTAAGTTCCTATAAACTTTATATAAAAATAAGAATTTTTAATATTTGTAGCTCAAACTTTGATTTAATACCTATTAGTCTGATGTGGTGAAATGATGGTTTTTTACAGCTCTTTAAAACATGCATGAGAAGTTCGCTCACTCTTGGTGGAAAACCTCAAATCAAAGTTATGAAAAAACTTAGGGAATTACTAAAATTCAGAGCATGCACATAAATCAAGTGCTGATGGAGGATTTCCTAGTAATTTTCTTCACTGGGAGGGTAATGAGGCAGTGGCACAGGTTGCCCACAGAAGCTGAGGATTCCCCATCCCTGGCAGTGCTCAAGGCCAGGCTGGGTGGGGCTCTGAGCACCCTGACCTAGTGGAAGGTGTCCCTGCTCCTGGTGAAGGGTTGGGTCTGGATGATATTTAAGGTCCCTTCCAACCCAAGCCATTCTAGGATTCTGTGATGTACTGGGTGAAGTGTTTGATCAACATTGTGCTACCAATTTAATTGTATCTAAATTTTTTACCTTCTGGGACTTCAACTATGAAAACTTCTGCAGCAACAACCAACATATGA
Organism: Entomyzon cyanotis; assembly: GCA_024500445.1. Lineage (NCBI taxonomy): Eukaryota > Metazoa > Chordata > Aves > Passeriformes > Meliphagidae > Entomyzon > Entomyzon cyanotis. Next base: position 25,971,409 of record JAKEPQ010001009.1, on the reverse strand, counting down.
AAGTGCAGACTTGTGTTCAAAAGTCATCTATGCTACCTATAGTTACATGTTTGTCAGCAATTTTGGTACCAGCAATTTCAATTATGTTGATTAGATCTACATTTATTTTTTGACATGACTGATTAATTTCAGCAGTGTTTTGCTACAAGGTCTGCTGACTGTATATTGTCTCTAAAGTTTGAATTTTCTGCTGTTTATAAAATTTCTAAAAATTTTCATCTAACTTTGATCTCCGTTATGAAAAGACATACTGCTTTTAGGCTTGTTTTTAAATCTAAATATAGTAAAACATCATATAAAATTGTCGTATACTTTTTATGTGAGCTGGGACATAGAATAAAGTCTGTCACTATGATACTGAGCATTGACTGTGTTGAATTTATTTGAATTATTACTGAAATTGGTATAGTGATCCATTTTAGAGAAGCTTTCTTGCTTTAGAATTTCATGGCAGATTTTAGCTATGTTTATGTCATTGTGATTACTTAGACAGGTGCACATATCTTTTGGATTTATTTTGGAACATGTGAAATGTGAAATTTCATTTCTCAAAATGGTTGACCAATGTTTTGACTCTGATTCCTGTGATATCCCCCTGTTTACGTGTGAGGAATTGGTCTACAGCATATTGTAAGAGGTAGTCATAGTTATTATTTGTGCAAGAGAGGAGGAAACAATGGAGCTGTTGATAAGAAAGAAGATTCCCAAAGTTGTATTATATATTTTTAATAATATATGAAGTGTGTGTGGGGGAATATATAATAACACCTCAGTGGTATTGAACACTGAAGCTTATTCTAAACTCCAGTAGCTGTGGCATCATATAAATATATCACCCCCTAAACACATTTATTTTCCTTATGTTTGTTCCATCTGACTTATATAATAAATGTTCACCATTCGGTATTTTATATGAAATAAAATAATGCTTTTCATCTGATTAAAGGATCAAAGCAATATTCAAAGAAGAAAAACCTCTTTTATTAGCATTTTGTTGCAAATCCAGCTGACACAAAAAGAAAGCAATGGAGGTGGAAAATGCCTTACTCTTTTATCTGTGAGTGTTACAGCTAGCATGTGTGTGCGGTTATTATTATTTTTAATAAGCCTGTTGAGAAATTTTCTGTTATATATCTAGTGACCCAACAATTTATTTGTTGACTGAATCCACTTAAAATTATCTTTGGTGAATAGCTATCTGACTAATAAAGAATCCAGATATAATAGTTGAAATGTTTTAATTTAAACAGTTGAACTTGCAGTTATTTCATTGTAACTGAAGGACTCTTTGATGTTATCAGTGAAGAAGTAATCTAAAAGCCAGCTCCTGAGTTTTTTACTTTTCAAATGATGTGGGATAATTTGAACACAGTAATGTTTTTCTTGGCAAAATTTATGTAGCATTATTGACTGGTTTTCTTCAATTGGAGTACATTATTTTTTAATGTATTTTGAGGAAATGACCCAAAATACAAATCAGCAAAAGCTGTCTCCTGAATAAAGCAAAATAAATAAAATAAATGGTACAAAACCTGCCAGTACAAGTTTGGAGATTTGTGTGGATTTTTTTCCTTTTCTTTTTTTTTTTTTATGTTCTGAGAGAAGTTTGCCAAAGGTTATTTTTTTGAATCACAATTTTAAACACTTTCATGATTTATTTATGTGACTTTGTATATAATCTCTGTAAGTTTCTTTCATTACTATTAACTATTCCTTCTATTTTTGTCTGTCATTTTTCAGGTGCTGTATGTTTTTCCTTATATGAGGAAATGGATTGCCAGGCTGACCTATCATAGAGGAATATATCTCTCATTGTGCCTGACATACAAATTACTTATGAAGAACCAGCTCTCCTCACATACAAGAGGATTTACTTGTATCTCTTGCCTTAAATCTTTCCAGACATTTAGGCCCTCAGTGGTATTTCATGGTCTCAGTGGTATTTCCTGGGATCAGCGTGTTCTTTATGATGAGTTTTGTTTGCCTGTCACAAAGTATCCCAGATAAGGAAATGAACAAAAAAATATAACCTGTTATAATTACCTGTAACTGTCAGTAAAGAGAGAGGATCCAAAGTTGGTAAAGCTATGATCTTTTGTTCTCTTACTGATTAACCTGCTGAAATAACTTATACAACAGGTTGAAAGTACTCTTTTTTCCATGTATATTCTTACCAAGAAGAACAATATTCACTAAGTTATGGGCTGAGGTTTTTCTATTATTTATTAATTTTCCTTAATTTGATATAGCTCTGTGGTGTCCAAATAAAACAAATGTCAGGCTTTGATCACTGTGCATTTGTCTTATGCACTATTAGTAAATTTTTTGTCAGTGCTACTAAAGCCTCAAGAATCACTAAGAAAGTTCACCCTGTAGTGCTGAGCTATCTTACTGTATGGACTTCCAGATCTTTTGGTATTTAAAAATTTTTGAGGATTAAACCAAAGAAATGGTGGAAACAGAATTGTAACTTAAATGACTCATGAAATCCTTGGCACAGTTATAGATTTTCTAATTTTGTTGTGCCTGTGGCATGACTACAGGTATATTAAGAGTAGAAGAAAGTGAAATGCATTTGATGTCACAGTGGTTTTTTCTTATTTCAGTGGGTTTTGTCATAGTGCAGGACACCCCCCCCCGATGGGACAGGACCCCCCTCAAATGGGACAAGAACCTCTCCCCCTCCCCCCTCCCCCAATGGGGCAGGACTTCCCAAATGGAACCGGAATGTTAATGAGGAAAATTGAGTTTATGGAGCTTCATAGGAAACTGCAAGATTGCATGGGAACTCTGAGACCCTGAACTCCACAACAATATCCCTCCTGTGAGAGGTGACTCAGAGCCCACACTTGTCGCTGTTGAGCCACTAGCAGAGTGAGAAGACTCAGGTTCAAAGTGGCATCAAGAAGAAGAATTTTATTATTTAATTCCATCTTATATAGACTTTTCAGAGGTCACCCAGATTGGTCAGTTTGAAGCCTCCCCCTAGGCCTGATTGGCCAGGCCTGAACTGTCCACATCCCGAGAAACAGTTTTTAATAACATCCAAACTTTATCTTTGTTTATAAAACACAGGAAGAAGAGAGAGAAGGATCCTCACAGGAAAGATCTGTGCTAGCCACACACACTGACACAATGTTTGGTGTCCATACTCTAGGAGAGAATATCTGAATTTGGTGTCAAGATTTCTTGAGGAGTGTATGTTTTGTTCTTAGATGAAATTTTGTGTGAAAGTAGAGAACCTGTATTTCCAGATGCTTTGCTTGTGCATCTAGGCAAGGTCTGTTCTAGACCTTGATGCCAGAGCCTGGAGGTTTTGCTTGAGTTGTCTTATTTCACTGTATGGAGTTGATGGACATGAAAAATCAAGGTAAATGCTCAAGATCTTTTCTGCTTGTCGAAGTCTGTCAGGAGAGGCAGGTTGAAAAACCTGGGAAAGCTTTCTTCTCACATGAGCCCTCTGTCCCTCTATCATACACCTTGTGTTTTCGTTTGAAATTAATTTGACATGCAATAATTTTCTTTTGGAAGACAAATACTCTTTTCAAATGGAAAAGACAGTGCTCAATAATGTAACAAAGACTTGTCATTGGCTAGACAAGATCCAGCTCTTTCTTCCTTTCTTCTTTTACTCCTTTCAGGTATATGTTCTCTTTACAGGTATATGTTCCTATTGTGTTTGAATGAGTGTAAAGCTATGCTCAGTAAAAGCAGATTAAAAAAAAAAAAAGAGGAAATAACATGGTTTAGGTGATTGTACTTTAAGGTGACTTTTCAGTGGACACTGCTACAGAGAGAATCTACTCTCGAAGGAAAGGAGGCAGGTCTGCTGTCAAAATGCACAGTTCCTCTCATGCTTCAAGGAGTAGGATCTGCTTGGACAGGAGAGGTGTTGGAGACCCTGGCACAACTCCATCAGAGAGTCAATTGTCCTGATGCCAATATTGCAAGGGAAATTGTGCAGTGAGGTAGAAGAGTAAGGATAAGCCCTGGATAGATGTCATGTCCTCATTGATCTCCTGCCTTTTCTGTTAGTATTATCCCTAACACCTACCCCTATTGCTTTAGGTAATAGCAAATGAAGTAATGATACAGTTAATAGTGTATCTGCTGGGTCATGATTAATGGCTTTAATAGCAATGGGTTGTTCTTGGTACCACTATGACAGCCTTGTTGTGGCTCTTCCTTAGTAGGCTAGCTGTGTTCTGGTTCTGACTAGAATGAAGGATTTTTAAAATGGAATTTGGATGTGTGGCATTTGGATACACTGGGAACATGGATCTTGTAATCCTCTCCTCTAAAGCCCCTCTTGTGCTTTGGGAACTGAAAAACAAAGAAGTAGATAGCTGAGTAGGAAAGGAAAATCCTGTGCTGTGTGAGAGGCAGTTTAAATACCAGAGACATTTATGGATCTCACTCAGGACATGTATTATATTTATATATTTCTTAAGTCCTGGAGAAAGAAAAAAAGTAGATTAATCAAGGAAAATGGCTGTCTGCTTCAACCAAGTAAACAGCTGAATCAGGGAGATAAACCCAAGTTGAAATATATATTTAATCATTAAGAAAGGCATTTTCCGTCTCCTTTTACCCTGTATATTGTTAGCTTTATATTTTCCTCCAGGGCTAAGGAACAAATTTTAAAGTACACCAGATGAGGCCTAAACCTTGGATCAATACATGCAACAGAATTCTTAGGAAAAAATCTTTAAACTGAGCCCCAGCCCTATTATGACTTGTTCTAGAGGACACACTTTTTCTTGGAGAGGTGAAGCAACCGATGGTTTGCAGATGCTGTGTTTAAGGAGAAAAAGGTTACCTTCCTCCACAGTAAAATAATGTGACAAAGATGTCTTTGTAGTTACAAGTTAGAAGGAAGAATGAGTGTTTGAAACAAGGTAGATGTGAGGTGGAGAAGAGAATGTATCTTTTCTGATCAAATACTTATGGAAGGTAAAAAATCTCAGTGGGCTGTGGAATCATAGCAATGTTTCACTGGTTTAGAGGGTGCCACAAACACAATATTGTTCTTCATGAAGAAAAATGGGAATCAACTTTTTGCCCTCTAATCACCCTTGTCCTTTCAGCCCTTTGAAGTACTTGCTTTTTGTGTGTAAGTTTAACTGCTGTCTCTCATGGACTCCTCGTTTTGGTTCTAAAGGCTGTGCAAGCAGGAGGTAGTGGAGAGGTGGGGAGCTGCATTTATCAGGGGAAGGTGAGGGAAAGGGCAGCAGAGCTGGCCAGTGCTGGCCAGGACAGACTATGGTACTCCAGCACAGTGTGCTGAATGTGTCTGATGTTCTTGGTTACATTGTCTGGACACATCCAGAACTGTAGGGGGTTTTTTTTGGTTTTATTTTTTTTGGTTTTATTTTTTTTGGTTTTATTTTTTTTGTTTGGGTTTTTTTTTTTTTTTTTTTTGCTGCTGTTGCTGCTGGGGAATTTTTGTTTGTTTGAGTGGTTGAGGGGTTTTTTTGGTTTATTTTGTTTGTTTGGGGTTTTTTTGTCAGTTATGGGATTTTTTTAGTGGCTTTGAGATGTTCCTGAAAATGTAGCATCCATATATCTTGCAAGACTGTCTCCTAGCTTCTTATGGGTGAAGCCTGTTGGGCACAACTTAACTGTAAAGAAGTTAAATAATAGCCAAAAGCTTTAAAAAAATGATGGTTTTCCATACTTGACGTAGTTGTCCCTTGCAACTACATATTATTAAGTGTTGGTGCCCTAGAAATTTACCCCATTTTTCTATCTTTCTCTATTGATTTAACTGTCTTTTTAGTGGACTCTCTTATTACTGTAGCCTTTCCTCCAGCTCCATCTTTCTATTTGCTTTTCAAGGTAATTTTCTCTCTCTCCAAATATGTATTCACTTTGCACCCTTAAGGATACTGTTACAGTACAGTAAACAGATATCCTTCATGGTGAACAGAGTATTAGCAATTACAGTAATTACAGCGAAAAGCCGCTGAAACCCTGAGGAACCTCTCAGTGAGCAATGCAGCATGTTTAAAAAATGATGTGGACAAACAAACTATTTACAGACCAAAGAAATGCCCTCATACACACACACACACATACAAATATGCATAGGAAAGAAAAAACCTCCAGATTTTGTGTAATTTTTTGTCTTCTAAATAAAGCAACAACTTCAGAGCACATACTATACAAATACTATGTTGTTTACAACTATTATTTTGCTATTTCAGGAAAACTTCTGCATTTGGTGTCATGTGCAACTGTACATCATATCTGATGTGAAAGAAAATGTGCTGTTAAAACCAATGAACTGTATGTTTTAGAAGCTGAATCAGTCACAATAGAATTGGTGTTAAGATTTTTGAGGTTTATTTGCTGGCTGATAGAACTGGAAAATTGTGAACTTTCAACCTGATAGTAAGAATCAGTATATATGGTGATGAGTAAACAAGGACAAAGATGAAAAATTTAGGACAGGGAATTCTAAATGAACAAATATGTAAATAAAAATATGTTGTTATTGCTAACCCAAATCTGCAATTTATCTGCAGTAAATATAGGAAGAGAATTTGTTTAACAAGCTATATGAGTCTAACAAGGGGATTTACCGGGGGGTAAATCTTCAAGGATAATGTGGTGTTGCTTATTGTTCTGTGAAGACTGCAAGTACACAGTGGCAAGAAGGATGTGTGCAAGCTGGAGATTAGCCAGAGTGGGAATTTGAACAGTGGGGTCATGGTTGAAGGGAATGCATCGTGGCTTTAAGCAAGCTGCAGTGCATATATTTGGAAGGGAATTAGTCTGTCTCATTCTGACATCAGCTTCTGTCTGTTAAGATGACTAATAAAGCAAAGGGCTACGCTTTTATCTTACAGTTGTTTCTGACCTGCTTGTGCACAGTCCTAATGGTAAAAGGCCTGTTAGTTCTTCCCTTTGTACTTGAAGTCACCAATCCCTGAAATCCTTGTTTGCCTTTCCTGCCCCCCCCCCCATCCAGATTGTCATGTGAATTTTCTTCAGATCCTTGCTGAAAACTTACTCTTATGAAGCTTTGCATTAAGTCCTGCGTGTTGGTATGAAGGGGTTAATGAGAGTGTGTGTCCTCAGTTTCCTGCATTGCACCTGAAGGCTGGGTAGGATTAAGGCAAAGAGGTGGGAAGGTTGGCACAGCCTTCATCTAGGAACAGGCAGAGAGGAGAAGTTTTTTTGGGGGTAATGCCTCCACCAGGGATGAGCTGCAAAAGGGCTGCTTGTCTGGCAGGAGATGTGGGGGAAGTGGGAATCCTGCAGAGCTGAGCTGTTTTGAGGGCTGACTTGAAGGGACTGTGAGACTGTGTGAGAGGCCAGACTGACCAAGCAATAAAATCTCTATATTCTAATCCAGTTTCCTGAAAAGGAGGTGGAGAAGATGTCTGTAAGCATGATGAGAGAATGGATATTAGTCCAGGTCTCACTGTGACTTCCTTGTGTTGGTTTTATTATTGTCCTGGAGAAGACAATTCACCACATTTTTTTATATTGTTTAATAATGCAAAATCTGGACAGAAATACTGCTCCTTCTAATGCCCACCTCCAGTCAGTTTGTGCAGCAGTCAGGACTGTGTGGCAATTTTATATTCGGTGTTGTGATTGTAAGCTGAGGAGAAATTGCAGTCATTTTGAAATCCATTTATATTTTAATTTGAGCTAGGAATAAATACATTTTTAGATGCTTCAGAGAATAATTATGAATCAGGTTCAGACTGAGGTTCCCTTCCTGTCTTGCTGCTTTAGTAATACAAATAATCAGAAGGGTGATATTGCTCTAGGTGTGTCAGACTAGGTGATGAGTTCTCATCTGTACAGTTCGATGCCATCCTAAGATCTGAAATACAGTGGTCCCTTGGGTTTCTTTCATAAGTGTCATTCAGCATCAGACCCTATATTTTGGCTGTGACTGGAGCTCGCATGCACAGTACTTTTAAGACTTTATGTGCTTGTTTTCCCCACGGAATAGTTTTCCTCACTAATTGTATACTGGGCAACCATAACAATATCCAGTTTCACTAATTCAGGCTGGCATGCCATCTGCACTATCTAAAGGTCAGTGCAAGTATTACTTGTAATTCTGTGGCTTCTTAATGAGCAGCACAGTATGCCGGTTCTATTTCCTGATAACAGTAGCAGTAATCCAAATCCTGTACCAAAAAAGAAAAAAAAAGACATCTCTTGCCTGGAAGAAACCTATATGTCTTCTAGTTCAGCTGTTTCTGCATTTCGGAGCACTCAATTTCATTGCTCTGAGAATTTTGCTTGATGATGCATAGAAGGCTTCCCAAACTCTCTTGCCTGGATTATAACAGTTAACAGCGGCCCCTTGTGACTGCAAGAAGAGTTTTCGGCTCTCAGAGTCTCCGTTTGAGCAGCGCTGGATAAACAGGCTCCCAAACTGCTGCTGGTTGGAAAGCAGGATGAGCTCTGGGAAATGGGGAGATGCCTCTTCTTGCTATCTGCAAAATCTACAGCTGAGTTAGGGGCAGCAGTATGAGTCCGAGTGAATAGCGGAGGGAAGGGGAAGGGAAAGGGAAAGAATGTCAATGCCAGACCACCATGTTCCCCACGTTCTGGAGAAGAGACTAGAGGTACTGGTAGGGAAGTGAAGCACCTAAAGGAGAGACAGAACTGGAGTTCTGGGGAGGAGAAATGTGAGCAGAAGTGTCATAGAGTGGTTTGGTTTGCAAGGGAGCTTAAAGATCATCTAGTTCCAGCCCTCCTCCCATAAGTAGGGAATCTTCCACTTGACTAAATTACACAGAGACCCATCCAGCCTATTCTTGAACACCACTGACCTGTCTAGGCAACCTGTTCCAATATGTATCACCACCCTCACACCTAAAGCATTTCTTCCTAAAATCTAATGTAAAGCTATCCTCCTTCAGACTTACTTGCTTGTATGAATATCTAGTCTCGCAAAGAGAAATGTTTTGGAAGACAGTGACTGGCCAGCAGCAAGGGCTACTTTGGGGCCCTGACCCCTCCAGTAACATGCACAGTTAGTGTCACACCTAGAACTGAACCCTTGAAAAATCTCCAAGATTCCTCCTGGGTTTGTTTGTTTGGTTTTTTGGGGTTTTTTTGTGGGTGGTTTTCTGTTCCAGTAGTGTACCTTGTAGCACTTTCTTATCAAAGGAAAATGATGTTGCAAAAATGTTCCACCTTACCAAGTGCAATAAATATTTTTGCACATATTGTGCATGTACCTGTGTGTTTTGTCTTCTGAAATTTTCAGGAGGAAGCAGTAGCAATAGATAATGAAAGAACTGGAATTTGAAAAGGCTTGAGTGCCAGTGCTAGGGTTGCCAGTGGTTTCCAAACCTGCGGTGTCAGCAGTGATCCATTGCCCTGTGTGGCTGCTGTGTGTTGATCTCCATTTGTCACATCATTCCTTTGAATGAAGGTGGAGCTGATATATAAAAATGTTGATGAATAAAATCTTGTTGAGTCATAAATGTATATACCATGGCTATTTATTGTTAGTTGAATAGAAGAGATATTTGACTTTTTGTAAATCCCAATGAAAAGACATTTCACTGAGTTTGGATTAATTTCTATGATGTAGAAATAGAAGTACTTAGAAGAAATATTAGGAGGAAGAAAACTCTTTGTTTTGCCTATGATGCTCCCTAAAAGGGGAAGCAAACATAATTCAATTTTATTTTATGCATTCTCATAGTCTGTATGCTTTTAAGAGACTGCATTACTAACTTCAGGCTGTGGAGTTTGATATCAATTTTACCTTGTTTTTTTGCCTGTATAATGTTTTATATTTAAAGTTAGATGAAGGAGAGGATAGCAGAAGGGGTAATGAGACCTCTGAAGTAGTAACAGAGGTTTTCAATTACAACTAATACTTTGCTGCCCATGACTTTCTTTTAAGATTTGACATTGCAAATAAATACATTGACAGAACTATGCAAGAGTGCTCCTGTAGCAGTGATTTTTACTGTAGGAAATAATATTTCTTCAGTGTTGTGTCATCTTAAAAAAGCATAGAAGGATCTTCATTGTAGGACACAGATGACAGCATTGCCATATAGTAACAGAGATGAAAAGCAATTTCAGAAACAGGGCAATAAAAATAACTTCTTCCTCCTTCAGACACAAAACAGAAAACTTCCTTCAGTAGAGCTCTATGAAGGCTCCTGTATCTTGCTGAAATGAATACTGGAAAAAAACAACCCAAAACACCCTTGGGTCAAGTGAACTTTTAGTCCCTCTTGAAAACATCTTGTTTCATTTATTTAACAAAACAGTGAAGGAGCAGAACTGAAATAGTTAATAAAAACTGGGAGAAGGCACTAATACAACTCCTCTGCACCATTATTCATTGCTCCAAACTATTAAAATGGTTTTCCTTTTTGTGGGAAATATAAAAACTTTTGTGGGAATATAAAAACTCTGTTTTACATAAAGGACACTTTTTCTCCCCTTTCATTTTTCTAGAACTGCCTGCTGTGTAAACCTGTCTTTCAGACAGATATTCATCTGACTACGTTTAGGTGGTAATTCTAATCTCTCTACCTGAAGCTGAATTTCTGTCCCTTTTCCATAACTGTCTGGTTGACAGCAGAAATGAGTAGCTTTTTTTCCCTGATGTTGATTATGCTCCTAATGTCACAGTGCCCATGGGAGATCTGCTTTTTTGTTAGATAAAACCAAGCTGTTTGGATTAATGTTTTTGATAATAGTCATGTTGGCAGGTGCTCTTTTGTCTCTTATGTGTGGGAACAAAGAAAACATGAAAAGATTGTACAGAGGATGTGCAAATGTCCAAACTGGTGCCATGTGATTTCATTCAGTTCTCATTTTACAAGCAGTGGACCAGATTGATGGTTTAACAATCTCAGTTTAACAGTCTCAGTTGTCTCAATTGCTTGCTGCTGCTTTGGCTATTAGTGGTTTCATTCTTTCTTAAAGGAATAGGCATCTGTGAGAAGCTGGCACTCAGTTCATCTTGCTTGGTGTCCTGTCTTTGCCAGGGGTCAGTCTTGTGGCCCTGAAGAGATTTTAGCTGGCTATGCCCCAGAACGCCTGGGTCTCTGGTCCTTAAGTGACATAGAATTGCTGAGCCGGTGCCATATTGACTTTGATAATGTTTATTCCCATTCACTAATATCTTTTTATTGTGTGATTTACATATTAAGGCATCTGGAAAGCAGTGAAACATCTTGACTTTCCCACAGTGGACACAAATGTAGTGGGGAAAATATCTGCTAGTCTTGAATTCTCCAAGGTTCCTGATACACCTTGATCTTCCACTAGTTTCATATTTATAGTTTCTCTGGCAGAACTTTCTGCTTTTAATGTATTTTAAAATAAATTTTAATTTTTGATGTCTGCAAATTAGTCCTCAAACACTTCTGGATAATCTTACTTGCCAGAGTTTGCTCCTTCTTTTCCTCATTTTTGTATGATTTCCACCCCCTGGAGTTCATAGCCTTCCTTGCTTTCCTGTTGCACTGTGCCATTCTCCTTTTTGTCTTTCAAGTCTTGCTGAAATAAATGGTACAAGCTTGCCAATATGACATCTTTGTACACTCTGTGCTCCATGCTAAGAATTGTCTTTTTAGCTGCCTCTCTTGGCTTTCTTTATAAAGTTTGCTCACTTCTGTGTTGTTTAGATGGTTTTGATCATGGCAGTTACAAGTTCTGGCTTTTTATGCTCCTACAAAGCTTCAATTTTAAACTCTTTTGTTAAATACTATGTCTTCAGAAGTGTCAGTATTCATTGGGTACTGTGAACCGCAAGGCACAAGTTAAAAAACTGATTTGGCTCTTAGGGGCTCATAGTGTGTTTTCTGCAGTGAAGGAGCTGCTGACAGGGCTGAAATACCTGTGGGTATATAAAATCATGTGGGTGTGCATGAAATACCCACACAGATGGGAGCTTGGGACACCAGAGGGACCCTTCTGGTCTTGAGGCAAGGTACTGTAGAGTTAAGCTTGTGGTAAATGAACAATACAAGGGAAACATGGAGAAATCAAACCATTAACTTTGAATTACCCTGAAAAGTTCTGCTCAGAGGATTCCCTCTTAAATTTTCTCTTCTTCTTTGAGAATCTGTACATGTTTATATCAATGTATATCAACAGATCTAGCCATTCTCAATTGCAAAGCCTATTTAAACACAGTATAGGAATTAAGTATTTTTCAACCTTGTACACTAGTCCCTGGATGGAACTGTTCAATACACCCTTTGTGCTTAGAGCATCTTTTTCTGCTAACTCTGTAAAGAGATAAACAAACTTGTTTGCTGCAAGCTTTCCTGAAGACTCTAACCCTGCTGTGAGAGGTCAGCCAAGCTAGACACTCCTGAGTCTTTTACCTGAAGACCATTCTGTTTTGTACTGGATAATAAAATGGATTGAGTTGAACAAATTTTTGTCAGAGTGGTTAAATCAAATCTGAATATGGGGGAAGATTTTTCTGCCTTTTGCCAAGAGAATTGTCTAGTTATAGGCAAAAAACCCCAGCGAAGAACCCCAAACACTTAAAATAACATGCTTCACTCCAGATACAGGGAAATAATCTCTGGCATTAAAAATACAGCATAACTGTACATTTTCCTTGTTTGAGACGTGACTCAGTAATATCTGAATTCAGATACAGCTGGAGCTGAATGTCAGCTCCTTAATGCAAGACCTTTTCTCCACTTGTTTAACAATAGGTGTGAATACCATTGCCTTCTGGAGATGTAAATCCAGCCCCCTCCCCATGGGCTTGCACTATGGGACAAAGTGGCTGTAGGCTGTTTAGCAGGGTTGTGGCAACAGAATTTATTAACCTCAACTAGAACTGAAGAAGTGGAGGAGAAATGAGCTGCTCTACCTGTGGGTCTGAGGAGGCTTTATTTTAAGACTGCCTTCCTTCCTCATAGTGTTAAAATATTGACTGTGGGATTTTTAGGGTGACCAATCGAAAAGTATGGCAGCAATAGTGATGTATATGGATTCTAGTAGCCCTTTTAAGAAGGAAAGTACTTTCTGTTTCAGAAGGCTGTTGAGGACAGCTTAGAAAGGTTTGCTATCTCCCAAATAAGATGGAACTTTAACTTGAGGAACAAAGCTCCCCATCTAGCTCTTGGAAAAGCTTCCACACTGAGCAAGAATTAGCCCACATTAAATCAGAGGAAGCCTCTAGGCTACGAATTTGAATGTCTAAAATACTAAGATATGGCCTACTAAAAGACTTTGAAACTGTTAGAAGGATATACTTTCTTGGACTTAAAGAAAACCTCTCTGTGTCTCAGCTGCTCTCTACTTTTAGTAGCTATCTTCCTCTGGTTTTCAAAATTCCTCACAGTTTTCTTCTGTGCATACCTGACTCTAAGCTGCTAAGTTCCTGTTGGTGGTGGTTTTGTGTTTGTGTGGTTTTGATGTTAGTGGTTCCTTTCTCTGTAGTTGTTTTGTTGCTCTTGTTTTCTTGGGGCATCAGGTGCATCTTTTGTATTTATCTTTTCCTGTTGCCCAGGTTAGATGGCTTTCTGGCTTCCTCAGCCTACTCCAGCTCTTGAGGTGGGCAATCAGTGAAAGATGTGGATTTAAACACTTTAAGTGTTTAATTTAACTCAGCCAGAGTGAACTTTGTTCTCCTGCTTTCTAGGTGTTTCTGAACAGCTACACTGAGGTTTTGGAGGAGAGTTCTGTGAAATTTTAGTGGTACAGAACAGTGTTTGGCTTTAAACCAAAAAACCCTCAATACATTCAATCAGGCTCCAGTTGTCAGGCTAATTATATTTTTAGCCTTTTTTCTCTGGGAGTTGGTATTTTTTCCCCAGTGAAAGTCAAAGCAGAAGTTCCTGTTACGTATATGGCCATCATGAGGTATTAGTTGTTTAAACAGGAGGCCTTTGAACTTTTATTCTATAAATTACTGTCACTGCTTCAAGTTCTCTAGAAAAAGATGAAATTACAAAACAAACTTTTTGATGCAGCAGCACAATCTTTCCCTGTGCATTTCTTCAAAGTTAAATTCAAGCTCTGAAAGCAATTCATCTTGCTTAGTGTGTTTTCCAATTGGGACCCTGGGGATTAAGGATAGAATGACTCGTTCACATAATTGGGCTTCTCAGTGCTTTTCCTCACATTGAAGGTTTCAACTCCAAGGATATAAGAATATAAGAAACTGAGAAATGACCATCTGCAGCAAAAAGTCTAGAAAGGCATATGGCTCAGCTTTGATAATGCTAAATGGGACTGTTTGCTCTTTTTCTAAGGTCATGGTCTTACTGACAGCCTTGACTCCTGGCTGACTGCTTCCAGTACCTAACTTGCTTGTGCATGAAGTTTTAGATGTGTGCTAGCAGGTTTAGCAATGGATGTTGGGCATTGGTAATTAATAAGCTTTTGACTATCAGTAAGTTTCCTTCTTACATGAGGGGAAATAATTCTAATTATTTTTCTCTTAAAGTTTTTTCTGTAAGATCAAAGCAAAGATCTCATTTTCCTGCCTTGCAACTATGCTGGATATTGCACCGTGCTTCTCTGATTTTTATTCTTCCCCAGCTGTGGAAGAATGAGTAATGCTGCCAACATTTATGTCTACTTCAGCATGCTTGGTTTAATGGGGACTTCATCTTTTTAGTATTTTTATGAAGGCTTGTGAGGGCTTGAAAGCCATTTAATGATAAAATTTTGCAAGAGCTATGAAAAGAAACTGAGGCAGCCACCTCTTGGTTGTCTGACAGATGGACTGTGTGCAGCGATTTCAGTGAAATGTGTAGACTCCTTGTGTGGAGGCTGTGGGTGCCTTGGTGTGGATGTTCACAGCTCATGTATGCAGAGCTGTGATCTGGACAGGGCTTGTGAATAATAGAATGGCTTGGGTTGGAAGGGACCTAAAAGATAATCTAGTTACAAGGCTTTGCCATGGGTTGAGACACTCCACTAGACCAGGTTGCTCAGAGCCCTGTCCAACCTGGCTTTCAACACATCTAGAGATGGGGCATCTGCAACTTCTCTGGGCAACCTATTTCCAGTGTGTTACAATCCCCACAGTAAAGATTTTTTTCTAATATTCAATCTAAACCTACTCTCTTTCAGTTTGAAGCCATCCCCCCTGTCCTGTCACTACATGCCCTTGTAGATAGTCTCTCTCTGTCTTTCTTGTAGGCTCACTTCAGGTACAAAGGCCATAATAAGGTCACATCAAAGTCTTCTCTTCTCCAGGCTGAACAATCCCAATTCTCTCAGCCTTTTCTCATAGAGGAGGTGCACCATCACTCTAATCAAATTGGTGGCCTCCTCTGGACTTGCTCCAACAGGTCAATGTCCTTCATGTGTTTTGGACCCCAGAGCTGGACACAGGTGGAGTCTCACCAGAGCAGAGCAGAGGGTCAGAATCACCTCCTATGCCCACACTGCCCACGCTGTTTTGGATGCAGCCCAGGACATGTTTGGCTTTTTGGGCTGCAAGTGCACACACGGATGGCTCATGTGCAGCCTCTCATCCATCATGTCCCCAAGTCCCTCTCAGCAGGGCTGCTCTCAATCTGTTCATCCCAAGCCTGTGCTGATACTGGGAGTTGCCCCAACCCAGGTGGAGCATAAACCTTGCACTTGGTTTTGTCAAACCACATGAGATTCCCATGGGGCCACTACCAGAGCTTGTCCAGGTCCCTCTGGATGGCATCCTGTCTTTCAGGTGTGTCAACTGCACCACTCAGGTTGGTGTCACCTGCAAATTTGTGGAGGGTACACTTGATCCCTTCATCTATGCCATGAAGATATTAAATTAATAATAAATATTTATATTTTAAAAGTATTTAAATATTAATCATTAAAGTATTATTTATTATTTAAATAGTAAAGAGCACTGGTCCAAATACAGACCCCTGAGGGACATCACTCGTCACTGATTGTGGCTAGCACAGGTTCTTCCCGTGGGAACATTTTGCTATATTTCATAAACAAGATAAAGTTTGGATGTTTTGCAAACAGTTTCTCCGGATTGAGTGAGTTCGGGCTTGGCCAATTGTGCCTAGGGGGAGGTCTCGGGCTGACCAATCTGGGGCACTTCTGTAGACTCTATATATATGGAATTCAAAACAATAAAGTTCCTTTTCTCCTCTCTTTCCTTGTCTGAGAACTTGGGTCAGTCCTCAGGTAGCCGCTCAACAGCGACATCTGATGTCCATCATGACTCTGAGCTGTTGACAACTACCCTCTGGATGTGACCATCCAACCAATTCCTTATCCAACTAACAGCCCACCCATCAAATCCATCTTGCTCCAATGTAGAGAAAGATTTTGTGGGGACCCTGTCAAAGCCTTTACAGAAGTCCAGATAAATGATATCTGTAGCTCTTTCCTTGCCCTCTGATGTTGTCACTCCAGCACAAAAGGATGAAGAAAAGGCTGAGTTACTCAAGAGCTCTTTTGCCTCAGTCTTCAGTGGCAACCTCTTTTCCTACACCTCCTGAGTGGATGGAGAGCAGGATGGGGACTGGAGGAGCAAAGTCCCTCCAACAACTGTAAGTAAAGATCAAGCTCATGACCTTCCAAGGAACCTGAATGTACATAAGTCTGTGGGACCCAATGAGGTACATCCCAGAGTCCTGAGGGAACTGGCTGATGAAGGTGCCAATTCACTCTCCATGGTATTTGAAAAGTCATGGCAGTCAGGTGAAGTCCCAGGTGACTGGAAAAAGGGAAACAGTGGTGCCCATCCTTAGAAAGGGTAGAAAGAAGGACCCTGGGAACTTCCGACCTGTCAGCCTCACCTCTGTGTCTGGGGAGATCATGGAACAGATTGTCCCAGAAGCTTTGCTAAAGGCACAGGGAGGTGATTGGAGACAGTCAGCATGGCTTCTCCAAGGGCGAGGCTGAGTCAGGACTCAGGCAAGGCACTTTGGTGAACTGCACTTACTGAGCACTGGTCTGTCTGCAGACAGGTGTCAACCATGACCCCTTGATACAACATGGACTAATTCTTGCTGCTAAGAAGATACAACATGGACTAACTCCTCCTTCATGGGATTTACAGGTTCATTCAAGGTGAAAGTAGTGCATCTCTTCTTACCCCTCTACTCCAAAAGGGATCTTGTGTCTTGCAGTTAGAGACAGATTTCATACCTTCTTTATCTTGAGTTGATTCAGATTTGTATCCCTTGGGCAGTGCAAGAACTCTCCTGAGATGTGGTTTCTTGGGACAGTACTTGTTTCATGGAGGCAATGGGTAGAACAGGGAACAGTGGAAAAACAATCCCTGTAAATACCCTTGAAAAAGGAGAAAGAATCTGGTACTCTGGTCTTGTTCCTTCTACTAAGCCTATATGCCTGAATTCTGGAGTTCTTAGACCAGGTGTGAGTATTAAATAGTGAATGAAAGAAGTTTCACAGGGTTGTCTGTTGTTGTTTCTGCTTCAATTACCCTTTATCAGGTAGAATTGCAGTTTGTTCTCTGCTTCAAGGCAAAGTGACATTTTATTCACTCAGCATGTAGAATGGACAAAGCAGCTATAAGCTTGACTCAAATCTGCTCAATAAAACTTTAAATTCTACTAGCTCGTACGTATTTTAAAATAGAAAAAAAAAAAAAAACTTCCACAGGGGAGTTAACTACAGTTCAGCAAAGGGCCAGTAAGATGATTAAGAGACTGGAGCTGCTTTCATTGGAGAGGCTGAGAGAAACAAGGCTGATGAATCTGGGGGAAAAAGAAGGCTCAGTGGGGAGCTTATTAATGTTTATAAATACCTGATGTGAAGCTGTAAAGAAAGCAGAGACAGGATCTTCTCAGTGGTGCCCTTCAGTGGGACAAGAAGGAATGGCCACAAATTGAAGCACATGAAACTACAGCTAAACATAAACCTCTTGCTGTGACAAGATGAAGACAGATGAACACTGGAATAGTGAATGTGTGACTTCACTGAAATTCCTCATTTTAAAATGTTTGGCTTATAAAATAAATCACCTGGCCGATGCTTCTTAGTGTGTTGGACTACTGTTGAGTCAAACAGCAGTGCTCTGCTGTATCAGGTTTAACTGGGTTTAAAATGTCACCAGCTTCATCTGGTGTATTGCTGTAGCTCTGTGTGGGAAAATAGGTTTAATGGCGCTTACTGGACCTGAATTGGGTGATAAAAGCTCCCTACAAAGGGAGCATTTGTGTAATGTGTCCTTGCTTTACTCACCAACAGCAAAGCTGTTGTGGAGTTGAAAATACCTGCTATTTCCATAAGTGAGTATTATGATGCTGCCTTGTTTTCCACTGTGAAGTATAACCTGGGTGTTGGATGTTGCCTAGCAGCAGTTCTTGTGAAGAGGTAAAATAAAAAAAAAAAGAATATATTCTGATACTTTCAACAAAACGTTTTCTTACACTGACTTGGAATTTAATTGTAGAATGAGACATTGTTCCTTTTCAGCTTGATGTTCTATATTAGCCTTCAGTTCACAGTACTATGAATACAAGTATATTTAAATGTTGATATTCCTGTCCTTCACACCTCTCAATTTTAAAAATCTGTCTTCAGGCCTTTCCTCTGTAAATGAGTAACTTTATGAGAAAATGTATTTGTTGTGCAAACGTTCGTCTTTACTGGTAACCGTTATAACTGAGAAATGATGCAAATTTGAGCAGTGTCTTCCTCTTGCTAACTCCTGAGGCTAATTCGTACTGAGCAGCAGATATTAAGGAATCTTGAGCAGAGCTGCCACTAAGGTTAACCTTTCTAGCTCAAGATGGGCCTTAAGCAGTGATGTGAACTAATAGAGTGTGTGGCACCCTCTGCTCACAGCTCTGTAAGATTCATCTAAAGCTATTAAAGGAGAAAATTGTAACACTCAGTCCAACATACAAAAGGCTCTTAGTTATCAGGGCAAATATTGTAGTGCACAGCCAGAACGTGGGTTCAAACCCATTGATTTTTTAGCCTTTTTACTAAGTCATGAAATTCTTAACCTGCGTATGGGCAAGTTAAGACAGGAATGTCTGTGCCTGGCTGTGTCCTGCAATCCACCCAGTTTTCATTATACAGCTGCCAAGCTGGGAGTTGTTCCATTTTGTGTATAAATAGCACTCCAAATACAGTACTCTGTTCCCCTAGATGGTAGAAGGCTGAGGCTTTGCTCTCATGACTGAGAATCTAATATTGTATATTTCTAGGCTACAGAACTTTATGACAGTAGGAACAAAATGGAGGTGGAGCTGAAAGGATTCCAGGCTATATTAAAAATTCACTAATGTGCCAGGAAATCTGTTCTGAACTTAAAAAGCATCCCTCAAGCAAGAGGTACAAGACAGTCATATTATTCCTTTAGCTTACCATCAGGCCAAATTTATGCTAGAGAACTCTGCTAAAGGCTTTGTTTTTTTCTAATCAGAAAATCAGCTGGATAATACACATGCAAACTGTATTCCATCTTTACTTCTTCAAGGTAAACTTCTAGTGTGAACTTAACATATGAAACCACAACTGAAATATAATTGCAGGAAACCACCAACTGTTTAGCACAAAGTCAAACAATGGCATGGCCATTTCAGCATGCAGGTGCACAATCAAGGGGTAACTAGTCATGAAAATAACTATAGAGGTGACAAAAGATCGGAGAAATTGCCTTAAAGATCTTGGGGATTTTTTTTGTATCTATTTTTGGGACTTGAGAAAAAATGTTCAGCAATTTACACAGCTGATATTATATGTTTAAAGAAAAATGCAAACTACCGAGAAGGCTACTGCAGTTTGATACCCATCAATCTTTATTCAGACTGGCCCGATTACTTTTAAAAACACCATTAAGTAGACACACACTGCCATCTCGTGAGCATCTCTAACACAGCTGCAGGCTGATTTCGGAGGAGAGGAAAACGAGTTGCTTGGAGCAAGTAACTTAATACAGTACAAAACATATACAGACTTAAAAAATGCTGCACCGAATGCTTTGTCAATGGTATATTATATAATAGAGATACACAGAGCAAAGCTAAAGTATTTTATTAATAATTTATTGTCAGTAAGAAAGACTGGCTAATGGTAATTTTCAGTAAAAACCTTTACAAGACCATTGGATCACAAATATACAGACACTATAAAAACTGTGTCATGGTGGTTTTGGTTCTAAACTGGTATGCAGAGGGTCCTCAACACACTTTCCAAGAAGGGAAAAAAATGTTCACAGTTCTAAAATACAGCAACCCATTTAAGACATTTCCATGTAGCTGACCCAGAAAAATATCAGACCTAATGTATGTACAATTGAAACTGTCTGAATATGTTGAATGTTTTACAATGAAATGTCAAACCTTAGTTTTCAGGGGAATACATACAGTGATGCCCTGATCATAATAAGTCAGGGTGCTCATTTTTAATGGCACACTAACACCACTAGTTTCAGTGGAAAAAAAATTCACAAAATATCTACAAAATCTAGTTAAAACTATTAAAATCAAAACTGTACATAAAATTTACAAAAAGTAGGAGAAAATTAATTGCATTAGAACTATATAAATATATGCATCATGCTTACATGGAGAAGTGGTATGTGATTTTTTTTTAAACATAGAACAATGTAAGTACATAAAGGATGTTCAGAAATGGCACAGCCAAAGGAAATCTTGGAACTGTCCAATTACAGTGGGTCAGGAAATAGAAAGAGGTTCATTTAGTGAAATGAATTGCATGATCCAATGCTGCCATGCCAGTTTAGCTCACTGAAACAAAAGCATTCACTGTGGCTGGGGAAAAAAAAGAAAGAAAAAATAAAAAAGCTCTTGAAAAATGTTCTAGATTTGATAAAGTTTGTTAGAGTCCAGGCACTTTTGTTGAGCGTGTCAGACTTCTGTATGTTGCTGGGAATCAAGTGGAGGAATTTTCACATCTTCAAAGTGACCATCATCTCCACTCTCATAGTCACTCATCATGACTTCAGACTCCATCTCACAGCATGCTGACACATCCGAGCAGGAAGCTGTGGAAGCGTACACAGACATGGACATGTTGTCTACAGGGGGTGCTTCAAAGTCTTGACTGAACCCCAATGAGTACGGAGCGTACGGTTCTCTGTAGCTGCCGCTGCCGCCACTGGGTGTAGTCTGAGGTTCTGACATGTCTGCAGGGTAGTGATGCGGAAGGTACTGATTAAGGTTAAATCTCTGCCTGCTCCTTGTAGAAGAACCCAAGCTACCTACGGCTGGCATGTCTCTGGGTGGCTGTATTGACTCAAACTGGTCGCTGTATTCAGGTGGTAACGGTGGAAGCTCATCAGGTGCAGGGAAGTCATCAGGTGGAGGTGGAAAATCACTTTCTATGTCATAACCGCCAGGGTAATAGTCTGTGTCGATGGCATTTGGATCCGTATAGAGGGGAGCTGACTCCTCAACCACTTCGTAATTTGGATACTCTTGGATACCTGGCAACTGAACACTTGGCATCCAGTCTGATGTATCCCAGTGATAACCTGAAAATTAAAAAAAAAAAAAAAGAAAAAAAAGTAGTATTACTATCTTGTATTGAAGTCAGTCTGAACTGAGAAATCAACACATGTATTAAGACAATGCAATCACTTTGATTAGGACACTATTTGTTAATCAGCAGCTTGCCCTGGTTGCACAAAAGACATTCAACACAACTTTACTTTATGCCATGCATTAGATAGTGCATCATACACACTTGAACTTTTACATTTTCTCAGACATCACACCTAACATGGAAAGAACTGTAGTCACCTATGGAATGTGCTGTCACAATACATAATGGTATAGAATTTTTCACAGGATAGCAGAAAATCAACACCCTGCCTGTGCAGCTAAACACTTAATCAGTTGTTGCTCAGTAATTAGTTACGGTGATAAGAACAGCCTATTTTTCTTAAGAATGTATTTAGCATACATAACCCATTACTTTCTTACATAAAAGAAGCAATTTTGGTTTGGTAAAGTATTCAGATCGTTTAAAGTGACTTTACCCCTTAAGCAAATTATAAAGTTAATTTCCCAAAATGCTGTTAGCTCTACAGGAACTAACACACCTCTGATAAAAATCTTTGATTATTAGTAAAGACATTCCACATTCAAACACAAGAACAAAACAGGAAAATCAAGCTTAATCATGCAAAAATGACTGAACTTGATCCTCTCTTGCAAACTCTCTGAGTACGTTTGTATTTGTCTGCTGGAAACTAGATGTAAGCTTAAACTCATTATAAACCAATAACTTATCTCATCTGAACAATGATAAAGAAGATAATACACTGTTGCAATATAGTGCAAAACTAGTAAAGAGAAATCACTGCAGACAAATGCACAGCAAGCAACTGATAGTAAGTCTGTGTTAAAACCAAATATTAACAGAAATATTTTGGTGAACATCAATGAACTGCATGCAGAAGTCACCTCTTGAATTGCTGAGGTCAGGAACAGCAAAAGACTCTTTAGGTGGCAGAATGAGAAGAAAAAGGAGAAAACATCTGTAGTTAGGAATCAAATAGCAGAACCAATATGAAGACAAACAATGACTAGTCACTATGACATCCATGCTGCTTTTGTCCAGTTTAAATTAGCAATACTAAAGTTGGTGCTTTTGTTTATTTTCTCCTGTACTCCTTATTTGTTAAGACTTGAACTGTAGGACAGCTACTGAATTAATGTACAGCCCATCTGGGAACCAGCTGTCTTGTGGTAAAATCTGCAGTCTGGAGTTTGCTGAAATCCTCCTAGGACTTCTGCTACAGAGGGTAACAGGAGCTGATCTGATTTTTTTCTTTCCTTGTATCTGCCCTTGTTTTTTGATACACTTTTTTTGTTTTTAATGCGCTATTGGCACTTACACTTTCAAGTATCTCTCAAATATCAAGGTAACTCTTCCTTTAGTGTCTAGCTACCCTACACAAAGCACTGGGAAACCTGCCTGCCTTTGTACAGCAATTCCAACAACTCACGTTCAGCAGAGATCTGCACTGTGTTATCTGACAAATATTAAACCTTTCTCTCTTCAGGAATCTATATTCCCTATTCAAGTCTCTAAGGATGAGCAATGCATAGCCTAAAAGCCAAATCTTCTCCTAAGAATTCATACTTTCATCTGTTCTTGGAAGAGTGAAGGGACAGAGGCTGATTCTGCAGAGAGGAGTTCCTATTTTTTTAAGCTTGCCTAGCCCAGATAAGAAAAGTACTGTTCAGACTAATGGAGATGCCAGTCTCAGCTTTGAGACTTAAAACATCTCTGGCCTTAACTCCAGGAGAAGGTTCTGATCACTAGTCTGCTTAGAAGACAACATTCTTTATTTTTCCTGGGAAACAGGGTGCAAAACTTAAGCCAAAAGGCCTTATGATTTAGAGCACTTTTACCAAGGAATGGAGAAATCTTGGTTTCCCTCTTCTTCTGAGGCAAAGACCCTTTAACATAAATTACAGAAACCCAAACTAGAACCTGATGTGCCCATCTTTATGTGACAATCTGATAGACTGGAGCTAATATTTTCTCTTGCAGTCAGCACTGCTGATTTGCATCAAGCTACAACCTGAGGAGCAGTGCAGAGAATGCAGGCCAAAAACTGTCCTCGGATGAGATTATCTACAGCTCACTCTTCCAGGATACCTGCTGGACAAAAACACTTGGGCAGACTAAATATAAGGACTATCTGTCCCAGAACTTGACCTTGCTGCAGGCTTGAGTAAGGATCTCTGCTGCTCGAAATGGCACCCTCCTGAGGGTGCTCAAAACCAGAACTCATTACCTAAGACGCTTTGAAAGAAGAAATGCTTATTAAGAGTAGAAATTTTCAAATGTTAAGAAGTAGCTGAGTAGGACATACTTAATCTCTCTATGACTACAATGCATAAAATGTTTGTATTTATTTAATGGTGATAGTAAACCACCACCCAATACTTTTATCTTTGACTTGGGAACTACATCTATAACTTTTAGATTCTACCAATTAAATCTCAGAGAAAATCTGAATAAGTTATTAAATATTTCCCCTGATAGATATGGCCTCTTTTAGTCTTGTAATTCTCCCTTTCCCAAGACTGTGCATTGCAATTTTTCAGCACTGAGGATTATACTCTATAGGTGCACATTAATGAAATGGCACCCTCATTAATGAAATACTCTCATGTAATTAGAAGTCTTTGCATTTGTCTACTCTCTTTCGTGTGTCTGCATAAACTAAAAAGGATTCACTTCAGATAACAAACTGAAGAGAAACTTGAGCTACTATAATCAATGTTCTTAAAATGGCTTCATTTTAAGTAGGACTTAGTAAAAAACATAACGTTTCCTAGTCTATCAAGAAATAGGAAGCATATACTGGATGTTATTTCAGAAGAAACCTCTGCAAACTCATGGTCATGGAGTGAATTATTTGCCTTTTACTGGAACTTAAAGTACTGTTTAAGTAAATTAAAACAATAGTTAGCATTTCTATTGACTCACTGGCACTTTTATTACTACTACTATTTTGTAAGTTTGTGTTTTCCAAAGTGGTTAGTTCTTAAATGTTAGCAGAAATTAAATACAATTCCACTGAAAATGCCTACTTTGCCTCTTCCTAACTTCCAGATATATACTACACACACACACAAATACATGTGTGTGTGCATACATATACCCAAACATACCTTTTAGGTACTGCTGTCAGGCTGGATGGCAATGAACTACTTAAACTGAGAGGGATGTGTATGGCTATATACCTCAGCTGCAGACAAAAATAATTTTTTTATTAATCTGAAGACCAGGGAAGTAAGTACTGATACCAGACCACACTGACTCTGCTCAGCTGGACAAGGTATCAGCAGGTGTGGGTGGGAGAAGAAAAGGAAGCGGAGGCTGCTGCTGTTTCATCTACAGTACTGTATGTATTTGCCTTTGATGTTGTCTCAATACTGCTGTGGCAGCTTTAGTGTGAATATTTTCAGAAGAGAGTAAGCACCAAGACCTTTTTATGCCAATAATTTTTTTTTCCCAAGACATCACACTTTGAAAACTGTTCACAGGGCAAATACAGCATGCTCAAGAAAATATTAAGAGATATACAATATGAATATATATTTTGCTAAAACCTATCAGAAAGTCTAATTGAATAATATTTTATTACTCCCACTTGCTAGGGCTACATTACTAGAAGATAATATAAGAAGAGAAACGTGCATTATTCTGCCAAAGCAGTAAATAAATATGAAAACATGTATATACCTTCTTTTTCCACCGAGTCAACAACAGCATTGACAAGGTGTATTACAGTCACTACGGAAGCTTGTAAAAGGTATAAAAGGAGCAAATTAAAACAAACCTATAGTTAGTATCACTTAAAACAGCATAGAGATACACATAAAAACCCCCACCAACATTGTGAAATTGCAATTTATTACTATTTTATAGAGCAAGATTATTGGTGTACATACAGATTTACCCTCTATCTAGAAAGTAGTTGCATGTCATACATAAAACACATATCTAGTGCTCAATTTTGTTCTTGCTAAACATACAAAAGTACTTGTAACTACTCCTGAAGCACATTTTGCATGAGCACAAAGCTGCTTAAGTTGTGTTAGAATTTCTGAAATTTTGCCTAAATATACTCATTTGCATAATACTTTATCTACATAGTAACAAACTAGACTTTTCTAAAAGCTTCTGTTGGGTGCATTAAGGAATATTGCATTGGACTTCTTTAAAAATGCCAACTACGTTCCCTTCTGGACAATGAACGATATGGGAAAGAAATGTTCCCTGAAATGAACTAAAAGGTTAGAATATGAAAAATATCTACTGAAAATTTCCATTACTCATCTACTTAAGTTGTGTATGAAGTAGAGATATCGCAGTAGGAATACCAAATTCAGGCTATTACATTCTTATTAAAAAAACAAACCCCAAACCTAAAATGAATGTAGTTTTTATATCTTCCCTTTCCTCCAAGATACTTTTGGAATGGAAAAGGACTTACTCTTATAGGGTAAAATGAAGTAAGCACATGCAACTTGTTCGCACAGTTCAGGGATTAAATATCAAGATAATAAATTCTGAATCTACCAAAACAGAAGGAAGGAACAGTATCTGTGATGCTACAGCTATTTCTCTTAAAATGATGTATTAATGAGTAATCAATACATGACAGGAAATGGGAAAAGGAATATACTAAACACATGGGATGGTGAGGAGGGGAGAACAACATATATAAGACAACATTTAAAACCACAGGAAAAGAAGTTGGAAGTTGGTATCAGGTCTACTGATAAAATGATGATGACTATAAGCATACCATATTACTTTCACCAATCATTAAACCAGATGGGTTTTTTCAGGCGGTTAATAACAAATTACTCCACTTCATTAGAAGTAGAATGTTCTTTATTCCTAAGCTAAAGAAATTTCAAATTAATTTTTACCAGACAGAGACAGAAGCAGAAATTGAAATAAAGAATCAAAACACACCTGAACTCAGTGAATTAAGCTATGAGACAACTGTGTCTTTGTCCAATCAGTATGATATATTTCTGAATACATAGATGCATTCATATAAACTATAAAAGCATCTGTCATCACAATGGAAAAGACATCCAATTAATAATAATCAAACCCACAAATATGTATGTTGATTATATTTTGATGGACTGGAGGTGAGATCAAAATATTTCTATTTTTATATTGGCTTTTTTCAATGTATGAAATGTATTTATGAATTCATTTCAATCATGGTGAAAGCCAAATATACTGTTCTATTGTAACAAAATTTCTTTTTGTGCAGTTTCCTTCATTACTAAAGTAATCAAACTTACAAGCAGTCCCTTAAACTCTGCTCTCACTCAGAACTGATCTGATCCATATGGGAGCTGAGGTCGCAGCAAGAAAAAGAGAAGGAAACAAATGAAACTGTAACACCAGAAAGCTTTTTAGTGAGAGTTGAACGGCAAAGCGAAAGTTATATTTGTGCAGAGGCCATTTTTTAAATTCATTGTATTCTTGCATAAGATGATAACCAATGATAACCTAGAGGAGTTTACCAAATTTTAACACATTTTAAACACAAGGCTCTGAACAACTTGAGCTGCATCTTCACTATAATATTCTAACAGCAGAATGATTATACATAATTTTAAGGTAAAGTAATTAACAGGAGGTGTAACATAGGTAAAATATTTTTAAAAAATTAACAGATCTGGGTATTAACATAAGTAAATACAAATATATATTAAATAAGCTACTATTTAATATATATTCAATATATGTAAATCCTATTGTTGCTAAGAGATACAGATGCAAAGACAGAACAAATGAACATAAGCAGCAGTAGAGAATGATTGCATTTTACATACCGTTGTCATCACATGATTCAGACTGGAAGGAGCTGAGAGACTGGACCTCAGACATGCTTTCTCTAGCACTGTAAGGATGGGAGTTCTTTTCATCCAGAGGCTTCTTAGAAAGGCAGGGGTCAAGATCTACTACTTTAGCTGAAAGAAAAAGTTTCAAGTGAGACAATTAATAGATTCTAGATTAAAGAATCAATACAATTTAAGCTTGAGGTCTGCACATTCTTACAAAATTTAGTAGAGCGTGAAGCCTGATCAGAGACAAAACCCAGTAAAGTCATAACGGTTTTGTACCCTAAGAGATACAGACGGAAACTTTGTACTCATATTGAAATTGTACCAGCACACACATTTAACAGGAAAGTAAAAAATAAGGGCATGTCTTACTGTCATAATCAAAATCCCAGCTGGGTTTCTGTATTGAATCACTGTCCGAAGGTGAGTTGGAGGGAGGTGGAGGTGGCAAATTTGGTGCAACACTGCAAACAGCTACAGCTTTCCGGTGACCATGTACAGAATCTGGGTTAAAAGTACTAAACTCTGGGTGCTCAGGGATAGCAGACCCCTCAAAAGAATTCCTGTCAAGATTGTTCCTGGAGTCGCTTGGAATGCTTGGAGTGTATGAAATGGGACGAACAGGAACCTGTGGTGGGATGTCAGAATAGATGTTTTTATTTAATTTTGCATCAAAATATGGCCTTTGCAAGAAGGCTGTTGTAGCTCCCAGTTGCTTGTCTTCAGGTTCTGGCTGGTGCTTCTTCTTTCTACGAACCACTTTGCGGCAAATGACAAAAATCCCAACTAACAAGAAGATTCCTGCGATGAAAACAATAATCCCGATCACTTCAGCTAAGCTGATGTTCCAAGATGTTGAAACATATTTATTAAGAACAATGTCTGTGCAGTGTTTTCCTCCAAATCCATGACTACAGTTGCAGTGGTATGAACCGTAAGTATTCTCACAAAGGGCACCATTGAGACATGGGTTTTCAATGCATTCATCGACATCAGTCAGGCACCTATCAGAAACAGAGCACAGCAGTGATGTTTAGTTTATACCAGTGGTCTTTGTTCTAACCTTGTTCTCAACAATTTTAGATATACTTAATATAAGGTGCTGCACTCGCAAGCAATTTGTTATTTTATGAACATTCCAGATTTCAACCAGTTTGAACTGTTAACTGTTAATCTGTTATTTAATACTACTAAAATTCAACGTATGTGGAACACTACCTACCTTTCTCCACGGAAACCTGCTTCACACTCACAAACAGGTCCATCCAAACTGTCAATACACTTGCCACTGTTTTTGCAAGGATTGTCTTTGCAATACGGACCCAGCTGGCATCTGCAAAGGCAAAACAAACAAAAATACATGAACCATTACCTTACTGAAGTGAGTATATAATGTGGGACTCAGGGCTGTAACATAGGGGCTGTTGTTAACTTCAGCCAACTACAGTGTGTATCAGAGTCTGAGCTTTAAGTAGGAAACAGAAGAAAAAGGAAACAGAACAAGGGTTACATTTATAGCCTGTTCTCTATGGGTTCATTGATACAATGAACCACACAAACATACCTTTGACCTGTGTATTGTCCTCGGCACTGGCAGATGAAATCATCACTGACTGGGATACAAGTCCCACCATAGAGGCAGGGGTTGGATGCACATGGGTTGACACTTACATCACAGTGAGTTCCCATAAACAAAGGTGCACACTTGCAGTAGTAACCTGAAATCAAATACAGTCTTTTTGAAAGATGCACATGGCTTTACTGGATTTGAGATAAAATCCTCCTTGCTCACCTACAGATTTAAGATAAATTCCTCCCTACTCACCTATCTGTTAAAGAGAGAAAGGATGAAAAGTAGAAATGTTTTTATTGAAAGATGAGGCAAAGTCTAACAGTAATATTTCGTGAACATGACTGAAGGTTAATTTCCATTTCTTTCACAATACACAGATTATCCCAGTGATTTCAGAATTTTTAAAGACTTAAAAGCAGGTATTAAGAGGATAGATCTCAGGTGTCAGCACTGAAGATTAAATACCCCTTTGACAGATGGACTTTGTCAACTTCATACCCCAAGGAACTGAATCTAGAACACAGGCGTACACAGTCTTCCTACCTATTCAACAACCAACCTTCTACAACTCCTTGGGAAACCAAGAATTACGCATGAAGTTGTTTTGTCCTTCAAAGCAAAGAAGCGGAAAAGCAGTTTTGCAAATTAAAAGCAGAAGATAAAGCGCAGCTTACCTCCGTTTGACAGTGCATTGCAAATGCCTCCATTCTGACATGGGCTGCTTGAACAGCCATCTGTGGTAGTCAGTAAGCATCCAGGAGTAACATCTACAGATTCTTCAATGTGTACGTAATTTCGTGGCTTGCTGTTTAGGGGCAGCTCTTGTCCATTTAGTACAATAGAATCCATACAGCCTCTGAAACCATTGCTAACCTGAGGACTTCTACCGTGTCTTGTACCTTGCTGACGAATATGACCACCAAAAAACACGTGATTGTCTAGGTTTAGTGTTCTAAGTGTGCCAGGAGCAGTACCAGATGCAGTATGCACCCTGTCCAGAACAAGTCGTGCATAGTTACCATCCACTTCAAGAGACACGGAATGCCACTGGCCATCATTTATCTGAGTGCTCTGAATAGAGACAATGCCAGGTCCACTGCCACAATCAAATTTATACTGCAGTCTTCCATGATGGATCTACAAAGGAAAGCCACAACATCAATAAATGTTCTGCACACTTAAAGAGTATAAAATATTGATGCCTATAAGAGTTTCTGTTTGAGGGACAGGATGACTGTGATCTTCACAAAAAGCAGTTTAATAACACCATTTTCAAAACAGTCACAGCGACTGTGATTTACTTTATACGGTTCTTTTAATTGACATGTACACCTTTTACATTTTTTCCCTCTAGTAAAGAAGTCACAGATAATAATCAAAATATTACAATATTTCAATACCTTTCATCTTGTGCTTTAAGTGACTTTTTCTTTCTGAAGCTTTATGGACTTCAGTGTTATAAGAAAATAAATTTCAAGTCACTTAAAATATATTATTCAGGAAGCTTTGTTTGTTTACACATTTAGAAAATTCTGTACAAGTTTGTCACCAGGATGTGTAACATCCTCTACCTTTAAGGCAATTTTCAATTATAATAATTCCACAGAGATTCCACTCAATCTTAAATCTGGCACAAAAAGTAAGAAGATGGTAGCAAGAAAGGAGGAGATATGCACTAGGAGATTTTAATATACCTCTAAGATACTGTAGTCTGTTCCTCGAGCATACATAACAACTGCATGAGCAGAGTAAGTTCTAAGTCTCATTGTCAGCTTCATTTCCTCTTTGTTCTCATTTTCCATGAGACGATATTTCACATAGCTGCTCCCAGTAAATGTCACAGCAGAGCCAGCTGATGCTTAGGAATGCAGAAAAACATGAAATGTATTAGCACAGGACTGGAATAAAATTTGTGTTTGGGAAGCAATATAGTTTTACACAGAGTTTTTTAGAGTTAATTCCTTACCAGGACATTGTCCAGCTTTGCTGTCTTGACAAACACAGGTGTATTTTCCTTCCTTTGGATCTCCAAAACATTCAGTACCTTCAGGACACGGGTTTCCTTCACACACACTGTTCACCAGGGGGCATTTCCCTTCTGTAAAACCAAATCCACTATTTATTTTTTGTTGGTGATAATAGTATTTTATGAAAAGAAACTCCTTCAGTACAGTAGCTGAAAGTAACCCAAATGATATTCCCAACTATCAGACAAGGAAGTGAAATAACAGGTATGGGAGATGACTGGCACAGACTAGACAAACAGCATATAGAGTGGCTGATGCTCATCCTTATCTTGATTACGCAATTCAATTGGTAAAATTGGGAAACTGGTGGTGTGGTTTAAATCTTACCATTACTTTAATTCATCACAAAACTCAACATGCTGGAAAAGGAATGAACTTTAAATATTTACATCATATGTGCAAGTCCACCCAGCAAGGCTAAGTCCTGATTTTAGAACGCTATGTTGTTTTCCTCAGAGAAAAATTAATCTCGTTAGAAATCTTTATACTCACATATATATTTAACGAATATTCATTTCCCACATTACCCCCTTATCCCCAACCAAGTCTGGAAACTGTGTGGGCTATTCCTCTAAGCAGAAACAACGAAGTATTCAGGTGTTTTGCAAGAACTTACCTTTGTGCACACAACACTGAAAATACATGATAGGCAACAACAACAAAAAAATTAACTTCCTTCATAAACTGGAAAATAAAGGTGTAACTATTAAAAAAATTAAAATCTGCTCCCATAAGCTTGAATTATATAACCTCTTAAAATGAGGTAATGAGATAAGAAAGAATTACTCTTTAATACGAATAAAATTAGGCAAATGTTGTAGAGAGGGTTACAGAACATTCTTAATCTTGTCCTGTAATATATATTTCATCTGTGGATTATGGCTTTTTAAAACCAGAACAATCATTTCAAGGCTACAGTTTTCCTTACTGCTTTTCTTACCTTTACAAAGACAAACTGCTGTTCTGTGATGACGGGGAGTGACAAAACTCAGCCTGGCTGTGCTGTGGGTTGACATGATGTTTTCATCCACTGTTACTTTTTCTTCACAAAAGTTCAAAGGACAATCTAGGCCTGCGCAGAGCTTATGAAACACATCAATTATCCGGACACCTAAAATTTCCTCTAGGTCAGGCACAGAAGAGTTTATCTTGTGGAGCAAAATTCTCATTGGGTGGTGAGAGCTACCAGACTTTTCAATATTCAGGAGGACATCAAGATTAGAAGGAGGATCAGAAGGCTGCAAACTAACAATCTGGATGTCATTTCTCCTCACACCCAAGATGTTTCTTAATGCTCTCTGGAAATTGCGCCAGTAATCACCAACGAATTCTTCAGGGGACAGGTTTGCAAAGCGTATTGCGATACTGTGATTTAATACATCTTGTGTGATCTGTCTGATGTGTACCATAATATCAGCTGCAGCTGTAAATTTTCCATCTGTAACAGTGACATTTAGGAGGTACTGTCCTACATCTAACCTTTTGTGTGCTATTAGTTTGCCACCAGTACTGGAAACGGAGAACAAAGATTCCATTTTGGGGTCCAGACTGTATGTCAATGTATCATAAACATCTTGATCGGTTGCATGAACTTTTCCAATGACACCACCTGAATATTCTTCTCCAAAGGCTGTGATAAATATTTCGAGAGGCAGTATTGCTGGAGAATAAATGCTTTCCTCGATAACTCTAATATCAATGTAAGTCAAAGATGACAATGGCGGTTTTCCATTATCTGCCACCTGAAGGAAAGATGAGAACAGATTTACATATTTGCTTTATTTCAAATTCTTCTGTAGATATTTGTACTGTATACAGTAGAGCTGTATTTTTCTACCAAAAATAAATCCACCAAAAAGTCCTACAGGAAAATTCTTTACATAAATTCCATAATGTAATTCCTTACATAAAAGTTAATACTGAAAATTTAAAAAGCTTATATAAGCAGGCACGCACATACATGTTTTCACTTCTTCCAAGATTAAAAGGCTACAGTGGTGTTATTACCTGAAAATGCCAGGAAGCTACTAACACTGGTAGCAAATACATAGCAGATACACAATAGCTGATTTCAGACAGTAGGTGGTGCTTGAAGCTTTTTTATATCAAGCATGGAAACACATTAGGAACTTGAAATGAGTCATGCACTAGAAATGTACAACATGCTTCACCACAGTTAGGAGGTGGTCTGGAAGACAAACTAAATGCAGTGTGCCAAACAGTACCTCAAAAGGAGAAAAAAGCATGCAGAAAGTTACAATTAATTATGTTGCCTTTCATGATTTTTGATCACAGAGAGGGAAAAACCCACCTGTAGCAGTGTTTGCTTCAGACAATTAATTAACTATCTTTAACTGTATCAGCCTAATTCAATTTTTCAGCCTTTTTGAACACCCTAGTCTCTACCCTTTTTGGACAGAAACATACATTGCTGTATGAAGATAGGACAAAAACCAGTAGAAAAGTGAGAAAAGAGCATTCCCTTGGGTTCACTTTTTCCTTCTATTTCTCACCTTGTTTCCTATCTACTTTTTTCCAGAGTACTGTCCCAGTTATGTAAAGTGACACTGAAGAAATAGTTAAAGAATTGGAGACGTGAAGGTACAGAGAGGATGCACAGAGCTCAGAAGGCAGAAGATGCTCTGTATTGTTTAAAAGATTTTGCAATAATTTTACACTCTGAAGATCTATGCAGAGAAGCTGCTTTTGATTTTTCATACAAATTTACGCAAAAGAAGAGTAACTCCAGGCATAAGATTATCTGTGGATGGGCACATAAACATGGCATTTTTAAAAGGTAATGCGTGTCTCAAAGAACTACATGTCTTTGTCCATTAAATCCAAAAGACAGGCATGGCTAGAAACTTGCCCTCCAGTTACCCAAACATAAATAACGAGCGCTTGAGTTCAAGTTGGCAAAGTTTTGTTTTGCCTAGATCTCTGCTTGGGAACAAGAGAAGGCAGGCAGTTTAGCTACAGAAGAAATGCCCACGGGAAACAAGGAAAGGTTCAAAACAAACAGACAAGCAAAATTGTAACAAATAGACACCAAATAGGAAAGAAGAGCCTCCGGAGAAATGGTTTTCAAAAGTTCAGATATTTAAAAATCTGTGCTGTGGTTTTAAACTTCAGAGACTTTTTAAAGACTTCAGAGTGTGGCACAAAGGACTGCATGACTCATTGCTGAAGATTTTGCACACCAGTGCTGTGAGACATTTGTTAATGGATAATCTATTTCCTTTGGACAGAGGGAAAGCAAATACAAGTGGCATGCCCATATAAGGTGACCACTGGGGCAAAAAAATCCTTTTTTCTATTAAAATGACAAAAGTGAAGTAAAAGAAATGCTCATATTAAGTAAGATCTTTCAGAGGTAGTGGGTACGTAGAGT
Organism: Entomyzon cyanotis; assembly: GCA_024500445.1. Classification (NCBI taxonomy): domain Eukaryota; kingdom Metazoa; phylum Chordata; class Aves; order Passeriformes; family Meliphagidae; genus Entomyzon; species Entomyzon cyanotis. Next base: position 25,937,137 of record JAKEPQ010001009.1, on the reverse strand, counting down.
GCATATGGGGGAAGTTTGTGTGGTTTTAGTGGTTTTTTTTGGGGTTGTGTTTTTCCAAATTAAAGCATGCCTGTAAATTAAAAACATCACTACCTCAGCAATCCAGTCAGAAAGCAACTAAGGTGAAAGCCGACAATACTGAAAAGCATACCAGTGAAGGTCAGTTAAAAACTGAAAATGGGTATCAAGATATCATACACTGCCATTAACTTGTGATTTGCAAGATCAAAATGCAGAAATTAAACACAGTGCAAACTTGAGAAAATGCCTTCTGTAGCCTTTAAAAAAAAACAACGTTATTTTAAATGAACAGAGAAAGAATATTTTTCCACAGTAGACATGCCTATAGTTTTGTGTGTCACTGAAACTGGAGTATTGTTTTGGGGAAGTGCTAGTTTTAGTCTTAGCTGCCTTCATACCCACATATTGTAAGACAATAGCAAATAACAGCAGCATGTCTATTGAAAAAAAGATGGCAAACTGTAAAATGACAAATGGCAATTAAAAAGACAGTGATGTACTTTCAGAATCCAGTCAGGAAACATGGAAATCAACAGATTGGACAGGTCTAAAATACTGAGATTGAGTAGTACAGCACACAAAGATGCATATTAGTACAGTCTGCTTTAATGATTTACAGTCTGTGAGAAGTCTTTGTTCTAAGTGAGTACATTTGTTTTAAGACACTTGTTTAGCTACTGGATGCCATTAAAATAGCCCGTATTCATTCCCTAATAAAAAGGCACTTTTCAGCTGCTGTGCTGAAGACAAGATAGCTGAACTACTGACAGGCTGTTTACAAGCAGCCTGGAGAGCAGGAAGTGGCTTGGAAATGAAAGAATTGCAGAATTCCACCCAAAGTAAGAAGTAAGATGTTAGTCTCACATTTAAGAAAAGCCAGGCACATTAGGAAGGGCCAAAGGTGCACCTAAATCATGGAATGTGACAAGGTCAGTGTAACAGTCTGTATAAAACAGACATAACTGCCTGAACAAGCATTTATAAGAATATATTTTAGAATCAAAATAAATAGAAATTAGTCACTGCTTAGAGGAGATTTAAAACATATGAATCTTGTACTACACTCATTCCACACACAGGAATAACATCCACAAACCAAAAGCTGACTGGGGGAATTGGCACATCACTGCTGAGGGAAAAATGGCTAACAGAGGAATGATCCACCTGCCCCCTTTTTCATCCCAATTCTTAAACCCCAAACTAAACTACATTTAAATGAAACTGTATCAGTCCTTATACTGATGGCTTCTGGTTATTAATATTTTAGTGACTCAAACAGCAAGTTACGGTATATGTGGGAATTTTTTCTTCTTTTCCCAGAGAAAATAGATGTTGTGTAAATATGTCACAATTATCCCAATGTGGACAGAATTCAGCATACACTGTTAGAGACAGTATTGCTCTAAAAGTCTGCAAGTGTATGTTTACTCATAAACTATCTGCAATAATATATATAATTTGTAGATTGAAAGAAATTCCTCATGTGAAAATAAAGGTAAGAGTTTTTCTTAAAACACAAATCTGGAAATGAAGTTTAAGAATTAAGGCCAGCTATTTTTAGCCCACCAATTTTAAGTCCTCTGTTCACAGCTGCTTAATTTATAACTGAATTAAAAAGGACTAGATAAGATAAAAAATTGGTTTCAACTTTTCCCACACTAGTTACAAAAAGTATTTGAGAGAACTTAGCTAGGTTAATGTAACTTTGAACACATTTTTGGTCTTTTTGCACAACAGTGGCAAAGAAAGATAGCACATATTATAGTGCTTCAAGGTGAGTTGGTTTTTTTGGTTTTTTTTTTTTTTTTTTTTTTTGAGTTTTATGTTGTGTTTTCCACTGCAAGATCCTGCGATCTCTAACTACTGCACTGCAAGTTTCAATCCTATGAAAAAAAGGCCTACTGAAAATACTATGGAAAAAGGTCCGAACTTAAAAAAAGATGTTGCCAATTGCCACTGAAAAAAGAATGTGGCACTACAGAAAAAAATTCAGTACTGCTGTATTGTGCAGCTTTCAATATCTGTTTTCACCATGTGAGTACAATTCAGCCCACAGCTTCAAGGGTCAAAATGATAGTGGCAAGAGGAATTCTGCAGTAGTGGGTGGCTCAGGGGACCTGTCTCCTGCTGGCTTTTTCAACATTCCAACCAGAAGGGAAAGGGCTTATCAAGACCGCTCACTCACTTAAATTTTCACTTACACCTTACTTCTGCTGTGAGTTTAACTGAACTTCCCATTGCACCTGAGTAGATGAGCATTTAAACCAACAGACTTTGTCTATGAAGATGTCACCTCATGGGACATGCCTCAAACGACTACTTGGCATGTCAGAACCTCCTAACAGAAAGACAAGTGGTGGAAGTGCATGAGTGGGGAAAGTTAATTAAATACTTACAACACAAAACAGTCAGAAGAGGCACATCCTACCTTAACATGAAGCAAATAGTGATCTCTCACTTTGCGATTCAGTGCAGCACTCGTGGTCAGAACTCCCTGCTGGTTAATCTGAAAAGTGCTCTCTTCATTTCCACTCAGGATGGTAAAGAGAAAAGGAGGGCCATTGTGAGAAGAATCCTTGTCTGTCACCACTAGCTGCAGCACACTGAATCCAACTGGCTTATTTTCCTATAAATAGACAATACACATTGGTTTTGTTATAATTGCGGATCTAGTCTGACGTTGATTTCTTCCTCATAACAGAGACTCCAACAAATTACTGCCAAACCAGTTAATCACTACAAGAGAAATCAGAAGACAATATTGCTTCAGGGAAATTACTACCCTCTGAGAATAACACTAAAAAAACAGTAAAAGGAGAAAGGCGGTTTTTATTCTTCATGTTATATTTTTGAAGGTTATTTCAGCCTTGACACTTTACATTTTCCACTTCTGGTCTTAATTAATATTACAGTAGCCTAATTACCAAGACATCAAAGATTTCAAATTTAGCTAAAACACCTGTTAAGAATAATCTAATATCTTTGTTGGGAGGACTTAAAAACCACACTCCTCCATCCGACCCCCTGTGACCCTAATTAGTGTTCTGAATACAGCTGTGGCTGCTACAACCACAGTCCAGGTAAAATACAAAACCCAGGTTTTAAAATTTGCATCATAAAATCCCTTCAAGTTTGCATCATGTGAATGCCTGAGGTTTCACAGACACTTCACACACTTTGGCTTATCATGTATTTTACACACACATATAACCTTATCTAACATTTGTAATACCTCTCCCAGAATACTCATGCTATTCTGTATCAACCAGATTTTTTTTATACACATACTTATTTTAAAAGGAAGGAAAGTACACACTTATACTATAGTACAACTATAACAAAATGCTATCCTTTCACAGTTGCAAAAACTCCTAATAACAACAATACTCTGTTTCTGAGAGAATGATTTAGTTATCAGATATTGCAGCTGAAGCTTTTTTCCTTTCAGCAAAACAAAGACAATTGCTTTAAAATAAAAATATTTACACTTGGACATCTAAAGTAATTTGACTTTCCTAAGAGCTAAGCACATTTCCAACTGTGTCCACATATATTCATCTCCAATAAATGAGGAAATGCACACCAGCATTCTTGGGCAACTCCTCCAGCTACCTTCAACTAGGACAGGCCCATATGAATTAACTATAAAACAAGAGGACTTCCTTTTTAATTGAATAACAGAAATAGTGCAGATATTGGCTACACAGTCTGCAGTTTAGGAGATACATTAACATTCATTTCAAGAAAGACTGTAATTGGAGAAAAGAAGCTATATTTGACAGCACATAAACATGAATCTGTTGTTATGGTTTTTTTCTTTTTTTTTTAAAAAGCAAGATCCAGGACATCTTACTTGCAAGCTATGAAGACTATATATACTGTGCACACTGTTAATACCATATATTGTATATATTCACTTTGCCCTGTTTCAGAAAGCTGCCTTCACAAATCCCACACACTGTCTCAAACACAAATGGTATTTTAGGATGGCACAGAGCACCAGATAATATTGTCTGATCCTCACTGATTTACCATATCAGGCTGGGTAACAGCAAAAGGACCCAAAGGACTGAGCTCATTTACATTACTAGTATAAAAAGGTCCTAATGCAATTCCTTTGTTGCCTTCCATTTATTTTCTACTGCATTCAGGAAAACAAGAAGCACATACACTGCCCCCACTGTCTTTGCATTAGTAGTTTTCTGAATTAGTACATGCCAGACACTTGAGAATCTGGCCTAAGGTACAAAATCAGTGAAATGATGGGTATGCAGCCATATGAAATTCTACTCTTGTTCTAACTGCTTCTGATCCTTGAGGAGGCCAATGGGAATTAAGTCTTAACCTATGCACCATGGTGCAGAACACTAGCTTCACACTAACAGGTTATCTAAAGGATCTTTTTCTAAGCAGTAACTCTTAACACTAAAAAGAAATGGCGAAATTATTATGTATTTTAACACCCTTGTGTGATACTAAGAATGTTCTATGGATAAATGGAACGTATAGTATACATATATGTACACACACAAGGAATCTGAAAAAGAACCCGGAGAGGTTACGTAGTTTCCCTCACTGTAGATATTCTAGAACTGTCTGCACTCAATCCTGTGCCACATGCTCCAGGATGACCCAGATGATTCTGAGAACCTGCAATGAAAGTTTCTAAATAAACTGCACAATAGGAATTTTATAACCCTTAACACTTATTTGATAAGCAGTCTCACTGGTGATCTTAATTAAAAATACAGATAAATTCAAGTAAAAAATTCGCTGTCCAAAAACATTATTGATTTGACTACTTCACTAGTTGTATTTACCTGGATGATAACACTATAGTTTCCCTTTGAGAACACTGGAGGATTATCATTTACATCAGAAACATCAATGTTAACTGTAGTTGTGTTTAGCTTTGGTGGGCTTCCATTATCTGAGGCTTGAATTGTCAAGGTATATCCTGAAATCTAAAAAAAAAATTTAAAAAAAATTAAAACATTCACTAAAGAGGAAAAAAGTAACAAACTCAGATTTTGTTTTATGGAAGAAATATTTTAGCACAACTCCCAGCAAAGCTTTCCTTCATATATTTAATCTTTTCTCTTCCTCCTGGTCCCCCCAAAGTACTGATATAAACAGATGCTTTTGCTTTATTATAGCTATATTAATTTTGGAACATGAAATGGTAATTTACAAGTAGAATAAAAAAATGGTGGTCATCAATTATGTATAGTTAAATCAATCCCAACTGCCCAAAAAGCATGAAAAGTTTACCTTTTCTCTGTCTAAAAGCTTAGTCACTTTTATTTCACCCCTGGTAGGATCGATTGTAAAAGGATTTCCTTGATTGCCATCTATAATTGTGTAGTGAATGCGGTTGTTGGAAGGTCCATCAGCATCATCTGCCATAACCTAAGGGACATTAAAGTCTCTGTTAAAACAGGCTGAAATAGACTCTAACACCTTTCAGATAAACTCATCCTGAAGATGAGCTGTTTTGGTATAACACACTTCATCGTTCTCAGGAGAAATGCCATTTCAACAGAACATACCAACATCACTTAATTTCCTGAATTTCTTCTGAAAATTAAGTCATGTTCTTGTGAAGAGAACACAAACGTATCACAAAATATCATCCACATTCCCACAGCGTCTGAAGCTTCTACTTCTGAAACCTTTTCAAAGTAAATTTTCAATTCACTCAGTAGCAAACATCTATTAATTGATGTTCACCTTCAAATCAATACTTATTCCTTCAGGACTGAAAGTATGATCATCATGATGGACCATTTCAAAATAAAAAAACAATACGTACTGTAATAACTGATTGTTCAAGCGTAGCATCTTCACTGATTACTGCAGTGTAAGTGTCTTGGCTAAACACTGGAGTATTGTCATTGATATCAGTGACATTAATATTCACTGTTACGACATCACTTAATGAAGGCGTTCCTCCATCTGTGGCTTCCACTGTTAAGTAGTACTCATGAGAACTTTCATAATCCAAGCTCTCAATGACAAAAATGGCTCCTAGGGAAAAAGAAGAGAAAAAACAAAAGCCTCACTCAAACTCTGCTACTGCTGTGGTATTATGCATTTCAGCTTATTTTGACCTGACAAATACTCAGCTTCTCCAAGGCTTGGTTTTTCAGTGTAAAGCTGGAGCTACCCAGTGAAAGGATTATGCTTTACATGTGTAAGTAAAAAGATAAAAAGTTACTGCCATTACCACAAAAGACTCACACTTTAAGTGAACCTGGCTTACATTTTGTAATATGAACTTTTAACTGACTAGTTAAGATAGCGCAGTCCCTAATATACACATTGATTTGCTGCTGGAAGAGTTTTTCTGGAACCTTTTTACTCCTTTCAAATATAGGAAGCTTATCTGGCAAAGTACTTCTATACCGCAGTACCAGAATGTCCAATGGAAAAAGCAGCAGAATTGTAATTTCCATTATACTAGTACTATTAACTACTAAACTATTTAACTAACTACGATTTACTTTTGGGTAGAAATCTTATCAAAACCAAAAACCAACAAACAACAACAACAACAAAAAAACACCACCAAAAAAAAACCCCAAACAACTTCACCAGAAATTACCTCTAGAAAAATAACTACATAAGTAAACAAAACTAAAATTGAGGTGTATATTGATTTTTAACAAAGAATTGTTATTAATACGGAAAAATTCTCTACAGAACTTGAACAGTCCTTCAGACTAAATCTGACTATTATGCAAGCCTAAAATCTCCACTGTCATGCTGGATATATGGTTGAACATAATATTCCTATTTCAACCTCATTTTAATGCCATATCAAACTTCTCTAGGATTACTGTCTTTTGGACCAACGACTAGTCTTCCCAATCAATTTTATTTCTAATCTTTCTTTTGCCATGTCTGGCCATTGATTCTGATTATATACCTTTTGTGGAAAGACTATTATGCTTCTATCATTACAGATCTATGTCTTTCCACCCTCTCTGCCCCAGTGGTGAATATTCCAGTTAGGAAACCCTTACTTTTGCCAGCTAAATGAATCTAATCCAAGTAATAAGAAATAGAAGCAACAAATAAAGTCCCTACTCTACATTTTACTGCACTCATCTAGTAAGTGTGCTGGCAAAATGCATCAGCAGCAGCAACTTTACAGCCAGGATGATGCATAACCCACTTGGTTGAACTACTGTAGAACTCAGTATGGCATTGTGCTGGCTTGGCCTCAAGTATATTCACAGTTGTAACCTGTTACCTGTTGTTGGATCGATGCTGAATTTTCCGTGTTCATTCCCACTGACTATTGAGTATGTGATTTCAGCATTCGCTTCGATGTCTCTGCTTGCAGCATAGATCTGGAGAACTTCAGTTCCAACCAAGATGTCCTCTGATACACTTGCACTATATTCCCTATGCTCAAATACTGGTGGATTGTCATTAATATCCAAAACAGAAACTATAAGACTACTTGTTGAAGACAGTCTTCTAGGTAAACCTTCATCTGTAGCCTTCAAAGTTAATGTGTACACAGCTTGTAATTCCCGATCCAAAGGCTTCTCCAAACGAATGATTCCAGAGAATTCATCAACAGAGAACTGACCCTCTGCAGAGTTCACCAGTGAATAATGGATTTTACGGTTCAACCCTGCGTTTTGAAAACAATTTTCAAGTACGAAGCAGCCATTAAAATACATAACAACAGAATAATCCCCCTGATAGCTACAGAAATAAGACATGCGTGCTAAATATTATCACTCATGTTAAAAGTCAATTTCAGAGAGTTAAACGCTTTTGTGAATGGCAGAATTACTACAAAAAAAAAAAATTAAGGTGACACTTCACCACACTGATTTTCTGTCATACAGAAAACATGAACCATGGCTCTCCTTCAGTTAACAGCACTAGTTAATATAAAACAATTAGTAATATGAATGTAATTATAACTTTAGAACAACAGAATCTGCATAGCAGACTTATAATAACAGAGGAGGATATGGGAGACTTAGATTGCATCAATTAACTAGACTCAATACCAGTAAGCTTATTTAAGAACCATGCCCCAAAATTACCAGGAACATCATTTCTAGCAACATTTCTTTACAAAGCAAACAAAAACCTTATCGATTTTAGAGGCAAGTATTTTGGTCCTCCTGAGCCTCAAAGACTAGTGAAGTATGAAAACATCTGCCTATTATGTTCCATATTAGCAACCTAGCTTTATCATAGCACAAAGCAGGTCAGCTGTTTTACAAGACTGAGGCAACTATTCATTAATACTATTTGATTAATAAAATGATGAGCTATGGAAATAATACATTTTATAAATACTTTATGCTGTTGTGTTTCTTAAAACAAAGCCTATGAACAAACTCCTAATATCATTTTCAGTTCATGTTCACTTAAATATTTGTAACTGAACAGTGAAGTTAAGACAGTAAAAGTCTTAACAGTGCATACAGAAAGCTACAGCTGACCAGCATTCTCTTGATGGTATGACCATCGATGGCTGGCCTGAGAAGTACACATTCAAAAATCTATGAATACCCATTTACATGAACAGACATGGCTTGACAGTCCTATTACCTCAATCAGGAGTAAAGCATGAACTCAATCAATCATAACATCAATACCCTTATCACACTAAAAATATCCTACATTTTGTCTCTCCCCCCTCTCCTCTTTTTTGCAGAGATACTAAAGGGATGTCTTCTAAGCTACTCACACATGGAAGTCAGGTGTTAAATGATTTAGCAGACCTAAATATATCTTTCAGAAATCTAATCCTGAATGGTACTGTACATCTGTTAGCTCTACTGAAACATTTGACACCTCTCAGGATGAAAGTAAATAAGTATTACCATACCTTTGAGACCATGACAAAAGTTATCAGTCAAAGAATGCATACCTGCATCTGCATCGGTTGCCTGCACTCTTGTCAAAAGGGTTTTAGGCTCTGTGTTTTCAAATACTGTAATGGAGTAAGTATCAGTTGTAAACTCTGGGGCATTATCATTCACATCTTCCAGAGTCAGAATGATGTTAGCTTGGCAGAATCTTCCCCCTCCATCTGTGGCTTTCACTAGAAGATGATAAACTGCTTGCTGCTCACGATCAAGTGCCATTAATGTTTTCAGTTCACCTACAAACAGCATAACACACATAAGATGATGCAAGTTGCAAGACCTAAGTACCCCTAACATGTTTTCCCCTAAAAATCAGAAAAACTGAACAACAATTTTCTTCTTTACAGTCATGTCATCAGTGTCTAAGTCAATAGCTGTACTGTACTAATGAACTCAACTTTGGGCATGTAAGTGACCTGCCTTTTCAGCTTGGAAAGATTAAGCATTAAAATCCCTTTTTTTTTTTTTTTTTTCTAATGCTCTTGAAACAGAAATTAGCTAAAGTAAAACTATCTGATGGTACAGAGAGAGAATGCGTACATGTGCAAAAATCCATGTGCGTTTGTGACAAGAAAATTAAAATATTAGAACTCTGGCTTTAAAAAAATGCAAGGTTGAATCCAAGTCTGGTTTTTCTGGGGTATTTAGCTGTATTCCTTCCACAGCTACTAATGTTTCCTCCTCTAACATTCAACAAATAAACAGAGCTATTTACTATGAAGTATTAACTGCTACTACAGACAAACGTCTAGAACTCTAACACAATTTTTCTAAAGTGACAGAAAACATGAGAGACTACTACTATATGTAGTCATTGCCTCCTTTTAAACAACTCAAAAAGGTATTACAAAACACTTTTTATGTGTATTCTAGCCCTACCAATTCTCAAATTATGTAACAACATACTAGCACATCACAAAGGTGACATTCAAAGTCAAAAAAAACACCAAAGAAACCCATGAAGTATGCTCATTCTCATTTATTTTGTCACTTAAGTGTTCTAATGTCTTCTACTTGCATTACATCTTTGTAGTCATTCAATTTTTACTACACTGTTTACCTTCCTATTGCTTGTCTACAGCAGCCTGCACAGTACAGGATTTGGGCATTAGCTGTGAAGCTATACTATAATACAAAACACACAAATGCCATGAAAACCAAAGTCAACCAAGTTAAAACTTAATCACATTTATACAGGGCTTCCAATAAAACTTGGGGGCACTTTTGGTGTTTGCCATGGAAAGGAAATTTGTTGCTCCATCTAAACTCATCCCATTTAATTTTCCAAAACAAATTATGGCAGAAAGAATCTTAATGAAGATATTTCCAGTAACAAACCATTATAGCTACTATTACAATGAATATAAAAAGAGCAATTTTTATGGCACACTTTTATTCCAATCACTTCAGCATGGAAGTTTCTGCAGGCTTGAGGGTAATTACCCTGTTTACTCTTTAGTTCCTCATATATTAAAACACTTGCCTTTTCCCTGACTTTATTCAATATATTATTAGTATATGTGTAGTTGAAACTCATGTTTTAAACCACTGTACAATAAACCAACCCTTAGTGGAAAGCCTTAAGTACTGACATTTATGTATGTCTTAATGTAATAGCAAAACATTTTACAAAATGAGGTGATGACTGGAATCTTGTATAGTGTATAAAGTATTATTACCTGTGTCTGGAGTGAGTCTGAATTTTTCTGCTCCTGTGCCGTGCAGTGTGTAAGTAATTTCCGCATTGGAACGAATATCTGCATCCGCAGCAGACACCTGCATTATCAATTTGCCAGGAAGGGCATCTTCAGGAACAGAATCAGCATATAAAGTCTGCAAGATTTCAAATTTGCATTAAAAACGAAATATATGAAGTAAGCAGAGCTTGGAAAGGGGAGGGGAAGAAGGACAATAGAGGAAATAATATCACTTGAATGTTTGGTAACATATAATGTGAACCAGAGGATGAAATACCTGAAAATTAAAAGAACTTATGATTTTCTAATTAATTACTTACCATTTATTAGATTTTTCAGAGAGGTATTTAATACTGCAACTATAGGGACTTTTGACCATCACCACATTGCTAAGAACTCAAAACACTTGTAACTGATTAACTAATAATGAAATGTGTTCCCAAAATAGGAGTTATAAATTTTTGCTAATTTCACTTTTATCTCTTTTGGTGGATCATCTTTTCTAGGTCAGATAGACCTAGACTGATATACATCTTTTTTTTTTAAATGACACAGAAACTTCAAGATTAAATAAAAAGTAAGGAAAAGGATTCAGAATTTAACGGCGCTAAACACTCTTACAGCTCAGCCATGTCAGGAATTTGCATTACATTAGAAACACTAAGCCTTCTAACACCAATATTAACAAGGGAAAAAATAAAAGGAAGAAAATATAAAAATACTGACTTGCCAGTCTGTATATAACTGCAACCATTTACATAGTAGCAACCAACACAAACATCAACTACGAAAAAGAATCCTATGTTCACTGTATACTTATCCTTCCTAGTACAAGGGAAGATTTCAACCTGATAACATCAAATCTGTGTTCAATTATGAAAAGCCCAAATGTGCAAAAGAAAAAAAACCCAAAAAACGCCAGGTTTCCACGTAAGGCAATTACACATCTTGCAGGGACTACCTGTCTGGGTTTTTTCCATTTCTTATTTTTCATGTCTATTTTTGCAGACTATAAAATCTGGTAAGGTAGACAGCTTTGTAACAAGAAAACATTTATGGATTACAGATTTTTGGTGCTGTTGTGTGCAATTGCAGGATGATGTTCCAGTCTTTTCAACTCTTTTATCACAGGAAATACACAAATATATAAACTAAGCAATGGGATTCAGCCTTCTTCGAGACCTTGCTTCTTTCATAAAATACAGCATATAAGCTGTAATGGCTGCAACACAAAACAATTCTTTTTGGAAAAGAATTAACACAGGAGAAATGCACTACAATTCTCCTCGTATTTTTCAAACACCCATTGAGTGACAAAGAATTGTCTTTGGATTTTTAAAAAATCTGTCTGTGAAATACCTTTTATTTGACAGCATTCTATCTTAATAGTCCAAATTTTTGTTACTGGGTTAAAAGGAATAGCTATTTCTCAGTCTCCTGAGAAGCAATTTCAGAGAAAATGTAGATTTTATGTATGAAAGCAGCTGGACATGGAAGATACCAGACTCTGCCTACCTTTTCACAAACAGGGCTATTATCATTAGCATCAAGGACTTTAACCTCCACCACAGCTTTAGCTGCAAAGGTCCCATCAGTAGCTGTAATATTTAGAAGATAATTATCCTTTTTTTCCCTGTCCAGAGGCTTTTTGACATACACCTTCCATTCATTCTGTATGTTGTCAATAGCAAACTGTCCCAAGGGATCACCTCCTGAAATATGAAAAGAAATATTTATTTAAAGACTAGACAGAGATTTCTACTGTTAGTCTATAAAAATTAAGGTATGGCTAAAAAAAAATAAATTAAAAAAATTAAATGTAAATAAGCAGCCACTCTCTGTGGCTTTATGGAGAAACAGCTTCACTTCCCAGGCAGAAATTGTCATTACACGCTCATACAACAAATTCAACAGACGCCAACAAATGCAGCCAACAGAATCCATAAAAATTAATGTAGAAATTCATGTAGCATTATAGAAAACTTGGTATCATAATATATGCTAAATAACTATAATAAACTACTCCACTGGAAATTAATAGCCTATCATTTTTTGATATTTTTTTCATTTGTTTTTAACTACATCATTAATCTGGGTAAATTTTTTAAAATAAAATTTGATATATAAATAAACAATATACATAGAAAGGCATTTTAAGCAAGGCACACATGAAGCAAAGACAAATACCTGTTTTCTACAACTCATTTTTCCACTGAAGTTTTTAATATTCATATTAAGACACATACATTCTCCTTGCAGCTCTACAGTTTCAAACACTTTCCAGTAATTTTAAAGATCAAGCAATATCTCACATAATTTCATAACAAATGGTTATTCCAACATTACCTAAAAAGATTTACCTGTAATGTAATAAAAGACTTGTCTATTGGTTTCTTCTGTATCAGCATCAGTTGTACTCAGGATGGCAATTACCCCACCAGGAGGGTCATCCTCACTGACTGTTCCTTTATATATCTCTGCAGTAAACCGTGGAGGATTGTCATTCACATCTGTGACAGTAACTTCAACCACAGCCATAGAAGACAGCTGAATTTTTTCACCCCTGTCAGATGCAACCACGGTGATTTTGTATTTGTCTCGTTTCTCGTGATCGAGTTCTTTAAGAGTGGTAATCCAGCCAGTTTCCATGTTTATGGCAAAAGACTCTATAATGTCTAGCTCTTGAGAAGGATCCAAGCTGTAAGTAATCTGCCCATTGAGTCCTGAATCTAAGTCAGTTCCTTTAACCTGTATGACTCTTGTTCCAGCTGGTGTGTTTTCTACGATGAATGCCTCATATGGGTTGGACTCCAAAATGGGCTTGTTATCATTTGCATCTTTTACCTGAATGCTTACATCTACTGAGGAAACAACATTATAGTCTTCATTTGCATACTGTGCTCGAACTGAGAACTGGTACCACTTGGTTGTTTCATGATCAAGATTCTTCTCAAGTTTCAACTCTCCAGTCTGTCGGTCAATCACAAAAAAATCATCTCTGTTGCTTTCAGGAGTGTTCCCTTTAATCAGACTATATACTAAAGTCTGATTATGCTCTGCTTTGATAACATCTATTGCAGTTCCAATTGGAATGTCCTCAGAAACTGTATAAGAATAAAACGGTTCTGAAAATTTTGGGAAAGGCACTTCTGGTGGGAGTATTCTAGCATAGACAGGAACAACTGACTCTTTCTGGGGGGATCCACCATCAATTGCTCTAACAAGGAAAGTAAGAAACTCATTTTCCAAACCAATTAAGCTTTCTTTTGTAGTAATTATACCAGACAATGAATCAATTTCCAAATTCTCTTTTACATTTTCAGACTCTGCTTCAATAGCGTATGTGATGTCTGCATTTGTACCTTCATCAGCATCAGATGCCCAGACTTTAATGACTGAGGTACCCCGTGGAACATCAGATCCAATATTTACTTTATACTCTGCTGCTCGGAATTGAGGAGCATTATCATTGTCATCTGTAAGTATTACATTAACAGTACAGAAAGCAACTTTCCCTCCAGAATCTTTGGCCATTAAACTAATGGCAATTACTTTTTCTGCTTGTGTTTCACGGTCAAGCCTTTCAGAGGTAAATATCTGCCCTCTCTCATTTGTATAAAATCTGTCTTTGGCAAAGTCATTCACAATGTGGTAAGTGATGTGGCCATGTGTACCAGAGTCTTCATCTGTTGCTTTAACTTCAGTCACCAAAGTATGTAATGGAGCATTTTCAGCTAGTTCAACCTCATAATCATTCTGGCTGAAAACAGGACTGTGCATATTTGCACTGATTACAGTTATATGGACTTGGGCTGAGCTTCTGAAGACCCCATCAGAAACCGACACGTTAAGATTATAATGTGACTTTAGTGTCTGTCTGCGTAGGTTTGAGATGGTGATAATGCCAGATTTACTATCAATTACAAAATTCTTCTGCTCATTGCCTGTCAGAATGGAGTACTCCAGCTTGTCAACATCTGAACTATCCGCATCTGAAGCTTGCACACATGTCACAAAATGTCCTCGAGGAGCCAGTTCACTTATTTTAGCTTCATAAAGCAATTGGCTAAAAAGAGGGGGGTTATCATTGAGATCAGTTACATCAACAGTTACAATGGTATCACTGCTCAAGGGCAGCATGCCACCATCTATGGCCCTTATTAGTAACTTGTGCTGTTTAATTTGTTCATAGTCCAAAGTTCTTGCTGTAACAATGAGTCCAGTGCTGCTATCTATGTGAAAGAAGTCATGATTTTCACTATTATCCTCAACCAAGTGATATGAAATTCCCCTGTTTGTTCCAGAATCAGCATCTGTAGCGCTCACTCGAGCAACAGACGTTCCAACGACAGATGCTTCAGAAAGTGTTGCAATGTAAAACTGCTCTGTAAACACAGGAGGATTATCATTGATGTCTTCCACTATGATGTCTACAAACACATCAGCATGCGCCCCATTTAGGGAGTCAGTTGCTCGGACACTCAGTTTATAGGCTGGGTGAGACTCAAAGTCAAGAGGGGCAACAACATTTATAACTCCAGTGTTGAAGTTGATAGTGAACTGATTGAAAGGATCTCCACCTGTGATGCTGTAAAACACCTTGAGTCCTTCAGGGCTGTTTGCTTGTACATGTACCACAGGACTGTGGAGCTGAATGTTTTCTGGTATCTCTGCGCCGTAGAAAGGCTTTTCGAACACTGGCATAGCTTTACTCATAACTGTAATTGGGACTGTAACTTCAGCAGAAAATGCAGGGTCTCCTCCATCTTTTGCCACTACTGTGACCAGGTACTCCTTATTTAGTGTGTCTGGTTCAAACTTCTTCTTCAGGGAGATTTCACCAGTGGGATCAATTTGGAAATGTTCATGATGTTCTTTGAGATAGTAATGCACCTCTCCATTTTTGCCTGTATCTTTATCTACTGCAGTCACATGCTGAATAACATGGCCCACTTCAGAGTCTACTTTAACAACAGCATAATATGGAATATTGACAAAAAGTGGAGCATTATCATTTACATCTTCCACCGTGACTTTGACTACAATGTGTGCAACAACTGATGGTTTATTTTCCTCTGTCACTTCTACGACCACATCAAAAGATTCTTGCTGTTCACGATCAAATGGTATTCCTGTTGTTGAAAGGACTCCTGAAGTTTGGCTTATTTTAAATCTGCTGTCTGGATTTAGAATATGGTAAAACAAAGGCTTATTTATTTGATTCCCTATAGCAGTAACAACAGCTATTGTTTTTGCCTCTGTGGAATTCTCCTGCACTGTTGCAGAGTAAGAACTCTGTGTGAACTTCAGCTGGCTTGCTTTGCTTTCTTTCACATTAATTTTTACAGATGCAGTACTTGCAAATCTGCCATCAGATGCTCTCACTGTTAATTCGTATCTGCTTCTTAACTGAGTTGTGTTTTGTACTGTTATATCTCCAGTCTTAGGATTTATTGAAAATTTTTCTCCAATGTTGCCTTCAATAATGGAATAAATTAATTGGGAAAAAATGCCTGAATCTGCATCAGTGGCATTTATGTTGATGACTTTCACGCCTTTATAAGTTGGAACCAGAATGGATGTCTCATATAGCTCTCTTGAAAACACAGGAGGGCAATCATTGATGTCAATTACATAAATAGTAACATTAGCTGCATATTCCGCATATAGACGTGGCATCCCAGTATCATGTACTTGCACTGAAAAATGGAAAATATTTGTCTCCTCATAGTCCAGACTCATTACTGTCCGAATGGCACCAGTGCTAGAATCAATGGCAAAATACTGGCGGACAGATGGTTCAACAATTTGATAAACAAGCAAAGCATTATATTCTTTATCAGCATCTGTAGCTCGAATTACTAATGGGATATTCTTGTCAGTCAGAACCACACTGTTAATTGAAGCTGATTCACTGATGAGTCCTGTATATTCAGCCTGCATAAAAATTGGTGCATTGTCATTCTCATCCCGAAGATGTACCAAAACTGTTGCATTAGTGGACAAACCAGCCATGTTTGTCCCTTGCACAGTTAGAGTATAAAAAGGCAAAGTTTCAAAATCAAGTATCTTCTGAGTAACGATGACACCTGAGTTGGGGTTGATAGCAAAGGCATCATCTGTATTACCATCTCTTATTTCATAAACTACAGAAGACTGACTGTATGCTGTGACCATTCCAACAAAACTGTCAATGCTGGCACTTTCACTGATTTCTGCAGAATATTCTTTGGCTGTGAATTTTGGTGAGGCATTATCAGAAACCGTTACAAATATGTGCACAGAGGTCACTTCACTCAGTGGAGGATGTCCTTTGTCTGTAGCTTTTACCATCAGGTTGTATTCTTCCTGGTTACTACGATCTAATTCCTTTGCAATTTTAATCATACCCAAAATGGGATCAATAAGGAAGGAATTTCCAATATTCCCTGTGAAGAAAAAAGAAAGCAATTAAGAAAGAGGTATACAGAACTTAAGGGATGACTGCTTATTTAGCTCTGTACTTAAAGAGTCATAGAGAGAACACAGAGACTGTGAAAATTTCTTAGTTTTCCTTGATAGACATTCGTTAGCCTGTCTGGAAAGTCTTCTGTAATCAAGAAGTTGGCAGCAATTCTAAGTTTACTTATGGAAATACTGCATAAAATGTAGTTAGCAAAGCCATCCAAGCCTTGAAAATAAATGCAAAAATTTTCTTTTAGCAAACTTAAACATCGACTGTAGCTGAAAGGAACTTATGTTCAGAAGTTAACATTAGCGGAATAACAGTGACATCTTATAATCTAAAACAACTGGACAGTTTTGGACAAGAAAATACGAAGGGTTGTAACAAATAAACTCTTGTGAATCTAATTGTTTACACAAGTATTGTTTAAATCATTACTTCAAAAATAAACTTTTCTGAATTGGACCGTTACCCCTCTCCTAACTTCCTACTGATACATAGACAAGTAATTCCCTGTGATAATATTAGAAGAAAAATAATGCCTGCTGACAAAAACCATCTGCCATTTAATATAAACACTTGTTTGCTTCAAATTTTCAAATATACAGATGAACAACACTGCATACAATATTCTGCTCATGTACTAAATAGGCTAAGATTTAACATTTTACTTACCTAAATAATTACACTACTAAAGCTATGATGTCAGCATGAAAAGAAATCATTAAAAACTCCTGAATTCTGCACACAAGTAGGCAAGAGGGAGTTTTTGTGTTTTACTTGGATTTTTTTACTGTTGGGGTTTTTTTGGTTGGGTATGTTTGGGTTTTTTAGAGGAGATTCTAAACAGAGTGGCATTCTTAGAATATCCCATTACAAATCTAAGCAGCCATTACAAGCATTTAAGGAATGTTCCTTCCATTTGCTTAGAACATCAATTACGCTGCTTTAACCTCCCAGTAGATCACAATCCTATAAAATAAACCTTACAGGTCTTAAATTTACTCCTACAAAAAGCTAGAAGAAAGGAAGAGAACAGCGTGTTACTTCATTCTAGACTGCAGGCACACACATTTTTTCTTGTTATTGTTTGGCATTCATAAAACAAGCACTAACAAAATGGGAAAGGCAAGAGAAGAATTTCATAGACGTTAGTCTCCTGCTTAGTAAATGTCGTATTTCTGGAAATGACAGAAAAACCTCATGTATTTTAAGCAACTTATGAGACACTCAAAAACATTCATTCTTTTCAGAGTATCACAATCACAGCTTTGTTTTAATACAGTGTTAAAGCACATTTTCATATCAAAACAGCACTTCGGGGAAGAAAAAGAAAATATTTACAGTAAACAATTCCAATCCTTTACACAGCAACTTATGTAAAATAAAAAAAAGCACCTGCACATATCACTTTGCATGCAACAGTTAACTGAATAACTTTTTACTTGCTGTTCGCCTTAATATACAATCTCTAATGCTTGTTTCTGGGAATTCTACTTTAGACTACGTTTTACCTTGAAAGTAGTACTTCACACAGGCAATGAAATTTAAATAACTTTTTTTTTTCCAGTCATGGTGTCTACAAAGCTCAGGACCTTGATAATGGCAGACTTGTATTTAGATTTAATGGACTGTCTGGTAAGCAAACTCAATCAATGTCATCCTGTTTTCTAATATTAAAAACTGACATCATTTGAATCACACTGTTGTAGGCAAGTTCAGAAAGGTGCTCTGAGGTTAAAATTAAGCAGCAGCTCTTTCCCAGCCTGCAATCTGAAAGGAGTCTTAATGCCAAATTGACCAACTATTAAGGAATTTCTCAAATATTTTAATAAGATAGAACAGTGGTCCCACTACTAAAATCAGCCAGATGGAAGTATGCGAAGCAACTCCTTCCCTGCTGTATCTATCAGAAACTTTAATTTAAAAGCTGGGATTATTTAGCAGTTAAGCACATGAATATTTAAGTTATTTCTGAGCTCCTTACTTCTGCACTGTACTGAACACAAAATCATTGGTCTCAGACTCTTAACTCTATGCATCAAATCCTTGCTTTGCCTATGCCAAAAAACACAAGACTTACAGTATCAAAACAGAGTGCATTCTTTAGACCTGAATGTAATGATTCTGTAATTTCTGGAGAAATTACTCTTTTTGAGTGTTTCAAGATGGCTTTTTTCTTACCCTACTACTAAAATGTTTCACATGTATCTAGAGGATAACATAAATAGCTAAAGGCTGGAGATGAATATTTGTAGTTTTCTTTTAAATACACTGAAGCTGTATCTTCAATACATCTCTCAGAATATGGCACATAAACCTGCACTGCCCCCTTTTTTACAGATATGTTTTTACACGTCTATAGTTGGAAAAGTATCAGCAAGCTCAACGGACTGAAAATGTAAGAAAATGAATATACCTGATTCAATAGAGTACACAATTTCTGCATTTTTTCCTTTGTCCTTATCTAATGCTGTAACCTGGAGCACTGCTGATCCAACAGCTGCTGACTCATACACTCGTCCTTCATAGGAAGGGCTGGTGAACCATGGAGCATGATCATTTGTGTCGCTGACATTAACGATGATTCTGGCATAGTTGCGCTTCACAGGAACATCTTGGTCTCGAACCTGCAACAGTCAGCACATCACTGGTAATTAGCACTGTTATTTCAGTAGTTCGTCAAATATTAGTAGCCATTCAAGGTTCAATCAGGCACAGAGTCAAAGACTGCATAAAAATTAAATATACAAATAAATGTTTGACTTATGGGGACAAATTAAAGAGACATTAAATAGTATCTGTTTGTCATTGACAACAGAAGAAATCTCATGCGTATTTACCATTATTGTGAGAATATGCTGGTTCATGGTCTCGTGATCCAGTTTTTCTGAAGTATAAAGGGAGCCACTTGCAGGATCTAGACGAAATTTTTTGAGGCTGATGGGATCAGTGCTGCCCTGCATCGTATAAATCAGTTTATTCTTCTCATCTCTGTCTGTGGCACTGACTTGCAGAATTTCTGTCTCTGGTAAGGTATCCTCAGGTATAACAACTTCATATTTTGAAGCAGAAAACTGAGGCCTGTGGTTATTTGTGTCTATAACTTTGATGTATACCTGAAATGATACAATGGGAAGGGAAAAAAATTGATGATATTTGGTAAAAAGAGATGAAAGGAGGCTATTTCATTAAGACTCACACCATACTGAAGTAATTACACCTGAAGACAATTTTGTTTTTCTGGGAAGAGGAGAGATCCAAGATGTGTAGGGAAGAAGAATGTCACTAAACCCAAATTGCCTCACCTTCCCCAAAGTCAAACCAGAAATCTGTATGACCAGAAACATCTTACATAAAACATCTTAAAGGGAATGATTTTTGTCTAAAGAAAGATGAAAAACAATTCCTTGTTAATTTTGGAATTAAAAATACTCAATATGGATCCTAGAGTGGGTAAAAATCCTATTTTGAGGTGCAAATTTACAATTTTAAGTAATGTTTTTTCAAGGCAGTGGATGCATAATACTCCTCCTTGGCCTCACGCAAAAACAGTCTTCTTTCAGCTCCTTACATCTGCAAGCCTAGACAAGAATAGAAAAGTGGTGGAATTCCCACAAAAATGCATTATTTTGAACAATTGCAGGTGGTGTTGTTTACTATTCTCCAGCAATGTAACACAATCTCAGCATAGCTCACTGGTCACCAACACAATTTCTCTGAAGTTAAAATTAAATTAAATCTGATGCTTCAAACTGCATCCTTGCCTGTATAACAATGCTCACTGGAACCACACAAGATCCCTGCACCCCCACTTGCCTTTCACAGCATCCAATTTTTGTATAAAAAGGGTAAGACACTCAGCTACCACCCTGTTCCTTTGATAGCAGCAACATCAGACGAGTAACAGTAATGCAGAGGAGTTGGCAAGTAGACAGCAAAGCTACAGCAACGCACAGCTAAATTCAAGCTCTTTATATGCTGCATGTACAGCCATGCTTTTATCCATCCAAAGGTTAGGTGCTTCATATAAATATTTTAAGGGCTATAAACAGGTTTTTAAAATAGGTATTTACAATATTGTAAGTGGGTTAAACTGCTCTTTGAAAACACTTATTGCTTTCCATTGCTAATTGGTGGAGTCTACAGATGTAATTTAGACAAGGTCCCAGACTGCATGAAGCAGAAACTAGATGAGGTGAATTCACCAGATGAGGTGATTTTGCCACTAGACCTGGGCAAATAATAGGAGATGCCATGCCTCTTGCTACAGAAAGAGGAAACAACGACCTCACAGAAGTAGCATCTTGCACTAAAACGGAATCATTTGGCACACTGATAAAATCCCTTGCAAGATGTTGCTATGGAGACTAAGGAGTTTGGTTTTGTCAAGGATTAGAAAAGTTTAAAAAAAAGAAACAAAGAGTTGGAATAAATATTGACTTTCAGTGGGGAGAAATATTAATGGGAGGTGACTGAGGACAAGTTTTTAAATACATTAATTAACAGATTCAACTCAAAAATTAAAATCAAGAATTAATATTATCTTAAAAACATGATCTTTGATATTGTCATGATTAGACAGGATGAAATAAAGCAACACAAGCACAGTTGCTAGTTTCTTTACAAATTTTGTATAAATAAAATACATTTTAATGCCTCTTGAAAGAAGTAAGACAGAATGGTCTAAGACACTCACAAAGCATTTGAGTAAAAACAGCTGCTCACTGAACAGTGGTGTTCAGGAAAATGGAAAATGATAACAAATAAAGATGAATGACAAATTAAAAAAAAACCAAAAAAACAAACCAGCATAAAACCCCAACACTCAATACAAATCAAACTATAAAAACATTTTTGCATAAATAAAAGTTTTACTGTACAATGACAACACTTCAGTAATGGATACTATGCTTTCAAAATGAACTCATCACCAATTTTTAAACAAAATTTCCACTCCCAAGAAATTAAGGTCAGACTCAGAAAAAAAGCAAGTGAAAAGACAAGGTGTCAAATTCGATGAATTTAAATCAAATTGCTATTTAGGTTCATGTCTATTTCCACTCCCAAATGAGGAAACAGAGAAACTTAAGTTAAAATTGCAATTAAGATTGGAATTGCAACTACAGAGTAACTCAACTGTTTAGTGAATCTTTGGAGCAGAAGACATGGCCACCTGTGCTGCTGGTTCTACAAAAAACAAATAAAGAAAACCAGCATTTTTACATTGGAGCACCACAAAAAAATGCAAACGACTGAGTTTAATGCCAGGAATGTAGTGACTGTAAAGCCAACATCAATACCTGCAGGACTAACCACATAGCCAATGAACTAGCCTAACTGGAAAGTGACTGTTGATCATGCCATCAGGATTTTGCATCATCTCTGATATTAGCTAGCAAAGCAGTTAAAATGACACATAAGGAGACATCCTCCAAAAAGTATTGCTGGGCTAAACAGATAAGGAGTTAGCTCCTCAAAATGTACAACACTATTAAATATGATTTATTAAAAAAATATTGCTAAGGAATAAACACAGTGACTCAGTCACTAGAAATGGTTAGCACAGGTATTCTATTGCCACATTACTCGCTCAGGCTGCAGTTTTTCTCCACACTGGTAAACACGATTTGATATATTAAGTGCAATCATTTAAAATGTATGCAAAACCCAAAGTTTATCTTACAATGAAGTGAAAAGTGTTTTATCTACATACTCTAGGATTCTTTTCTCTCTCAGTGATGCTATTACTTTATGCCCCTGCACAGGTTCTGGTGGACAAGCGTAATATGAACCAATGGGCTCCCTTTTTGGAAACATGGCTAATTGCACACTGGGCTGCTTAAATAAGGGTAGGGGGAAGGAATTACCCCCTTCTGTTTTGACACTCACAGGTGGGAATGTAGATCCACTACAGCATTAAGCCCTGCAGTCCCAGAGAGATCTTGACAAAATGAAACAAATGACAGGTCACTAAAATCAGTAGGGACTGAAAAGTCATCTGTCCACAGAAGGGGTGAAGGAAAGAGAGCCAGACTCTTCTCACAGAAGCATAGTGAAAGGACAGGAGGTGACACTCACAAGCTCCAATAAGAGAAACTACAGCTAGACGTAACAGAAGTATTTTTTCAAGGACAGTTGTTAAACACCTATATAGAAGCACGTCCAAGGAAGAGGTGGTGTGCCTAGTCATCCCAGGCCATTAGAACCTGATGAGAGTCACTGAAAAACTTGATGAGCTTTGCAGTTTGCTCTGCTTTGATGAGGAGTTTTAACTAGAACTCCAGGGGCTCTTTCCAACCTAAACTATTAAATAAATTTACTAAGGAAACCCTACTTTCAAGTCAGGAATTCTTACTGAGGCCAAGTGTGAGGTGCTATATATGCAATTTCCTTTTAAACGTAAGAGGACCAAATTTTCACGTAAACTGTTAAGACCTGAAGTTAAATGGAAAGCACTTGAAGTAATAATTGTGAGTGCAGTTTTAAAGACCCATACAGAAAAATATGGTTTAGCAAGTCTGAAAACAAAACACATAAAGAACTTGTGTTATTCTAACATAACATGTAGCATAAAATAAAACTAGCTATTGAACATTTCACAATGAAATGATAAGATTTGATTCAAATGAAACATGCTAATACTATCTCTTAAGAAAGAGCTACACAATTTAGAGGCACAATATAGAAAAGCTTGACATTAACAGACTATAATGTGATCTTTGAAACGAAATGCTCTGGAACTAAAGAAACTTCACTCATTTTGCAAAGATATGCATGGGCTGTGTTGCACAGCTGCCTTCTGCCCACAGATCCCACTGAGAGCAATGTACACTGGTTATACAGAGAACAAAGCAGCCCAGGATTATTTTGAGGAAGCACTTCAAATTTATTAATAATCTGGCAGGTGAAACCTAAATTTTCCTAGGGATGCATTGATTGCTACTGAGTTACAGAGGAGGTAGGTGCCATTGACAAAACATACTCAATATGCAATATTTAAACATCATGTTCCTTTAGACCACTTTAATAGCATTTTATATTTACTGATTCTGTGTGGAGTTTAAAATCTACTCCTGTCCTATAATTACATTATTATAAACACTGACATGTTTATAATAATTTTCATAAATAAACATTTGTATTATCCAGAGATAATATACTTCATTCCAGTTCTAAATGTCTCCATAGAGCAGTGTGATCACAAGCAAAAATGCATATTTAGTAAACGAAGATTATTCTGTGCTTCATTTCCAAAGTATCATATCCACATAAATTTTGCATAAAGCAAGATTAAATATTCTACGACAGCAAAGCAATAGGTAAAATTCTGCAATTAGCTGTAAAGCATCTGAAGTACTACCTTCAATGAAAAAAACTGATAGACACGGCAATGACCGCAAGTGGTTATAGCTAAAACCAGGACCCTTTCTTTCTGTTTTCCCCCCAAAAATCAATTCAATAGTTTATTTATTGCTACTTACAGCCGGTGAATAACCTTTTCTATTTCAGTACATAGGCGCATTGATTTGTGTTTTTCAGTTATTTAATTTCTGTATACTTATTTTATTTTTAATCACAATTCTTCTCAATGTGACACTAGTAATTTCTAACATCATGTCAAACACCACTTCTGTAGGCCTGGAATTTGTTTGTCCTTGCTTTGCCTCATGCATTTGGCATTTAGATGCATGCAAAATTCTAATAGCCTCTACGCCTACTATTGCTTTATTTTTCAAAAAAGCTATTTAACTGATGTCCTGAAAGAGTCAAATTCTCTACAGATGTTAATGGCCCAACGCCAAAAAATGTTTTCCAGTTTAAAGTCATATTCAATGCACTGCTTTTATACAATAAGATTTTAATTTCTTGTGCCCCTCCCCAGTTTCCTGCAAATGTCATTTCCTTTTTCAAATTAAATGTAAAATTACTTACTCTGCTGTTAATCAAGGTCTGTTAAATTGTTTACTGTATATCCAGTGTTTATGTCAATTACTTTGTAAGCTAAAAGCTCTGTATGGCTTATTGTTGTTCCTCATGTATGCACTCAGAATTTCTTTTGCCTGTCACTCCATTTTAGCTGCTTATTCAGCTCTTAGAAGAATCCAACGCCACATCAACATTTAAACTTTAATCATCAGTATTGAAGCAATGACTAATGGAATTTACACACTGGCAGCCATAAATAACACCTTCAGTTTTGATTTTGCATCATTTTTAACCCCCTAAATTAAGCCTCTTCTGAAATACATCATTTGAGTGATAGTCCTGAAGGTTATTTTAACAGCTTAGTCCATTGGGGTGGGCCAGGAGTTATGGGGGAGATAAGAGAATCAATTAAAATCAGGATCATGCACCAACAGTTGCAGAGTTTGAACTAATTCACACTCCTCAATCTACACACCACAGTAACATGAGATTCCAACAGCAACGGTGTAACACGAGCAGGGCAAAAGGAAGACAACGCAAAGGAAGCCTTTGTGCTTGTTTGTAACAAAAACCCACAATCTCTGATCCTGCCAAGCCTGAGAGAGGAAGGGAAAGATATGAAAAACAATCATAGAAAAAGCAATCACAGAAATGACAAACTTGAGACTACTACTCCAAATCTTCTGGAGGAGAGTGCTGTGGTAAATGTTTACAATGTTCACTTAGCTTTATAAAATTCTAAAATAACAAATTCATTTAAAGAACTTGAACAAAAGGTACACTGTGTACTTCCAAGAACTAAAGGAATCACTTAACTCAGAGGAAGAGAAGGGGTGAGGTTTAAAGTAATTATTTGACCTTCCAGTTCTCAGTTATTCTAAAAGACAAAGAAGATTATGGTTCAACTGTGACAGCTCAGGACGTCTGCATAAATTCAGCTATGCAAGCAGCAGCACTGGATAGGCTATCTCCAGTCACCAAGGCCACATATTAAGCCTTTTACTAGGCCCCAGGCTACCCCAACACAGAGCATGATGGCCTTTTTGACTGCATTTTTGGGAGGAAAGGAAGTGTGTATGGAAAAGCCTCTTGCTGTCTTTTTGACTTTTAGCTGAACTTGTGTTTCTACTAATTTTTGTCCTAAGTAATTCCGGCCTTCTATCCAGCACTCTGTAATCAGCAGAAGTGAATCTGTTCAATATTTTTACTACAAGTGGGAAAATTTAATAAATGTACAGCAGAATTCTCCAAAACTTTTATGGTAGTCATCAGCACCACAAGCAATGGCACCACAGCTATGATTGCAGCAAGCTCCTACTGAGAAACATGTTGCCATCGTTGAAGTTTCATGGTCTAGAAAAATCACTCACAATTGTCACCTTAAAAAGAAAAGGCATTTCTCGAAGGAAACTGTTATGCTTGGCAACCTTCTACTATCAAATTTTGACCTATCAAGCCTCCAGACATGCAGTCAGCTCAATAAAGATTCTGTTTAAAATCTTCAGAATTGACAGCATCTTTTCCTGTGGCCAAAAGCAGAAGACAACATAAAAGACATTAGAAAAAATAAAAGAAAAACATGTACTGCACAGAAACTGAACAAGAAGAAATTGCATTTGTAACACAGATCTCTATGTACAGAAACATCAGCAACCCACTTATTGCTCTTTGAGTGCCTGAGGGGTAGGTCAATGACTGGTAATACACACACATCCAAGTCCAAGAGTCTTTAATAGGTAAATAAAGCCATTCCTTCCTATTTGGATGAAAAGTGAAACTCCTCTATGATCATGGCTCTATTCACACTAACCTCAGCTAAACTGTACTTTCAAAGATATTCAGGTTCTGGGTTGGGAAAGAAACGAGATGGGAAAAATAGGAGAGATATACATCATAAACTACTTTACTATTAATTTTTTCCAGTACTGCCACAAATGGCTTCTGTACCTTAAAGTGAACTTATTAGTCCAACTACAAAGAATTGCCACCATTACAGAGCCTTAATAAAAAGCTAATTTTAGAAAATTGGTTTGTCTGAGGTTGCTGCTTTTTAGAGATTGTTTAGCAATCTCTACTTCCACTGAATCTAAAAAAAAAGTATTTGGGAAGATACAAAGAGATGTTATGATCTTAACCTTGTTTCTGTATGTACACTATGCAGGAGAAGCATCTCAGTTTCATGAAACATTACATGGATGTTGTACAACTGGTCATCCGCAGATCTTGCAGGGGGAAGGGAATCACAAAATTTTACTGTGGTTGTCTTTAAATTTCAAGTGCAGTAATCAATTTATTTAGTGATTTTCAGGGAGCTGGGTAAAGAGAAGTGATTTAGATAAGTAGTATTAATCCTTTTCTTGTGAGAAGATTTTGGATGTAGCAGTTTATTTTCTGTTTTCATTTATTTAGCTGCAGCAACATGATACAGACTACAGCATAGTAACACACAACCTTCCACCTAAACCACCAACCAACGTGGCTCTGTGAATATCAGAATTCACTTCTATTTTAGACAAAGTCCCTAATTGAGATAAACCATGTTCATTGTCCAGGATGAAAAAAATTGTAAGAAGAAAACGCAACACCTTCCCCGCTCTCCAGCTACACACTCTTTCTGTAAGTGCTTCATTAGAAAGTTCATTACCTGAGTGCTGATAGATCTGGTTCCATCTGTTGCTTCTACTGTCAAGTTGTAATTTGATTTCTGTTCTGCATCAAGAGGTCTCGCAACAATGATAGTTCCTGTGCCCTTGTCCACATCAAATCGACTGTCATAGTTGCCACCTTGTTCAGGAAATTGTGAGAGGGAGAAGTTAATAAAACGCATCATTGCTTCATTGTTTTAATGGATGATCATGTTCTGTCTTCCGATGCTTAATGGAGGTGGAAGTATATATACATACACTTATACATACATTTAGTTTAAACACTTTGAGTTTTTTTCCTGGTAATGTGATATGCTGCTACTAATAGATATTTAAAAGTGCGTAGTTTTGGACAAAGCTGATTTGTCTGGCTCATGGAAAGTCAGCAGGTACATTCTTATTAGCAAGATTCTCTACTTTAAAAAAAAGAAAATCCATGGAATTTAATGATTCAAAATAGCCAGAAATTGAGAATTACTGGGTCAAATATAATAGTTCATTTTGGGCAGACTGTCGGCTAATAAGTGAAAAACATACTTTTTATCAAAATACATTAAAATCCCAAATCAGACATAAGAGTCAAATATTTGTCTCTTGGAGCAGAGTACATATTATTAGATTCGTATATGACTATAGATAAGGCTGAAAAAGCTGCAGTACCTTCAAAGGATTCTCATCTCAATATTGAGTATCTAAAGAATTCACTATCTCAGTCCTACTGAGATAGGCAGGATTCAGATGATGAGCGTTAAATGTTTAAATGCCCAATGTTTAAATATGGCCAAGTTCCTTCTCTGAAGCAAATTATCTTAATTTCCCTTGTGAAACTTTCAAATTACTCTTTGAAATATAGTTAAATAACTGTGTAGATCAATAGCTACACTCAGTCGCTTAAACATTTAATTGATCATCATCCTGCCACCCAGAGCAGACTATCCTGAGAACACAATGTCCATTAAGTCCAAATACTATTAGTGATGATAAATATTGCCATTTAGCTACAATTGCTTTAGACCTCTCAATAAACTGCCTAAAATGGAAGAATCAATTTTTATTTTGGTCAAGCCAGTGCTTGATATGGCAAAACAATTTCTCCTAATTATGGCCATGTGTTTTTCTAATTATGTTTTACAAGGATAGTAGATAGCATTCAGATAGCATCTGAGTGCCTTTTTTCTTTAACAAGATTATACATGCTAAGCTTTGCAAATCACTAAATGCCTTTTATGAAAAGCCAAGGTTAGAAGTGAGAGGGTGAAGTTCCAAAGGTTGCAAATTTGAACTCAGTCCAAGAAAAAACCAGTAAATACTGAAATGGACCCCCATTCACATGTAAAAAGGATTTCACCTTTAGAAGGTTCCACTGCATGACAAACATACCAGTTTAGGAAAGATGGGCTGGATTCTGCTTCACTGGATTTGAGATACTGGGTAATGACCAACATCATGTAATTTTTCCAGTTCAACTGAAAACCAATTCCTCTTACTGGCCCAGCAGCAGTTTCTGAATCACTCAAATGAATAGGAAATGGACAGCATGCAAGGCAGCAGCTTTTTTCTTTTCTTAACAGAGTTACATAATTTTTTTAAATGGGCTTTGTGCAGTCTGTCAGCTTTAGAAGGTGAATCTAGCTTTTCCTTTTATAGCTGGCAGGCAAAACCCTTTTCTCTGATGTCTCAATGAAGTCTTCTACATTTTAAGGGAGGAGTAAAGTGAACGGGCATGAATCAGTACAATCAGTTTTCCTGACACAAGGACAAGCTCTCTAATCAACTTTTTTCCCTTCCTTATCAAGAAAATCACAAGGACCTTGCCTAAATTGGTAGCACTAATGATATCTGGTGATCCAGTGAAGCAGAACTCAACCCAAACTTCTGCATCTAGTACACTGAAAGTGTAACAGCAACAGTTTTGGCCAAAGCCAAAACTGGGTGCTCAGAATTGATGCTGTATAAATGTAATGATGACAAAACAAAACAAAAACGAACCTGTCACAAATGCAACCGTGAGCACTTTGATTTCCGAAGGGTTAATAAAATAAATAGTTTATAAATGTACGCTTTCATTTCAGATCTCATAATCTGGTAATAAATTATGTGATCTCAGCAGATACCTTCTGCTGTACAGTTCAGGTCACAAGCCATCTGTAAGATGTAAAATACTTCACTAGCAAGCTTGTCTCCTGGCTCAGCCAAAAAGAAAGAAAGCATGGAAAGCAAGCACAGAACACAAAGGAAAGCTGTCAATCAAATTCATTCATGCTATTAGAAACAGTAAAAGAGGGTAGTAAAGTGACCACCTGTAAGAATAGCCCTTAACTTCACATGATCACATATCAATCTTTCCAAAACACTTTTGCTAAGAAAACAGTCAAATAAAATGCTTTTTTTTTTTTTTTTACATTTGGACAAGTTATGCTCTTTCCCCATGGAGTTTTCTGTATATGTCTTTCTAAAAAGAGCAGGAAAAGATAATTCATTTTCTGCATTAGGCATACAATAAAAATATGTAAATGTCCAAAGTGTGCTGCATACTTAGAAGTAGCAGATCAAAATAATACTATCAGTCAGAATTCTGTTCAGATGTACACACTGTTCAGAGTGCATAGCAGTTGAAGCACACTAAGAAAAACAATAGAAAAGTATATCCCCCATCTAATTAGCAAATTTTGCTAATAAAAGGCCCCAGAAAACATCACTGCTGTACTGTGTTCAAACTCCCCACACCTCTGAGGCTTTTTTTATCTACTCTCTTTCATGTCCATAAACTGCTCACCTTTTTCTGGCAATGTCACTTTCTTAACCTGTCCTTTAATAGACTCATTTTGGCCTACAGATATTTCTGTTTGCTGTTGACTGGCTAACCTGAATTCGAATTGGAGTACACAAAACCTTCTCATTTTTCCTGCTCACTTATTTTTATACTTTCTGCTTTTCTACTCCCATATCTGTGTTTGAGTGAACAGTGAAAGCACCCTCAGTTCCAAAATACCTCTAATACAGAAGTTGGCACCTATGAGAATGCAAGCAAGCATCCTCAACTTTTTAGTCCCTCTACACAATTGTACAGATCTGTAACCCCTAGATTTGTCTAAACAAAAACAGTTTTTATTCAACTATAACCTATTTTGACAGGAACCTTTTTTTTTCAAGGCAACATTAGGAGAAACGATAAAAAATTCTATATAAGTATTTAATGCATTAGCAATGATTATCAATATCATCACAGGTTGTTCATGAACAAAGCATGATTTTAGGAAACAATTGTATCTGTTTCCACATGCCTGAAAAGTTTTTAAAAACACCCTCCAGTATTCAGCATTTATATATTCCTGCTATATGTGTCAGTTTCGTAAACTTTATTTTTAACTGTTGCTGTTCTCAGTATGACTCAGGAAATATATGCCAGCAAAACAGATGTTTAAAATACTTAAATTATTGAAAAGTAACTTAAAATATGCTCTCCCCATCAACTTAACACCATAATCATGGCTAAAATTTTCAGTAGTAACCAAGATGAAAAAGATCCTTCTCTCTCGTGAATGCAGTGGGAAATCACAGTCTGATAGACAGAAAGAGTTCACTTAAGACTGGAAGCAGTGTACTACAAGGCACATTTCCTGAAACAAAGCGATGTCATTCTCCTTGATTCTAAAGCACTTACGACATGACAGAACTTGGTTTTAGCTTCAGCTATGCCGTGAACACTCTGCTTATTACTGGTGCTTGAAAGTCTAGTGACTTAGTCTAAATTTCAAAAAAGTACTATTAATTTTGTTACCATGACATCAACATATAGTTATATTACTGGTTGGAAATCCCCTCTCACTGGTAGAGGCTAATATATAATTTAGTAGAAAGAGTATGTGCAGGAAGAAGATTGCTGGGTTAGGAACATTGCAAGCTTTCCTTTTAGTACTGAATCAAAGGACAGCAAACTGAGAAGCAGTGCAGAGGAGAAGAAATCAATGTGAACAGTATAATCTCTCTTTGAGTGTACTATGCTGATTTGCAGAAAACTACCATTTTATTTTCTTTTCTATCATACAGTCTATGAGATTAACTTCATTAGTTTTAATTTCAATGACACAATATTCATAAGTCATTTTTAAAACCTCAACACAGTAGATGTTTTGCAACTCAATTTTAATCTTTGATACAGTGGCATTGATAAAAACTAATGAATTTTGACTTCAAATAAAGGGAAAAATCTGCACCTGCATTTAAAGAATGCCAAAACCTTGCACTGTTTAGAAGAGTGATTAAAACCAAGCTGCAATGAGGCCCCCAGTATCTCAGACTCCATGCATTTGTTTCTAATAATAAAGGCCCTTAAGGCATCCTTACCCGTTATGTCAAACCAAAGTGGTGTTCCAAGAGGTTCAACAGCTATTACACCAATCATGTGAGCAACTGGGTCACTTTCCATCACCGTAAAAGAAAAAAATGATTCCTCAAAATAAATAGGCTCTGTGGGTGGGATGGGCTTTGGAATCCATTCTATGTGAAGCCGTGTAGTCGAAGATTTTTGTGGACGACCATTATCTACAGCTTTAATCTGTGAAACAGACACATCTTTTAGGCTACAGGATCACATAAATCATTATGTCACAGAAATAGAAAGCAGTAATAAGCTCCAAGCATGTTTGCTCATGTGAGATATTTCCAAAAAGGTTAAGTGTCTCTCAAAGTGCCACTTGCCCTTCATTATCTGGGCAGCAAATGGAGAAAAAGTATGCAGCAACTGATAGCAGCACAAACTGTTACCATAAATTCACTCTTATTTTCCTTTCTTCCTGAAGGTGAGTCAAACTGTTTATGTTCCTCATCACATACATTATCTGTCAAGTTCTGGAAAAGAACAGCAGTTCTTGATATACAATACCAAAAATCTGCAATCATCCTCTAATAAAAACCAAACAAACCCACAAAACAATACTTCTGGATTTGTTGAAGCTTTCTTCCTTCAGATACTGCATCACTCACCTGCCAGCTACTGAATAAGAAACGAAGAGATAAAAGAACACTTTACACATTCATCATATACAAGACTTTCACTTACTGAAAGGATATCGTAATCCCTCGCTGCAGAAAATTTCTTTGATGAAACCACTCCAGTTTTTGGTTCAATAAAGAATTTGCCATGTTCATCACCATCTTCAATGCTGTAAGAGATCTCTGCATTGGGGCCTTCATCTTTATCTGCAGCAATAACTCGATAGATTGGCTCTCTCCTAGCAGCCCTCTCTCGCTCTGGCTTTCCACGCTCTGGAAGCCGAATTTTGTAGAACTTTTGCAAGAATTGAGGTTTGTTGTCATTCTCATCTAAGACCTTCACAATCACCCTTGCAATTGTTGATTTTGCAGGAGTACCGTTGTCTGTTACTGTTACCTGGTTTATTAAAAACGGTAAAGTTAGAGCTCAAACGTGGTCCTTCCAACAACGCTCCTCCCTAAATGAGATTTTCCTACAACTGCCTGAACAACTGTAAAGGTATCCCCTAACTTCAGTTAAAGAAATAGCCCAAAGCTATTAGATGAGTATTTACAAAAGGCACTATAAAAGTATATTCAGCTATTATCTTAATATTTTGACACATGAAATGCAACATGAAATGCAAATATTCATGCTCATCTCTAACAGATGGCATGATTTCTATGTATGTGAATATCTGTTCCCTTTAGTACTTGTAATGGAACACCACCACATACCTTTCAGTTCACAAAAAAACACCAACCAAAACCAATGAGAAAATCAAAGCATATCCCAAATGAAGAATTTACAAGAGGCATGGGATAACATGTCCATAACATAAAATTGGCATTACCCTGAGCCAAGCAAAAAACAAAGGCAAATTTTAGAAAAATTTATTTGATTTGAATGCAACAGCAGTTCTGAAGGCATTACTGACATAACAAAGAGAATGCTAAGACATGAGAGAATAACATGAAACTAATCTAAAATAACTGCATAAGAAAGTGCCAATTGGCACTCAGAAAATACTTAAAAATTGGGAATAAAAAATGGGGCATTTTAGGTACTATTGTGTAAGCAGAAATGAAATCAGATCAAATTTAATAGCAAAAAGTAATAAACCCACCAACCCATCTGGTCAACATTTCAATGCTCAATTAATTAGCCAGATGCTCAGCACCTGGGTCACAATACTGTCCACCATTCTGCACATTTCTGGGTTTCTTTCCAACCTATTTTCAGAGTTGTAAATATAAAACTAACACATGGGAAAACTGCTACTTTAGGCCGGGCTGTCTGTTAGTATCGCTCTGTAGTTAAGAGCTCTTCTGTCAGATACTTCACAGCCTTTTAGTAAAACTTTACCAACCAGTTGGGATTCAAAATGAACAAGTAATAAAGAATTATAAATTACACCAGCAGACAATAAACAATGTTCCAAACTAAGGACCAACGAGCCTAAACTGCTATTTTATACAGAATGATGAAAGCAGGAGGATTTATGTACCATTACGTGACATTGTAATGCTAAAAATAAACTTTCTGAGTTCTGTACATGTTAGCTTAAGGTTATAAAGTTAAGCTTAAATTAGCATGACTGCTAGCAGACAACTGCCCATAACATTACACCATGAGTGTGACCTCTGGCGTAAGTTTTGGCCCAGAACAAGTAGCGCACACACAGGTTGCTTAGCTGCAGCCTGAGAATTCGCACAATTCAGACACCATTTTCAACAGGCAACTTGGACATGGCCACCCTGCTCCAGGGATAAGGTGTAAGCAATCAAAGCTATATGTGCCATGTGGCTTCAGGATCAGAAAAAAACCCACAGCTCATTTTACTTACTGTATAAATATAAACCAAAACCCAGTATAATACGTAGAGAAGTAAAAGTCATAATATACCAATTTTAAAATCAATATACATGGCAGTGATCAAGAAATAAGTCATAATTGACATGAAGTGTTTTGGGAAACTGATACAACCAGATTTAATGAGGCAATATGGAACAAGAAATATATAATGATTTTAAAATTTACAAGAATACTATGTCCAGTAGTAAATCAGATTTGCCATTTAATTAATTTTGTTACTATTACTTCTAGAAACAGTGTAGAGGAAATTCTGACCATTCCTACTTAGGTACAAATAGTTCTTTTCAAAGCTGGTACAGAAATGAAAATAATGATAAAAAAATTGTTCCAACAGCTGCATTAATCCATCTTGCAATGCACCAAAGGGATACAAAAGGCTCAGGAAGACTGCACACATACTGCAATTATGCAAAAGGATAGTTTGTGCTATCAGGGAATAAATACATTCATCTCCAAGTCTATACAGTCATTGCATTCCTATTGGAATGTCTTTCCAAGGATTTCTCAAGTTTTGAGTAAGTCTACACTTGCTTCTCCTGTCTTTCACATTAGTTTGGCCAACTCCCATTGCAGTCTTTTATCTACCATCCAGGACAAGAGGCACAACAAATGTTTCAGATAAATCTTAGGACATAAGGATCATTGTGGATATTAAGTCTTCACTACACATGATGTACCATGTCATTACACTGCTTGAAACATTGTGAAACTGGATGACCTAAAGTTGTCTATGTGTTTTCCTTTCATGCTGTTTGACAGAGGATGAGAAAAGCTCTTAAATAAACTCCAGGCAATCAATAAAATGTAGCTAAATAAAAGCATTATGTCATGAGTTTCATACTCTTGGACTCCAGCTCTATAATGCATGTCTTGCAACGGATGTGATTGGTAAATATGGTATGCAGAAAATAGGGCAACTCACATACGTCCTTTTGTATTCTCAATGTAATAAAAACATTCTGCACTTCTTTTTCAGAAGGCTATACTCAGCAAAAGTTAGGCTGAAATAGCTATTCCAATAATTACACAGGAAGATAAAAAGAGGAATCACACTCTTTTTAACAATCATGCCTTTGTACCATTTGAATGAAAATATTTGTTTTCAGATACAGAAAAAAATTTGCATTCAATCTGTACCTTTACTCTTTTCTTATGAAACAGCCCCAACACACTGTTTTTATAAGATAGGTGGTTATCTGCATTGCAACTTAATGAGCATAGAAGGAAATTACTTCTGATTCCAGTTCTTTAAATTCTTCATATAGTAATCAAGCCTGGCAAACTTAATTCTCTGTAAAAGATCAATGAACTTACAGTCACTGTTTTTCAGCAAGCTAAATAAATTATTACCTCCAGTATGTGCTCTGCCTGCTGCTCTCGATCTAGTTTTCTGGATGTGGTTGTAATTAGCCCTGTAAACAAAGAGAATAATTAATCAGATCCTTCAAGAAAATAATCTGAATGAAGGTTAGGTTAAATCAGCAGTTACTGATATCCTCATTCTCAATTTCTTCTTAGGTGGCCTCTTCGATTTTTGTAGAATTTATGCTTTCTTTAAGGGAAGGGGTGAGGGGCTTCCAGTCCTTAAAAGCTGTGAAAATATTCTTTGCAATCTGAAAACTGAGCTTTTGTAACACTTAAACACAGTTCAGTGTTCCAACACATCTGTGCATGCTATGTTTCTGACAGAAGTAATGAATGTAACTCTCACACATGAAATCTTGTTTTCAGAGGGCATTCATATGCCTTTTTCAAAGGGTGCTGATTGACATTATCTGAATTAATAACCAATCTCTTCAGAAGAAACACCTATTTGTAATATTAGTGGTAAGGGCAAAAGAAGGATAACCAGAAGAGATGCAATAATAGAAAACAGAGCAATTTGTCTGTGTTGGTTTAATTTCACAATGACAAGGAGTCAAACACTTGCTGTTGACAATAGCAGAGAAAAACCATAAGTTTTTAATGAATGATGTTACATTTTGTAACAAGACTTTGATACACTCCTGATGCAAGATTAGGAAGGCACAATGGATTTTGCTTTACATGAAGGAAGTCCAAGAGTAAGAGGTAACAAAAAGACAGTGAAATCTAATAACTGAAGGATCTTATTTGAATTAATTCTCCCTAACAGTTAGTTCCGAATTTTAACTATTGAGTTTCATGAAAAGTAAACTTGGTCCACTCTCAGTTATAGTGGAATGGTTTGCTCGTGTGGGTGAACTGTGTTGTGGATTCAGCCACAAGAGAATTCAGTTTCTTTGCTGCACAACAGGGATTAACCTTTTCGCATGTATAAGCTGGCCCCACAAACACCATCACTATGTTCATGTGGGACTGAGCCTGTGTTAGTAAATCTTGCTAGACCCAACTATCAGTCAAAGCATTCCACATTCTCTGAAGCAGCAACATAGAGGACACTGCAATGTCAGGAGTCATTTTATCCAACTATTCCAGCTTTTGACAGTGATAGGAAAGCATTGCCATCTTGATCCTTAATTGTCAAACTGGGAAAGCAATTACCCAATGAAGCCTGAAATAGAGATGAAAATACAGATGGCATACTTCATGTTCCTTTTTCTAACTATAGTGTAATTTTTATTAATAAAACCTTATATAAGAAAAAATTAAAATCCACACATTAAGTTTTCAGAGTTGGTCTGCTACAATAAAAAAAGCCTTCAATTTTGTCTCTCGGTAAAAAGCAGAGTATGTAAGAAAAGCAATAAAGATTTCAATTTCACTTAAAAGAGAAAGGCCAAGAGAAACAGGATTCTATACCACAGGTGCATAGCTACTCAATGCCTCTGACAAAAACAGCTGTAGTCTACTTATATCAACAAAATGGACAACCTGTACTAAATAATATGAACAAAACCTATATAAGGTGACATTACAGCTGTCAAATGTTCAAACAACTACCCTCCAAAAAACAGGTAGTGCAAATAACAGCTGTTTCAATTATGGTCTAATCTGCCCTTGTTTTTCCAGCAATTTGGTCTGCCATCTTATCAAATCCATTATTTACCTAGTATTCTAGACAATGATGTGTCATTTTCTCCTGCTTTATATTTTTATGCTTTTACAGTACACAGAAGATATGTGTGCTATTTCTAGGATATATCTTTTAGTATTCTGAAGTTACAAAGAAAGGGGGATTGAAAATTAAAACATACAAAAACCCCAAAACAAAGAAGCCAAACACATAACAAGAAAAAAAAGTTGCATTATTACTGCGAATTTAGAAAGGGGCAGGGGAAAAAAGAGAAAATTATGTGACAGTTCGCTATTAACCTTGAGGTAATATTTTCACATGGAGTTTACAGAGCTGTGAACAATGAAAACTGAAAATATTTATGATCACATATACTAAAAAGCTTTACTTTCCTGGCTAAGTTTGGGCAACTCATTTTCTTTTCACGGCTCTATGGGAAACAGAGTAGGCCTGTTAATTGGAAGTGAACAAGTGGCACAGCCAATGCCTCATCTGCACCCTTCCAGCAAAGAGACTTTAGGTAACTTTAAGAAACACAAGTTCTCCTAAAACCTCTTTCTATTGAGTAACTCTGTAGAAAGTCAGCACAAGTCCTCCTAAGGAGCATTACTCTCATGGCTCACCAACGTTGCAAGAGAAAAGGATAGATTTCAGCATAGCCACTAAAGGAGTTGGCTGTTGAACAGCTGGGCTGAGAATGGAGAAAATCTCAAAAGCACAGGAAAAACAAAGAAACCCTGGCAGAAATATCTCATGATGCTTGCATTTCCCTGAATATTCAATAGTTAGTCTATGTCCCCTGACAATATTAAGATTCCATTTCTCACAATGGCAGCAAGTAACGAATTACGAGATCAGAAAAATGGCACCTTTCAATAGCTTCCTATAAATTTTTTGGCACCAAGAGCCATTAAGAATGGAACCACACCTAATAAATGGCAATTAATACTTAGAGGGAAAAAAAAATCAAACAAAAACCAATTCAAAAGATTTTTCTGCAAGCACTCAAGACAAAATTCCACCACATACAATTACTCTACACACTAGTGATTGTTAAAAAAAGTCTTGTTCCAGATAAAATTCCTGTTAATGAAATTGGTCAATACAATTCAAATGGGTAAGCAGAAAAATATCCAGCAAGAACAAAATATATATGCTTTGATCTGTTAAAACCTCCAGTCTTTTCAGGCAATAATGCCACACTTCTGTTAAAACACTTCAGACCAATAACAGAAGGGCTTAGTCTTCACCATATATATCCTGTATATTCAGCAGAAACTAATGCCAACAAAGGAAATGTAACACTTCTGGATTTAGAATCACATACACATGCATAACATTCTTTTTATTTAACTCTTTACTGCTAGACACTTTCCCAAGTGCAAATTTAGCTCCAGGAGTGTTTCACTTCAGCTTAAGACTATAAAAGGCTTGATTATGGCGATCACTACATTTTCCTATTTTTTCCAAGTTTTTCTGTATTAAAGAAACAACAGATTTCATCCTTTCTTGAAGAGCTTTTTTGAATGATGGCTGTGATAATAAGGTCAAGTGTTCCTATGCCCTGTGACTGCTGGTTAAGAGGGTTGGGGAGACTCTTTGGACCTAATGTAAGTCAGCTCCCTGCAACAAAAGCCACTGCTAAGCTCTTTCTACTGAAAACAAAAGTTAAGTTTTTTAGATTGAGCTCCATCTCTTTTCTATAACACTTTGTATATATGCTTGCTGTGCCCCTCCCTCTACACAAATAAATGCATGACCACACTTTTGCATACACCACATCCCCAGAGGAGCGGCAAGTAAAAGATTTCAATTAAGCTCTGAAAAAGTCTATAAAACAATCAGTTTTGAAACTTATAATGAGGTGGGGAGAATGTGCTTACTGCTGAATGAAAAAACAGCATGTGTGAGAAACAGGTCACTGTGACAAACCATTCTATTTCAAAGCAAAACTGACTCAGAGCATTGTTTTGTCGTCATATTCTTGCATGTTCCTTCTGCCTCCTTTTATCACCTCCGTTTCTCAAAACCAACAGGAACAATAAGCTCCAGTAATTCACATCACTGACTATTTTTTCACCTGAAATCAATGTCACTATGGCAAGATGGGTCAAGCATTCTTGAGAAACGCAAGTTCATAACACACATTCCTAAGATAATGATGAGGAAATGGCATCTCTAGTGAATTGGTGCAATTTTTTTTATTTAGTAGTATTTAAAAACTTGCCTCATCAGAAATATTTTCACAACAGCAGCTTAATAATTTAGAGAGTATTTGGATAAATCATAGCTGTTCTGCCTCACTAGCTGGAGAGCACTATAATCAACTGAAACTAACTGTAAATGGCTGTAACAAACAAAACAAAACAAAAAAACCCATGCACAAGTAGCAAATACAATTGTATTCTCCCTTCATTCCTTAAGTTTACCTTCTGGGGATAGCTGCTGTCTATTTGAGGTCTACCTAAAAATTTAAAGAGTCACAACTGCATTCAGATAAAACTTACTCCAGATTTCTATTTTAAATAGTAGCAAAACAAACATACAAAAATGCAACTACAGCACACAATTCTGTAAATATAAATAAAACTGCTACATTTGGAACAGAAATTAACACCAGAAATCATATATCAGCAGGGATTTATTTCACCTCAGTTCCCAGCTACATCACATTACCTCTGTTTCTGAAAACTAGCAGAACAACAATTTTCATTCAATGCTGAAATAGCAGTATCTTTAAAAAAGCATAGAATATTAGCTGGGCACTGTGTTAAGAATTATCTATTAGCTATCTTTATGGCATGGATGATCTCAGTGATGAAAAAATGGCTTCAGAAAAAGAAGTCTTTGCAAGGGAGGAAGGCTCAAAATTTTTATCTTGCTGTGTATACATCATGCATTCCTGTGCATTTGTGCTTTCATAAATATCTAGACTTTCCTACTGCACATTCAGCTTGAGATGATGAAGATTCTGGAGCTGGATGGGAGTTTGGCTGTTAGACAGGGCTAATCTCCACAATGAATCAAAATAGTAAAGCAGATGCCAAGTGTACTATGCTGCCTCCAATAAGTTTGAACCGATAGGCTTGATTTGTATTAGTATAACTCTATCTGAATTGCAGCATGTGAAAAGAAACACAGTTTCTCCGATCTTTGAATGCATTGGCACCGAAGGTTTAAGGACATATGGAAAGCAGCTACAAAATTTTTTATCGCTAACTTCAACAGATACAAGACATAAACTAAATATAAGGGAGGCCATATTTGGTCATGAGGTTTTTGTCCTCTGTGTTAAATGCAAACAAAAACCAACCAGGTTTCTCTGGCCTGCATCAATCAATTATCATTTAAACTGTCATCAGCCATGATTACTGCAATTTAGCTCTCGTTCCCCCACTTGAACCCCAAAACCAACAAGTTACCAGTGAATGTTTAAGGGTTGAGTTTCTTTATTTTTTAACATATTGTTATACATTAAGATCTGTTTATAAGATCTTAACATGTCAATCAGTATAAGATTTTAAGGAAGCATGGATTTTAAATGTACATGTGTCTGTAATGGTAACCATGTTAACTACTGCATAACACAACCCAAAAGCACAGGAAAAATTACAGCAACTGTTATACAGCAAATATAAAAATTACAGCAATCCAACATAACTGGAAGACCAATTAAGTCTCTTCAAGTGATGAAGATACTGTGTCACTTCAAGGTAGGGTTTCCACTAATCTTCCTCATTTAAGGAATAGTGTATTTTATCCAAGTCAAGATAGAGGAATATATCTTTCTTTTGTATGACAGACTAAGAATTTTGCTGGAATCAGCAGTTTCCTCCTCACGGAAATACTAGGTGTGATCAAGTTATGTCTTAGACATCTCTCATAATACAGTGAGCATCAAGTCTCACTGAAAGATCTTTTATGACATAGTTTTAAACTGCTTTCAGTATCTCAGTACTTTCCAAAATATGAACAAAATGACTGATAACACAATAATCCCTGATTATTTCATCACTGACACACAAAAATTACAATTTTTTTTTCAGTCTTCTTTCAACTGATTTCAAGTTAACTATATTTTACACCTAAATTACTGTACAATCAATGACCATCAGAAAAGGCTCACATTTCCTTTCTAAAGATGTTTAGATAAGCTTTCTGGCAAGACTGTAGTCAAGTCTTTTCTATGTAAGCCAAAAAAAGGCTTCACAATCAAAACAAATGAACAGGTTAATAAAAACAGGTCAATAAAAATTAATAGCAGAGGGATTGAAGAACAGACTTCAGCTTTGCAGCTGACAAAAAATAAACTCCATGTCTTCCTAGCCATGTAACGAATGATGATGACTATAAGCTAGAAAGTGTAATATATCAGCATTGTAATATATCACCATGAAGGCAGACTGCTGATTTAAAAAAGAAACAAGATAGTGCTAACAAGCTATCATACTGGAGCAAGCATATCATAAAGGAACTGAACTTTGGTTTACATAGTCTTAAAGATAATTCCTTAGCAATTGCACTTGCTTTTCATTCCTAAACTCTACCTTGTTCTAAGCACCTTGATAACTCTCATTGAAACCAGCAACAGAATTGTTGCCAGTAATTTTCTAATGCTGAAATACGATTGTAAATATACAGTCCCAAAAGAAACTAGGAATATAATTTACAAGCACCTTAAATGGCTGCAAATGCCTCTTCTGTTCAAGTACAACACTTACAAGCAATCATTACTGTTCTTTCAATAAAGGCTGCAAAAATGATATCACTTTTCAAGAAAAATTGAGAACCTGGGTTCCTCTTTCAATTATCTTGGCCATATACTCCTTTAGTTCTGCTGTTGCTTGCTTGTTCTCGCTAACCTCTTGAATGGTACCTTTTTTTTTTTTTTTTTTGCTATGCAATTGTTTAGGTAGAACAAAGATTCATTCTGCCTAGCAGAGCTCACAGCCTGTGCCTAGCAGACTTTTCTGGGTAGTCTGAAGGCACTTTTGGGGCTAAAGGACTTATTTTCCACTTCATATATAAACTTTCTGATCAGGGTAATTACAAAAATTAATTACAATACCCTAGCTTTAGAAAAACTGAAATGGAGACCTACTGCAGTACACTCTGATGAAATCATTATTCCCCTTTTGTTACATATAGCATGATGGCACTCAGCTAGTACAGTCTTTCACAGTTTTGGTGCCTTTTCCCCTTCAATTCCCAAATGCAGCAGTTCAAGCAAAAGCCAACAGGACACTCCCACAGTGTACAGACAGCTAAGTAAACTCCAGACTGAAAAGTCTGAAACACATTAAGAACTACACACTATTTGCTCTTCAGATCAGCTTTTCTTTTTACTTAGGTACTTCCTTATTCCTCTTTCAGATACTGGTGTGTATGCCCTTGATTTCATGCACAAAAAACACTGTTGGCACATTTATCCCGTATGAATATGTCTTGCTCTTTGAATGGTACTATATGAAAAGTCAAGCAATAATTGAGATCTCAGTCCTACCCATCAGGACTGCATCAAACAAGGGATAACACCCTGTCCATAAGGGCATATTTGTGCAGCACGTTTATTGAAGTACAGTAATATCACAGAATATGCTGAGCTGGAAGCAACACACAAGGACCATCAAGTCCAGCTCACTGTTTATTATCTTGTTGCTTTGTTACCAGGACAGACTGTAAACTTTGTATATAAGATCAAAAGGTAGGTTGCTTCATCCTGTGGCTAATATTTCCTACCACCAGGCACCATGTTTATCTGTAACCAGGCAATTTAACTACTCAATCCTACTACTATAAAGTATCAGTGCAAGGTGCACATCTGAAGTTGAGTCACTTACCTGAACTATTTTTACAGCATCCTGGAATTTGCTGAGCAAAATACTCATTAATCATATTTGTGATTTCAGCATGAAGCAAAGACAAGCAACTCACCAAAGATTATTTATGTACAGCATAAGGAAGAAAAAATAATTTACATAAACAGGTAAGCCATCCAACCCAACAAACACAGTAGAGCTTCAATTTCCACTACATTTCAAATGAAGTGTAAAAGCAGTGTTTAGTGATCATATAATTGTAGAAAATTCCACAAAGGTATCTAACTAAAAGTAAACCATGCAGTTTTGTATACCCTAATTAGTCACTGACTACATTATTTTTAGTCTGGATTTACTATGACAGTGGTACTAACTTCTGCAGTAATTTTTTTAGTAGTAAAATTATTTGAGAAATAACAAAAAGAGGTATATTAATAACAACAAACCCAAAACAGACTCAAAGAGCTACATTAAAAACAAAACAACCTATGCCTATGATCCTGCATTCTGAGTGCTTGAAAGCATTTAGGCTAAGTCCAGTTTCACTGTCATTCATGTTCTTTTGGCAGTTTCTGTCATACAAAAGATAAAACGCAGAATTGTAAGTCAAAGCAGTATAAGATAAAATCACAAAAAATGGTATTTAATAAATAATAACAAAAAGCTAGAATAATTTTGAATGAAATAATTAACAACAAAACCTACATATGGTTATTTTAAGGAAACTAGTAAGTGATGATACATATGCTCTAGAATGAACTTTGATCTTATGATCAACAGAAGACTATAAATATTTGTTACCTCTTTGCTTACTTTATGGAAATATTCTTGCCTTCAAAAGCCACACCAATTCAAATCTCAAATGCTTTCAGTAATTAACTCTAAGTTACCTGATGCCCATCACTCACTTCTTCCATCTTGTTTTGAGATACACCATCTTCAATG
Organism: Entomyzon cyanotis; assembly: GCA_024500445.1. NCBI lineage: Eukaryota > Metazoa > Chordata > Aves > Passeriformes > Meliphagidae > Entomyzon > Entomyzon cyanotis. The sequence goes on along the minus strand of JAKEPQ010001009.1, from coordinate 25,892,888 downwards.
ATTAAGTACCGAATTATTACCATTAAATCACACATCCTCTTAAAAGATCTTTTGAAACCTGACATAATATTACTTTATAGTGCTCTGAACTCCCTACACATTTAAACCCTAACATGATAATTTCTAAATGAGAATGTGGAGATTTATACAATGCTGCTGCCTCTTCCCCGTTTTTTCTTTTGTTTTTATGTTATTTCCTACACTTACAATATAGAATGTACTAGAATAAGTGCACTGCAGTGTTATTTACTGATTTAAAGGGAACAGCTTTTGTAACTCAGCCATATACATAAAGAACTGTAGGCAGTGGTCGTAACAGAGATGATCTTGTCTGCTGTCTTGTCTTGGCTCTCTGAGCAACACTGAGGACCAATTTTATAGCTCCCTTCTAGTTAGCTCTTGAACTGTGATTCCACTGTGAATTTTTCAGATAGAAAAATTGTATTACTTCACATAGAACTACATTTTTTTTCTGGGATTGATCTCTTTTCATTGATTAAAAAAAAAAAAAAAATCAAGCCAAGCTAGATGTGAATCAGGGCATTAAGCCTGAGAAATATTCTCTTATTAGGGAATTAATCAATACTAATGTTACACTGTTGTTATATATGCAACTTAAAGTTACATTACTCGGAGAGGCTGCCGAGGAAAGACTCGTATCTCTGAAAGCATGAAGGTGGGACTTTCAAAGTGGCTCCTAACAGTATCTGATCACTGTCTCTTCCTTGGCTTGAATTATAATTTTGCATATTATATACTCCTGCTCAAAAGCACATATGATATAGGGAGACTCTGGCTCCACTACCATTTCAAATGCACCCTCAGCAAGTTTGCATATGACACAAAGCTGAGCGGTGCAGATGACACCACGGAAGGACTGGATGCCATCCAGAGGGACCTGGGCAAACTTGAGAGGTAGGCTCACGAGAACTTCATGAAGTTCAGCAAGTCAAAGTGAAAGGTGCACCTGGGTCAGGGCAGTCCCAGATAGGAGTCCAGACTGGGAGACAAACCCTTTGAGAGCAGCCCTGCAGGGAAGGACTTGGGAGTTCTTGTGGATGAAAAGCTGGACATGACCCTAAAATGTGCACTTGCTGGCAAAAGGCCAACCACATCCTGAGCTGCAACAAAAGCAGTGTGGCCAGCAGGTTGAGGGAAGGGATTCTGCCCCTCTACTCTGCTGAAGCCCCACCTGGAGTGCTGCATCCAGCTCTGGGATTGGTCCTCAGCACAAGAAACACAAGGACATGTTAGAGCAGGTCCAGAGCAGGGCTACAAAAAGGACCAGAGAGATGAAGCATCTCTCGTATGAAGACAGACTGAGTTTAGATTGTTTGGCATGGAGAAGAGAATGCTCTGGGAAAACCTTATAGTAGCCTTCCAGTACCTAAAGGGGGCTTCTAAAAAGGAGAGCCACTTTTCACATGGGCAAATAGTGATGGCACAAGGGAGTGTAGTTTTAAACTGAAAGAAGAAAGATTAGATGTTAGGAAGAAATTCTTTAGATGTTATATTAGATGTTAGGAAGAAATTCTTTACTCAGAGGGTGGTGAAGCATTGGAACATGTTGCCCAGAGAAACTGTGGATGCCCTATTCCTGGAAGTGTTTAAAACTGCACTGAATGGGTCTCTGAGCAATCTGATCTAGTGGGTGATGCTCCTGCCCATGGCAGGGGGGTTGGAACCAGATGAGCTCTAAAGTCTCTTCCAACCCAAGCCCTTCTATGTTTTCATGACTGATGCATCAGAACATGGGAAAATTGAATGAGAACTTCACTTCTTCACTTTCTTTTATTCTTGGTTTACAACACAGATCATTCAGAGCATGACCTGAAGTTTTTATGTAGTTCCAGAGACAAACAAAAGGAAAGGACTGCTGAGCTTCCCAAAATTTCTTTTTTTCCAAAGAGATGCAAGAGAACAAATGAAACAAGCCCCAACATCACCACCTAACATTTAAAAGAAGTGCTCTCCACCTAAATGCTAACAAGTAATTTTTAAAATAGCTGCCTCTATTACAGGAAAATGTCTATATTTTCAAACGGTAAGTCTCTACATATTGTAGCATGAGTGGGTATGAAGATATTGTAAGAAATTTCAGATATTAGCTTGTTTTCCCAGTTACAAAGAAGACCAGTAGTCTAATAGCACTTCAAGTTCTTTTAAAAAGGGAAATCAAAGTAGCTTTTTGCAGAATTAAACTCTTTTTACCAACATTTGGGCTAACTCTGGTCACATTTTCAGTAAAGGTAAAGAAAAAACTCTGTTCTAGAGACAGCATAACCAAATACTTTACCTTATCTGCATGTCACTGGTAAACACTTGGGGACATGGAGCCCCTTTGAGCTGTGTGACATAAGTGAACACTAATTGAGCCTGGCATTGCTTACCAGCTACAGAAGTCACAAGAAAAAATGCAGCATTTTGATCTTTGTTTTATTTTAAATCACATAAGCGTGCAATATACTAACACGGGTTTTATTCAAGTTCCAAAATATTACATCAGTTGGGATTAAAACCCACAAGTAGTTAAACAACAAAGATTTCCTTTGTTAAAATGAAGCCAATACTACTCTGCGGTCACTGGCCCTTCATTTCCTCACTAAGTAATTCTCCAGTGTTATCGGAAACCCGTGGAAGTTGTTTGCAGCTGTATCCATTTCCCGTTTCACTTCAATCACCAAACCAGACAGATACACACACAGGCTGCTTTAAGGTCACTGTGTAAAATGCACAGGATCCAGTTATGTTCCGAAAGTGGCTTTTACTCAAAGCTTCTGCTGGAATTCCCTATCTAATATCCTTACCTAAAGGGACTAACTCCTACACCATAGGATTATTAATTTCTTTAAAGGTATGTCCATAACATTCTCATATTAATACCAAAGCACTTCATATATAAATTAATATATCTTTAAAACACTTGCAAGTAATTAGGTATGCAATTATTTCTATTTTACACCTACAAAAGCTAAGTATGAGAAAATTAACAACTCGAAATTAATTTTGGCATTCTCCTGTCCAGGTTGTGAACCCAAGTCTAGTTTTCAGAAGTATGCACTACTTTCATGCAAAGTTTCATTAAAAGCATAGAAAGCTATACTTTGGCGATCAGCATTTCTGCAAATCTGACTCAAAACTGTTATATGGAGCAATATCAAGTATCTCTCTTCCTCATTCGCTATTATTGTTTTAAGTTTCTGAGGTAAGGCATGACTTCTTGAGAAAGCATATTTTGCTACCCGGCCCTGATTCCCTCCCGAAGCCAAATCTGATTGGTACAATAAATGTAAGAGAAGTCCTGGGGAAGTGGAAAGAAGCACACCAATGGGGCAAAAGATCAGAAATTGCTTCTAGCCTGAATAAATTGTGAAGGTAATACGAAAAGAGTATTAGGGCCCTATACGAATACCTGGTTAGGGTTCCATTCTCTTGCTCAGTAATACTAAGAAGAGCTGGAAGTCCTTTCACTATGCAAATGCATTTTGCCATTCTAGTGTGCACAGTGCCACTTACAAGGCACTATAACCTTCTTTCAGACACCTTAACCCAGCAGTCTTTGAGATATTAATCACACAAAGCCTGTAACACTGAGTAGCAGCCATATTTAAAAAACATGGCATGGCAAAACTGTTTCATCCATATGGAAACTGATGCAGAGTCTCAGGGAATTCAGTGGGCTTTTTTTTTGTTTAGAGAGAATTCAGTCTAATGGCTCCAGTTCTACAGCAATTAAGGATGTTCTCCCTAGCTCTTCAGTTGCCGTGTTTTAGGTATGACTTGCTGAGTTGTTATTGTTAGTCAGTTAAAGGTTAATACCTTTCTTCTAACTTCACATGATGTTTTGCCATCCCACAATTTAAAAAGTAAAGCTAGAAGAAAAGTACACAATAGGAAACAATGACAGGAGGAGAATTTAGCTGACAATGTCATTCTGGGTAACTGTAAGTATACATTTTAAATTGGGGAGCTAATATGCAAACGACCCTTACAATTTTTACTGGGTGCAACAAAAAGCTCATATTTAATGCATGTCCTAGTCTGCTCAGACAGAAAGAAATTACATGGTTTGTCGGAAGCTTTTAGTAAAATGAATGCAATAACTCTCTTGAATATGCTCTAGCAGATCCATTTCTAAATCCAAATAGATTAGAAATTATAAAATTGTAATTTATCAGCTCATAAATGTATACATACACAATGTTATTATCAGCTATTACTAGTAGATACCATGTTCATACTACCTGTTCAACTTTCTCTAAGAAAGTAATCCTGCTATCAACTGTCATGCTTCCAGCCCTCCTCAAATGAAAAAAAGCAAATTAAGATATTGCACTGTGAAAGGCACAAAGATGAGAAAAATATAAATTTGTCTACTCAATGCTGGTGTTCATGTAAAATAGAAACATTCAGTAGTTTATTTCAAATATTAAAATAATCAATTGTATTTTGTAAATACAACCATGGAGTTTGCACCAGTGATATGTAAAACTTTTCAGTTCTACAATGATCTGAATAGCACACAAGCAAATAAACCAATCCTGCAAGAAACAGAAATAGTACTAAAATACTACTATATGTATCATATGTACATGTGCTTATATAAACACCATACATTGTGAGCTCCAAGGCACAAATTCCAGAACTTGTTTACTGTTATAATCCTTTGCTTTACATGAGTGTTGCTGAATGTGCAAGCCTTTTCTGAACCTCAGTGCAACAGCTCCAGTGTTAAATGTGGAAATTAACCACAGAGTCCCAAGATGTGTGTTCAGAACAGCTATCAAATCATGCAACTTCAACTCCTTCCACCTAAACACATTAACATGAGTCGAAACTCTTCCGCTTTGTCAATTACTTCTTGCAAAATAGTTTGTAATTAAATACAGAAGTTGAGCAGATACAAAGCAGTTACCATAATTTACATGTTTATCTACAGTTGCATTCAGACCAAGCATGAAAGCTGTGGAATTAAGTTTTGTTCTAATTCTTTCTGGCAACTAATATTATGATAACTATTTTTATTCTACCTGGAGAGCTCATATGTACAGCACTTTTTTTTCATTACATGAAAACTCCAAAGCTAAATAAAATGCTATTTCATTTGCTTTAATGAAAGGCCAAGTATACGTGAAAAGACTACAAAATGTCCTGTAATGTATTGTGCTATATATCCTGCTTCAAGAAGTGAAACAGCATGCAAAGAAAAACTTAGCAGTGTTTCATTATTTTATAATTATTTAAAATATAAAAGATGTCTTTAGGTGTCAGTGAAGACTTATTGAAGGGGATACTTGGAAACTGACTGCTGTAAGAAGCATGCAGAGACTACTTCAGTCAGTAGCATTTTTGAGAAACAGATCCGTCAGTCAATAGTTCTTATCATGAAAAGAAATCTCTTCCTTTTGTGAAAGATGAACTATATCCTGCAAAAGTCCATGTCAGTAATTTTCTAAAAATTCAGGATTATTGCATGAAGACACAGACATCTTAGCTTGGAGTCCATGAAACTCTAGAAATGCATTAGCTACATCAGGAGAATAGAATACAGTGTCTCACTAGACACATGTTACCTGTAGGTTGTTGCTATTTATAATCTCTATTACTACTATGCTTGGGACTTCTAGCCATGGACCACAATGCCACAGCATTAAATTTTATAAAGAGAAAGAAAATGGATCCTTGACCTGGAGAAGAGATAATAACACATTACCACCTGAAATGTATTTTCAACACTTACCACATATTTTAAGAATCCCAGCACCATCTTTTACTTGACTTGAACTGAATGCCATTACAGTCCTCTGCTCTGGGGATGCACAGAGGCACATGCTTAACTCATACTGTCACTTTCAAAGTTACAATGGGATAAAGTTAAAAAGCCTTGATCCATATTCTGTCTCCCCTATGGCTGGAAGGGAAACCTGAGGCCCTGTGAAGGTTTCTCTTCCTCGGACAAATACCTTACAGTGTGGTAACTTCACAATGAACAACAAGGATAATGTAGCCACACAAGCAAACAAGACAAGACTTGATCCCTCCAATTCTAGTCAAATGTTCTCTTCAGCTGAGCCCTATTTTAATTAATCAGGGCAGATAAAATACACTGCATTGTAACTGGAACAAGTGTCTTTTAAAGTGTTTTTTCAACTCCTTAACATGCCAATTCTGTTGAAAATGCTTTCACACCAAATAAGATCTATTCAGATTAAATGTATTTGATATCTAATAGCCAGGATACTTGGGAAGTTATGAACCTGATAACTTCAATCAAAACTTGATCACTATGTTAGTGCCCACTGCAGATTAGCAGTTTCAAACTGATCTTGTGCAGGATAGGCAGAGTGGCCCATCAGAGCACATGAAATTCAGGGTGTTATTTAATGGGAAGACAGCATACATGAGTTAGTTTTTTAACATCCATTGAACTTACCTGAGTGCACTCTGGGAACAAGCTTCCCTTCTCTCCTCTGCCCACCTTTTCCCCTTCCCTCCTCACTACATTTAAGATGTCTGTCTAGAAGCTTGTCTATCCAGCAGTACAAGTCTAATAGTAATAGACACCAGTGAAGGGTGATAAGAATGGTGCATGATAGATGAATACCTAAGCCTTCAACTACATTGGGGGAGAAAATAATCTTCTGCTGAATGTAAATCAGAGGGGGATTTCTTTTCTTCTCCATGACTGTGTTCTGAAATAGAATGTTTTAATTACTTCCAGTTGCCCTTTTGTTTTTTTTTCTTTAACACCAAGCTGAGAAGGACGGCAGATCGCACTGCTTGCTTGTACTGTATGCATGCTTCAATAAAGGCAGGTGAGAAACTCTCTTGACGGAAAATCTTTATTATTTTTCTATTAGGTGTTCCTTATCACTTCACCATCTAGTGTGTTGATCTCCCAGAAGGTCCCTTTCTAACATAAATGAGATCACAGTAAGCTACTGACATGGAAAACTGCAAACTCTAGCCAAAGACAAGTCACAATCTCCTAGTGCCCTAATTCTTCTACCCATTAAATAGCAATAAAGATATTTCTTTATCTCAAAACTTCAGCAAGGGAGGTACAGAAGTGTCTTTTTTTCAAAACACAGTTTGGAAAATGCCACCTGATGATACAGGGAGCAGAAAGGAGTAGGAAAAAAACAGAATAAAGAGGAAGAGAAAATGACCTGCAGGAATATTAAGGAAACAGCAAACAAAAATAACTGACTAATTATACAGTAATGACAAAATGAATGGAAGAAGAATTTATGATCCCTTGCAATTTGAACACTGCAGTCACTCAGTTCTTTCCACCCAACTCACAGGCAATTTTATTCCTATTTTTATCAGCACTATATTGAGACAACAAGAAATATATATGAGGCAGGCAAAAGTATTTTTCAAAATCAGAGAGGGCAGAGAAGTAGATAAAAAACAGATTTTTTTTTTTCATTTTCCATCATGTAAAATGAGATGAAACAGAGACACAGAGAAAACAAACAGAAATAAAGTACTCAAAGACTTTCTGCATTCACTTTAAAAGATTGGTTGAATTTTTCCTGTTTTATTTGTCAGGCTGCCTTTTCTCTAAAACCAACATTTTGTAAATACAGTATTTAGATGCAGGCTTTAACTACACTAAACATCTTCTGGTGCTATAGCTATCTTATATGTCCCTCTTGGCAGTGTCTTCACAAACAGATGGAGCATATGCTGACAAAGAAGTTATTGTCAAAAATAACCCAAATAACATACCTGTGTTTGCACTCAGAGCTTTGCTGACACATCAATTACAATTGATAAAGAACACAAGTCTTTCACACCCTGAGTTGAAATAACTACAAAAAAAACCTTAAGGCCATAGTGTCAACCCAGCCTTCAAAACATATTTTTTCGCTCCATTTTTGCTTCTTTAAGTCCCCTGAAATTGCTTCCATGAATGAGCAAGAGCTAAATTAATAAGGCTTCTATTTCTCCCTTGTACTTACTGAGTTTCTAATAGATTAAAGTCGCTTACTACACCTCAGCAGGACCTCTAGTCTAAAAATCTCTGAATTGCGAGAAAAAAAATCTAGCTGAGTGAACCAGAAGCATCTCTCATAATTTTTACTGTGAAATAATACCTAAATACCACATACAAAAAGCTAAGATGGGCAGAACCCAGCAAAATATTATTGAAATAAAACCAAGCTCTTCTTTAGGAAGAATCTGTGGGAAAAACATCCAGTATATGTTTTATTTTCTCAACATTCAGAAGCAAGGGATGGTAGGCAACCCTTATAATGTTTTCAAAATTACTGGGTAGCTTCAGTTAAGACTGTTTATTTTGTTTCCCATCTCTGTCCTACATGCCTTTCAATATCCACAGTTCAGTTACTAAAAGGCTACTTGGTTCTTGCCTTTCTACTCCCCTGTTAAAACTTCAGTGTTTTTTCCTGAAGCTTTCCAAACAACCAGTGAACTTGGACGCTTTCTTTTCATCACATAACAGCCATACCTGAAAATTATCCTCCAGATTATATATTTCTGGCAGCAGCAATAGTGAATTACAAAGAAGGTCTCTTTTGACTGTGGGACAAGTAGGTATGCAAGTAATAAATTGCTTATTTTGCTTAGACTAACACCATTACCTCCCACCCCGCATGCCCCCCCGCCAATAATTTTTTAAAAAGCCTAAGAAAAAAACTATGCATGAAACTTTGAGGATTGCTAAAAACAAGTTGGATGAAACTAAGATAAAATATGGGGTTTCACTGTATACTTAACTGCACTATAAACATGCATGGATGTTGACCAGTCTAGAGTGGAGCTACTCAGAAGTAAGCCTTCACAAAATATGCAGGATGTGGATGTCAAGTACTTTGAACCAAGTGCTTCACTCTCAAATCCTCTTCTACATGTTTGTAAAACTATTATTGGCACAGCCCAAGATACCAGGTTAACTCCAGCTATTGTAAAAGCATGTTTTCAATGTTAAACCAAAGATTTTGGGTTCACCTGGTTTGTGCATTTATGGAAATATATTAATTTATTCATACATAAAACAAAACACTGTATCGCACTTACCAGATTTGGGGTTTATTGCGAAGAACCCCTGTGGATTTCCACTTGTAATTTTGTAGGTTAATTTTTCACTTGAGCTAGAATCTGGATCAAATGCCTCAATCTGAATGACAGAAACATCTTTAGGTGAGTTTTCCATGACTTCTGGGTAATAAACTGGTTCTGTGGTCTGAGGAGCATTATCATTAACATCCCCAACTTCTATGTAGATTTCAATGAAAGATGATAAGGGCACAACGCCTTGGTCTGTTGCATAAACAGTCAGCCAGTAATGTGAAGTAGTCTCACGATCCAGGCGATCTGCAGTCTCAATAATACCTGTTTAATAGGAAGAAGGATAAATAGAAAATGCTCAATAAGTATGCAGAAATGTGTAAAAACACAGTAAACAACAAGTTTAAATAAATTAATAAATCAAAACGAATAGAAATTCAAAATAACCAATATTGACTCTACCACATATCTTAATATACACACACAAATATATTAAGGCTAACCTGAAGTCACAAAAAATAAAATTACTGTAACAGTTTTCAGCAATTATGCATCACATAATAAAACATTTTACTACTTGATTTCCTTTCCAACATATTTTGAAATATATCAGACCAGCTATAGCACTATTCATAAAATCTGTTTTGCCTAAAAGATTAAATTAAATGTGTAATTCACAATCTTCTGGAACCTGAATGACCCTCTTTAGTCATTACAGTAAATTTTATAACACGTTAAACTATCTGGTTTAGATGCCTAACTCTTGAGCTCTTCACTATTATTCATATTAATAAGCAACTACTTAAATGTGAAATATTTTTATCTGTGTGCCCAAATGAATTATTTGACTGAACTTTCTTAATGCGCTGATTTATGTTCACTAAGAAACGTCACAGAAAAGAGAAGTTATACCAGAGCTAACCTTTGCAGCACTAGGACTAACCAATGGCTGCCATTACCCTGGAAACAGAAGGCAGCAAAAAAGGAGCAAAAATCTGCTCAATCTTACATGTATAAAATAAATTACCAAGTAAGGAACAGCTATACAATTCAAAAACTTAAAAAGCTGTCTGCTGAGCCTACAGGAGATTGTCTAAGCCAGAACTGACTAAAGAACTTACCCACTGTGAAAAAATACAACTTTATTTTTATAAGCAGCTTACTCTACAGGTACAGCCATATTATGCACGTGTCAAAAGGGTATATGACGTGGTATAACTTGTGTGATGGGGGATGAATATTAAATAGATTCACAGAGCCATGGCACAATAAATCTTTACGCTTTCCTTTTCCTGATCCAGTCACTCCTAGGTGTCTGATTTGAGATATTTTCTAACTAGAACTTAAAACCAACCTGATACACATCAGAATGAGGAACAGAGCAAGCCCTTGCAAACATTTAAGTGGAAATTTGGAAGGGCTTTGTCACAGCTCTTACTACTTGTTATACACTCACACACCAGGCCTGAACGGGACTGGAGCCAAGATGAGTCAAAATGTCACCATGACAGCCAGTTCTGGACTCTGGAGAAAACCACATAATGTGACTGTGCATGACGTGGCACTTCTACTGAGCTCATTTACTTCATACAGACACATACATACGTATGTACATGCATTAACATATTCACACCATCAGTAAAACAGGGACCTCAGTAAAACTATGCCACTGTTTTCACAGGAGTTCTTCAGGAAAGGAATTAACTCTAAGTATTGCGTCCTTCACGCACTACAGACACATTTTTTAAACACATCAGACTGACTGAGCAAAATATTAAGGAATTACCTCATTTCTTCATTGCTTTCTTTGCCTTGTGGGAAACTGTATAAAGGTTTAGGTTTCCATGATAGTTTAAAATTTTAAGATGTCAATAAGATCACTTCAGAAGGGCTGGAGGGGATTGAAACTGATGCTTAGACCAGCAACTTCCCATACATAGCATTTCAAGCAACACAGCACTTCAGAACCACCAGCAGATGTCAGTGTGGAAATTGGTTTAATATAGCATCAAAGGCTACAGAACTGGGATAAAAAGGAGGGGCACTGCAATTTCAAAATATACATGCATTACATGCAGTCTATAAAATTTTTTCTGTAAGTAAACTACCGACCTTATAATTTCCTTTTTTATTTTTTGCAGAACAACATCATCAACAACTAAGTTCAGGTGTTAACAAATACTGATAATTTCACATTTCCAGTCTCTCTGCCTCAGTATTTATATTTTGTTTGATGGCAGTTTTACTATTAAAACAAAAAAGTAATACTATCCAGTAGTCACTGGATTTGTGCACTGGTTACCTGAATAGTTTCTGCATAAATCTGCTTTTAAAAATGGACACAGCCTTGAGCACTCAGTTACCCAGATTCTCCTTTTTTAACCCATGGCACACTTTTTGCAAGAACCTACTTCAGCCAGGAGACTTGCTTGAGAGGAAACAAATTTGTTACCTACTGTGGTCTCACTTCTAAATCTAAATGCTGGATGTAACATACAAGCACTTAAGTCTGAGTAGACTCTAGGTATGCCTTGGAAAACTCTGTAAACTCTTCATGTCCCACCAAAGAGTAGACTGGACTGTATTAATTCCCTTCTAGCAAGGGTTCCAGCAATGCTGCTCTACTGTTTGTGATTTGTGCTGAAAAGAGCAACTGTTTTCATTTCACACGTCCCACTTTCTAAACAGTAGCTGCATCACAAGCAGCAGATTAATTTTAAGATAGCCTTGACTGATTTTAAAGAAAGATAAAGAGACTTGTGGAAATGGAGCTCACTTCCTGCAATCTGCTCAACTAACATTTACAAATTCTATCTCCCTAGTTATCAAAGCCTACCTCAAGGAAAAAGATGACTGAAGCTATTTTGCTTTTGTAGAGTACCAGTTCCCAAATGTCCACTCCCTTAAGTCACATCCTTCAAAAGGGAAGAAGAGTAAAAAAATACCACACCCAAAAAACAGTATCTCAAAAAGAAATATGTGAAAAGACTTGCAGTATGATACAGCGCACATAGGCAACTTTTGATTAAATTTTAATTTCTAATTAGATCTGCATATATAATGCTATTTCTGTATATTTTACATAGACTTTGCAGAGAGTTCAAGAAAAGGTTTAGAATCTGTCTAATCATCTGACCACTGAGTACATCATGTGGCACAGACAGCCCAGTGGGGTACTCTGGTTTTCAAAATGTCTGATTTTTCACAGGGCCACTCACACTCCAAGTATGCATTAGTCAAAGTAACAGGAAATCTCATAAATTTTCCATTTCTCTCATGTTTCTCAGACAACTGATCCTAAATTTTGGGGTGAGAATTTTTTCTTTATGTGGCCTTTATAATTCCAATCTGAAATATACAGCATCCAGGAAAACATTTTGATGATCAGTCAGCTATGCAAAACTGTCTACCTAACTGTTTAATCAACAGATGAATTCCTGAATGGACCTTTTTTTTTTTTTAAAGGTACAAAGGACACAGTTTAAAATAGATGCAATAGACAGGTATGAGTATTCAAGTTGAAAAACTTGTATTTGTGGATGCCACACCCCTGGAAGTGTACAAGGCCACTTGGATAGGTCTTTAAACAGCCTGGCCTAGTGAAAGGTGTCCCTGCCCATGGGCAGGGAGTTGGAACTAGATTATCTTTAAGGTTCTTTCCAACTCAAACCATTCTACAATTCCATGACTACTAGAGACAAGGCCTCACAGGTAAGTGGACAACTTTGACAATATCAAAAATGAAGACTTTAAATAACATTCCTCCATTATAAAAGCTATGCAAAATGGAACAGGAAGATAGGGAACAAAAATTTCCCTTCAGCCTTGACACACTGAGGGGTATGGAGGAGAGGCCACCACACCTAATTCTCCTTATCGCTCGAAGCTGCAGGCAATAGCAAGGGAAGGGACAACTGTTCTATTAATATGACTCAGCTTTCTCCCTGGTGTTTCGACCCAGCAATAAAATGGAACAGATACTAAGCCAGCACACATCTAGGGGTGGGGTGAGGCTCTGACAATCAAAACTTGAATTTCTTCTGGTTCTGCATCAGCATTTATGTCACAAAATACAACCAAAACTAAAAACACACACACACACACATATATATATATATGAAGTACTTCAGTTTTTTCTCCACCCCTTCAACAACCTCACCTCACATCAGTAATTACAAAACACCGTCCTATTGTCAATACTCTAGTTGAAATTGCTCCTGCTTAAATCAGGAAGGATTCAGTTTAACCCTAAATCTTCCCTGACTTTGGCTATGAGAGCTCTCATAGCTTCATCTCAAATTTCTATGCAACAATAATGAATAAAAGTGTGTGAAAACTTCAGCAGTCTACTATACCTTCTAAGGAGCACAAGATCAAAGAATTTAACTGATTACCTTTTTTTAAACAAAGATAATAATCATTCTTCTACCAAATCACAGGTCTAGAACCAGTCCTTAAAGTACCATTGGTCCATGTGTCAATTTTCTGCTTCTGCAAATGTTGACTACAGAGGCCCATTTTACATATTAGGTCAGCATAAGACTGTATGCTGCCTGTAAGACAGCTCTCAGCGCTCGTGGAGTTTATAAATTCACTGGCTCCTAGTTCCAGTGGTTCTAAAGACAATAGAGAGAAAACTGATAGGAACTCCTATATCAAACAGAAATAATAAAAGAATCCAGTAAGCGTTAATTTGTTTTAATCTTGCAATCATCTAGATCCATTAGCATCAGTAATATGTTGATCAAATCATCAGTTTCAACAGTTGTTTTGTCTCCTAGAAAGCATTTTTACTTGTTTCTTGAAGTGGTGCAAGGCACATTTAAGGAACACACCTTAACTGCCTCTCTTGTACCTTCAATGCTGTAAAAGCTCCATCTCTGCTCTAATTCTTCTCCCATTCACAGAAAATCTTTAATCAGCAGGTTTCCCTTCCATTCTCTATGCTAAGGCACTGAGCTAACTTTGACTTTTACAAACCATTTGCTTTTTATGTAGCAAGACAAATAGAGAAATCTACTGAAGTATCTTTCCCATGTACGGTAATCCCAAAGACTTGCAAACATTATTATTTAACACATACGGTGAATTGAGGATTTCAAAAACATTCTTCACCTGACTGGCTGTGCAATCTTGAAGCCTTTCAGGTGGTCAGGATAAAAAGAAATTCAAATTCAGTCACTAACCACCAGAGGGGAGTACCAAAGAGCTCTGATGAAATGTTTCTCAGTCATCTGCAAGAGGACATCAGAACTGATTTTACAATACTCCTATGTCTGAAATTTTAGACTAGATTTTGTTCCCACTTGATGCAATAGGATTTTTCTATCAATTTCTTTAAAGGAAGGCAAAAGTCCAAAGTGACTACTGTACAACAGAATTTGGACAGAATTTAATGTGGAGGAATAGGATGGTTTGTGAATATAGCAATATATAGAAAAAGTCAGAATATTAACCCCACTCTCAACAAGAACCAACACTTCCTCCAATTTAAATCTCACAATGCAAATCACTACAATCAAAGTCACTCTTAAAAACAAAAATAAGCACAAAATCCACCTCAAATCTGACAGTCTTACATATGCCAATTCTATCTAATTAACAAATGCTCAAACTATAATACTCCCAATTCCCAGGGATGATCCTCCTTAAGTGTGCTTATCCATGAGAACTCTAATTAACAATATTAATGATTCTGTAATGGAAATCAAAACCTGCAATCATTTCTCAGCAAAGCATGAAAATGCAGTTTAGCAGAATTTGCCCCAGGAATGACATTTGAAACAAACTAAGAGAAATCCCTGGCCTGGAACATGATGCTTGAAATCTGATTACAAACTCAATTAATCTAACTTCTAATAAGTTGGGCAAATCAAAAAGCTTCTCCAGCTGCTTTAAAAACTATTTGGGGGGCCAGGGGGAAAGCAATATTTTATGAATTGCATGAACAAAAGTTTTGATCAAATACGACCTTCAACGAACAACCAATTCAAATCAAAGTTTTAAAAGCCAGTTGATTAAGCCTGTTATAAACACAGAGGCATGCAGTCCCTCAATGGCACTTGACCACCAGCACACCAACCCAGACTGCAACTGTCCTGAATTCTAAACAAACAGCAAGTCACTGCAGGGTAAATTATCACTAAGGCCTGCACACTCTTTTGAATTACAGATAAAATTGCTCAGCACATACTGCACTTTACTACATCAATCTCTGCTACCTTTAGATAGGCAACATGTATTTTCCAGAAGTTATTATCTGACAAAGGGTCCAAAAGGACCCCAGCTACCCGAAGTTTACTGGCCAGTTTTTCTGGGCAAATTTCTGCTTTACGTTTTGTGAAACTTTGCTTAAGTTGTTGTTAAAACAAAGAGTCACATCAGCCTCATTTATTAGTGGTTTGGTTAACTTCCTAAATAAAGTCTTATTTAATACAATACCATCACACTTTGGCTCCTAATGCCATACAATTCAGAACAAACAATTTTCAGGTTGTTACTAAAATCTCCACAATTGCACAGCCAGAATAGGCCAGAAAACCAAAGGCATTTTATAAAGCTAGCATTTTCCACTTAACTTTTGATTTTTTGCCCAGCTCATCTTATTTAAAAAAGCATCTATTCTAACTAATACTTTGTCTCTTAGTGCAAGTTAATGGCAGTGCAGTTCTTCAAATCTATCCAAATCAAACACAGATGAACACAAATTACTTACTATTCATCTCTTCCTATATGCTCTATTTTTCCCAGATTTTCATCTTACATTATTACCTACCATGATATGATAAGCATTTTCCTGAGCTGTATAAATACAGATGCTATAGCAGAGAAGACAGCATTAAAAAACCCAAAAAATAAACACACCCCCTCCCTAAAAACCCCCACCCACAAGAAACCAGGAAAGAGCATCTGGCACAGGAAAAGATGCAGTGCTTGTCTGCTTCTCAGCAGTCCCCAGAGGCCTTAAAGAAGAACACATCCATACTCTTTTGTCCTCCTTTTCCCCTTGAGTAACTTCTAGAGGCACAGTCAAATCAGGACAGTTGGCAAGTGCAACCCTGCGTGCTCCTGTGTGTTACACATGGGGGTTTTCTTGTTTGTTTGTTTTCCTCCACTTTATGATAGCTGTCAGAAATGCTAAGAAGAAGGAAGGTGACTTGGAAAAAAAAAAGTATTTATTAATAGCTATGTTATCCACCCACACAGGATAAAACAGACCACAGCAGACTAGAGCACACTATTTACAAGTACTACACCCATCTGTAATACTCAGTAAAAACTGTGGTTCTATTACTAATTGTGGCCAGTGTCATAGCTCAGATTCTTTCCACTTTTACAGCAATTAAAAAAAAAACCCTCACTATCTGTTTTTCTGTTAACTTCTTAACTTCCTTCTGATAACTTCTGGCGACCACTATAATCTGACACTGGGGAAATGCCTTGAAGCAACAGTCACGACCCTACATACCATAAAGAGTTTTATAATTTGAAGGTTTTGAAACATGTAACCTATTGAACTCCAAAGAAAAAAATTATTCTTTCCCCGAGGCCACTGTGCTACTGTAACTCAGGCCTCTACCAAGCACCAGTGTTTAAGGGACAACTAAACCTTAAGCCTATCATGCTTCTAAAACAGCATCCAGTGCTAATGTCAACAAAATTTAGTAGTATTTGATCACTCAAGTGTAATTAATAACCACTTGGTAAAACCAAAACAAAGACAGCACAATATCACAGCAGCCTTTATTTTACACAAAATAACTATCCTCAAGCACTGAAAATTTTACAAATGTCCTGCCATAGGAATAACAAACTATTCACTACTTAAAACATCAGCTGAAAAGACCAAAATCTCCATCCTGGTAACTCCATGAAACAATCTCCTTTTAAAAAAGGACGGGAATGAGATTCCTCTTGCAAAAGTGAAATGTCAGCTCATCCACTCTATAAACACGGCAGAATGCCAAGAGAGGCACTGCACTCTAACTCTTGAAATATTAAAGACCTGTGGCAAGCAGTGTGAACTTTTTAAAAGTATACACAATCTCTTTTTTCAAGAAAAGCAATATTTTTGACAAATAAGCTGAGCTGGAAAAGTTCCTTACTTTTATTGCATGTGCACTTTGAACAGATAGCATTATGCGATTACGCCTCTATGGAACAAAGTGCAAAAGCCACCCAGAGAAATATGATTTGCTCTTCAGCTCCATTGCAATTTAAAGCTTATCACTGACAATGCCAGCTACTCATATCAGACTTCTTGCATCTCAAGATTCACACAGACTAAACTGTACTGTTTCAGAGTATAAATAATTCTTGCTTGCAGCCCTGAAGGAGGGCAAAAAGTTTTAGCAACTATTGCTTGCCTTTGAATCACACATGAACAAGAGAAGTTCACCGCTTTTCACTCTCTCTTCTCCAGAAGCATTAATTGGGCAAAGACAGAAAGACTGTAACCTGGCAACAAACCATCGATACTGAATTTTCCATACCTCAAAGAATTTGGGTGACTTGTAAGCAAACGTGTCTGAGTAATACAAATGTGCAAAACTGATAATTTGATCTAGTTTGACATAGTTAACTTTTTCTTTTTCACCAGAAATTCTTCTGTTTTGCCTAAGCTGAAATGCAAATTAACATATTCTGATATATTTTTAAATAATTTGTGGCTTTACCTTTTACATGCATCCTGGTTAATTGCATTTTAATGTTAGGGGGAAAAAAACAACGAAAAAACAACCAACCAA
Source organism: Entomyzon cyanotis (assembly GCA_024500445.1). Taxonomy (NCBI): domain Eukaryota; kingdom Metazoa; phylum Chordata; class Aves; order Passeriformes; family Meliphagidae; genus Entomyzon; species Entomyzon cyanotis. Next base: position 25,875,102 of record JAKEPQ010001009.1, on the reverse strand, counting down.
CCTAAGATTTTCACATGTACCCCAAGAGTCTTTAGATAATATTGTCTAACATACATCATCAATATGTAAATTTCTTATAATAGCTACAACTTGTGACATACATTTTACAGCTTTTACATATTTATTTATTTAAATACTCAGTAAGTTATTATACAGTGGTTTCAATTCACTTTTACATAGATATAGCATTTCTTCTTTATCAGAAATATATTTCTTCTTTATAAGAAAGGCAAGGAAAAACTTTTAACTTCACAATTTCAGCTTCAGAGAACGCACAGAAAAATTTCTCTCAGGGAAAGCTACCAGAAAGTACTTAAAATAAGCTGAAAGTATCATATTGGAACTACAAGTCTTTTGTCAGGATCTGTGAACGCAGATTCCGGAAAATTTAATTAAATTTTGTTTATAGCTCTTTAACATAGAAAGCTATACACATTTCAAGTCATGTTTTGTGTACGATCGGCTGAGAAATCATGCTTAGCTAGAACTGTTAAATGGAAAGCAACTCTTGTTGCTGTTTCAAGGACAAACTGCTCATTTTCTATCAAATCAAGGCCTGGAAAGTTTCAAGTAAAACAGCTTTTTTAAAAACTTTTTTTAAGCAGCTTTTTTGAAGCTTTTTAAAACAGGAGCAGCTATTGCGAGTTCTGGGAGGTGGAAGGGGAAGATATAAATGCAGAGCAAACATGGTTTCTAGAGCACACAGAACCCACCCTTAAACAGAGTAGAGAAACCATCATAAGCAGAGCAGATTCAAAATTTTAACTAAACAGAACCAAATGGAACAAAGAAAAACCTCAATCATAATAAAATGATATTTTGTATCTCAAATTCAACTTCACTGAACTGACCAGATGTAGTGAAATACTTAGCCAAATCCAGTTTTGTAGCAGTATCTTAAGTAAATGCGATATTAGTAAAAGCTCTTAAAACTCCCAGATTCCATTAAAAAAACTACTGTATTTGAAGGTAAACAATTTCTATGACACTAATGGAACAACAGCAAGAGTAGTCAGAGAAACAATCAGACACTATCAGTGTCCAGTGAAACTGCCTCACTTTTCCAAACTCATAGAAGTTATCAATGCTGTTCTTTTAAAATATTCTTTGGGGACAAAAACTTGGCATCCAAAGAGCCCCAGCATGCAGTCAAATCCAAACCTTGACATAAAACTTAAAACACAGAACAGTTTATGCATTACTTCTGTGCTGTGAACACAGAGGTACAACAGTATTTTGAATTCTGTTCAAGTGGAGGGAGAGAAAGGGTACTATTATCCTCTATTGTCCTCTGCTATATAGAGCTTATAAACCAGGTAGGTAAACAGATTTGAAGAAATACAGACTGTTCCACAGTTAAGAGCAGCGATCCCTTAAATGAGCATTTAGAGATAGAACAAAGACCTAGAAGCAAAGATAACGTAGTTAAAGCTCTACACCAAAAACAGACCATCTTTTAAAACATTAAGAGAACAGATTTTTCACCTATTAGTTAAATGGGTAAAGCAGAATAAAAAATGGGGCAAAAAGAGAATTGTAAATAATTAGATGCAGTAACATTTCAACTTCTAGTTCCTGCCACTTGACTTTCTGCACATTTCTACAAAAAACAACACAAATTAACAGAAAGCACAGTGTTCAGACCATTTATAAAAGAAGAACAGTTCTTACATATGTTCGTAAAATTGTCTACAATTCGTTTTGTCTACAGTTCGTAAAATATTGTGCACAGAAATTATGCTTTGGCAGTAGGTAGTCTGGACTACAAGCAATAAATCTCCTAAGGTCCACAAAGATTGTGAACTTCCTTTCAGGAAGCTGGGGGGTTGGCAAAGGGGAATTTTTGCAATTAGAAGATCCGTGATGGGGTTGCCTTAGAACTCAAGTGATTACTTCCAGTTCAAAAAATCTTTGGGGACAATGGCAGACAGCTCCCATTGTCAGCCTCATTTATGGTTATTTTAATAGTTCCAGCTTATTTCTGTCAGCTAGGCTGCTTGTATGTCAAGCTTTTGGACAGGCAATATAATTGCTATACAGAGCAACAGTACCATGTTGCTAAAGCTCGATATAGAGAGACATAAAAACCCCCCTGATGAGTACACATTAGGGAAATGAAATGTTAACTCCTATGTCAATAGCAAAAATTATTGTAATACAACCACATACGATCTACATTTCCTTGAAGAGAGAGCAAGTAAAGCAAGCTTTGCTGTTAACGTGAACAGTCATTCATGATTTGAGAGAAATCTTGCTGAAAAAAACATGACTGTACTACTACGTAAATATTACAGGAGGTTTGTAAAATATTAGAGAAAGTAGAGCAAACTGCCAGGAAGTTCTGGACCAAGCATGTGGATTTTCAGCACCCGCAAAAGCAGCTTCTCTTACTGAGTTACACGATCAACGTTTGTAGGATCTGATGCAAGTCATTACTCTGGTCATCCATCCCCTTATTCAGGACAGTTGTTTGTCTTCAGATAAAAACACAACCAGTTTCTAGCCCCAAGAAACACAGTTACATAGTATTAAAAAATTAGAATAAGAAACTATGTTTAAGCAAAACACTTTGGGATAACATTGTTAAGCTATTTTAAACTAAGTGTACCTTCACGACCAAGAGAATTTCTGCTATAATGTCTGTAACTCACAAACAAGCGAAGGCTTTGACAGGTCTATTGTTTGTTTACTTATGAACATCAAAGAATGAAATTATTTAATCAATTTTTTATAACAAATGTGTACTTTCCTCTGCATGAGAAATGCAAAGGACAAATTTCTACATTCTTTGTTACAGTTCACAAGAATTTCTTAAATACACACACAAATGAACACATATATGCTCTCTAGAACTCTGGCTTCACCAGTGACTGCAAAATCCCTCTTAACTTCGCTATCAGTCTTCTTAGTACGAAGGAATTGTTGACAAAGAGTGTGGTAACTATAATAATTTAGCTGGGAAATGGGGAGCCTCTGAAGGGTAAATTCCTCTGCAAATGGCCCCAGGAATTTCAAAACTAACTGGAGTTGACAGATTAACCTAGGTCCCCCTTAGGCAGAAGAAGAGTCTACAAGGAAAATAATGAGACGCATGGGAAGCCAATTATGCACAAGAGCAACACATTTAATTGTTCAGAAACTGGTTTGTTGATCCAGAAGGATCTAGTTGTTTAGACCTCTGCAAACTATTGAAACCTGGACAGTTCTCCAGCATATATACTTTTAAACTCTTAAACTTTACAGATGACAGGTTTTGTTTGTAAACCTCAGGGTTTAAAATGATCATCTTAAATAAGGAAAATTGCTCCATGTATCCCAATAATCCTTGTCCTGCACAGACAGCATTTCTCTCAGATTTCCTTTCTGGTGGCAATTTGAAACTGCACCTTATCCCGTATTATTTCTGTAAAAATGACACTGAAGGCCCAGCAAGTCCAACAGAGCAGTCCTACACTTCATTAATTAGCAGCTACAGCTGTGCTCTACAGCAATGCTGGCTCATGACTAACCCATGACAAAAAATTGTTGTTTAGCACGTGTATGTTATTTATGCATGGTTGTGGTTTGGATGGCTGCAATTTTGCTTTGAGCTTTCAGTCTCCAAAATATTTTCAATTGCAGAAACTGCTGGTTAGCAATGACATTTTCCAGACTAGCTTGGAGCAAGAAAAGATACTGATACATATCAAAAGGGAGGTAGCATGTTGAGGAACACTGGAAATCAGACTATTACTGCTGTTCATGTTACTGCACTACCTATATACACAATGGCACTTAATTTCTGCCAACAGAAATGCTGCTCCCAAACAGATTTCTGTGTACAAAGGACAGCTGATACACCTCTGGGCATGCTAATGCTAGGAGAACAAAGCAAATTGACAGAGTAATGAAATTAAAGCATCTGGGATCCAGTGACATCAAAAGACATTTTCAACCTTGTTCTAACAAAGACAGATTTATTAACTTACACAGTATCCATTTATCTACTCAGACTTTATTTCTACTCATGTTTCCAGAGGGGATTCTACACTGATTGGTACCTGCTATACTAATTTTTTTATTCACCTTATTTACATTTGCATATGAATCAAATTAAGCACAAGGCCATACAGAGAAACATTTCTGAACTTGTCTGGTTTTGAGCAAAAACCTAAAGATAGGGGAATCATGAAGGCAAAGAGTTTTGGTACCATAAAATTATGTTTATTCTCTCTGGTTATGATTACTGTATTGAGCAAATGAGAAATACTCCATTGTAAGCAAATTCTTATAGCACACAGAAGAATCAACACCTAACATCTCAAAAGATGACTTGTAACTAGAAAACTAGAAATTAGTCACCAGATTTCAAGTATACTTATTTGTGGAAGCCCTGGATGATTGCTCAAAAATTGTTTCAGTCTTTCTCACATAAATACTGGATAACTGCATGTACAATTTTAATCAACACTCTCCAGAATAAAAAAAAATTACAAAAGATAGTAGAAATGAATGCAAGTTACAGTTAAAAAGAATCAAAATCTATCTATAAATTTTAAAAAGTTAAAAAACTTTGTATTTATTGTTTACTATAGGACCTGGAAGCATTTGGATGAACAGAGACCACAGAGTCTTTCAGACAGAATTTCCACTGGAAAAGCTCTTAATTATTCTCCACAGAAACATTTTTTGCTGAAGATAACTGCACCCTTTGCAACAATGCCAAAGAAAATGACTCTTATGAATAACACTCCATAAAACAGTAATTTGTCCTAAAGCCATAATAGAAGTAGATCAACTCTGTCAACACTAGAACACTCTGTAAATGAAAGAACAATATTATATTGTAGGTAGGTAAGTAGTAGACCGTTTAGGCACAAAATGCATTTTGCTCCTGAAACACTGAGGATCTTTTTCCTTGTTTAAGAAATTCACAGAATACATAGTGTATAGACGCAGTTGCACTAGGAGACCTTCTCAAGTCTCTGTATCTGTTGTCAAAAAAACATTTTCAAATGCTGGCCATTCTTGTGTTTGACTAGACTGAATGACTCAGTTTCCAAAGTATTTTTTTATCATCCCTGAAATTACACAGATAGAATGGCATGTATTTCTTATTCCATTTCCTCCCATCATCACATGCTGGATCAATATTCACTCAAACACTTACTCCACATAATCAGCAGTAATCTTGTTCTCACTCTAATAATCACTCCCTTAACTTATTAAACAACGCACATTAAAACTCATGTGTCATTTGAGTCAATGACAACTTGACAACTCATTTTCCACTAACAGTTTTTGAACCTGCTCACACTTTCCTCCTCTACCTTGTCTGTATCTGGAAAGATTCGAGTCAGTCCAAAACTTGATTACAGCATTTCACCATTCAGTATGAACATTCTGAAGCAAGCCAAAAGCTAATTGAAAAGCACAAGTTCTGTGATAGGTTTTGGTTTTGTGTTTACAAGCACAGATCCTGATCTGTGGGTTTCTGCACTTAATAGACAAGGCCCCATTCAGAAATCTGATTAGGAGTGGTGTAAAATAGTTAGGACTATGAACTAGTTAGATTTTTATCACTTTTTCTTTGAGCTATGTTGTGCCTATATCCACACACAAGTAATCCACTTATTAACAAAGTGTCACCTCTTATTACATCTTTTTTTACATTAAAACATCCCTGTGTCTGGATAAACACAGGGAACCCAAAAGGGTTACTGTACTAGCTAGTAGGACAGGTAGAAAGCACATAGGTATAAGCAAACATCAAAGAGAGGCACAGGTCATTTTTTCCTTTCTGATTGATCTGCTGAAATTGATACTGAAATATTTAAACTCCCTTGAAACTGAACTATCACACCAGACTTCTTATGCAAAAGAACTAATCATCTTTCCTTCCCCCTCCCAAAGTAAGTAACATTCCTTGCACAGGCAGCTGGACATTTGTTAATCATTAACTGTTTTTGAAATAATGACGGAGAGAAACTGTTAGCTATTTCTAACAATGGTACACTAACAAAATCTTTAAAACAGAAGATATAGTAAATATTGTAGAATTATTTACAGTAAGAAAAAGATGCTGTATTATAACTCATTCAATACCTTGCTTACAATATTTGTTGTTGTGAGCAAGACTTTCTGTGTTCAAACCTAAGTAATTAACTCAGAAATTTCTTAAATTAAAAATTAGCAGTTTTAGATAATGCAGTATTAGATAAAACAGAAAGACATATTTTAAGAACTGAACTATGCTGCTAATATTGCCGATAATAAAATAATACATATGACCAGAATTGCAACACAAAATATAATAGAGGCATAACCAATGCACACATTCCAATCTTATCTAAAATCACTTTGATTCACTCTACCTTGCTTTCATTACAGGAAGGGCACAACAAGGGCATTCCTCTCAGATCAAACAGAAAATTCCACAGACAGAAGTTTCCACATGTCTGATTCGTTGCAGATTAAACCCTTATCATTAGACAGCAATCTCTAATTTTCATAGAGACAGGATATACCCTGTCACGGCAAATCTACAGGCAAAGGGGGGAGGAGGATTAAAAAAAAAATAAATATAAACCCCCAGTAGAATGGAGACGTACTCCCTGTGAAAGAGCTACACATATCACTCTCACAGCTTTGGAGAAATGGAGGGGACAACATACCAACATTAAAGGTCACATACATAATTCCATAATCCATAATTCCATCATAAACTTCCCTGCACTGAAAGTCTTTCAAGCCGAACCACCAAACTCCCTCTCTCAAAAATACAACCAGGACTACAGGCAACACATACAAGAAGTCTGTATTCATTTATATCATATTATCCATTCATTCTATTAACTTTCCACACATTATGTTACCAGTACCTTCATTTTTTTACCCACACGACTGGAGCAGCTCTGTAATGCTCATGTACATTAGCAGTAATACTAAAATCAGAAGGCTATTCACTAATTATGCTTCTTGCATTTAGAAATTTGTAATATAAAACCCTTTAATCCTTAAATCCTATACAAAATAAGAACAAGCCCACTATGATCAGTAACTTCAAACCCAAAACTCAGGAATTTTCACTTTCTTGTGTATAGAGGTGGTTTCAGGCTTCTTGCATCAGCAAAATAAGACTGTCTTTTACATAAACACCCAAAATGACTGATTTAAGAAACATGCAGATTTTGGAAATTATTCATGTCAGCGAGGATTATTCTAGGTAGAAAATTAGTCAACAAAGCAATGAAATAATTGAATTTTCTGTGTGTAACTTTCCCAACATAGAGGCATATATTCAGTTCTGTTACCAGTAATACCACACTGACAAGTCTGCAAAGACAGAGAATTCTGAGTCAAAACAACTATTAATGACTACCACTACTAGTTGGTCAAGTCAATTTATATCCACTAATTCAGCAGTTTGCTCTTTAACCCTAATGCCAATCCAAACTATGTAACTACTTATAAGAACCATAAACATATTGATTATCCTTGTTCACAAATAATCTTAAATTAAAAAGAAGCACTGATTAGAATCACAGATTCTTGTGAGCTTGGGGAAACCTCATTTCTGAATACAGAAATTATTTGTTGCAGTCCTGTTGCTAGATTGTTTAGATACTTCTGTTTTTTAAGAAAACCCCTCTCTGATGGCACTGGAATGCTAGAGATTTTCTTTTCTCGAGCCACATGGAGAGTGATGAATTGAAAATTCATTTTCAGTCACATTCAGATGTCCAGTGTAATAAAGTCACAGATGTAGTAAGAATGATATACAGATTAAAAAAAATGGACCTGCAAAACCTAGTTTCAGCAAAGCCCAAAGTATTTTTAAATCCAAGTTCTAAAGCTGTAACTACTGCATGTAATAAGTTCTGGAAGTTTGCCAAATACTCATGTAGGTTTGTCCTTTGTTAAATATGTCCAAATGCTGTATGATTAGGGTCTAAAATCTTCAAAGAAAAGAATAAACATTACGCAATCATTTCAAGCTCCCCTCCTCTGACCTTAATATGTACTTCAAAAGCTCAGCAGATGCTTAGTAGGAAATAAATCCCCAATTCAACAGATGTCCCAACAGTAATATAGCAAGATGCACCTTCCATAGCTTTTGGCAACCCTTCCCTTTTATTATTCCTGTGCTCACAAGTACTTTTCAAGTCAAAGAGAGACCCAAGCAAGTTAATAGGCCCTTAATATCTATTCTGCTGCCTGAACTGATTGCTGTTTATAAGGTAATCTTTGGGACTGCATGTGGCTCAGCCCCAGTCCATCTCCTACAGAGACACAGCCCCCAGGCAGCTCTGTTTTCATCAAACCAAGCTGTAACCCAATCAACACCTTTCACAACAGAACAATCCCTTACTTTCAGCATGCCTGCAGTAAGAGCAGGGGAGCCTCAGCTTTTGTATGGGATCCCCATTTGGCAGCTAAGGTGATGTTTTACTCAGTAGGATACCTAAGAAAAATCAAACTACTTTGGAAGATGCCCCTGCCAACAGAAAACATAAGATGAATATGTTTGTCTAAAACTAATTCAGCTTTTTCCAAAGACACATTCTAAAAGCTGCATTAACAACCTAATAGCGCTTTGGGAGTTGCCACCATCACAAATGCAAATTACATCGTTTCCTTCAAGCTTAAGAAAGAAAAGTAATTCCCTAGCTCCAGGCTGCTCAGGACCTTGGTCCAAACCCAGGCCTCCTCAACTTCTGCCAAACTGAAACTCAACATTAGTTCCAAACGCCAGGCTTAGTGTGATGCAGCTGAAAAGAAACACGAATGCAACAGCATGGTATCACAGTTTAACCCAGTGGCACCATTACTTCTAGACCTTAGATTGATCATAAGCACACCCCAGCACAGCAGCACAAAGCTGCAAACTGCAGTCAAAAGCAAATGGTGCCTGACAGGTTAACCAGGTAACCTCTTCTGAACTGGAGTACTAACATGCACTTGACTAAACTCAGGTGTCAGGCAGCCACCCCATAGTACCAGCAATCAGGCAAAGTATTTCACACCCAAAAGTTAGTTATCTCCTAGTAAAATACTTTCTGGATTGCTCTTTACGGGTAGCAGCAAATTTAGGCCTTGTCCTCGATCTAATAGATAGTGGGTCCCTGGCTCTTACCTTTGTTTCTTTAATCAGAATCAAACTGTGTTGAATTGGATCTATGTTTTTAAAAGAAAAGTGTTTAGATTTTTCCCAATACTACAGTAGTTCTAGAAATACAAAAATCATCCTTAGTAAGCTGGTGTTATAACTATTTTGCACTGTCTCATAAAAGAGAATCTATGTGCCAAATGCCTCATTTTTTAAACCGTAACAAATTGGCAGAAAATACGTTTTAGTTGCATGAAATTTTAAGCAAATGTTTTGTAAACTCAAAATACTACCCAATTTAGGCACATTACTATTTTTTTTTAACATAACTGATTTTTTCTTGCACAATGGCACAAGTTTGCCTTAACGCCACTGAAGAAAAATTAAATTAAACCAAACAGATCACCTTCTGTGTAAGCTTCACTCTCTTTTTAGCGTCGTACTGAACACATGCAAACCCACTGGGTATCCTTAACTAGAAAGCACAAAATAATACCCCATTTTAGAAACAGTCTACCCAAGTATTTTAGTACCTGTAATTAACAACCACAAGTATGCCTCCTCAATTTAAGTCTCCCACACAGATACGGTTGTCTCTCCCATCTTGCACACTAAGTTAGGACTTCAGCTCTGCTCCATATATAGAATGCTTGACTATCACTGAAAATTATGGTAGGAAAGAGAGGTCATAAAAACATGGGATAAAATGCTTTAAAAAACAGATTGTGTTTGGGTGGGCATAGTACCATAACTCTTTCAAGAGCTTTAATTATACAATATTTAAACGAATAGATCCTTGCCTTTGTATTATTTTCCAAAGAAATAAGTTTAACAGTCTGTGTTCAAATTCCAAGTTTAGACTAGAAGTTCTGTTCCAGATGTCAGTGTGATAACTGACCAGCCAACTCCAGAATCCAAAAATAATCTGCATAAATCCTTTGGTTAAGAAAAGCTCCTGTCTGCTAATAGAATGTCATTCAAATCTCCAGCATACATTAGAATTAGGTTTTCTCTTAATTGCAAACTGAAGTGCTGATGCAACCCCTCATTTAAACAATTAACCTTCCAAATTAACATTTACAGGCTTAAGAAACTAACTCGGAGTTTACAGAACCTGGTAATCCTTCTGGAGCTTTTTGTTTTGGATGTTTTGCATGTTGCAGGTTGTTCAGATTATTTTTTGTTGTTGTTTTAGGTTTGGTTTTTGGCAGGTTTTTTTTTTTTTTTTAGTTTGGGTTGGTTTTGTGGGTTTTTTCCAAACTGCATCAGAATAAACTTAAATTCTTACTCTAAGACATCTGTGCTTCAGCTACGGAAGAAATTCAGCTGCTATAGCTGTATGGGCAAATCATTAACTTCAGTACAATGAAAGAATTCAGTGTAGGATGAAAAAAATTTGCCTGAAAAGCTAATTAGATACCTGGGAGATTAGTCTGTGTTCTGAGCTTCACTCATGACTGTACCTGAACTAGCTAGGGTAAAAATTTATTGAGCAAAAAGCTGCAGCCACTTAGTATTCTGCAGAAAGAGAAAACCTCTTAATCTACCTCTGTCTTCAAATGTAGTGTGAAGAACTAATGTGCTTTGCAGGAAGAAAATGCCATAAGAAGACCCCATTCAGTTAGGGGCTTTTTCCAAGTTACTTCTCATTTTTAACTGGTCAAAATACTCACTTAAGGAATTTTAACTGCAAAACGTATGTGTCAATGAGACTGCATCTGTGGACAGAAACCAAGCAGGAAATGCCACTGCCACAACTTCTATAAATAAATTTAGTCTATGAGGTGAAGATACTCCAAGAATTAGTCAATCATATTAAACTCACCTAGAATATTCTTTCCTGAGTATCAACATCACCTAATCAATTACAATTTTTAATTTAATGTTTAATAGCTCCCTTACAAAATTATTTGCTGAACATATTTTTCTGTTCATAGTTTTCCGTGACCCACAACCTATCTAACAGACCTTCAAAGACTCAGAATAAACACTGAGTCAACATTAACATGGAACCTGTATAGCAGAAGAATGGAAATTATTAAGAACTTTTTAGTGGGGTTTTTTTTGCTTTATTTTTGAATTTAAACTGAGCAAACCTAAGTTTTTGACTATCCTGATGTTTATATCCATGACTTGCACAATAGGGGTAACAAAGTATATAGAAAGAGCAACTTCAAGGTGCAGCATTCAATGAAAGAGTGTGAAGGAAGTCCTGTGTAAGGCTGCTTAACTACAATTAACTTTGCTAATGCTGGTTGTCGAAAAGCTTAAAAGCCAAAGATCACTGAAGAAATGGAACCTGAAGCTATTCCTTATCTACAAATGTTAATCATATCCTGCATTTAAATTAATGGATTTACATGAAAACTACGAAGCAATATTAACATACTTACTCCATGTTAGCCACACTCTGTTCCTTTTATGAGTATAATTCAGTACTTTGCTTTACACAGTAAAAATCCTATTCATTCTCCTCAATGAATTATGGTCTTCCAAGTTGGAAATAGTTCTGGTAATATTAAAAATAGCATTCTAAAGCCATTAACTTTATTGACAGTATTTTATGCATACAGAGATAGTGCAATAAAATTAATTTTCTTCCACATGCCCCTGCTATTTTTTTTAACTTGTTCCTTTAATATTCTTTACCAAAACAACTCATTTTGCCTTATCACAGTAGCAAGGTTACACTTGAAAGTAACATGGTTCCAAGGGAAGACTACACAAGAAAGATAAACGTGAATGTGACAAACCACATCAGACTTGAAAACCTCCCAAACAGAAAATAACCAGAGACTGAAAAAGTGTTAGAAGAAAGTATCCTCTCTGTGCCCTGTCTATGCTACTGGAGACAGCATCTCAGGCTAGACCGATCTTTGTTTTAATAAACCACAGTCACACATCTTTTTAAGTCAGCAAATTAGTTTGATCACCTTAAACTTTGTTCTTATTGTTAAAGCAGAATTACTGTAATGCTGTAACACAGCCTAATAACTCAAATTCAGGTTAATGGAAGAGCAGTAAGACTCCTGGTAACAAATAACTATACACTGTAAACACAAGTAATAAGGTTATCATGTATAAGGTTCAGACTGTCCCATCATCCTTTACACCACTCTGGAACTAGGTTATGTACAGGGAAATATCCTCAATTGCAGAAGTATAGAAAACACCTGCTGGTAGCCTTGCTGGTAGCTAAATTTCTGATAACAATCAGTTTTATAAAATTCACTCTGGCTTGAAGTCTTACAATGCAGGGCCTACATGTAACACCCAGCATCTGCATGCATAAAGATGGTAAATGCAACCACGCAACTTGTTAGTTACAGCAGACACTATGGAATTAATTACTTAAACCATCTTTCATTTCTGAACATCAGTTTCCAGGATGGGCTCCCATCTTCTCTAAAGTTTTCAATGAGACCTTTCTTAGGCTAAATGACCCATGGCATCTACACACCCAGAGGGTGCTGGCTCCCTTAGCTATGCAAATTTTTAGCACTAGAAAGAAAACCAAAACCATAAGAAAACCTGGAAACAAGACAAAACCAGCTTTCACTAATAAGCTAGAAGCCCTGATACCTCGAGGAAAAGCACAATCTGCTTGGCAAAAATTCTTTGGAGAAGGCTAGATAACTGCTACAAGTTTTGCTCAGTCTCATTTTTAGCTGAAAATCAGTGTGGAAACTTGCTCACTGCATGCTGGTGCTCCCATGAGAGTGTCCCATCCAGCCCAGTGAGTGACATTGTTCACCTACCTATACAATTGGAAGAAGTACTACGAGTTCTTCCCAACACCAATTTTACAAATTAGAGCTTCCATCTTTCGTTTAACTGCTGAGGAGTGCAAATACTCAATGGAAATGTTCCATCCTTATATTTGAAAACCAAAAAACAAACAGGAAGACATTCTCCTTTTTCCTGTCTTGCCAGCTGGAATGAAAACTGGGACAAGGAAGTTTCGGTATTGCCTTGGTCCCACAAAGCTTCTGCCTTAGGTTCTCGTTCTCCTTCAGCAATTGCTTCTGTAATTCTTTAGTTTTTCTAAATCCAAGTAGCAGCATGGTATTGACATGATTTATCTCACTTTTACTGCTCAGTGCTAATGGGATTTAGATGGTGCATGGGTTTTTCTTGTGCCACACTGGGATCTGCATCTAAACAATGCCTTCTATTATTAATACATACCAATGTGCCCAACTCCTTATCAAATTCTTTGAGAAAATATTTTACTGCTGCTTTATTTGGCAATTTATATAGCCAATCGATCATCTCAATTTACAGTCTTAAGTCTCACTCACATATAAAAAGCTATCTTAAATTCCAAGTTCTCCTGAACATGTACCTAAATATACTTTGTTGTGTAAATTCACAGCACAGAAATCTCTTTTTAACATTTTTCCTCTCATACTGTTATAATATCCCAAACTCTTCATTTATCATGCAATTTAAATTTTATTTCTGTACAATAACAGTCACAATGCACTGTTGTACTTCTGAATCATATATTGAGCTATGACCTCTGATTTCTCTCCCTTACCTACTTGGCTTCCAGATAACAATTTATGAGCTGAAGATAGCATGAGGCTGAAGCTCAAAATAATCTCATTAGTATCCTTTATTTTCTTTAGTCATACCTTCAATCTCTATAACTTCCTGAGGAAATGGGTTTCATGACGTTATTACACTTCATGTGAAAAATACTTCCTTTTACTTAGGAAAGGAAAAACACTTCCTTTAGAACCTATTAACTGTGTGTGCCCTATTTCTTGCATTGCGAAAAACAGACAGTGATATGGGCGCTACAGAAACTACTGCAATCTTCTAGACTTCTATGATCTTGCTCTCTTCCTTTGTTGACCCTTATTGCCTTTTCAGGCTTAAGAATACTAAGAAAGCTAAAATATGACTGACTACCAAATTCACCCCTAATGTACCTTTTTCCTGTGTCTACTTGAAAAGCATCAGAGCAGTAAGGCAACTAACTAATCAAAACAACTCCTGAGTCTGGAAATATTGGTGTTTGGTACTACCTGTTATGAGATTCACTTCTAACAGTTTGGACACAAATGCAGAAAACAGAACCTATGAAAACTCACGGACCTAAACCAAAGGTAAGTCTTGGAAAACAGAAGTCAAGACCTAGCGGCAAAGATATATTAAATTCCCTTGTGAAAATTCCAGACTTACAGGTACAAATATCAAACACTAACACCATTTCCTACCTTTTGAACTGTAAAATTAAAACGAACTTAACATGGAAAAGACAACCTAAAAGCCAACAAAAATCAATGTCTGGAACTAGCTATTTGATGCTTCTATCATCATCTGGTCTACTTACAAATGTGATTGTTGTCCTTAATGTCTTATAAGCAAGGGATTAAAGAATTCCTCCGAGCCACTGAATAGTTAAGTGTTGACTCAAAATAACTTCTTAATGTTGATTTATCCATCTTTGAACTGACAGCGTAGTACGATGCTCTTTAAAGGCAGCAGGATGAGACATTGTAACTCAGGGCTAAAGTCAGAGCCTTTCAGCAAGCTGAAAGAGTTAGCAAGTTGCTTGACAGATCTCTTCTTTCACATTCTTCAATGTGCTTTGTTGGCTGATAATCAGTCTGCTCCCTGTATCAAGGCCAGTCCATTTTGAAAAACATGACAAATATTCAGACACTGCAGTATAAAGAGTGCCTTCAAGAACAATTCTGATGGCTTCTTACCAATATAAAAAGTGTCAATCGAAAGACTGAGCCACATTGCCAAGTCTGTAGATACTCTATGTCCTCTTCTGAGCACCCTTAGATCACCATTTGATGGAAAAAACACATCTACCAAACTGAAATAAACACTTTCTTCCCCACACCAGCGTCATAAGTGGAATTTGTTCAGTAAGATTAAAAACTAGCAACCCCTCTTTACCACCAGCCCATTCCCACCAAATCCCTCTACTTTCAGCCCTGAAGAACTACAAACACTAGATACCAGATAAGAATACAGACAATGCCTCTCCCCTGCCTTGAAAATACAGAGCCACTGCTCTGGACAACATTATTAAATAGAAGCTGGCCTTGCCCCAAGCTCTGCCAACTTTGTAAACCCAGCTGATAAAAAGCAACTTACTTAAACTCACATCAATTCATCAGTCAAGTAAACTAGCTGCGTGCCAAAAGAGTAGAGGCAACACATGCAGACAACTAATTCTGCCACAACAGTACCATCACAAAAATGCACATACCTGTCCACATACCCATAAAGAGGTTCCCTTCTCATTTACTGTTATCTATCATTCAGATAATAAATTGCCAAACTCAAGACTCATTCCATAGGACAACTAGAGACACCTCTAAAATACCATAACATACCATAAGTATATAATATACTTTTGTCAAAAGAAAGGCATAATGATACACAAATTAATATTCTGCACACATACCAAATGCCCAAAAATGAAACCACAAAGTCTTGGAAAGAAAGTATTCAGTTCTCCACTTTTAGAAAATCCATTCCACCATCTAAACTCTGTGCTTTGTTAAATGCAAAGCTAAGGGAAGCATTGTTACATTTCAACCTGTAGAGATGGTTCTTGAGCCACAAACTAACTAAATAACTGACTTCTATAGAAGAAAAAGTAGTCAGGAACAGTTCGCTCACCCAAACCCTAAAGAGTAAAGCGGCTTAGTGAGTCTCTATTACCCATATTCACAACTGTGGGAAGCACATAGAACACACAGAATGACTACTGGATGAATCAGACAAAATTCCCACCTTTTATTCTCAGTTATAAGTTTTTTTCTTTAAGACATCGATCACATATATCATCATTTACCTACATGTAACCTGTAGACAAATTCTGCACCAGGTTCCTCCTCAATTTATTTCAGTATGCTTAGGTAATAGTAAAATAGCAGTGCTCTATCTTTATCAAAGACATAAATTAATAGATAGCTACACAGACATCCAACCAAAATGTTAAAAGTCAGCACTAGAATTTGACTGAAAATAAAATTATGTTTCTTCTGAACACATGACACTGGAAAAATTCTCAGAGTTGCTCATTAATGTATGCATTATTAATGACATAAGTCAACAGTTCAGTCTTCTTGATTCATATGAGTTTTTTTAAGGCTGCACCAATGCTTTCTTTGGTAGAAGCCTTTGTATGAAGAAGGCACTCTTACTAACTTCTAGATGGGCACCTGTAAACTCTGAGAGATAACTAACAGAACCAGCATGTATGGCAATATCACACCCATGCACACACACCTCCAGTAAAAGGAGATACAGATACGTCACTTTAGATTAAAAACTAGGACAGTCCCACTGACCACAAGACAGTGTGTGTGTTCACATGAGACAGACCTCCATTTTATATCAATAGGATTCTTACTTTTTCTGGGTGGCACAGATTTTAAGACTGAAGCATGGCTTTAGGTAGGCTGTATGGAAGAATATTAGAGAGAAATTATACATTTAAATGTATAGAAAAATTTTCGCATTTATCAAATGGGTAAAAATAATTTCACTAAAGCAGCAGACAGAACTATACACATTTTTGGTGACATCTTTTTGTCCTAACATCATCAACTGTGACAATGCTACTTATCTCTTTCCTGGCATTTGATTTTATTTAGTATAAGAAAATAACAGAAAGCCACCTTACCTTTTTCTTCATCTATTCGAAAAACTCCTAGACCTGATCCATCTCTGATGGAATATCTGATCTCCCCATCTCGTCCCGCATCTTCATCATAAGCGGATACTGTCATTACTGAGGAGCCAACAGGAGCATCTTCTTTTACAAAGCCTTTATCTGCAAATATGGAGAACCGTGGGGGATGCAAATTTTCATTCACATCAACTATCTCAACCTCAACATAGCATGTAGAGGACAATGAAATGGGTTTTCCTTTGTCCTTGGCCCGCACAGTCAAGTTATAAAATTGTTTCTTTTCATAATCCAGTCTTTGTACAATACGTATTGCTCCACCTAGTTTGTCAACATCAAAGGTGCCATCTCCGCTGTCCAAAAGACTGTACCGTACTTGACTCGACTGGCCAAAATCAGGATCATAGGCTTCTAGCCATGTAATAATAGTTCCCTCTGGAAGATCTTCTCGAATTTTCACATGGTAATTTGAAGGAATAAACTTGGGAGGATTGTCATTAACATCTTCTACAACCACTTTCAAAATAACTGCTGAAAACAACTGAGGTTCTTCAGTAGGTTGGTCCCTAGCCTCTATTTTCAACAAATAGACGTGCTGTTCCTCCCGATCCAGGACCCCTACAACTTTCACAACTCCTGTCACAGCATCAATAGTAAACTTGTCTGTATCTGTAAGAAGAGAGTATTTCACTTCTCCATTAGCCCCTAAATCTTTATCAGTAGCTCCAATTTTAATTATTTCACTGTTGGGCTCTTTGTTTTCACTTACTTCAACAAAATAGCTGTCTTGGAGGAACTCTGGTGAATTGTCATTAGCATCCAAAATTTTTATATCTAAAAGGGCCCAGGCAGACTTCTGTGGTATTCCAAGATCATAGACAGTAATATTGAGGGTATATTTATCTTTTAGTTCTCTGTCAAGGGGAGATAAAATTTTCAGCACTCCGCTTTCCATATCAACAGTGAAACTACTGTCTTCATTACCTGCAGAAATAACATACACTAGCTTTCCATTGAAACCAGTATCAAGATCAGTAGCATTCATAGATATTATGCTGGAGCCCACAGGTTGGTCTTCTTTTACTTCAATGCTGCTGGGGAGAGTACTTCTAAACTGAGGTGCATGCATATTCACAGAGTGAGTATCAAAGGAAACATCCTCAATTTCTCCACGATTGTGCAACTTATTTGCTTGTAAGAGTTTCTCTGCAAGCATTTTGGCAACACCAGTTTCTTCACATTGCAAGCTGACTGGTTTGCGACTGCTAGCTACAGTTATGTTGATATACAATGGTTTTGCAAAGTTCTCTCCATCTGTAGCTGTAATTTTCAAACTGTGAAAAGATATTTTAGCACCTAAGCCATCTATTAGTGACTGTTTGAGAGAAAGTACTCCAGAATTTGGATTTAGGCTAAATAAATCCAGTTCATTTCCAGATTCAATTTGGTATCTCACCAACTGGAGCTCATCAGCATCAATAGCAGATACAGTTGTTATTTGTTCTCCAACACCAAGATCCCTGGGGATTATTCCCTCACAATTTATTTTCTCAAACAGAGGTATATTGTCATTCAAGTTATTTAAAATAATAGTAACAGGAACTTCAACTTCTCGACGATATGGTATCCCCCAATCAGAAGCTCGAATCCTTAAATTGTAAACCCTTGGCATCAATTCATAATCCAAATCTTCTGAGGTACTAATAACCCCACTGAAATGGTTAATCACAAATGGCAAAGGATTTAGGTTTGCAATGCTATAGGTCACATAACCATTTTCCCCTTCATCAGGGTCTTTTGCACTTACTCTCATGACACTTGTACCTACTGGCACATTTTCATCAAAGGAGGCTTTATAGGATGTCTGAGTAAATTCAGGAGGATTGCTATTCATGCCTAGTACCTTAATTAATACTTTTGCAGAAGCTCTTCTGTCACTTGTCACAACTTCAAGTTCAAAATGGGATGCATATTGTGCTTTTATGGGTTCTAACGTGGTAATAAGACCAGTGTGAGCATTTAAATTGAATTTTACTTTTCCTGGGGTGTTTTTAAATATGTATTTTAAATGTGGGTAACTAGGCACAGCTTTCACCATTATCACAGGCGTGTTTGGAGGGGCAAATTCACTTATTTCAGCTCTATATATCTCTTTTTCAAATCTGACAGGACCAGATTTAAATTGTGGTGACATCACATGAACAACTCTTACAGAAGAAAATTGTGGGGGATTCCCTTTATCTTTAGCTTGAAGGGTAAGGTTGTATCCAAAAGGGTGACTCTCCCAGTCAATGGGACCAACGGCTTTTATTCTGTATTCTTTGCCTCCTGGAACAGACCTCACTGTTTTGAACTGTTGCAGTGCATCTCCAGCAACAATATTTAACGATGCTATTTCCCCATTTGAACCCTGGTCATTGTCCTCTACGGTTACAATTGCATACGTTGGATCTGTGTCTGACTCTGATGGAGTCAATGGGACAGCTGTAATAACAGGGGCATGTTCATTTGCTTGCTCTACATAAACAGTTAGTTTTGCCATACTGCTTATGCCACTGCTACCATACAGCTTCAGCCCACGGTCCACTGCAAGAATTTCCATCTCATAACGCTTAGTGTCCGAGTAGTCAAGTCTACCAGTTAGAACTACCACTCCACTAGTTGGATGTATAGCAAACACATCTGTTCTTTCTTTAAAGCTGTAGTAGAACTCTCCATTTGTTCCTATATCTGCATCTGTTGCACTGACTCTTGCGATGCTGGTCCTTATTGCTGTGTTTTCGGGCAAAGAAACACTGTAAGATGTTGGAGAAAACAAAGGCCGCAAGTCATTTGTATCCAGTACCTGTATCCTGACCTTCGTGCGTGTTTCAGCGTTTGTATTTTTTTCAACTGCTTTAACAGTCAGCATATAATGGTCTTTCACCTCTCTGTTAAGGATAGCTGTGTTTCCTCCCTTGGTCCTTATTCTCAAAAAGCAAAAGTTTCCAAGAACATACTCTTCAGCTTTGAACAAGTTCTCACTGTCACCAGAAATAATTTTGTATCGTATGTCCCACAATGGATTTGTAATGTAAATGCCCATTTTTACTGGATGCCCAACGTAAGTCTTGGCTGCAGAATTCTCATACACAGTGGCATTATACTGTACTTGTGTAAATTGCATTGATGGAGCATGATGTAGCCTTTGATTTCCTTCACAGTTTCCAAAATGCTGCACCAGCAGCATCAGCAGCAACAGCATAGTCAAGTATCTTCCCATGGCAGCAATTACAAAGAAACCCTGAAACAAGAAAGAGATGTGGTAAGACTTATGACTGTTCAAATGTCTATCAAGTAAACATTGATGCTTAGTTCAGAATTCATACTTGAAAGAAAACTGTAAGTTGCACATGTAGATTGTATCCTTTTCTTGCCAAAAGTTTCAAAATTATATGCAGTAATAGAAACACAGATAAATTAAAAACTCCTTAAAAAAGCCAAGAATCCATGACATCAAAAGTCTAGGAATTACTAACGCAACACAAGGGGAATACAGAGTGAACAATCCTGTGAAGCAACATGCTAGAAGAAATATGCCAGTGCTGTCTGCTGTGAGCAAGCAAACTAGGTCTGAACTAATCTGGAGTAGTGAACATTCACTCCAGTTCTCTACTTCACACATGACATTGACTTCTAATAGAAGATTCTCCTCCCTTTTTCCACTTAGACTGTAAAATGGCTGATGTTCAACTACATAGAAGTAAACTTCAAGAGCTGGCTTGAAATTACCATGAATTCTTTAAAGTATCCTATGTGCATCTGTTCAAAGAAATATAAAAATTATAAACAGAGAATAAGTCTGTATTGTATTCCCTCCAGCTCTGACGCTCCTTATAAGAATAGCACTTATCATATAAAAAAAAAATTATCAAGCACCACTTAGTTGTAAAGCAAATAAAGAATGAGACTTAATCCTTCATTCCCCTCTCACAACAGATCTGAAACAAATTAGTATCAAAATCTATGAGAACAGGAATCTATCAAAATAACTGGAGGAACATTTCAGTCAGGTTTCTCCAACACACTCCAGAAATGACAGGGAAAGAGCCTGAAACAGCAAGACAGACAGAGGCACACCCTCACTGGATTTGCCTTTTGAAGAAGTCTGTGTAACACTTTCACTACCTAAATCTAGGCAAGACTGCAGTAGGAAGAAAGGCAGAAACCTCAGGAACAAGACATATGGGACCACCTTCTTCATCTGGGTTTTCAGCAAGTCTTCACTCCCCCAAGTCTCACAGGATAACAAACCAAAGCTTCAGAAGGCTCCTTCAACAAGCTTTCAACAAGATCTTGGGGGCAAAATTTCTTTCCAGCAAGTAGAAGGCAATCTAACATTGCCTTGATTACTTTGATTAAGTAATACACATCCATTTCTTTCTCCTTTCCCTATTTATCCTTAAATTTTTTCCCTTTCCTCTCCAAGTTTTCTTTCCTGGCAAATCTGCTATATAAGTCATCCTAATTACTCACTCTGCCCTTCTTTCATTGCTCCTGACCCTTCTTCCCCCCACATTTTAGCCCTAGTTTGCCCTTATCCCGTTCTTTGGCTGTCGACCTCTGCTAAGTGCCTATCCTCATCCTAGTTCTGTTCAGCTCTGCTACAATAATATCCCATTATATTGTCTCCTTCCTCCACTCCATTTTCTCTTACAGTAATTTCTCCCTTCCCCACTTCCTACCTGCTCAGGTAGAAATGTGAAAGGTCACACTGGCTGACATTCCACAGACTGACTCTGCCCACTAGCAAACATTAGAGCTAATTAATCTACTTGTGTCAACAGTTCACTTCAAAACCTCAGAAGAAGGAATTCAGTCACAGACATTACTAAGCCAATGATTTTGACAGGAGTTTAAGACTCAGATTCACACAGACTAAAGGAATGATTGCAGAGGAGTAAGGAAAAGGAATATCCTTTTGGAAGGAGAAAAAAAAAGTGAGTCTGTCTTCCAAATCTAGCAATTAAGTTACACAACTAAACCTACAAACATAGCAAACAAAAAGTGAATAAGCAATAATAAAAAGCATAGACACTCTTCAAAGAAAGTCACTAGCTGGAACCAATACTTACAAGGTCTTAACACTGGATGAAAAAAAAAGGTTGGGAGGGCAAATGAGTGAGATTGGAGCAGTCACCCTTTCAATGGGTTAACAAAATTATTCCTCCCCTATGTACTTTTCTTCCCAGGCTATGATATGTCCTGGGAATACAGAGACACTTGGGTCTCCAGGGCTTCATGGCTTAACATACTGCCAAGTTAACAAATATTTGCTTAAAACCAAAGAAACAAACCAACCAACCAAACTCTCCCACACAACCAAATCTCTGCAATAACTAACTGATATCAATCCTTCCAAAACTCTGAAAATTTTAAGATGCCACCAGACTGGCCTAAAAAGCAACATTGAGAAGATAGCTTCAAACATAATTTGTAAGCAATCAAATAACCTAGCTTTTCCTCCACCTTGCTGGAATTTTCAAAGCCACCTATTACCAAAATCTACTTAATGATCAAATTTTATGCTGATCTCATCAGATGCTTCCCTCTCTTCTCCCTCAGTTACACTAGGAATTTTTATTATTATTATTTTTAATTTATACTTGAGTCCAAAACCCAACTTTACTTCTGATGCTGCGGCACCTGCTAACTCACTGCCTATGCTTATGTTTGGCAACAGGCGATCAGAAGTGGTGGACTTACTAGGTAAAACATTTTATTTTTGGTGTCTTTTATCATTTGCTTCTCATGTTTCAGGCATATTAGACAGGACTAAGATGCATTAAACTGCATTAAGGTATCCAAATTTCTCGTTAATATTCAAAGTTGAATACATATGTAGGTTTTACTCTTACTGCAAATACTTTTTCTGTGCCATAATACCTTGAGCACTTTTTGCTGCTCTTCTGTAATAACTCCCAGTCTGCTCAGAACCAGCAACAGGCAGCCCATTACAAACAATGATGCAATCACCAGGAAGAGAGTCCATTCCTCAGCAGTAACCCCTAAGACTTGCTGAGTCACAATCAAGAATGTAAAAGGATCTCTCAACTGAACAGTTAACCACATCAGATAAAAGTTAGCAAATATCTTTTAACATGACACTGTTTTCATCTTATTGTGATGTACACAGCTACCAGAAACTAAAAAATGTAGACTAGGATTATCCAAAAATCAACATAGTATAGTCTTGGAAAATATCTTAAGTATTAAACAATGCCAGTTATAATGACAGTTAAGTACTAAGAAAAATATGAAAGTATTAAGATAAAGTGATAATGTGTTAGATATAAACTCAGATGGCTCATTACAGTGTGCCAGAATGACTGAATTTCAGAAATATTTTAGCCAAAGGCTACACTTTGAACTCCTAAATTTTTATTATCTTTGGAATATGACCAGTTTAGGATTTTCTGTATCCATGTTCAATACATAAGGCAACCGTCTGCTTAAAAAAACATCATAGCCCTAAATTTATAAGAAGTGCACACTGTATTACTCTGGAAAGCTACTTTCAAATAAACTTTATAGTTTTCTATCTGGAAGTTATTACTCAGATAATTTTTATTTATATGCATACCCAAGCAATTTTTATTTAGATGCAAAATAACCACTGGGATATGTAAGACAGTTTTACTACTTAGCTCCAATGTTATCAAAATTATTAACACATCAAAACGTTAACATAATTTGTACATGGGAAAAAAATACTAACACAACTTAGAAATAGGAACTATCTTCACATTAAAGGTCTGAGAATAAATATAGTTTGGAGGTAACAGAGCTCAAATTGATAACTTACAAATTAAGGTGACTGGATAAGACAGCAATCATACAAAAGACTTTTTCTCCTAGCAGAAGGTTTACAGTACTTAGATTTCAAAGTTTTTAGTTTGAGGTGTGAAAGTTTTAAGCATAAAATACAGAAATTAGTAAACAGAAATCTCAATGCCAAGCAAGCAAAAAAGAAAAAAAAAGGACCAAACAAAGCTTATCTTCTACATAATGTATGCTTCCCATTCTACATAATGGGAAGCATACATTGAGGTATTTATGCCCCCACCAATAGAAGTCATAGGTAGAAAAAGGGCCTAAATGAGGCCACATACCCAAGTGACTTTTAGTCACACTGCTACTCTTTTTCTACATGCAAGATCTACCAGTTGAGTCCAGAACAACCTACCTCCCAAGCAAAACATTGACTATTTACGTTAAAGGTCAATTTTGATCAGCACGTTCAACTGATGCCATCTGACAGAAATGCACTGTGAAACTAAACAGTCATGACAGGATTTCTAGTGTAGCAGTCTACGAGAGATCGTGTGACTTTACACGCTGCACTAACTGTGGTTACACCTACCCTTTCAATTGTTTAAAAGCAATTATTTATGTAGTCTGATGGGAAAAAAGAAATACCAGGTTTAGATGTTTCAACATGCTTAACTTTCCAATCAAACAAACTAACAGTGTCTTTTGCTTTTCAGAGAAGGAAGGTGTCTGTTTTGGTATGCCAAAAATTAACACATGATGAGAGTGTATGGTAGTGTTACTTTAGTAAAGCTGGTAAGTTATTCAAAAAATGTACATTGTCGCTAAGATTAACATAACAGTTTCAACTTGTGACTAAAGTCCAGTAAGTTTTATGTTTGTATTCCCCACATCATGACTTAATCTCAGGAGCTACTCTGATTTATGTTTTTGAGATGTTAGCTGTTAAAAGGAAGATGCAGCAGCTATATTCAAACAACAGGCAAACATTTGGAAACCAGAATGAAACAAAAATTCACACGGAGAATTTTGACTGTTATCTGTCGGCAGTTACTTACTTACTAGTGTATCTAATACTTAACTCACCAGCTGTGCAAGGAAAAGTAGAACTCCAATCTCTATGAATGAGAGTTTGATTGAAATTTAGCATGACACTTTAAAATTTGTGGACACAAAAATAGTTCCACAGATCTTGAATGCATTTTTAAACTTAAAAAAAAGAAGTAAATCTTCAACAGTTTGAAGGCATTTTACACCTGTTTACTTGCACTGATAGCTGTGTTAACTTAGCCATACAAAGTTCTTTAGCATGCTTAATTAAAAAAAACAGACCATCCTACTTCTGGGATGACTACTGAAGCTCGCCTTTCAGTCTCCTAAAATAGATTTTAGGATTTTACAGTGAATAAAACAAAAACTTTAAAAGTTTAGAGTATGCATGTAAGGTATTTTACTCACTAAATAGCTGAATTATTTCCACATGATTAGAAAAGCAAATGGGAAATACACATCTATTCTACAATATTCTTTTCTTTTACAGAGAGACGGCAGAGGTGGCAAAAGAATACAGGTAGTATTTCCCATGCAACTCCCTATGAACAACTTGCACGCAACTATTTAAACCGCAGGAAAACCTGCTTCTAGAAGGCAGCATTTCTTTAACTTATTAATGCGCTTCCGAAAAAAAGTTTACAACAGGGGGATACTACCAGCGGTAAGACACGGCGTCACTTACTGACGAGAGAGATTAAAAAGCGCATCTTTCAAACATGACTTTGTTCTTCTTCCACTGCCCTAAAGAAGAATAAAAGCAGCAGCTGAAGTCGACTGATGGCTCTAGCCCCGGGCGCTTCCGGGGAGCTGCTGCCAAACGTCGGATCCTGGCGGGCACTGCCCTTTACCTTTCGGGGCAATCCGGCGAGGAACGCACCGAGGGACCCGGGGTGGGAGTGCGAACAAAGGAAGAAACTCATCCTAAGGTACTTCTCACCCGCCGCGAACCGCCCCTGCCGGCTCACCGGGGAACGAAGTTTGCAATGGCCCATCAGCCGCACTCACAGACACCTTGCCTCGGGGAAGGCACAACCGCCAGCTCTTTTCGTCTGCCCAGCTCAGGCGGAATCCGCGCGCTGAACTCCTGCTGGCTCTCCGGGGAGCGCGGCCCCAACTCCAGCCCGGCCGGCCGCCGCCAGCCGGGGGGAACAGAGCGCCAGGGCCCGGCGACCACCCCTGCGCGGTGGGGAACAGGGGGAGGGGGCCGGCGCCGCTCGCAGCCCGCCCCGCCGGGCCCGCAGCACGAGGTGGCCGCTCGCCCAGCGCCTCCGGGTGGCCTCGCCCCCTTCCCGGCCTCGCCTCGGAGCCTCAACTTTCCGAGGGGTCCCCGCCGCCCGTCCTCCCCCACCGCCAAAACTTCTCCCAACTTTCCCGGCCGGCCCAGCGCCTCACCTCTCTGCGGCTCGCTGCCTGCGGGGCGAGGGCGCGGGCCGGGGCCAGCCCCGCACGGTGCCTGCCGCGCCGCTGCCCCTTTCTTCCCCGGCCACCAGCGCGCCTCGCCGGTGCCTCGCCGGTGCCTCTCCGCCCCCTGCGGGCCGCGGCGCCCCCCGCCGCCGGATTCCTCCGCGGCGCTGGACGGCCGCCCCTCCGGAACTCGTTTCTGCGGCGTTCGGCTGGAGCGGCAGCAGCCCCCGCACCTCTGCCCGGCCCCGCCGTGGAAGGACGAAACACGGAAAAGAACAGCGGGGGAAGGGCGAACCACAACCACAAGCCGTTCCTCCCGAACAGTAGCCCGAGGCTGGGGGGCCCGTCACCTCCGCCGCGCTAGCCCCGCTCCTGCACGACGGGAGCGGCAGGGAAGGGGGTGCCGGTCCAGGGACGAGAGCGACTTCGCGTACGGCGAAGTCCTCCCCCAAAGAGGCTACTCAGAAACTTCGGAAAGCTGCCGGGAATGTCTTACGGGGGTGGCGAGGGAGACCGTCAGAGCCCACGGAAACACGCGGTCCTCTGCCCTCCGAGGAGCAGTGGATGCCCGGGACAAGTCCCGCGGTGCCGCCAGTACCGGTGGTACCAAGAAGAGCCCAGCGGCGACCGGCGCCTGGGCAGCCGCTCCCCTTCCCGCTGGCGGCCGGACTGCCGCCCCCAGACCGCGCCGGCGAGCTTGGGCTCACGCCTCCCCACCTCGGCTGGGCTGGGCGAGCCGCCGCTTAACGGCCAGGCGGAGGAGGGAGGTCTCAGCAGAAGCCAAAAGAAACTGGCGGCTCCCGCGGCTCCCCGGCACTGCTGTAAGGAACGGCGCCCTGATCCGGCGTCGGGAAAAGCAGCGGCAGGGAAAGGGAGTGCGGAGCCGGGGATACAGCCGGGGGAGCGCGGCGGCGACCACCCTACGGCCCGCGGAGAGGGTACGGGCTATCTCAAGCGGAAAAGCGCTCTGCCACATTCATGCTGAAGGGAGGTCTGTCGGTCTGTCAGCCCTCCGTTAAAGATTAATACTCCGAAACAGTCCTCGAAGGATTCTCCGCTCATTAATCAGTGATCACACTTAATTACGATCAAACGTTTGCCTGGGGACTCCCGTCCAGGCGGACTCACGACGAAGCCGGGTTATAGGCAGGAGACGCCGGCGGGGGCGCATTTACCACGCATTAGCCCCGCCACGTCTTTTATTAGCCACATAAATAAATACAGCCGGCGGCGCAAGGGGCCCCTCTGCAACCACAGCCTCAAGCGCCAAGGGCTGCAGGTCAGAAGTAACAGACCCCGTCAGAAAGCGCTGGCTCTCAGGGTCACCAGCCCGCAGCCGGGCTGCTCCGCCCCGTGGCGCCCGCGCCCCCTCCCCGTGGCTGACCCTGCAGCCCCAGGCCCGGGCACCGGCTGCCCCGCGGCGGCGGCGGCGCAGTTCCGCGGCGGCCGGGCAGGGGGCGCCGCGCCACAGCGCACGGGCACGGCAGCCAGCCCGGCTCCGGCTCCCACTCCGGCTCTTCCGAAGGGAACGCAGCCCAGCCGGTAGCCCCGCGGCGACAAGCCCGGCCCCGGCTGTAGGGCTTCGGGTCGCGAAACTTGAGCCTCGCTCTCCCAGTGAAGGGGAGGTAAGCCTGGGGGTGCCGTCATCTCCAGGTACGCGTAGCTTTGCGTACATACAGTCGATGTGCGGGTATATATACACATATTGATATGTACACAAACATACACACTCTTTACAGTTACAAACTACGGGTTGAATCGAAGACCCGACTGTTTTCAGTAACGCAACAAATTAGAGCACTAGAACTCTCAAGGGAATCATCCCTCTCAGCACCCTGCTGATAATAAACTCATTAAACAAAGAACTCACCAGACCAGCTGGACTCGGCACTCTTCTGACAAAGTCCGCTCCAGCTCAGTTCATCTCCACACGCTTCCTCCCCCCGCTTTCTTTTTTGTCCTTTGGAGAAGGCGTGAGCAATGCCCCGGTGCCCGCACGCCTCTAGAGCGTGCACCCCGCGGCGGCCCTGGCGCTCAGCGCGGCCCCGGCGCGCAGCCAGCGCGGCGCCCGGCCCCACCGCCACAGCGCGGCATGTCGGCTCCGACCCATCCGCCGCTTGAAACTTGAGCGAGGGCAGAAGCAAAAATGGATGGGGAGTGGAAGAAGAAGAAGAAGAAGAAAAATAAGAAGAAGAACAAAAAAGGCGAAAGGGAGGGAGAGATCCAACTTTCTTAAGACATGTCCAGGCAAAGAACGGGCAGAGTTGAGTTACAGCAGCGGAGCGAGTGAGAGTGGGGACGCTGCGCCGGCTCGCCGATTCCTTCCCTCCCTCTCTCCTTCCCCCGCCTTCCTCCCTGCCTCATTCCCTCCCTCTGCCTCCGTCTTCTTTCGCACCCTGTCCGTCCCCCTCGGACCCTGCTCACGGCAGCACCACCCCCTCAGTGCCCTCGCCGCTGCGGTCGAGCGCGGCGGCGGGAGCAGCGCTTACCTTTCCGCGCCAACGCGGCTCCGCGCGGAGTCTCCAGCGCGCTCCGGGGCCACGGCCGCCCGCCCTCCCGCAGGTGAGGCGCGGTGCCCGGCACGCCCCCGCCGCCCCGGCCTTCCGCCGCCGCTGCTCCCCACGGCCGCCGCCGCAACGCCGCTCGACTCGGCGGGACGGCGCTGCTCCCGCCGCACGCTGCGGACTCCCCGCAGCAGCGCCTGGCGGCTCCTGCTCGGCGGGGCACAGCCGCGGGCTTAACCGGGAGGCTCCAAGTGGGCTGAGCACGGGAATCTCCCACTTTCTCCCGGCCACGTTAAGACAAGAATAGTTCCTCTCTCCCGTCTTCTTCTGTTTTCTTCTTTTTCCTTTTTCTCTTTTCTTTTTATTTTCATTCTTTTTTTCTTTCCCGCCTTCTTTTTCTTCCACGTCTTTTTCCTTGCTTTCTCTTTTCTTCAAGGGAGGTGTATTTCTCAAAGCACAGCAAAAAAAAAAAAGTGTAAAAGGGCAGCTCCTTCTCCAAAATAAGAAGTCATAACCAAACAAGACGTATTTATAATGTGATTCTCCCTCATTCAAAGTCACCCCCAACCAATTAGTCTTCCTTAACAAAGTTCAGGAGATGTTGCAGTGCATAGTGACAGGGATCAGCTGAAAGAAGTGGCCTGAGTAGTCCCTGAATGATGTGGTTTATAAAATTTTGGGAAAACTACAGAAAATGCTTTAAAAGTTATTTGTCCGAGAGACATAGTGTAACAGTAAATTTGTAAAACACTCTGAGATTCTTAGAAGGTAAAATATTCTCCTACTAAACAACTTCTCCCTAAGGACCTAAAGTCATGGCCTTCTTCCAAAAGTCAAATTGACTTCTGAAGACACTGGATCATTGTTTCCTATAAGATACACCACTAAAATCTATCAGCCAAATGAGCATGCAGGATTCTAGGTTAGGAAGAGCAGATACAAACTGCAGTATATAAATACTAAGTACATTTCCAAATAGTGCATACATGCCATTTTAGTCTAGGAATGTTCACTTTGATCAAACCTCTTGAAAGTTTAATGCCAAAAATCCTTGTCCTTATAGATTTCCACAACAGACACAGCTGACTGATTTATTTAGCATCTCATCTTCTTTCTAAAGACCCTAAATGGAATTATACTGAGTCCTTATCCAAGTGCCACTGGGCCAAATGACCTTTTCTTCTGTGAAAACTGCTTCAAAGTGAGTTGCATAAAATAAACTGCATTGAAAATAGCATTCCAGAAAAGGGCTAAAAGGGAAACACTTCAGGCCATTATAGCTAAGGGCTATAAACAAATGTAAACCACACTTCGACACCATACAGTTGAAAATAATTTGTCATTTTGGAGTAGGAAATTTCCTGCCTTTCAGATTCATGGTCACATTGTGGTTGATTGCTGAATTAAGTAACAAAAGGTCAGGGCCACAGATTTTGTAAACTTTTGTCTAAACTTTAATTCTTAATGCCTGGAGAAGTGCAGGGTTAGTAAATTGCAATAACCTCCCATAAGCTGGACAGGAGCATCTCTCAGAAGTATCTGGTAAAGATAACAAAAAATTAGAGGCTTCTGATCTGGATTTCCTACTATACACATGCTAGGCTGACAGCAAGTACTTAAGATGAAGAGTAGAGGGATATACCATCATTCTCCAACAGTGGGTAATGGTGCTTAGCACTTCAGATAAAGTTTTGGAGTCATCCTGTCCAGGCAAATGTATTCATAAGTCTGCTTAATATAGATAGGTTTACCTTCTAAAACAGGTGTCTAACATCTTGAATAATATTGACAAAGTAATTTTGATACTTACTGAATATCCCATTTTAATTTTGTTTTTTCTCTGACCCTTTTTTTTTTTTTAATAGTGTCAATAAAGCTGTTATAATCATTATTTATTTTCACATTTAAAGATTTATCTTCCCAGGGTATCTTTGTGATGTGTTATCCTGAAGAAAATTCATATATTCTGTTACATTTTGCTAACCTATAGGAAAAGTACAAAAGGGAATACTTGAAATCACATTTGGGTGTCTAGGGCAACACCCACATTGCTGAAAATCTTTCAGTCTTACAACCATTGTAGCAAAATAGGTTTGGTTCTTCCTGTCATCTATTAACATATGTCTATCCTTATCAAATTGCCGAAGAAGAAACAAGTTTCAGCTCAGCTGTCAATTAAAAAAAATTATCTGGACTAGACTGTTTTCTTTCAAGAGAAACATGAATCCTTCAACTTTGAAACTTTCCAAAACCTGAAATAGAAATTATATTTCCACATAGTCATCATCATAACCATTATCATCTTCCTTTAAGACATTATGGCATTAGCACTCTTCTCACTAATTTATCTCAAAACCTCGCCTCAAAAATTCCAGCTCTTGTTTGCTATATATTTAACAAAGAAGGTTGGATAGTTAACTGGGTAAGATCGGAAGTAAATATCCAAGTCAAGTGTACTCCAGAGAAATTTCCCTGTTCACAGCCCAAGGTATGCACTTGAAGAATGATATCTGAAGTACTTTGGACTGATTTCTCAGCTCCCATTTTGTTAAAGAAAAGACAGTTTCAAGTTGTTGTGACTTCAGCTGCATAAGACTTTGAAGATCAAAACTGGCACTTTGCATTGCACTGGCTCAGAGATGGCAAAGATGAGGATAACTCTGTCTTGGTCTCTGTGAGGGTAAACCAGTTGCAATTGCTACACGAAGTGCAGCTTCAAAAAAAGCACTTTTGAACACAATAGCAGCCTGTGACTCAGGGGCAATAAAGGGGCCATAAACATTGAGCGTCTGTGGCAGAGGGCAAATACATCTTTTCAGTAATGGGGTCAGACAGAGTTTCAAGTGAGTTCTCTGTCAGTTAAATATGAACTGACCTGATTGGTTTTACAGTAAGAACTGAATTCTGTACAGTACAAAAAAGCCAGCACAAAACCTGTACTCTATCTGACCTGCATTTACACAGGGAGAAGGAGGTTGTTTGGTAACAGCTCTGCTCTGGTCATTCTCCTTTTCCTCATTTGGTCTCAGGAAGAGCTCCCTGGACCTCAATTAGTTCTAGCCTTTGGAAAGCAAAACAAAACAACTCCCCAAAACTTTCTAATTATCCTTTCCCTGGCCTGCAGTCAAGGGTGTATACGCCTTTACCACTCTCGCTTGTTTCCTGTCTAGTAAATGCAGACCTGGGCAATAAAAAACAATTCTGTCTTTCTTGCTTACTCTTTGAAAACCTGGGTTGAACCACGAATATCCATTTCCCTCCCCCTCCCCCCTCTGCCATTTAAAGGGGGAAAAGGGGGCAAGTTCTATGAAATACACATTTGAGAGAGTGCTGACATTTCCTTACCTAAACCAAACTTTTGCTAAACCCCTGAAAATCTTTAGGATTACCTTAGCATACATCCCTTTATCTGACAGAATTTGAGCAAGGGTATTTAACTTTTCATATTTTAATTATTTTTATTGACTTTCTTTTACCCTAGAGAATTATTACTGTGTAAAATATCACTGACTATTTGATTAGGTATTCTTTCACAGTGCTATTCAAGACTTCCAAGGCAGCAATGTCAAAATAATAGTCATATATCAGCTTTGGTATAATGAAATGCTAAACAATCTCAACTACTTGGCAATCTATTGTGTGCCCTATGAACTTAAAGAGGAGTTTACTGAGGCAACTCAATCATTAAACCTACAAGCTACAACTATTTGTGGATATGTGTTACACACATATGTAATAATAAAACCTGGAGCAATGCAACAGAGGAAAAAATTAAAACATACTTGTAGCAGTGGCCCTGGCTCAGATGAGCCCGGGCAATCAGCTGCATGGAGCAAATGACACCAAGGAAGGGCCCTGGGTGTGAGGAGACCTTTTGAATAGGGTGACAAAGCAGTGCACACCCAGGACACCTTGCGGCTGGCGTCCTCAATATGCATCGGACAGTGAATGCATTGGTCCTGTACATCTCCTCTCCCCTATCCCATATTGAGTTAAAGGATAGAAAGTTCTTCTTTGTTCTCTCTAGCTGAGTTTCCCCCGTTGGGTTTCAAATTTTTGTACCTTCCCTCCTCGCGTCCCCATTCCCTGGAGTTCCTGTCAATCCTGTACCTCTCGTGCTCCGGTTGGTTCTCCTGTGTAAAGCTCTCCCATCCTGCAGCCCCTCTTAACCCCTTGCGTGGTTCCATTCGGGGCTCTCGTGTTCCAAATCCAGCCCGTCTCCATTCCCCGCATTCCTCCCCGATCCCATCTGCCTTCTCCGCCCTGCCGTTCCTCCCAATAAACCCTGGATTCCGATCACGAGAGACTGCATTTCTTTCATCATCACCTTGTCTCCTGCTGGCCTCTGTCCCCGGAGGAACTCCGCGCTGCACCCGCGGGCTTCACTGCAGCGCCCAGCCGGCGTGGGGGTCGCAGCAGCTCGCCCGCTTCCGTGTGGCTTCGGGGCTTGGCGCCTGGCGCAGAGCGGAAGCCACACGTATTTAAAAGATTTTTTGAGTTTCTAGGTTCTAGTTCTTCAGGTACTAGTAGGGTGGACACACTCAAATATTCCAATAGTAATTTTCTGAGCCTTTAAATTGGCAGAGACAGCTGATCTGTTATAGAATGATTTTTAATTTTTGGTTTTTTAGCAGAAGCAAGGAGAAATATATTGTCTAAACAAAAGCAAGCAATGCAGCCTCATATTTGCAACATTTTTGGTCTTACAGATTATCTCTGTGTATGTCAACTTTTGAGAAACGTTTTAACATCACTTTAGAAACAAGACACTTTTCTACATCACACTTCTTTCACCAATCTATCTTCATAAATGATTTTTAAAAGTCACATAATGTAAGTTTGCTTTTTATTTTATGACATTTATTCTACTCTAGGCTATACTGGCAACTGGAACCAGCTATTCCGTTATGGACAATACTGGTATTTTGATTAAAGGTCCGGATTGAAGTTAAGGTAATGGTTTGTGCCAGTGCATCCCAAACAAAAGCAAACATCCCGCTGTCTTGGGGTGGTTTTAGGATGAGACTCTATTCCTGATCGTCTGCTTTATGCCCAGAAATGGGTCCTGTCGCTTCAAGCTGCGTCTGGGGGCGGGGCGGGCGCCAGGCGAACTCAGGGCTGGATTTTTTCGAGCATTCACTTCTTGCATGCTGGGTGTGCTACACTGTTGCTTTTAGCTAGCTTGGTTCTTGCTAGCTGAGGGAAGACGTTTTTCCCTGGACTGCAACAGTATCCTCTGGCAGCTTCTGTGGTTTCTTCGGGAACCCTTCGGCTTAGCTCTTGTCTGTGATGACACCATCAGCTGAAGCCGCCCGTCGCCTACGGGCAGGGAAGCTGCAGGGACATCCCATCTAGGCCAGACCTTGGAAAAAGCTGAGCCTGTGAAAGAAGGGACTTTAAAATCCACCAGTTTCATCTGCAGCAAAGAGGAGACCAACTACATCGGAGTTCACCAGCTTCCCATCTGTTTGTTCTCGTCCCCGACCTGCTGGGTGGACTCTTCTTCCCTCAGCAGAGACAAAGCTGCCGGTCATCTTGTTGTTCCCTAATATGTGGCTGGTGGAGTTTTTTCCCCTTCCCCTGACATTTTTGGGTATGTTTGTTCTGCTGTGGGTGGCGGGCTGTGGGTGTGTGTAAGGTTCTGAAGGTTCAATATCTAACAGTTATTAATTTCTTTTGTGTCGTGTGGGCACTTTGTCATATAAACTTTTATTTTTTTCACTTTCACCGACCAATATTTGTTTCATATCAGCAGGAAGGGATTGCTGAAACCCCTTTTCTTAGAGAAAACATTCATTCCAGAGTGTTTTCTCCCAAAACTTGTCTCTAAACTGAGGCACCCGCTTTTCTTCAACATTCTCTAGGGTGGAAAGATGATGGAGATCTGCAGGGATGTTTGTGTTGTCTGGCTCAGCAAGGCAGGCTAAGTCTCCTCCATCAGATGTAATCTTCCTACTGAGTGGTGCTTGGACTGCTCTGTAGAGTTCAAATCCACAGAGCTCAAGGCAGAAATGCATCGGTTCACAGTCTCATGCCCACAATACAAATAACTATTGAGTTTAAATAATTATAGAACAATTAAAGCATTTGAAAGAATCAGAAAAGGGTTAGGCTGTAACAGTTATTAATTTTTAAATGATTTTTTTATGCTGTGTAGGCTGGTATTTTTTATCAAGCACAGGCTTTACACCAGAGTAAGGAAAGGGATTTTCAGACTCACCAGTCCAGAGCCAACATGACTGGCACTCTCTAGGATAAAAAGAGATGAAATTAATCTGGGTTCCACGAAAACTTAAACAGCCTGTTTTCTTGAGCTGGTTCTTCAGCTCTTCTAGAGCTTTCAAGAGTTTTCAAAACTAAAAAAAATGTTGGAGTCCAGATGGTGTTTATATGACGTAGTGCTAAAAAATAGTGATAATTTGACTTCCTTGGTATTGAATAGTTGGAATTAGTTGTCCAGATTCCATTAAATCCAGAGTTAATGTGAGATCGCAAAATTGAAGTTTAACAGCTCAGGTGATATTAGTATTACATAGAATTGAATGAAATAAAATAAAGACTGCTGTGCAAGTGCTATGTTCTGTTTCGTACTAAGGTAATGATGTTTTTGATTCTAAAATTGGTCCTAAATATAAAATTAGGGCCTGAAGAACTATAGAGAAAAGTAGAGGGACCAAGTGACTGTGGTACTCATAAACATCTGAAATGCATTTGGACTCTGCATAAGCAATGCATTTACCTAATGTTCCTGGGTTGGTAGGATTGTTCTAATTAGCATAGGATGATTAATGGTGGAATGATATACCCTGAATGTCTTCAAAATTCTTCAGGCTGTAATAAAAAGGAAAGGCATAGGCCTCTACCGAGACCAAATCTAGAACCCAATTGACTTCAGTTTGCTGAATGTCTCAAAGAGATTTTAATTGTGCTGGCATCTGCCATGTCATAAACTTTGTGTTTGTTTAAGACTAGATAGCTTATTCCTGCAGATTTAATTCATCTTAGGTTATGGTTTGGTTTAGTATTTGCAAATCCAAATAGTTAAAATCCTAGATGACTTCAGCATTTTGGAAAGCTAAGGCTCAATGTTTTTTCCATAGAACAGATTATAGCAGTTCTTGTGCTGCAATTAATCTCAACTTACAGATAAGAGCCTTTAGATTTCATCAAGATGAAGATTCCTGGCCTTTAGTGGCAGTTTTTGTCCTATTTTACTAATACTAGGATTAATTTATGGTTAAGCCTTGTGTACATGTATCCAGCTTTTAGAGTTCAATGTATTTGGGAATATTATTTCACCCAATGTAAGAGAGGACGCTCCTAACTAGACATGCCCATCCCACGTGGCATCTTATCTACTGTAAACTGAGTTGTCTGATCCAGAAAGATTGTATGTGGGGAAAAACCCTTTCCTCCTTTGCTTACATCTATGTTATTAATCAAAATCCAACCTCAATCAATGAAAAGAATCTGAGTTCAATGAATGGCTATTGGGTCTTGAAAGTGCTTGAATATTCAAGGAACAGAAGGTGCTCAGCATGACAAGCCCCCTTTCCTTTTAGCTGTCTAGTTCAAGCACAGTGTCATAGCAAGGAAATTAGAATCTCTGCTTTAAGGAGGCTTTATCAAAAGGATACACAGTTATCTGTCAGGAGCCATGGAAAGAATAAGGGCTACATGAGTACTAGGGGGCAGTTCATCACTTCTCAAAACATTGCTCATTCAGCTGAAATTAATCCAGCATGTGAAACCAGAACCTCTTTTGCAAGGGCACAGTGGGCAGAGAAAGAATCTTTTATGAACTCTTTTAACTTGTTTTCTGTCTTGCCTAGGCACCGTTTAGTCAAGTTTTCTACTTTAAAAGCTAATAAAATCTACTTTTCCTGTATTTGAAGGCAATTTACTATTCTTTTTTTTTTTGGCAGCTCTGTGCAAGAAAAAGGTCTTGCTCTATCCACTCTACCTGCTATGACTTTCCATCACAATTCTTGTCATAGAACAATGTCATTTTTTTTCTGGTATATGCAAAGGAATTGTGTTGCCAAAACAAAATTTCCAAATAAAAGGATTAATCTATATATTCAGTATAAAACATATCTATTTTCTCATATGTTCTGTATGACTGAATAGGACTTTACAACCTGTTTTTTCTCTTATTTTTCAGCACACATTAAACTTTTGTCTCTCATTATAAACAAAGAGAATATGATTTGCTGCCTTCTTTACTCTTTTTTTTTTGCAAAGTTTTGTATTTTAAATAGCTAAATCATTAAAAGCCTCACAGAATGTCCAAGATCAATATAACACATCATCTTCCATAATAAAGCTATGTTATATTTAAGTTCTAGTGTCTGTAGTATCTCTAGTACTCTATACCACCTTTGGTACTGTTATGGCACATCAGATAGGTTATTACTATTTAAATTAGCCAAATAATGAATGCTATAGAAGTGTTCATTCAGCCCAATATTGCAACACTGAATGTATGGAAAAAATTCCTCATATAAGTGGGATCACATAAAGGTCAATGTCTGTTAAATAAAAGCATATATCAAAATAGGATCTAAGTAAGAATCAATATCAATGTATCCCATTTTCACATCATAAACATATATAAGTGTGTCAGTCACAAGAAATATATTGTGTCCTTTTCTGTTTGTAATTGCAACATCATTGCTTACCTACAGCGAGTTATAGAGCATACCTTCAGGCATGAATTGCCCTTAAAATAAAATTCTACTGTGCTATTATTTTTTATTGACAATCTTTATAAAGCTAGTGTCTCGGAAGCTGAAGCTGAGTAATAAAACTTGCACACCACATAAACACAGGTCCTAAGCAGATTCTTAAATTCAGAAAAAATTACCCTTCTTTTAGTTCAAACTACATAGAAAGATGTATCAACCCAGAGGGTCTTAAATAGGGAGCAGAAAGTAGAAAGTAGATTGGTGAGGTAGACTTGGTGGAGTTCAACAGATGAGTTTCATGAAAGAGAAAGAAAAAAATATTTCCACTTTCGAAAAAGGTACTATGTGAGCTACTTAAACAAAAATTTAAGATGTTTGAACTTACCATGGTACCAAGGAATTTTGGCAGGTTTCATGCAGATTTTTAACTAGCCAGTGTAGTTAGATATATTTGTACCTTGAAAGCAGATGTAACTAGTAATAAATGCTTGCGGTGATTTATTCATCTATATACATCTCGCACAGATGGAATTTTTCAAACCTATGGAAGAAACATTAGATATATTATTCAAGGCTGATGTGTCAAATACTCTACCAGACTATTACAATATTCAAAATAAATCACAGTGCTGCCGTGCTGCCCTAAATCTGGAATAAAGAATACTTCAACATATACTTTATCTAAAAGAAACTGATTAATTAATAATCGTAAGAAAATGCATTTCAGTTAATCAAGAGTAGTCTAGTAGAGGAAGGTATTAAGGAAAAAGATTACTTTAAATTTCACATTTGGCATTTTCATGGCATTGTATCTAATTAAATGGTTTTGAAGAAAAATCTTACCTAAACATGTTTTTCATTGCTTGTCATTGTATTCTCTCACTTCTCTTCCCCTCCCTTCTTTAATTTTTAACTGGTTTTAAGGAATTTCTCCTAATGCTGTCTGTCTCAACTTTTCTATGTACTTATCATCTCATAACTGTAACAGAAATCTGACTACACAACGGAAGGCTGGCTTTGATGGTAGCTCCTTCTCTGCTCTCAAGTTATTGACTTTTTCTTCCTGCTTAGTTTTCTTTCCTATTACTGTTACCACCATAAGTGTTCAGGAATAAGGCACTCTATTGCACTTTCATTTGAACTTTTACTGAAAATCTGAGATCAGCAAAGTATCAAGTGTTTCCTCAATATAAATAAGAGGTCTCTCTGTTTCAGGAGGTGTTGGTTTTGAAACTTCCTGCAAATGCACTGAATTCAGATTATTTTTTTAGCATTTTTGTGCTGTAAAGCCCATCACTTCAGTTTTTATATTTTTTACATTATCAAGGCACTGTTCAAATGAAACAATTCTAAGGAATGCATGTGTTGATCTAGAAGTATTTTTGTAGTAGACCTTTTAATTGGTGACACAAAGAAAACCATATAAAATAAATGCAAGAATTTATCATCACCTGTACTTTCCTGTTGGGGTTGAGCTGTATCAGGGAATCAAAAGCAGCTGAATGATTATTTGTCATGAAATCACTACCACAATGCTCTCATAATCCTTTGCAAAATGAAAGTAAAATGCAGTCTGGAAAAAAAAACTTGCTACTTTCACAGCAATGGAATAAGTTTGTTTATTCAGTAAGTAACTATGTTTGTGCTGGCAGGAGATAAGTTTTTACTGAACTACTTGAAATATTCTGGTTATCTTCTTATTTCATTACTGGAGAGAGCAGGCAGAAACTACATTATGTGAAACTGTATTGCTGCATACAAGTCTACTCATCTTGCATGATTTAAACTGTAAAACACTTTGTTAAAGTGCTTAGTTTGTATGGTGACAAGGACTGTACAACTATCTAACTGCATAAATAAAAGTATTTATTAAAATTTTGTTTAGTTCTGTCCTTCCTTCTGGTGAAAATGAGTGTTTTCAATCAGGCAGGCTCACTGAAAAAAGATTGTACATAATTAAATTTCAGTGGCTATAACAGAGCACTACTTGACTGTATTATGTTAACTGTAGTTGTAAAATGTGTTAGGAAGATTTTGTGCTTTTTTAATATTTGGCAACACTGACTTCTGTCTTCAGTTTTGATTAAAATATTTTGCTAGAGTATTTTCACACACAGTGGACTGCATTTCTTATTTTGTGTTTATTTCAATTGTGATCTAATTGCAAACATCACTGCACAGAGGAATAAACACTCTGATCATGAAAGAGTTTTCTACATTTTGATGAAATATCAAATATAGCCGTTAAATTGTCTGCATCTTCCCAATCATCATACGTTACTTTAGAGTTTAGTGGAAATAAATAATTACAGAGCAAAAAGGCTATCTGAGATGATGGATACTGCAGGGAGCGAGAATGGAGTTTTTACAGCCAGGTTACTGGCTTGACTGTGGCCCATTTCAGTGGATACTGAATATACTCACCTTTTGATAGCTTGTCTGTAAGCTATGTAACAAGTCATTCCTACAGCTGGCTGTAGGAAATTTGTGAATCAATCTAGTTTTCTGTAGATGTGAGTTTAGGATGCTGGAAAAGATTTTATATATACTTGAAATTTCAGAATATGAGAAGGGATACTTCTAGACACTTTAGCAAAGACTAACATTTTTGCTGAAAATGCAAATAAGTGGGTAATAGCAATAGAGTGAAGCCTGTTTGGCCCTGCCTCTGTGTTGCTCTGGACATCAAGGACTTGAATTTTTGAGACTATTCACACATTACTACAATAATTAGACAATAATTCTTTCTTAAAGTTACCTGGTTTAATGTAAGGAGAAATTTGTACTTATTGCTGAACAATGATCCTTCCATAAGCAACACCCAGTTGCAGAATTGGACCCTAAACAAAATTCAAGATCAAAAAATGTTTACCATAATCTTAAACCATAGAAAAATCAATACTGTTTTTTGATCAAAGTAAATTCAGGAAAAATGTCACATACAAACCCAAGGAAAATTTTCTCATGATTTATTTGTTAAGAAGACATCTATCAGATTTCCAGCTGTGAATTATTAAAAATGAACACAGCCAATGACAGAGCTTTTTTTAACTTCCTTTTCTGTTTGGTTAAGATTTTGAAATATTTCATTAAG
Organism: Entomyzon cyanotis; assembly: GCA_024500445.1. NCBI lineage: Eukaryota > Metazoa > Chordata > Aves > Passeriformes > Meliphagidae > Entomyzon > Entomyzon cyanotis. The sequence continues at coordinate 25,834,796 of JAKEPQ010001009.1, read as the reverse complement.
CTGGTCTGTGTAATATGGTCTAGTCTAAGTGAGACCACCATAGTTTATTTATGTATGCATTTCATTCTGTTATTAAAGAAAAATTTTGTATGACTTCTTAATACTATGATGACCCTTTCACTAGTTAATACATATGCTGAAATAGACACAACAGTAGAAAGACAGACACAAGTACACTCCTCCTTGCAGTTCAAGTGTCAGGAATGCATTTTTTTTTAAAGAAAATCAAACCCTTGCTTTCGTTGATTATTTCTCCTCCACCCCAGAAACTACATAGGGGATGTCTGTCCTTTGAAATAGTTTTCATTGTCTTGTGCTGCATTGCATTTCCAGATGACAAAATGAGAGTGTTTGTAAAAGCAACAATATATTCAATAGCATTTGCAATTGATCCTCTACCCTACAGGGCTAAAAATGGATCCCTCCATGATTTCTTCCACCTTTCTGTCATCAAGGTGAAGAAATGACTTAAAGGAGAGGAACTGAGAGGAAGACAACACCACTGAGGAAAGCTTAGCAACTCATTCCAGAATACGAATGGTTTTTTGTTCATGCCAGGGAACATGCAGGAAACAAGGACAAGGATTCACTGCTACCACTGTAATGCTCAGTGGCCTCACAGGAAAAGGAGTTCTTGGTAAGTGTTAAATGGTCAGTCTGAGGTGTGTCTATTGGCTTAAGAAATAAATGTCTTGCTCTGTGTAAGCAGTTTTCATTTGGCTCTTCTAATCACATCTGGGTTGATATAGTTTTTTTGCTTTGACAAGATATTTTTTGGATGTTACCAATCTCCATGAGAAGACCCTCAACTTCTTGAGAAGCTCAGTTCCAACTGCTTTATGCAATTCTCTCTTATGACACTGTTTTTCCTAGTTCTCAGAACCCAGATGAAGCAATGGTCTGAGCATCATACAAGACTCCTGAATGTTTTTAGGGAACATGTAGGATAGAAGGTTACCTGAGCAAGGGAAACTCACAAGTTGGGTGTTTCCTTTATCTGACTATAAGTTGCAAGATTTAAGAATAGAAATTTTTAATACATTTGATAATTAGATAAAATAAATGCAGCTCAGTAGCATACTATTGGGTGCTATTGGCATTTCAGTTTAATTTCCTTTGCAGAAGAAAAGTAAAAAATGTAGCAAAACTACCCTTCTAGTATAAGTAATTTTAGCATGGGACTGTCATACATCATTGAACCCTCTCAAAATCCAGTACTACGAGTCTATATAACTACCATCTTACATGTCATGTAACCATTGTTTACTCCAAAACTTCAATGTGTTTATTTTTGTAATAACACTTTGTGGTTAGAAGGTTTTAGTACATTAATTTTTGGAGAAAGAGAAACACAAAGAAGACCTTTTATTATCATGCCCAGGTCCTATTTTTCAATAACTTTCATGCCTAAATCTCACTGAATGCTATGGATATTCAAGCACCTAAGGGCCATATCCTAAATTATTAGTTGTGAAATATTGAGACACCAAAACTAAGTCAGGAAAGTCAGAGCAACAATAACTAATATTTATAGGAGACAACATTAGAACCAACTGCATATTTCTATACTCTTCTATGTAAGAGTGAAGTTGGTGAATGGCTTCTAATCAAAATGTTCTCTCCTACCTTGGAAAAGCATTCAACCATCTTTTAGGAGGGTAATGTGCTATTGCAATAATAATAATAATAATAATAATAATAATTGTAATTACACGCTGATAGTTTATGGTTTGGGGGATGAAGTCTTAAAGGGTGACAAAATTCAAAAAAAGCAAAGGATGAAGAGCAAAAATCAAACCTCTTCTGCCATCTCAGCACCTGTATCACAAGATATGGCTATTCAAGATTTATTAATCCCTAGGGAATATTCTAGATTCCATGATAATTGTCTCAAATTAGGAACATGAAAGATTTGCAATCTTGCAGGTTGAAAAAGCTTGACTTTACTATAAAAGACCTTGAAGACATTTAGTAGATTAAGTGTTCTTAACACAAATATGTGTAGTAAATAAACCAGGCTACATCAGCAAGTGTGATTTCCTATGCGTTGCTTTCCAGCATGCTCTTATCTAAGATATTAAGAATTGGTGTCCAAAGGTACCACAGCAAGTTAAGCATTTACCTTGTTCAAAGGGTTAATGCAAATGGTGAGTTGACCCTGAACTGACCCATACACATGTGTAAATTATATTATACTGTAAAAACACTCACAGATTACAGGGATAATATTAAAAATATTAGACTGAAATTAGTCAGTGGTTCTTACAAATCAGAAGACAGGTTGAAATTAGTGCTTTTTCAGACTGTTAAATATTTAATCATTGGCAGAAGAAAGAGAGAACAACTTTCTGGGAAAACATGAAATTTATGACTGTTCTATTAAATATCAAAACACCACTTCTGCCTGAAAGAAATTCCCAAGACAGAGTGCCAGGAGAAATATCTCGGTGTGCTTACCTTATATAAATATTCTTCCCAAGATATTTCTGTGGTCACAGGATCACACAGAGTCTCTGAGTACTTGAAGGGGATGTGAAATCACCTCTTCTAACCCTCCTGGTCAGGCAGGGTCAGCTACAGCTGCTTGTCCAGGACTGTGTGCAGCTGAGTTTTGAATATCTGCAACAGTGGAGATTCCATCACCTCTCTGGGCTACCTATGCCAGTGTTTGACAATTCTCACAGCAAAGAAGTTTTTCTTATGTGCAGAGGGCTCTTCAGGGTTTACTTTGTGCCCAATGTTTTTTGTCCTGTCACTAGGCACCACTGAGAAGAGTTAAACTCCCTCATCTTCTTTCCCTCTCATATGATACTTATGCACATTGGTAAGATCCCCCTGAGCCTTCTCTTCTCCAGGCAAAGCAGTACATACTCTCAGCCTCTCCTCACGTGAGGAGTGTCTGGGTCATTAATGAATGTGTTAAAGAGCAACGGCCCCAGTATCAGCCTCTGGAGGTGTCAGCCTCTGACTGGCCTCCAGCTGGACTTTGTGCCACTGTTCACAGCCCTCTGGGCCCACCTGCTCTGCTGTTACCTGATATTAATTCTTTTAATTACTCCTAATTAATTCTTCCCTTGGCATCTCGATTGTTCACAGTTAGACCACAGAATACTGGGCCAGATGGATCCATTAAGACCATTCTTATATTCTGTTAGTAACTAAGGTAGAAAGAGATGGCTTTTAAGTCAGATAGTCCCAGGATCATCTGCCCTCCCAAACAGCCCCACAAGGCCTGCAAAGCAAGAACTGCCATGAAGGGGTTTTCTGTAATCATATTCCAAGCACATAATGAGAACCACTTGCACTTATGTGTCCTTTCTTTGATATTAAAAAGATGGGAAAGTAATAAAGCTGTGATGTTCTGGATTCCCTGGCAAAAAACCCCAACAAATCCCAAACAACATAAAACCAAAATAAACCCTCCTCTATATAAAAAAAACCCAAAACCAAAACCCACCCCAAAACCCAACCCCCCCCAATTTCATGAATATCCAATTGTTTATTTAATTTTTATGCTGAGCATTTCTGTCCCTTAGATGTCCTTGACAAGCCTAATCCATGAGCTAAGTTCATAGAAATAAATCCATGTCCTTCTGACTGACCTTCTCTATGAAAATTTTCTGTAAATTACATACGGAATAAATTAGTACAAAATTTCTTATTTAGCTTCATCCTCTGCATGTGTTGTATTGGCTCAGTGTGAACATCTATAATCACGTCACATGCCATTCTATTATTCTTTGATGGCATAAAAAGAAAAGACAGGACATTTAAAAATATATTATAAAAATAATACATCAGAAGGAGCAAGCAGCTTTGATCCTCACATCTAATTAATTGCACATTGGCTAGATTTAGCTCATATAAATGTGGGATAGTTACTCCACTGTAAATGATTAATAACAATGGATGAACAGTTGTTTGTTTTTTCTTCATTCCTTCCAAATACAAAACTACAGACACCTACAGTTAACGCATCAGGAAAGAGGTTAAATGTCTGACCTCTTCATAGCTATTTATGCTATGTAAGGTCTGAGAAACAGTCTTCTTCCAAAGGCTTTTCAGTAATTCAGCTCATAAGCAGGTAGAACATATATGCACTTCCCTGAGCAATCTGTATAAGTCAGTACAGATGCTCTCATACCAAGCAGTAAAACATGCAGAGAGATAATTTGTAATAGCTGGTATACCAAGATCCATTTATTATACTTCACACCTCTACAGCAATTGATTTATATTGCCACTTCCCTTGGGACATGTGAACACCTTGGGGACAAACATAATATTATTTATAATTATGAGGCACATCACATGCTTCTTTGATCTAGGTATAAAAGGAAGAATACAATAAACCTACTTCTCTAATGAAAATTTTCTTGTAAGCAAGAAATGCTTCAACTTCTCTCACTGTTCCCAAAATTTAGTGGTTCAGAACTAAGTTTTTAAAGATATCCTTCTCAATATAGTCTGTGATGTTTACAATACCAGTCATGCACAATATACAGGTTTTTTTCAATTACTCTTTGACATAATCCTGCCAAACACAATAGATATTCATCCACAATGAGTGAAATTTACCATCAGTTGTACAGCAGTAACTCATTGATTTGGCAGAGTATGATTTCACAGTGAATGAATCACTGTAAGTATCCACTGATTTATGCTCTCAGTATGTTTGAGTATGCTTGTGTGCATGAATATATAGAACATGCAATTATTTTGTAGCTGCAGATACTTTGCAATTTCTCGGGATGGCAAACATTGAGAAAGTGAAAGGTGTGTATTTTCCCAGCTGGGATCAAAGCAGAAAAATAGAACAACTTAGATAACCTTTCTTCCAGGCTTCCTCCAGGGTGGCATACTCATTCAAACATCTTTCCCAGAGCTGCATCTCCTCTGTCTCTGTGCTTTGCTCTTTCTATACCAATGGCTGTAAGTAGGAGGTGCAGTGAAAGGTGAAACCAAAATGTTTTGATGCTGGAGGCTTTGATCCTTCCTGCACTTCTAGGATCCCTTATATCTGAAGCCCTCAATCAGGTTCTGAGAAACTTCTGGGAGGAAGGATGGTCTTAAAGAGTTTTTCATTCCTTTTTTTGTTTCTGCAGTTTTTCCCACAGAAGGGCGTATTCAGATTCCTAAAGAAGGCTTTGAAATGGATCCAAAGAGGCAATCACATGCATGTGCAACTATTTTTTCACCAGGCAAGAATATATGGAATGTGAATGGAGTTTCAGCACAGCTCTGCGAATGTGAGTATCAGTTGAAACCGAGTAGGCAAATTCCATTAAGTTCTAGGTAAATTAATGTGCATAGAGTCAGTGAATTACTAACTTCATGTAATTGAAAACAGGAAAGCCTGTCTGCATTCAGTTGTTAATATAAAGTTTAATTAGAAGGAAGATCTTTAGGGTGAAGTGTCTCACTGAGAACCACAAACTTCACAGTATCTTGAGAGCATGATTATACCAACTACAGGATTTCTGAAGGGAAAAATGAATGTTGGTCATGCTTCTCTTGTACAAATACTAAGATCTGTAGACTTTCTATCTATTGTTTAATTCCAAGTAGGAATAAATATTTCCCAAACACTAGACAATATATTCATTCTCCTCAGGTGAAAAGGTGTAGTTGGAATCCCAGTAACTTAATAGGCCTTCAAAATACAAATTAATTCAAACATATGTGATTTTCATATTTAAAAGAACTAGTAGATACAACAACATTTGCTCTTAATTATTGCCTGTAATTTATTATTTTCCTGCTGTTTAAAATAAAATCAAACAATCCAAGACTATGTGACCTAAGTGCCTATTGTGAATAACGTGAGAAGACTGACCAAGCAGACTTGCAAACAACATTCTGCTTATGTTAGCTGTTTTCAGGCTACAGATCCACACACTGTTCCTCTGAATAAGAAACACAATTGCAGAAGTTAGATATGTTACTGGATAACACAAAAGCAAGGCAATGATATATTCATTGGATACATCCTTTGCTGTGAAAAAAACAACCTTTTGTAGCGATTATGTACTGCTTGCACAGTTGTTTTAGGATAAGAGTTATGTTTTGTAATTTTTTACTATTTTTTAATTTTATTTCCTTCCTTAAATTCTAGGACTGCCCCATCTGCCTGTACTTGAGACCTATGTGGATTGGCTTAATCCTTTTAGAAATTTGACTAATTAGTCCTCCTTACTTGAATTTAATTTAGAAACAGAGCTTTCATAGTATAGAGAAATTATATAGATAGAAAAAAAAAGCAACTCTCAGGGGAAAAAATATGCCCTGTTAATATGCCTGTGTCTAAAGAGAATACATCCATTGAACATTTACAAAAGTAGACTAAAGTTATTGTTGTTCAAAGGATGTTTGCTGGGTGTAGTTTGTAGGACTGTAAGTGGAGCATGACCCATTTGTGTTTGCTTGACTTTTCTCAGTGTCCTGCGACCCAGCAATGCTGGGTTTGTTGTATCTTTATTTAAACTTTGTTCCTCTGTGAGGAGCTGTGGCTTCTGTATTTTTCAGCATCACTGTATCCCATGGGTGACATTTCCTTTGATCCTTAAAATGCAATATTTCAGATGTTATATCAAACCTCAGAAGAGTAACTTGCTAAGGAAAATATAGCTGTATTTTCCTGAAGGAACTGAAGCTACAGCAGGTTGAATTTCACCCTGTAGGTTATTTAAGCACAGTATGATGTTATACAAACTGAAAACAGAGGGCAAATTCCTGTCTGCTACTGAAGAGATGTCATTGAGGGGGGAGAAAAAAAAAAGCAAATAACTCCCATTCCTTTCCAGTGATGTCTTAAAGGCAAAGATTTAATTGTGCTGAACTGCAGAATAATTTCTAAGAGAAGTGACATACCAATGACTTGGCCCTTGCTTCGTAAGTCAGGTTTATAAAATCAAAAGTTTACAGTCTTTTTGTCTCACCTCCTTTACAGAAGGTTGAATAAGGGATTTTTTTGTTTGTTTATTTGTTTTGGTTTCTTTGTTTCCCAGTTTCAACTGATTTTGGATGACCTTTCTGTACTTTTTCATTAGGTTCAAATGTCTAAACTCTGTGGGATAATATGGCTTTATATTTGGGGGTTTTTAGAAACAACATTTTCATTTAATGGGTATTTTGTAAAGGCTGTGTATCATCTGGGTCTGTCTTCCATTCTGTTTATCTGCGCTCTTTCCATTGCTCAAGATCTCCCACATTTGCTGTGGTGATCTCCTCAAATGGCAGTGAGTAAAGAAGGGGTCATTGTGTGGTAACAAAAATTCAGAGACAATGTCTCTCTGCAATGAGTGGGAACCTTCTCCTTTACGTCCTAAATTGTCTGGGGACATCAGAAGAAGAAAAAAAAAAAAAGTAGTACTATAACAAAACTGGAGAAGCACATCTTAATCCTGTTTCATATTCTTCCGCACCTGAGCTGTGTGAAAAGCTGTACAAGTCCTGAATGGGAACATTTTCCACTGCTGAGACCCAAGTGAGGCTGTATGGGTCAGGTCCTTCAAAACTTGCATTACTCCTCAGTCCCTTGCCTGTGTTTGAAACACCCAGTCTAATTTATAGTTTTTGTTTTCCAGTATGGTTCCACCATTCTCTGTTGTTATTAAACCATGCTATTCCTCAGTATAAGGAGTGATCTGCTTTGTTACTTTTAGTTTAATCTCCTCCTTTTCTAGTTGGTATATGATTACCAGAAATTCTTTATGCATATCTTTTAATATATAACTGTATCTTCATCTATGTTTATATTTAAGTAAAGAGCTATATAAATACATAAATATTTGTATATTTCCTTATGTTCAGAAAGTGAACGCTACTGAAATTCCTTATGGTAAATAAAGTGCATCATGATGGAAAGATATAAGGCATGTTCTTTACATTTCCAGACAGAGACCTTTCTAAAAATTGAGTACAAGGAAGGTTAAACAAGAGAAGCAATCCAAGAACTGGAGTCTGTTCTTAGTTAGCAACTAATCGGTTATAGAAGAAGTTAGCAAAGCCTGAGAAGTCCAAGACTTGCAAGTCTGATTAAGCTGTAAGTATGGTTGTAGGGACTAAGAGATGGTTAATTACTACTCAGGTGTAAAATGAAAGATATCTCCTTTTACATCAGCTGCTTTCTCTGGGGAAGAACATTTTCTTCATAATTTCTTAGCTAATTTTCAAGTTTTCAAATTTCCTGCTATCGTTCTGCTCTCCCTTTTAAGAGTGTAGATTGTAAGAGTACACACCCTCATCCGCATCTTACTGTTTTGCATCTAACTATTTTAAAAGTGGTTTTTTCCCACTACAAAGCATTGTGCACTGACTTCTTGCAACAAAAAGACATTTCCAATTTTTCTCTCTTGTTTTTGTAGCTATCTTTAGCCATCAAAAGGCAATCTTCCATTAGTCCCTGTCAAAAACTCTGCCCTGAGCATGTACAACAACAGAATGAAAGACTGTCCTAACAAACACTTTTAGACACTGCTCTGGATCATTGTTTCACAGTAGCTTTTTAATTCAGTTATAAAGTTGCATCTTCCAGTTACGGAAAAAATGATGTGATTTGTCTGATGGTGATAATAGAGTTAAAGGCCTTTTAGAAACTGCAGAAAGCGTTTGAAATAATTCTTTTGTTTTAAGCAGCAACACCAGGTAATGCAGTGCTACATTTGTAACTGAAGAATGTTTTTTACCAGGCTTTTCCTTCCCATCTCTCAGCATTTTCCTATTTAATGTAGGGAGGAATTGATACAATACAGTTATTTTGTGTTTAGAATATGAATAATAAGTGTTGTATGCAAAAATTTCAGACATCTCTTTCTGTCTCAACAAACTTTAAACTCTTCAGTTTTCCTTTCCCTTTCATGTCAGTGTTCATCATTTTAGCTTATGCATACAATTTATATTTGAATACAGCAATGAAAGTGAGTTCATTCTTGGTTCATATCTTCACTTCCCCCTAATCTTTCATGTATATTATTAAGTCTGTCCTCATTGAGTCTTTTTGCCAGTCTTACATATCCTGCTCTTGCTGATTTTAGATGAGGTCTAAACAAAGTCTTGCAAAATGGGATTATTAACTTTTGAGTTTTAAATATTAAGTTAATTCACATCCTGCAACAACATGTAGTGCCCCAAAAAAGTGAATAGGTAGAGAGAAGGCTTGGGCAGATGGGGAGAATAAAGATATAAAAACCACAGGGTATGAAAAAAGAAATGGGAAAGACAATTCCCTGCCTCCCCCCGCAAAAAAAAAACCAAACCAAAAATCCAACACACACACAACCCAAACAACAACAAAAAACCCCCCACAAATGAAGCAAAAACCATAAGCAATCAACCCAAACCCAACCATACTTCAAGTGTAAATCAAGGCAGCTCCATGTTCATGTTGCTTTGCTGATACCTGCTTGTAACAGCTGAGGATCTGGGCCTGTATCAACCCTATATGCAAAGGTATAACACTAGCTGGATTTAAACCCATTATGTATTTAGTTTGTTTAACTTACTGTGATCTTTGACAATGAAAAGATCTACTGTACATGCTCCAGAACACCAGCAGTGACATCCCCAGCAGCTGGTCACATCCCCCTCTCTGTGCTTCTCACAGTCAGGTTAGGATGCTACACTAGGTACTTGGAGATCACAGAATAGAATCATGGAGTCATTAAGGCTGGAAAAGACCTCCCAGATCACCGAGTCCAACCTTTGACCAATCACCACTTTGTCAACTAGGCCATGGCACTCAGTGCCACATCCAGTCATTTCTTGAACAATTCCAGGGGTGGGGACTCCCCCACTTCCCTGGGCAACCCATTCCAATGCTTAACTAACCTTTCAGTGAAGAAAGCACCTTAAACTGAAAAATTGCCTAAATAAGGTTGAGTCTTTTGTTCAGAGTCAGCAGTGATTGCTATTGATTTCAATGAGAATAGGACAATTGACTTAGGAACATTTCAGAATGTAACCCAGGTAATGAGAATCCTAGAACATTAGATGATCCTTTAGAGATATTGTAGTAATTTTAAAAAGCAGAATCTCAGTTTTGATTTTGGAATCTCAGTACTGCTCATGCATAATTTCTGCTGTTACACAATATCAAATGCAATTAAAACTGGACAATTTATTTGTACCTAAAAATAGTTGGATTTGTGCATGCATATATTTGTGTATCTCCTCCTTTTGTCTGCAAAAAGGACTGTTTCTGCCACATAACAGTTTATTACATGGCTTTTGAAAACGTCTTTTTGAAACTTAGCCCTGATTGTCCTTCTTAAGACATAAGAAGAGATTAAACTTCATATATCAGCTTCTTTCTCTTTAAAGCTTATTACCACCTGATTAAGATTAGGTATGTGTTCTGACTTCTGGGGGAGGTGTATCAACATGAAGTAAAGTGAAATACTGTATATATTGTTTTATATTGGTTCATCTTAATTGAAATGACAGAAAGGCTATATGACTGCTGGAAAGTAAAATTTCTATGAAAATCCCAAAGGGAATTCTTTCCATGATTCTCTCATTCATTCATTCATTCATTCTGATTTTATTTTATTTTTTCTTCAGGAAGTCAATCCATAAAATAGAGGAGGAAAACATTTTTTTCTGTAATATTATGATTTACTTGAGACAGTAGCGATTATTATTCTACAATTTTAAATAATTATGTGTGTCTGATTTGGCTTCTACTACAGAATAATTTATTAAGATATTGATACAAAGTAAACCCTAGTCAAACCATAATAGTCAAACATATTTACCAAAATATCTTTCTGACCTAGAGAAGCTGCTGTAAAATATTAAAAATTCATTTAATTTTTTTTAAAAAAGTATCCTAAGTTCATGCTATAGAAATTTACTGTAAATTGAATATGAAAGTAGAAAGGGCTCTCTACCTTTGGCATAGCATTTCCTAAACTAGATTTTCTTCTTTTGAATCAGAGGGGATTATTTCATCTACTGATTTGAGGAGGAGCAAGAGCAACTCCTCACTTCACTACTACTCTCCTAAAACATCTTTTTTCATGGCCATGTAGTCAATACTTTAAAAATAAAACTTTCCTACAAATTGTGGTAGTATATAATTCTTTTTCCTACAAGAATCCATACGTTCCCATTGACAGGGGTTAACCACAAAGCCTCTCTTTAATGACTATCATCTGTAAGGAATGTGCACACAAACATTGCATTCTTCTGTGGGAGCTTTCTTTATAAACTATAATATCCTTAACCAAAAATAACAGCTGTCCAGCTTCCTTTCTCTCTCTCTTTTTTTCTTTATTTAATTCTTTCATTGCTTTCAGAATTCTGTGTATTGACAAGGTTGAAATGTTGGCTCTAAAAGGAAAGTATGCAATTCTGTAAATCTGCAATTGTATCTAGCAGGGAGAGAAAAAGTCATGCTTGATTTTTACCTCCTAGCCTTCTAGGCAGGCATTAAAATAAAAGTGCGTTATGTTGTTTTTGGTTTTTTTTAATTGCTTGGATTTTTTGGAGTATGTTTCCCATATTTCATTACAAATAATTCTGTCATCAGGAGAAAATTAAACAAAAAATCTTATATTATTATTGACACAGGTTTCCTCTCAAAATTATTTTTAACATACTGAAAATAGATAAAATTTTTTCTTTATTCCAAATATAAGTGTACTAAATCACCTACAGGGATACAGTGGTTCACCCCTAAAGTTGTAAAACTAATTCGAGAAAGAACTTATGCTGTTATATTCACTTGCACTTCTTGTGCAAAAACACAAACTGTGGTCGTTCTTCAGAGTGTTATCCTTTTTAACTAACATTAAACTCTTATGAAGGGTGAGTCACCCAATTTATGTGAAAGATATGTCATGGTTATCAATTACCAATCTGTATTTTATCAGATATAAATCTTGAATGAGATTGATGTATTCATCTTGAGGACAGATGAATACACCACGTGAAAAGTAACTACAAATGACTTGATGAGTAAGCTCTCATACAACTTGGATTCCTGTCACTATATATGAACAAAACATAGTCTAAATGATATGTAAATTATGCAAAAATAAATAAAACCTAGAGTAGTCTCAGCAAATATTTTCTGCGACACCTACTGTCTACATATTTTCTTAACTGCCCATGACAAATCTTGTCATGAACTCAATTTAAGAATATTTATTCTAATTATGTTTATGTGATCTGTGCTGAAAATGGAGCAAAATATTTCTCCTATCACTTCTGCTCCCTGTGACAACACAATATGATATTTCATTAAATAGTAGGATAGTATTCTGTGCAACTTAGGAAATTGAATTGGGCTTTAAGGCATATGTTTTTCTTAATTCTCTAAATCCTATCTTTAAACTTGTCAGTAAAAGGTTCAGTGCAGGTAAAACCATTTTGAGACAGGAAATACAGGCATAGGCATGTTTTAACTGTATCACAATATAAAGCACTTACGCATTTTGCACATTTTGGTTTTTTCCTCATTCTGAGGTTCTCTAGGTGAAGAAACAAACACAGAGTTAAAACTGGTTTGAAAGAAATTCCAATAAAACTTGGAAAATATATGAGTCTAAATAGGTGCATAGAACAATGCAATAAAGTGCTTGCTTCAAATCATGTGTTTTAATAACGATTTATTCTATAATTTTTCTCTTAATGTCAGAAATGTGTTAAGTAAAATTAGACCTGTTGCTAATTTGATCAGCAGTGGTTTATATGAAAATAATAAACACTATTATTAAGAAGCATTGGAAGGCACCTATAAAGTTAGAGGTGTGATTTCCACTGTGTCTCCAAATTAATGGGGTGGAGTAAAAGCCAAATCAGGTCCAAGATACCCTAGATAATAAGTTATCCAGATGCTGTATATTAGCAAAGGCAGTCAAGTCCCTGAACTATTAATAAAGTGGAGTTAGCCTAGTGATGAAAAAAAGTTTTTGTTCTAGTAATCTTTTTGCATATGTTCTTCCTAATGTCAGATGAATCAGCATGGCATTTGCCAGTAACTCTGATTTAGACTCAACTATGAAGTTTTACAGTTTTTCATATGGTCCTTTGATTTTTTTTCCAGATTATAGGAGTAAAAAAAGGCAAAACTCAGCTTGACTCTGATAATTGTTGCATGCAAATACCTTGGTGTAAGAAAGATGTTCTACAAGACTGCTCATACCCTTATTTGTAACTCAAGACCATACACCATGGCAATTTAACTTCCGCCAAATAGAATAAAAGACAATTTTAGCTGAAATACCAAGAATCTGATGTATAATATAGTGCTGCTCTCTCTCTATCTCCTTTGGTGTAATATAGCACCTCTCTTACTCCTTCAATGCTCATCTCTAAGAAATCCTAAAAAAAGGAAATTCTTTTGAAATGAAGCAATGCTGGAATATTGATTACAGAAATATATATGTCATTACTAAGATATAAATGATGTTGCTGTTTTTGTTTTTGCTGGTCTGCTGGAAAGCTGAAAAGCTCACATAACCATTTCACATCATCTTGCTTGCAAAGACAGCTAAGTTAATTTAAATACTGTTTCCCATGCAGGATAAACTAACTGAATTGACTTTGACAATAAATAGAAGAGCAAATAAAATCATTACAGATTGAACATTTCTGATTTTTTTTTACTTTATTCAATTGTTCCATTATTTGAGGGACTTCCACCATTTTTCAACCTGAATGATAGATGCATGGATTTCATTTAATGAAATAGTAGATAACAGTTTTATTAATTAAAATAGCATAAAAAGTGTTTTACAAAACCAAAATATAACTTAAAAGAGCTTAGTACTGTAACTGTCAAGTAATTTCCTTTATTTTAATGTTTGCAATTTTATTGATCTAATTCCTACTCTTCTCCACTCACTATCACCACTAAGATCCACCCAGTATCAGAATATCCATTAAATTATGCCCACTCATATTTATGGAATTGCAATGCATTAAATGACAGAGATGATAATTCATTCCTGATAACTGTGGACAACTGAAATAAGAAATACTAGCAAGTGCCCAGCACAACGTCAAATCAAATTACTAGGAAAAAAATCCCCAATGCATATGTTTCTTTTCACATGTACTTTTCTTCAATCAGAGAGAGTATTTCAGAGGCACTCTTAGAAATTAATTGGGGTCCATTTAATACGGCATTTACATATATGGTACTTGGGTTATTTAAAACAATAGCAGTAATAGCAGACTTGATTATCCTGGAGGTCTTTTCTAACCTTCTGAACAGTTTCAAATGAGCAATTGTTTTGCTTTGGTTGTTACTTTGGGTTGGGGGAGGCGATGTTGAAGGAGGATTATAAGTATAGGACCAAACAATGGTGTTTTTCTACGGGTGATCTTTACTACAACATCTCTGAAAATGTTCACTATTCTTCACGAATATGAGGATCTCAGTAAATATGAAGTATAATCAAGAATGTATATACATATATCTATATATATGATATATATATATATACACAGAGTAACCCTGATCTGAGAGCTTTCTACATGAGAACAAATAGAGTTCACAAGAATGCCCCTGTGTGCAACCTGCAGCCTCAAATAGAGTGAAAATTAATTAACCATACACTTTAACATATTTTTTTAACATACTCCCTGGGCATTTGTTCTCTACCATCAGAAAACAGGATTAGATGCCTACTTATTCCTAGTCAGACAAGTGAGTTAATTTTTAGCTATCAAAGCAGTCTCTGTCATTATTTTCTCTACCCTGTTGTATTTAACAAAAGAAGAGGTGATTGCATCCCTTTCTCATAGATGTATTTCAAACTTTTAGGTATATTGCATTTCCTTTTTGTCTGTAAACACTATAAAGTCAAAAATTGTTCAATCATATCTGTGGAATATTTTTAGTACAAAATAGGAGCTAATAAGAAGCTGTCACTTTGAAGAGGTTAGCAGTAAAAATGAACATATTTTGCTTTTCTTTTTACATGCATGCAAGTAATTCTTAATGACCATGTTGCATACTCTCATACTTTATAGGAATTATATCCTGTGTATCAGAAAGAATTGTGACAAGGGAACTTCTACCTGATATAAATCAATGAATGCTGCCTTAATTTAAAAGCTGAGTGATGATAAGATTCTGTGACTCAATAAATTTGAACTTCTAGTACTATGCAGAAAAACATAAAACTTGTTTTTGCATTATAATGTGGCAATAATATATCCCTTCCTAATCACTAGTATACCTATCTTTTCTAGCTTGCCTACAGCATGCATAATAAAAAGTTTGCAAAATGTGAAGAAATTCTAATTTTCATATACCTGCATTATGAATCCCTGCAGATATTAAAAAATACTAAAATCCTTAAACTATAAGGATAAAATACAATTTACAGAGTACATTTCTTATTATTGACTTAGACGATAGCATCAGTTGTCTACACAGGCCTATAAAATGCTTTAAGCATTGAAAGACACGCCTTAAAGCACTTATCTTTCCTTTCTTAATAAAAGATAAAATAACAACAACACTGTGAATGATAAACAAAGAAAGCAAGTAATAACTTACTGCTTGCCTAAGTTGACCTTGGTTTTAAGAATCAAGGATGGCTTTTTCTGAGCTCTGGCATTAGCTAAACTAAATCCCAAAGCATATTCTTAGATGGTGTGAAGCTGGTCTCACTGTATTGCAGTGAAGCGACACTGATTTGCACTCTCTGCAGATCAAGCCCCTTACAGGACTAACCACCTGCACACATTTCAGAATTAACTGGGGATAAGACTGATTGTTTTCTAAGTGTTTGGTAGAGGACTGTCTACCGTTTGGCTCTTTTTGACCTTGTCTCTGTAACCTTGTGCAGATATCTCAGTGAGAGAGGAAACAGGGATATAAACGGTGCAACAGGGTGATAAGGAAGCTGTGATATTTTGTAGAGCAAGAAATTAAACATTTCATAAACATTCAATGTGAACTTTGTGATCTATGGGTGATGTATGAATGTTTCTTTTAGCTTTTCAGAAATACAATCCCCTCAAGATAACAGATCAGCTGGATAAAGAGGAGAAGGTACAAAATATTGTAATGTATGTGAGGCATGGGTGAGAGGGAGGGGAGTATTTTTTTCCTATATTGGAAGCACTTCACAAAGAATATCTTTGAGGGGGGTCTTCAATATAAATCATGCCGTTCCAGTTCAAAGCAACAAATTCAAACAAACTTGCAAAATATACAAACTAGTAAGTTCACAATACTCATTTAGATATGCTTGTTTACATTCTCACCCCATTTTGCTAAGTGTGAAATATTGAAAGCACTTGTAGGGACCACAAGTATTTTGGTCCTGGCTTTAGGTAAAAGAAACAGTGTAAAGAGCATGTTATTGCCTCACTTAACAAAAGTTTTTGCAATACTTGTGTTTTCTTTTGAACAGAATTTTCATACATTTAAAAAAATGTCTATTGGTGGAATACATTAATAAAATCCTTTTTAATTTTTTTTAAACAGTAGAAGATAATAAAGAACCTCATAAATATGCTTACAGCTAGTGTTTACAAAATCTGCTAATAATCTAACTCATGGAGGCTAGATTATGGAATGTATTTTGCATCAGGTTTATGCCCGTAGCAGCCATTTTACAAGGAGTCCCGGACAGATGATAATTTTTACTTTTGCATCTGCAGCTCTTCAATGAGAATAATGTATTATGCTGGGCAATGAAATCGTCACTGGGTGCATTTACATGTACTCCTTTTGGGGTTTTTTTGTGTGTGGGAGGCTCTTGTTTGTTTGCTTTGTTTCATTTTGGTTGCTTTTTTTTTTTTGAGTTCTGTGAATCTTCTTTACACGCATGCATCTCAGTTATCAAAAGAAAAAGTTCTAATGATTTCAAACTGACAAGCGTAAAACTCTTGTAAGAAGCCATGATACCTAGCTCCTAGTGGTGTGTGATCCTAAAAGGTTGAACTATGTTTGTATAATGAGGTACTCTTGTACATTTAAAAAGTGATTGTGAACTAGAGCAAATCCAGTTTTAGATTGACTGCATAGATAAATAATCTCTTTATTTTTAGTGTTCAGAATTGAACAAAATCACTCAGGTGAAACGTTCAGGTTGAATATTTGCATGTTCTCACTAAAGGGAAAGAAATTAGGAAGTATTTTACAGCAGGTTCATTTAGAGACTGCAGGGCCCAGCACTGCTACTGTTCAAGACAGTGAAAACTTTCCAATTAATTGCACTGAAGAGAAGATCAGGTGCAGAACACTAACCACTATTAGGTGTTATTGCTATATAAGATACACACTAACTTTCTGTTACCTCCTGAGTAAGTATTTTCGATACTCACCCTTGATGAATAGTACACATGAACTTCCCTTACTGTACTTGTGCTGTGAAAGGATTTCACCTTTGCACACAGGGTTACAAGGCATCCTTTCGAGGATGTCAGCAGCGCAAAAGTGCAGGAAACAATTTCCCAAGCAGAGAGAAAAATGCCATGTACTCTGACTCTGCTCCCATCTCACTATTATCTGTCAGTTTAATGGGAACCCAAAAAAGTTATGAGGATCTTATTCTGATTTCATATAATTGAAGACCAATCTTTTGAGGTCATTTTAAGAAAAGACTTTGAAATTTAATGTTGTGGAGACTTAACATTTTTAGAAAGAGGGAGATGGTTAAAGCTTTATGTCTAATATTAATTATGCTAACTGTGAGACAAAATTTATTAATTAAAATATAAAAACCGCAGAAATAGACTGTTAGCTTGGAAGGGAGTCACAGTCTGATATCTAATGCAAAGAGAGAAACAGCAAGTTCTCATGATTTCCTTTATTAACCCAAGAATCCTGGAAATTTGATCATTTTGTTGTTTTATGTTGCTATCAAAAAATGGCCTGTCTGTTACAGGTAAACCCATAAAACAACTAAGCCTGTGGGTTTCTTTGGTGCTACGACAAAATAGCCATCTCTTGGAAAAATTTTTGGTTTTGAAAATTCAGACAAAATTAACTCAGCAATCTAAAGATTTCAGTTTTTTTAAATTTTGGATCCCTTCCTGTGTCTATCTATTGATTTTCCTCTATGAAATTAAATAAATACTAACCATTTTTTTTACAGTTATTCATTCTACAGTTCTTCTACTCTTTACTAATTACAACATAAATAGACCTTTTTAGATATCCCATTTACTAGATTAACATCCTGGAGATATTAGAATTTTAGAATCACCACATTAAAAAGTAAATATTTATTTTAATCTTCTGGGTTTCTTTATTTCTCAAAATAGTGTACCAAGCTTTGGAGAATAAGGCATTTTTTTGAAAAGGAAGAATTAATATAAATACTATGCATACATAATGATGTAAATTTAAATCTGCAATAAATGAAGGTAATGGAATTACAAAGAATACACCTGGGATGCAAACATCATTTACATTGATAAGAGTGAAGGAAACAACTTCTGGGTCGATTTTTGAGATACATATTCTATACTAACTTTCTGAGAATTTTTGGGGATAAAATGCTCTAAGTATGGGTATCAGGGTCCTAGGAAGCAAATATATATTGTATTCATCTTCACCATTTAGTTTTCTCTCTTATGAAACTGCTTATATGGCAGTCCTTTTCTCATATTAATTCAAAATTTGAGCCAACTTTGGTGACAATTTGCTCATCTCCTGACCATTGAAAAGCCCAAAGCCAGTTTGTTTTAAAAGTTAAAGAAGGAACATTGAAGAAATAGTTTTAAAAAGTTTGTTTAATTGTTGATTTTAGTAGCTATTCAGTGGAAAATGTGAGGATTCATGTGAAGTTTGTTTCTTATAGAATAGTGAAATGCCACAAAACATAAGTTTTTTAACTTCTGTTAAGTGTGGATTGTCCAGCCTGCTGCCAAAAATTCCTTAGCCTCTTCTTTGGATCTGGTTCTGGTTGCAATGCTGGAGGGTGGGGAAGGAAGCAAAGTCCTGCTTTTGTGTGCCCCAGGGTCCTAATTCTCTGTGGTGTCCATCACAGGAGCATAATTCTGAAAGCATTTCTCTATCTCCATCTCAGCACCTCTAATACTGCACAGCCTTTTAATGATTTCTTGCAACTTTCAAGATGCATTTTTAATATTTGCATCAAATAACATTTTTATGTGGAGGCAGATATAAAAATGGTTAAGGCAATTTTCATTGCGTTTTTCTGACTGTTTGGGTGTCAGGGGGATTTTTTTAATCACAGCACTAGAGTTTGATCTATATAAGGAAAAAAAGGGAAAATAATATACTTTTAAGCTAATAAGCACATATGTTCAAAGTCATATTTTATCTGAGAAATTGTATAGCATAAGCAGATAGAGATAACTCCATGCACAAGTCCTCAATAAGAAACAGGTTTTCAGGAACCTTGGTAAAGTCAGGTCTCAGGTAACTATGGTTGGGACTATGATGAAGCAGACAGAATGCACCAGATGGAGAAGCAGCTGGTTGATGTGTAGTAGTAGAAAGGTGTTTTGTTGTTCTGCTTCCTTTAAACTCTTTGTGTATGTGTGTATGACTAAATATTCAAGAATGTGCACTGAATAACAAATGTACCAGAAAGACAGAGTTCTTAATAAAAGATACTTGTTTTGTTGGTATGAACAGGAATCAGCCTGAACTGTCTATATGCCTTAAGCGCTTCCTGTGGATTTGGGGCCAACACATATCTTCATTATTTCTAATACATCCAAGTGTTCAACAGTACTAGAAATAGAAATATTTACAAGGATGGATGTACTTGGCAGATACTGTTAAGTCAGAGGATATAATCAGAGGGAAATGCCTATTTTCTTCCTGCTTCTAGACTGTGCAGCTAGATTATATACTCTGCCCCTTTATCCTATCTTCAAAAAAACCCAGGACATCATCATGATGTGCCAAGGGTCACAACTCATATGGATCATAGCAATATAGATATCCGTAAGTCTGAGCATATGAACCTATAAAACAGATAGAATGGGCCTGTAACAATTTCTGATGACTCAAACTTCTGCACCAGAGGAAAACAGAGACAATGGTTAGTAATCAAGTGATAAAGACTGAAGATGTGATTTACTCTTTACACAAATGCAATTGCCATGATCTAATTGTAAGAGGTTGGCAAGACACACTTCAGAGTTGCTGCATTAAATGCCCTGAAGCTTGCAGCTTTGTGTGCCTGACATACATCATTAGTGTGAGCAAGTACCACTATGTAATACTTAAGGAAATGTGCCAGAAATGTAGGCATCTGGGTCTGATCTTTCAAGGGAAAGGAGACTGCCTGCTTAGCTGTAGTATACTTAAGGTTGAAAGGAAAAGTTGTTCATGATCTTGCAGATTGGAGACCATCTGGAAAAAGCCTGTGAATGAATAGATAATTAATCAAATTGAGAAATATTTCCATTTTATGGAAGTCGTTGTCCTTTGCAATGAAATCTAGTTAGATCCCAGATGGGAACAAATATAAATGTACACTGAAAAGTGAAGATAGAAACATGGAGCCAAGCACATTTGCTGGGCAATGGAGAGCTGAATGGCAATGGAGCCATCAGCTTTAGAAGGTATGGACTGCAAAGCCAAGCATCCTTTGAAACTCTAAATAGCATTGAGTTTATAAGGTGACTGAGCCTGATTCTTTGAAGCAAAACAGCTGCATTATTCAAAGAAATGAATGCTTTCTATCTGTCTACCTACCTCTCAGAGATGCATTCCCAGTTCCTAAGCAGAGGGGATAGAGCCAGCTCTAAGGATGAGGTATGTGGTTTTCTGAGAAGGAAAGGGATAGGCCTGGCAGCAGCAAAATTACTTTGGTCTGCAGCATTGTCCTGGAAAGAGCATCTGGTGGCTGATGCTGCTCTTGAGGCAGGTGATGGTGTGGCACAGTGCCCTGCTTTAAACAGTCAAGAGATGATGGCAGAAAGCTTTGCTTCCAGAAGGAATTGTCAACATCAGCTGCTGCAGTGTGTAGCCAGGCTTTTTTATTTTTTTGACATTTCCTCTTTTGGCTGCTTCTTTTCCCTTCTCATCTTCCAAGACAGAAGTGACTCAGTGGCATCCAAGCCCTTGTCACTGTAGCAATAGAGTTAATCTTTGTTCTCCTAACCAGAAACATTTGGACTAGTTTGGAGTGAGTCAACCGGTGCCTTGCAGTGATTAGCACTTAGGTGTTTTCACGTACACTTTCAATTAAGATTTCAGTTGGAGAAATTGGCTGAGCTGTGATATTGCAACCCATTTTATTTTCAAAGAAAGCAACTGGGGAACTGGAATAACTTAATAGGCCACAACACCCTTGTCAAATATGTTAGGTCACATAAGATGGATAAAAAAGTCCAAATAAATTACATATATGGCAACCCTAAGGCACTTGCTGTAAGCATCACCTTTTTTTTATATGCTAAAAATTTTAAAAGCTTAGTTTTGGTATTTTTAAAATATATATTTGAAATTTCTGTTTGAGTTATTTTTCTGCTAATTAAATTAATTTTTAATTTGAAACCATACTTAAATTTCAAAACAATAAATCCTTTAATTTTTTTAAAATTTGCAGTTTAAAATGGACATTCCATTTTTGTTCTGGGCCAGTAAATTTTTTTTAAATTTCAGAAGAACTACTAAACTAGAAAATCAATCCTCCCCTAGTAGAGGATACTGGAGGAATAAAGAGGAAGGGGGCATTTATTGGCTTTTTGAACTCTAGCTTGAGCTAGAGTGCTCTCCAAACTGGCACAAAATTCATGGATGCTGTTGATTTTCATGCCTCTTTCAGCTTTTAATGTGACTGTACAAAAATTGACTGTGACGGCAATAAAACACACAAACATCGAAAGTTTCCTGTGTAAGTCTGTTTCAAGGGAAGTTAAAAAAGTTGTCAGGAATGGCAGATAAAACAAAATGCCTTGTGTCTAGTACATAAAACCTTTAGGAGCCATCTCTATTAAAATGTCAGGTTTTGGTTAAATATAAAGAAACTGTGCTCTAGGATCCGCCCTATTTCACACTGACAGTGGAAGTAGAACATGTGCTCTTCTTATTGATTGTAAGTAGGAAACCAAACAGATCAGATACAGAGAAATGCCTGTTTTTGACATTTTCTGTACTGTGCTTCGAAGTTTACCATCTTTTCCTGAGGGAGTATTTGTCTTAGAAACCACCACAGAAAATCATAGGCCTCAAAAATCAAAGGAAAGGACTTGGATATAGGAAACCAAAGGCACAGTGGTATATTTTAAAAAGCAACTAAAAGTAAGTGAAGTAAAAAGAGCATTTCATTGCTAATTAAAAAACTTCCACATTTAAAGGCCAAGTAATGGAATCTCCACTGATGAGGAAATGTGTATGTATGAACAGATGCAAAGAAAGTAATTATATGTCTTGTTATATTTCATCTAATTAGGAATCATGATGACTTTAAGGTATGCATTTAGGAAGAAATATGGCAAAAAAACCCCCGAAGTATGTACTCTGACCAATGAATTAGATTCAGGTCAAATGAAAGCTTTTCCATTGCTCTTGTGAAATTAGCTTGCAAATACAGAGCAGACCTGAACACTGTTCTTTCTTTGTGCAAACCTAACTTACAAAAAGTAAATTGCTGAAATGTATATTTACACAGAACAAAAAAGATACAGTGTAATCTTTCAGTAAAAGAGAATTCCTGTTTTAAAAGAGATTATCTCCTGCTATAAAAAAAAAATCAGAATGTCTTTCACTGGTTTACAGAAAGATTCATGAGTAAATATGAGTATTGGCATTTTTAAAAAGTTTCTTTTATAATGCTAACATTTTTTGTTTCATTAATTAGATCAATATCAGTGCTAACAGAGAAAGTGAGATGAGAAGGGTAACCATTGGGTGGCCAAAGCTACACCCACTAAACTTCTCTGCAGTTATGGAAGATTCTGATCACCTGAGATTCATCCTGTTGGAGAGCCAGGCCAAAATGTGTGCAGCTTAGGACTTTACCAAGATTAATCACTAAAAATGTAAAAGTCCAGGTCTTTTTTGGGTGTTTGGTTTGTGTGGTTGGTATTTTTTCTCCCCATTGCATTTTAATTGATTTATAAATTATTTTATCTGGGATAACCAAAATTTCTCAAAGGGTAACTTTAAAGTTCAGCGTGCTTCAAAAAAGTCTTCCATTTTGGTCTAGAAGAGAGGTGAACCTTAGGATATTCTTTCTCTTACTCATTTATGCTTTCATGATCTCACTAGAAATGATGGTGTATCAGCGATCATATTGTTTCTAACATCTGTTACATAAATGCATTTCATTGTTTCCTGAGAAGTGGCCAGTCCCTTGTAAAGTGTGGCATAGAAAGGTCAGAGCAGAATTGAAGTTCCGGTGTTTTGCCATTAGCACGGTATAGACCCAAAGCGTTTTTGAAAACTACTTCTTTCTACTGAAGCTGGATGTGATCCCAGTAGAAGAGGCTTGACTGGGCCTAATCTCCCCAGCAAGTTATTCCCTCCAGAGGGTAGTGGCTGTTATGGCAAAGAACAGATGTGTTTGTGGGACACATGTTGTGCTCTGGGGGCTCAGGTACCTGCCTTGTCTCCTGGGGCTAACACAAGTGGCAAGGTTTGTAGCACATTGTAACTTGTTCATGCCTTAACATCCCTCTCTGAGACCTTGAGGTGCATAGAAGCCAATCCTTGGAATTCACCTTTAGGATTAGTGCTAATTGTGGGGTGATGTAGCAATGTCACTCCAGAGCTCAGATATGAGCACATGTCCATGTACAGATGCAAGAAGTTTCCACAGCCTTGGAACAAGCTGAGCATGGAGTAAGGAAACAGACTCCTCCTACACTTACTAACCTTTTCTGGATTCAGTTTGCATGTGTGTTTACTGCTACGCAACACTAAGTAGATGGTCCTTGTTCCTCTAATAAGGTCAAAGTGACTTTTTATTATTGAAAATAAAATATTAAGGAAAAGGTAAATATAAACAGGTGAGCCTGCTTTTGCACAACCAATAAAAAATTACTTTCTCTTAATATGGAACACAATATCTTGATAATGAAAATGGAAAAATATTTAGGGCCTTCTTAATGAAAAAATTAATTGCCTGATAACATTTTTGCATAGTTGCAGTGGAGGAGTACAAAATGTACCATTTCTATATTTATCAAACAGCTTTCTGACCTGCATATAATAAAACTTAATCACTGTTATGAATGCAAAAATGAATTAAAAAAGCATGAGAGTTAGTTTATAGGTAAAACTAAATAGAGTTCTGATTAATTTTTACTAAATCTACAATTCTTTCCTGTAAGTAGGGGTTTTTTAGTTAATAGTGGAGGTATGTGAGAGCGTAGGTATATACCTGTCAGTTATGTGCTGCACGGCATGATGTGTTTGACACATGCTATGAAGATGAAATGCATTATTCTTTGTCAGACTTCAGCCCAACAGTATTATGTGTTATATTGGATGTAGAGTATAGCTATGGTGTATATTGGGGTGTTAAGGGAGCAATAGGAAAAGTAGGACTCCTATTACAAACAACTCTTACCAAGTTCTATCACCACCATGCTGGTTGGTGACAAGTGTCAGCAAGAGCAATGTATTCAAATAAAAAGCGTAATATGGCCACTCAGTGGAAGTAAAATACAGTTTGGATGTTTAAAAAGCTTTAAGAAATACTAGATGTGAATAAAAAACAGCACCTGAATTTTACAGCCCATGAAGGTCCTCTGTGATCTATCTCAACTAAATCCGCTTGTTCACAATGCATGACTCTAAGGAAAATTTTGCTTATAGGGATTTCCTACATGCTTATAAAATTAAAATAGGTAAAATCATTACATACTGGGAATGAATACTTCTTTAGTATTTTTTTAGTATTTTGATCTCCAGCTTGAAAACATGAACAAATGCATTTTCTGGGGGTGCTTTCTGCTATAAGAACAGATAAATCAAAGATAGGGGTGGTTAATAAAACAGGAAAGGCATTTTTAGGTATATCACAGCACTGGCTAGATACTCAAGAGGTCCTTAATTATTATACACTTCTACTATTGAGGCTGTCTTGAGCAGGCAGTAATCCTCAGTGCATGAGCTCCCTGTCTGCAACATTTCACTTCTCACATGATTCCCAAGACTGCTGATGATACCTGGGCTCTGCAGTGCTTCATGAGTGTTTAGCTGTGCTGGATTTACAATGCACTCTCCAAAGCTTATGTTAGTTGAGAGAAGACATTTGGATTTTCTGAGACTTTACCACAATTACTGTTTACTTTAAATAGGACAGAAAATAACCCTAGCCAAAATAATAAACGTATCATTCTGCGTGGTTTAGCCTGTTAGCAAAATGGTCAGCTTTTAGGAAGTGAGTCAAAGTCTTCTGGGAGTCTTTTGTGCCTGGTACATAATTTCTTCCCTGAATCATAGAATCAGAGAGTTTTGTCTACTCATTTTTGTGTCCAAACACCCACAGGGCAAAGGACAATTTATTTTACAACTGTTACATATACCATTGTCTTAAGTTTCTCTAGTCAGCCTATTCAAGTAATTAAGTTCCTTCCTCACATGCTGGCTACTAGCCCACAAGGCATAATAAGATTGATTGACCTACAGAACTGCACAGTTAAATCTATTCAAATGTCATTGAGCCCAGATAGCTCACCTTTCCAACCTAGACCTGCTATTGTGCCTCCTATTAGTCCATTGACTGCTTTTTCCTCAGTCCCAAGGAGTATCTTTGAACAGAAATTAGTCCCCTGAATTCACTTAAGCAACCAAGATCACACAGTTACACAAAATGACACTTAATATTTCATAAAAACACTTGAAAAAAGATCCCCTGTGGTCTCCAGCAGTTGACATTTGTTGGAATAATTTATGCCTAGGCTTCTAAAGGCATTCAGTGGGGAGAGTTCTGTCTACATGAGATCTTAAACATATTTTTTCTAATTCAGACATCTTTTGGCATTCCTCAAAGGCCCCAGGTTTGCCTGCAAGCCCATAATTTCTGCAGGATTTGGGTGTCCAGTGGTAAGGAATGAGTTATTATAGTATATTCAGCAGTGAGAAGTGGTTTTAGGCTTGTTCTTCTCATCATGTTTGTGTTGTAAAGAGCTCTAAAGTAACTTACATTTCCAGGTCTTTCTGGGGTCCTGTTTTTTATGGAGTTCCACATGGCTTTTAAGTGTTGGTGTTCCTTCTGTCCTGCCACATCCCTTTTCCCAGTGGTCATTTTACCTCTTGATGAGACAATCAGCCAGCCAGCTTGCTGTGGCAGGAGGGTTAGGAAATGCTAAGGGTCTCTCTCAAAATTACTTGCAAGCTCTGACAAAAGTTGTTTGGTGGCTGTAGGCTTTCAGTGATTTGTGCAATCATATGAAACTTCTTTCTTCATGAGCCTCTCTGCAGAGAGTTGTGACAAGTGCATAAAGTCTAAACTGTGTAACACAGTCTGGGTGACTTAAAATCACAAATACTCTGGACATTGGACATATGTTCCTGTTACAGAAATTGTCCCATAATGTGGAATTTTGCCTCAGTGGTAATTCAAAATGCTGAATAAGACCTATTGAGTGAATAGATCCCTTATTGCAGCACCTCAAGATTATGAAGTTGCCTGTTCTAAGATATCCACAACCCAATTTTATTTAGTTTGAAATTTTGGGAAGCTATAGCATCACATGACTCCAGTGTATACATGGGGAATCATGAAAATTAAAACACATATTCAAAGTTTCCATATTTGGAAGAAATCCTGGCTTCATTAAAATTAATAATAATATTTCTGTTGGATTAATATTTCTCATGTCAGATTTCTTTTCTTTTTAGCAGAAAACATGGTGTTTAGATATATTTGGAGTCTTTTTGCAAAATATCCTGCTTGCAGAGAAAAAGTCCCATTTTTAAATTTAAAAACACTGTCTGTAAGGACACCAAAAGTAGACATGGAACAAAGTGAGAAGTATTTGTCTGAATATTTTTCTGCTCTGGACATGCTTTGGAAAGTGGAAGGGATAAATACAAGGAGCGTTTGACTTAGGTTACATCTTACTTTGATTTTGTAATATCTAGATGTGAGACATCAAATGTCTGTAGAATCAAAGCTAGTCTTGTTCCATTCTGAGACAAACATTACATAAATGAAGTTAAATAATTCTAACTAATTCTAACTATTCTAATAATTCTAAATAAGCTATTTGTATAAGGAAAGTTTTAAAAAACTGAATAATAAGAGAAATGTTTTATTATGTTTTCAAGGTTTTATTTAATGAAGTACATATAGCAGAGAAGAAATGCTAAATTTGGAACACTTACTGCCTTTGACAATTGAGCCAAAGGAGATCAGTAGTAAAGTTTACCTCTAGTTTTTCTGATGCAATTATATGTGAAAAAACTCCCACATCTGTATGTTTTCCTTTCACCTACTTTCTTGTTTTCACAGTGGTCAGGCTGTTTTATCTTATCCTCAGTAGATCATGGAGAGAATCCAGGGCCACCCACAGGTTATTCTGAACTCAAGACAAAAGCAACTTATTTTCCTTCCAAAGAAACAACATTTTCCGAAACTGAAATTTGTTGTTTCATTATTTAGGAATCAAGACATCTAAATGGGGAATTCTCAACAGATAAAACTAAGGAATAAATAATGTGTTGCTACTCATGAATTTAATTTCAAAAAGGGAAAAATAGAACCAATCAATGTTTAAAAGAATTTTCAAGACTGGCAGCCCTAGCAGAAAGCCTCTCCCTTCATTTATAGCAGGTAAAAGTGATTTGAAAGAAAAGAGGAAGAAAATTACATATTAACTCCTGTATGCAAGGCTCCATGAGGGTAAAGTCTCTTGAAACTTGTGAGGGAAAAAAAAAAAAAGAAGTACAAATCAGCATCTTGGAGAATATCCTCCATGAATTACCACTTCACAGGTTTTATCCTCGTCCATTAAATAAAGAAACAAAGAGGGGATTCTTGTGAAAACAGAGAGTAGGAGTAAAGGTAACAAGAAAAATTGATATAATTTTCTGACATATCCAGCAACAGCATGTTGTCAAGTAGTCACGTCATACGGAATATAAGCATGAATATGCTAAAAATATATGGTTTTTTTTCTTGTTGCTAGTTCTTGTTGCTCTTAGTTCAAGCCTATAATAAAAACATGACAGCTCTATACCTCAATGTAGGTAACGTTTTCCTGCAAACCAATATGCTATCATGCAATATGGTGATGTTGATCTGTCTTTATATCTGGCTTGGTAGGTTCAGAAATAACCTATATGAATCAAAAGCACATGGCAGCTAATCTAATTCATAGAGAATACTTTTCTTCTGAGAAAAGTAGAAGCAGAGACAATACGCAGTGCAGGCTACCTGGCCACTGTTTTGTACAGTACACTAGCTGTATAATCACCAACAGATAATCACCTGCCCACACTTCTATTAAGACTTGGCATTTAGTCTGGCAGTCTCTGAAGCCCTAGTGGTGTGCAATGTCATTGCCCAAGCATGGACTGCTTGTTGATGTGGACAGACCTCTGGGAGCTTTTGATGCTGATCCTTAAACCTTCAAACCTCATCTCTCACCTTGCTTGCATTTGACCCAGTTTCTAGCATTGTTGGTACTCTGGGTACAGAACCAGGGGCTATTGTGGGTGAAGGTCCCATCAAACAGCTGTAACAAGCCAAACAAACAGCTGTACCTACTTACATTCATTCAGTGCTTTGAGCAAGAAACTCAAGTGTATCCCATATTCTGTCAGGTTATACAGCTGTCTCTGACAGGGGAGCTTTGTTGCTAACACCTGATAAAGAGAACCACTATTTGGCAGGAAGCTTAGTATGACTGATCCTTCTTTCAGGGGTCTAAGGCAAGGCTAAAAGCTGATCTTGAGCCCTCCTATGATGATTCTGGGGATGTGATGCTACATGAGACAGACCAGGAGCAGCACACAAACACTGAGAAACAACCTGAGGTCCAGGTTATCAACTAGAGAAAGGAGGTGTTGCTCCATTAACTTCAATGGAGCTTTTTGGATTTATGAGTTGGGAGCTAATTTTTAAATCCTGCTATATCCTAAATAGTACAATGGGGCATGGAAAGAGGTCCAATCCATAGGTTCTTGGACGTGAGACTAAACTTGCAAGGGTAGATGAAACATAGCCAAATGAGTCTTACAGTAGCAAACCTAAGAGAAGAGAATCCTCTTGCTCAGAGACAGCCACAGGACAGCTGATTTTGGGTAAGTGCTGTACCTGACTTGAGTTTGAATTTTTATTACATAACTTTCAATTAAAACCTGAGCCAGGCTAACAGAAAGGTATGAGGTACAAACTGAAACTTATGATGTTAGATTTATCTTTATTCACATAATACCTCTCCTAGATGAATAATGCTTCAGACACTTTGAGTAAGTTTGATTAATTAAGTGGCCTAATGACATTCTACAGTTTCTTATAAGTCTAATTTTGTTTCAGAGCTAATAGGAGAAGAGCAGAGAACTGAGACACTGTCTTGCATCTGGCTATTCTACAAATCAGTTACAAGTGCAACATGCAACTCAAACCCACACAACTTATTTTCAATTATTCAAGCAAGCACTTCTAATTGTATAATGACATATAAATTATTGTGATACAGTGACATTCACTTGTTATACTCAAGGATACAAGTAGCAAAAAAAAATTATGCCAAAATAAATTATTTTAGTGTACAACTGGACACAGAGCTGAGAGTTAATAAGTCCTTAATTAGTATCAAACTGAGCTGTTATTGCTTCTGACTATTAAAAATTAAACACTCGCAAACACTTACAGTTATTACTTTTCTTTCAGCATGCTTCAAAGCCAGTAGTCTACCGAGTGCTTTAAATGTAATTGTTATTACTTAATGGAATTCAAACACCTACTATTACTATTCTATTTTTTTTAACCAGAAATGGTACTTCATTTTGCCTCCTGCTTGTGTGCACATTTCTATTTATGCTTTCAAACAATGTAATTTCTCAACAAGCAGCCTCCTCTGTGCTATTGGTCTTCATCCATGACACCAGCAACATCCCTTGTACAAAAAACACATTGCATTAAGAAAGTGGCAATAATGCCCAAACACTGAGTATTTGCCACATACAGTTTTTAAGTTAAATTATAGTATCCATCTTCCTAAAATTTTGTTGTAAGGCAAAAATAACAGTTTCTCATTGAGAACCCTTGGTGGTCCAAAGCTCCTGAATGTGTAGGCAAATTTGGCTATGATTACAGAAAAAGAGCAGAGGAAAAAAAAAAAAAGAAGTAGTATGTTATCATTAAAGCAAATAATGCATTTTGGAAAATAAATGCTGGGAATGGAGAGTGCTAACAACACCAGAAAAATAATATTAAACTAAAATCTTTTGACTACTGAGAAAACTCCTGTGACATAAAATCTGAATGTTGTCTTCTAAGACTTTTACCTCAACCTTTTCCTTCTGATCTGGAAACAAACCTAAATTTTTCAGTATTCTCTTGCAGATCATCCTAGGAGGAAAGATCCTGTGTCCTGACTGGGAGGAAATAATTGCTAACTGCAAAAACCAAAACAGCTCTTCCATTGCAATGTTCTAATTAGAAGTGATCAGGTAATGAATTAGATGTAGAATCAAACATGCTGTGGAGAATTCAAATGAGCTGTTTTCTCAACTGGATTCAAAGTCATCAACAGCTGAATGAAAATGTGTTATCCTAAACCAGGTGCATAGGCATGGAGCCCTTAGCATATAAAAAATACCCTAGGCATTGTTAGTGGTTCAAGGCATCTGTGTCCCTTCTGAGCCAGAAGTTTTGCAGTCACCTGCAGAGGTGGATAGTGCTGGCTTACTGGCTATGAATCTGTGAAGCAAGGGAAGAAATTAAATAAAGGAGTATATTGATTAGGAATAACTTTCATTTGTCCATTTCTGCCAGAGTTGCCATAAGTCCCTGACAGGTGGTGAAGCTTATCTTGCCAGCACATAACTTAAGAGCATCTAGCAATATAAACAGGATTCATCTGATCATAGAGGTACACTGTGTCCTACCTTCTCTCAGGATCCAATAGCACTTAACTGGTGCCAAGTGGCACTGTTTGTACCTAGTGAGGTGTTTGATGGCTAAGTGGAAAGAACAGATAAACAGAATGTACCAGATAATTTTCTTATGGTGAGCCACTGTCACACACAGGCTGGTTGTTCTTTAGTGAAAACAAGGTGCTGGTGTCAGTGGGATCACTCTAAAAATAAGTTGCTTTGTGAAAGAAATCAACATTTGGCTCTGTTCTTACTAACATAACCCATAAAGAAATGTCTGTCATGAAAGGAACAAATGTGCTTGGAAAAATGAAGTAAAATTCTGGTCAAACCTAGGAAACTCTATTAGCTCTGGCACACCTATCTGGGAATAAGTGTGAGAAATTTAGCTCTTGGTCTTTGCTGCAAACAGTTCAGATACTTGGGTGAAATTATGGATAAGTTTAGCTCTAGCTTAAATAGTGTGCAATTCTGCTACATAAAGCAGAAAACAGTTCAGACTTTTGTGAAATAGCTGCACATGAACACCCATCTGTTACTACCAAGCTCTAAACGCAACTGTGTTTTGTTCATGTTTTAATTCACGTGTACTGTTGTGATGTGTGACAGCATTCCGGTCAAACTGTTACTGTAATTAATGAGGAGACTGCCATGGTTTTATATTTGAATTGGGAAGCTGCTCTGTTTGGGAGACAGTAATATTGCTGATGCTGTGCATGAGGAACATGGCCAGCTGGAGAATCTTGGAGGCAGTCTGAGTAGGAGAGAGAAGTAGTATAATTAGTCTGAAAATAAAGACATCAAAAGACATAAAAATGCTATCACACTTAATAATTTCCGTTGTATTTTTATTATGTATCATTGAAATATGGAGGAAAGCAGAGACAAGTATTCCCTAAGGAATGCTGCTGTCATTCTTGATACAAAGCTTCTACAGACTTCTTGGATGTTTTCAGTTAAAAGAGTTGACAGAATAAGGATTTGCTCTCTCTGCTCTGTGCATGGTCAGAGGCAACAAAAGAGTTAACACCAGAAACCTCCTACAGAGGAAATAATGCTGATTCAGCCACATTGCTTTTGAATTATGAATAAACAGCTTCAAGATGTTGAAATCACACATGATGTTTTTCCTCTTGACTCTACAACAAGCAGTAGCGACCACCCAATTCAGCATTCCACTTGGGCTGAATGTATGGATATATGAAAGAAGTCATGAAACAATTTAACATGAAATGCATTTCAGAACACATGCTTGTGTGATAATGACACTGGGAAAATGTGTGTTATGGGATGGTAAGGGTGAGTGGGAAGCTGCTTTTGGTAATATATGCTGTAAAGAAGAAATAAGTTTGAACTACTGGTCTGTGAAATTCAGAAAATAACCAAAATATTTTGTGTCATATACTGAAACAGGCTGGAGGGAATTGAAGCTTATGAGCATGATAGGGACTGAGGAGATCACAACAGCAGCAGACATGAAAACCACAACTTTTTAAATAAAGTCACTGCATTAAAAACAATGATAGATATAATAGTTAAAAAATGAACAGTCAAAACAAAGACATAAGTCACGTTTTTCACTTACCATAGAGTTCATAGTGTCTCTCACTAATAAAATCCAACCACCATCAGTGTTAGAAAATATAAGAAAAATAAAAAGTAAAAAGGAATGGAATGTGAAATTCAGAAGAAGAACTGTATAAAAAACAGTAACTAATTGAAAAAAACACTAGATAATTTCAAAGTGGTGAAAGCCTTTGATATTTAGGGCTTTATTTCTTTGGACTACAAATGTGAAAGTGAGGATAGTGCTACAGAAGAAAAACCCACATAAACAAAAAAAATCCAGTTCACACTGTAAACTCATAAGGAAAAGTTCTATAATGCTTGAAAACCTTATTGGAAAAATATGGAGACATTTTCCTTATGGTGATTCAGAACTGGGTTAGGAAACTGCCCTTGACATTTAGAGAGGCTACTCTTAGAGTATTTAGAGCATTTAGAGTATTGAGCATTGAGGATGAGCTACCATTGGAATTTGCCTTGGACAATATTAAGAACTACATATCATTCTGTGCTAAAGGATTGAATGAGATTCTCAGATGAAAGGAAGGTCTTATGAATGTATCAACAATGTCACAATGGTGTAGTTTTGGCCGCTAGTTAGGCTACCAGTTTGTCTCACACTGCTAGAGCTACATCAGATTTGTCTAAGAAATGTACTACTTTTCCTGACAAACTTTGTGTGCCCCAGATAAGACATGCAGTGGTTTCCTCATGTTTGCAAACACTAGCTGTATTAAATCATGCAAGAAACACAGAGTTCCCGCTACTCTGGGATAGATACATGCATCTCAGCTTTTGTGATGAATTATGTGCTTGCTGTAACATATTTCATATCCTTTCTCTGAATCAATTTGTATTTTAATGGCCACACAGACTGCTCTTTATGTACATCTTCCTTCTCAAGCAGTCTGTGGGGAGGCTTTGTAGTTCCACATCTGTTTTTACACATTCTTTTTCATACCCAAGAACACATGCATTATCAAAAAAAAAAGAAAATACATCAATTTTTGTCTCTCTTTCCCTCCCTCTTCTAACTCCACTCGCCCCTTTTCTTTCTACCCCATTTTATTAAGATATAGAATTGTTACCATCCAAATGATCCAACTGTCACTAGTCATGTTATGGCATTTTTGTATACAAATGTCTTATGGATTCACTCCTATGAGTCTTGCTTAGATTTTGTAAACAGACCAAATGCTCGTTTCTGCAGGAAGTGGTGATTCTCCTGAAGACGCATTTTTCTATAACACGATAGGATTTACCTGAGAGGTAGGGGACTTCTGCTTACCTCAGACAATGGTCATGAGTTCAGGACAGAAGACATTCAGGCAATGCAATGGTATGTTGTTATGCCACAATTGATTTTTCTTTAGGAACATTATAGATGTGCCCAACCTTACCTTTATTGAACCTTCTAGCTGAAACGTCTATGACATTTTTGTTTCCTATACAGAGGTTTCTGATTTCTTCCATGGCATCAAAATCTATATCTTTTTTCTCTTAAAAATTATTATTTTCTAATAAGAAAATCCCAATCATATTCATTTGTGGGTGTCAGCATGCAATGATAATTTATGAGACTGACTTCAAATCCATTAAAAACAATGAAGACTGTAGAGCATATTTTGGTGCATAGGCTCCAATTTCATCGGGGCAGTGTGTGCAAGAGAGATGTGTCTCTCCAGATGTAACTATATTTACAAAAAAGGGAAGATTTTATCCAACCTTTTTCAAGAAGTAGCTATGGATGGCTCCCCAGATCAACATACCTGTGGGTGTCATTCTTCAGTTGTTCACAGAACTCTGTTCACAGGCACACACATATTTCTTCATTAAGCAGAATATCTCAAAAAGCCAGGCATTGCCACACTTGGTTGCCAAGGATTTTGCTAGAATGGACTTAATAAAATGATTGCACGATGTCATGGAAAAAACCCAAACAGCAGAAGACCTGGTAGCCTTTTTTTGCCATTTCTGCTTTTTCACAATGTGCTTTCCATAAACATAGTCTGTCAGTTGAATGTTAAGCATTTATTAATAAGACCATTTTTCCTGCTTCTTGCCTCTTCACAGGGCATTAAATCATATATTCGTGTGTGTTTATCCATAGAGTAGCTAGTAATCGTGCTTGATGATGAAAAAATTCTTGAATTAGTAAAGGAAAGGTAAAACCCATGAATCTTGACTGAAGAGCAGTGGTGGCAAATATGCTAATATAACTGAATTTGCTCTTGGATAATGGAGAAAAAAGGATTTAGAAGACAAGGAAATAAAACAGGGTTTTTTTTCATTGATACGAAAATGTAAATGAATAGGTAAATATAAACTGTATAAGACACCCATTCTTGACTTGACATGATAATTTAGTCAAAACAGAGAAGTTGTTTATGTAATTTTACTACTGGATCTGAAAGAATGAAAGTGAAGAATTGAAATGCAACTTGAAAGAAACTGTGTGCATCTTTCTCCACAATGCTTGTATGTTAATAGACTTCCGCTGACTTAAACAGCTTTCCTGAAAAATTGTGTGCCAAACAGAAAAGAGAAGAACCAGAATTACTATTCCTTAGAGATATCTTAGCCTGTTCTTTTTAATGGGAATGGTGTCCAAGTAATTTTGTCACTTTCATTGTAGAACAAGCCGTAAAAAATTATTAATATTAAATTGTGCAGCTCTCAAAATTACAATCCCCATTTACATGGCCACTCCAATGAGAACAACATAAATTGCCTTTTTGCTGTCGAGTTCGCCTTGCTCTGTGAATCCAGATTTTAACAGCACATCGAAAAATCAGTGAAAAGGTTTAGATATTTTGCCCAATATTTATCTTTCCAACAGTAGGATTTGAGGCCAACTATGTTTTACAGTGATAGTAAAGCTTCCTTTTTTTAATGAAACATTACTAGATAAGATTTCTGTGAACAAATTTATTATTTGAGCCAATGACCAGATTTGAAGTCATATGAATATTTAATTGGCTAGTTAGAAAACAAAAAGGCCATTTGGGTCTCCACGGGAAAACTTGAAGGAAGAATGCTTGTGAATGGAGCATATGGTACTTGCAGGATGTCCAGGTGTGTCAGTATAGCTATGGTTTGTGTTTCAGTAATGTAACCATGGCTTGTTGGCTCATGCAGATTTGATCTACCTCTACCCACAGACCTCAAACTCCACCTAGGCAAATCCACAAACCAAATACAGCAGGGCAGCCTAAAGAGTCAGGTATTTCCAGAGGAAACTGGCATTTTAGGTACATTTATTAGATACATTTTAAAACATTTCTCTGTCTTCTACTGAATCCCACTGTCCCAATCCAAAGGTCAAGAGTGGTTTCTCCGCTGGGCTCTGCCATTTTTAATTCAGAGCTTAGATTTGATCTGGCAAGAGTTTGTATGAGTCTTAAGGCTATCTGCCATGCCTATATACAGGTTTGTAAATAGAAAAGATGGGATTAGAAAATTGCATATGTAGGCTTATGTTAGAGGGGATAGAGCCTAGAAAGAATTTTTAATTTTGGGGATTGATTTTTAATCAATTCATCATATATCCTAAGACATGTAGAGATTTATCTTGGGGTTCATGTACCTTTACTCTCAAAATGTTTATAAACATACATATATCTTATTTAAAATTTTAAAAAGTATATTTATTTAAATCCATATGCTTTTATAACATTTAATAATATAAATTTATTTTAAATAAACATATATTTTCATTAAAAAAATCTGCAATCAAGAAATTATTGCCTTTTTTTTAAACCAAAACTAGTACACATTAGGACCAATAACTGAAAATGCACTGTAGAGACTAAAAAGTGTTGATCTCCTTAAAAGAATCAAGAGAAACATAAAGTCTTGAAAAAAAATTTACATGCAGAGAAAAAGAGAAGACAACTCTCTGACATCATTGGGGATGAGTGCTACACAGGATGGAGCAGAGTAGGACAACCCACAGGCAGTTTAGATGGCTTACAAGCAGCAGGGCACCAAGGCTGGAGGCTGTGCCTGAGGAAGGGCTAATCCTGGATAGATACAAGATCTGAGGTATGGGATAATATGGTCTAAGTGTCATAGAGGCCACATACTGCAACTTTTCCCACAAATTACCATGTTTTTAAGCATCCCATGAAACACAGTATCTTAACCTCTACATATTCTTAGCTTACAGCAATTTTGAGTTCTAAGGATGTCCTAGCTTAGACCTCAACTGGTACTAAGTATCTGTAATTCCATGGAAACTTTTTTGTATATGTGAGTATATTCTTGTTGAAACCAAAGCTAAAATCTCTGTTCTTCAATGAAGTCATGTGCATGTTCATATCAACTAGATACACCATTATGACAAAAATGACAATATGAAAGAAGTGAGTCTTAACTCTGTATGTTGTACTCAGAAAACATATTCCTCTTTGCTTAGGGGGAGCACTTCAGTCACGCGTTCAGAATTACTTACAAAGTAATATTTATCTATTCCCAAGCTTGGTACAGTATTTCCTCAGAGCCTGAAAAAATATTGGGAAATTACAAATATTGTGCCTGGGCTGGAAAATAGCTGTGAGAAAAGGCATTTTACCTGGGGAGGTCACCACGGGTTACTGAACTTCAGTAGCCAGGAGGTCTTTTTTTGCAGGCTATGTAATGACTAACTCTTCCAAATAGCATTCAAGGGTCAACATTACTACTGGAACAGCTCATAAAAGGTGTCCTACAAAGGTGGTTGTACTTTGCCCTCTTAAGTTAAATTGAACTTTGAAATATAATTGAGGATATGGCCACCTGATATCAGCAAGACCATAATGCCTAGTATCAGTACACTACCTCACACTCTCAAATGTGTTCTTTATATTGGTGTGCCAGGTAATCAAAAGAGACAGAATGCAGAAAAAATGGCCAACAGTAGTGACTCAGAAATGCCAAATGAGTTTTGACACTGGAAATGGCCAAAGCCCTAAATATGATGTGATATTGCTATTCAAAATAAATAGCAAATTAAAATTTGGTTTTGAATTAGAAAAAGTTGAGCATCATTGAATAGTTCTGCAACCATATTATTTATTTTTGCTTTATTTTGGAAATGAAATTCTTTTGACTGTGTGCAAAACTGGAATTCAGCTTTTTGCTCTAAATCTGCACTGGAGATATGACTCTCTGAATGGAATTTATAAATTAATCTGTAATTGGGACAATTTTATTTCCATCGTCCTCACTTCAATATTCCTGAAGACACTCTGGATCAATTACTTGAAAAAAAACCCATGAGTATAAACAGCACTAATTTCATATTATAGGCAAATAATTAAGACAACTGTTCAAAAGAATTTTAACAAATGAGCCTAAAAAGTTCACTACCATTTCCACCAACTCTGTTAATCAGTGAATGTCAGAGGTGGGGGTGCTCCAAGCAACTTTGTCAGATGGCCAGTTGTTTCACCGGCCTGAAAATATTAAGAAGACCAAAGCCTAGCTGAAGTGAAGTACTTGTAAAAACAGAAGCTGTACTGAAATTTTTATAAATGTGCCAGAGGAAGGCAGTGGAGAATCAGTCCTTCCATCTGCACATGTATAAATATTTTCTCATCTGGTGCTCCCAGGAATTTGGGAGACACATTTGAACTGGTTAAGCAAATAGTCTGTATTTCGCTCTTTAGCAGACAAGCATTTATGGCTTTCATTGATATTAACAGAATTTTTACACTGGTTTCCAGTGTAAAACTCAGGAAGAGTTTTGGGCTATAAGCACCTTGCAGTGATTGCTCCACAGTGCCATCACATAACGTTTGTCACAACCTTCCCTTTAAACAGGCATTGCTGCTCCTGTTCCAGAGGTTTGTGATTTTCCAAGCAAGCTGTGGGACAATGCAAAGAGGAGCATGCATTCTTGCAAGACACTTACAGCTGTCATTTTGTGCTTAAGACTTATAAATGAGGGAAAGTGTCACTGAAGCCAGCTGTGCCATGAAGAAATTTATGTTAGATATTACTGCGTGTAGCATTTGTGCTCAACACACTTCAAACACTGAAATTCCTGTTTTTAGAGGTAAAAAATGCAGGCTACATTTGGTCAAGTAGCCCTTTAATTCAGTTTATCTCTTGCTCATTCTTTTTTACAGTACTACCAGTATTATTAACCATTAATTAATTAATTTGTTTCTTAGCTCTATTCTATTTTTAAGAAGTAATATACATATATATATATATGTGTATATATAATGTGTCCTGAAAATTTTACACTCAATTTAATGAGAATAATAGGCATAATAAAATGTTTCCAGGACACTGATAATGATTTCGTCTCTTACTGTCTTGTTTTTTCTCCCAGCGAATAAATGAACTCTTCTACTTAAAACAGACTGAGAAACACAAACCGAAAGCAGAAAAGTAAAAACATTTATAAAATTTGAAATGGCTGATGACACATCTCAGGCCTCATTTTAATTTCATCTGTATCTACTGTCAGTTACATTAGTGGAAATATGGAAAAATTAACTCTGAGGTCAAATGTTGTTCAGTTTCACAGGAACAAAAACCCTCTGGTGTATTATGGAGCTGCTTACACCATAGATGTTTTCAAGACAGTGGTGCGTGAACTATCAGGGTAACATGAAATAAGAAAGGCATACATTTTACCCCTTTCTATAAACCATGTTTTTACAGTACAGAAGAAATTATAAATAAAGTAGAAAAGAAATGGTGGCAAACTTTTCTGCAGATGGCATCTTGCCTGAGAAGAACTGAAAAGTGTGCAGTATTTTAGTGCAGAGAGTGAGACTTTAAAGGATGATTGCATTATTCTTTTTCCCCACTCAACCCGTAGGTTGTTCAGCACCAACAGGTTTTCAGTTGTATTCAGGAGAAAACATCCTTTTAAAAGCATTGTTCTTCACACTTGGTGAATGAGCAAAAGAACAACTGCCCAATGGATTTTCTCTTACTTTCTAATTCTTTTTTGACAGAAACATCAGGCTGGAAGTCCTAATACTTCCTGGAGCACAGAAGCTCCTGGACTGTATAAAGTGGGGGCTCAGCCTGTTCTCATTTCTGGAAAGGATGCCTGTAATTGCCCACGGGGTAGGACTAGAAATGGAACACTTAAGGTTTGCTCAGTAATCCTGCTACTAAACACAACTCAGAAATTAGTATGAGGGCATAAACTACAATTAGTATGTAGTGAATGCATTTTGGGTTTTTTTGCCAAGGTTCAGTCTTGCATTGGTTATATAAATTTCTGTCTGCTTTACTTGCACAGTAGATTAGAGTGTCCAGGAAAGTGGAACTATTGCAAATCATAAGACAGTATGGGAAAACATTATTAAAGCAATTATGACTACAGTATTTAAATGGTTATACAGGGATTAATGATGCAATAGCTTGCAATATTCTGCAATTTTATTATTAGCAGAACTTAGATGTACATTCCAAAGGAAAACTTAGCTGTTTTTTTAAATAAAAGGACAATATTTATTTTTAATAAATTACATTTATATGTAATTATTTACAGTCAAAAGCCCCAGTGACAATGTTCTATTAAACTGCTCTCAGTAACAGTTTCCATACATGAATATTATTGTTTGTTCTCACATTTGCTCGAAATATACTGAAGAGATGTTGTTCATACTTACCTTTCACATAATATTTTTTTTATTAAATTGAGGTTTTACCTTCAATGATTCACACATGTTCAACTCAGTGACTAAATTCTGCTCAGTGCTTTGCTAATCACTGTCATACAATCTGTTTACTTTATCAGCTTCAATTTGCTAAAAAATTAATTGGAGATGTTGTGATAGTATTATATTACTGAGATGGCAATTTTAATTAAGAAGTCTTTTTTTCTAAGGCTTTGCAGCTCGTGTTCCTGACATGAAGTACTATAGGAGAACAGTTTTTACTTTTGAAAAGAAATTTGAATCCTGTTATACCTGTTGAACAATGAGAAGATAATTTAGTCCTTTAAGACATGTTTTGGCAAAGCACCTCTTGTAAAAGCAGTATGCATTGTGAAATGGCACATAGCAAACCCAGAGAAACTTGGCTCCCCGTATATCTTCCATATTTGTAAAATATTATATAGACAGAAATAAATCCAAAAATATTGCTTATTGTGAGGATATTGAAACTGGTTGTTTCAAAATTTAAAATGAAACTGTGAAAAGAAAGTGAAATGGAAAGCAAGTCAGACAAAAGAGAAATAAATTCTCTATTATTAAGTGAAATACTAATGAAGACAAACTACAGGAAAATAGTTTCTTTTAAAATTATATTCTGGTTCTTTATTATTTGTGCTTATGTCACATAAGAAGTGTAAAATGAGCCATTGGGAACCATACTCCTTATAAGAGGAGAAAGAGGTTTTCACTTGTAATGACCTCATACAATGCATTCAGAATGTTTTTACTCAGCTATTCAGGCAAAAATAAAAGCAGAAGCAATGTTTTAGTTATGGAGTACAACAACTTGGTGGTTTTGTCGAAAACTTCTACATCATAATCACTCAAATACATTGCTCCTTCTTTGCATGTTGGGATGTAAATGAACCAACTTTTGCTATGGATGGTTTTTCTTCTACCACGTTTCATGTGTATCCGAGGCCATAGACAACTGTGAATCATTAATGTGACTCATTCACATGGGAATACAATGAAGAATGGATTGGGTTCAGCTTAACAAAAAAGGAATGGAGTCAAAAATATTACTAGCAGAAAAAAACACCAATTAGTAGCTTGCAACAGATTCTTCTGCCTTGCTGAGCTGGAGAATTAACGTCTGGAGCAGGGGGCCATAGGTGCCTTCAGACCATGGAATCACTCAGAGTGATCAAGATGGTGGTAGGGACCATCCCACACTGAGAAGAATTTCAAATGGATCTGGGTGGAGCTTTTCAAAACTATGAAACACGAAAAATTTTAATTCCTACAAAATGTTCACATTGAAGTTTCTCGGACACAAATTTTCAGCAGAATTGAGCATGAGACAGATACATATCAGAAAACAAAGGTATAATCACATCTTTCATTAGTTTTTATTGAATTGACTTACAACTTGTCTTTGATGTAGACTCACTTGCATTTCAGTTGTAGTCCTGTAGAAAAAATAGTCAAATTCTCTATGCAAAAGGAGGTTCCATACTCCAGTGTCTCCCATTAATTTCTTTTAGCATTTCCAGTCCCCTTTTTTCCTGCCTTCCCTAAACTATTGGAAGCACATTTTTTTTTTTTTTGAGGAAACCTTCTGATTTTGTCACCTTTTAATCCAGAAGTGGGAGTCTGAAGGCTGCAGAAATACTGCAATGAAAAATGTTCAGAACTTGTAACAGTCACTCTGTACAGGTTGATATAGAGGATGAAATGAAAACAGTCTGGTTCTCACCAGCAGAAAAGGCTGATGAGTAACAAACTGCCCTTAAGCCATTAAGTAAACAGACATTGCATGGGCAGCTATAGAGGAACAACTCTCCCTCTGCTATGGTTGTAATGCCACAAAGTCGATAATATTTCAAGGTTTCACTTCTAGTGAAGGATATCTCAGTAACTTGAACAATAGGAAGCAGAAATAATAAAATATATCTAATTAGGTAGTGTTTGGATTATTGAAGTAGCCTAACAAGAAATAGGCCTAAAATAGCTTTTGGCGTAAGTAAACTCTTCTATTCTGCTTCAGAAGGGAAAAAAAATAATTATATAAACAAAATAATCACTATTATGATCCAAAATACTATTATACACATAGTAGTATTTGGAGTTTAGAACAGTGAGGAAAAAGCAATTTGCAGCAAGGCTGGAGCCCCTTTGCTTCATCTGGAGGGAATAGGTTTTGCATGTTCTTGACTGTGGTACCCCTTTTGGGGGATAACACAACAGAGGCTTGAAGGATCTTGAGCCACTGATTTTGTTACCACTATATCCATTTCAGTTGTCAATTTTATTAGATGCAGGTAGTTTATACTACAGTGGTATTTTTTGCCAGATTTGCATTGGAGAGTTATATTTGCAGAATTTTCAGCATAGCACCTATCCACCTCCACAAGTCACATAAATTATATTGAAATGAACAATGAATATGACATTTTTTGAATGCGACTGTAGGTAAGACAATTTCATTCTTTCCAGAACAACCACTGGGAAAATATACAACCTTTTTAAAAAAGGAAATTCCTTGGTAAGAATATAATAATCCTGAAAATACTTATGCACATTGTGGATGACCCATGCAAGCTTCTACTGCTGTAGGAAATCAGGCATGCAGCTTTCGCAGAACAGCACCAAGAAAACTAACCTGTTACTAAGAAAATAACACTTAATTA
The DNA here is from genome assembly GCA_024500445.1 of Entomyzon cyanotis. Classification (NCBI taxonomy): domain Eukaryota; kingdom Metazoa; phylum Chordata; class Aves; order Passeriformes; family Meliphagidae; genus Entomyzon; species Entomyzon cyanotis. Next base: position 25,791,975 of record JAKEPQ010001009.1, on the reverse strand, counting down.
ATACTAGCAAAGAAAGTGACTTGCAAATTGCTTTGCAAACAATGGAAGATCAAAGTAATGAATATTAAAAGATCGATTCAGATAAATGCACTACTTGGTCCTATTACTCTTATAGCCTTCTTCCCAAGCAAGAATTCTATATTAGAAACCTAAGAGTACAGGCAATTCCCAGGCAAAGTAAGAGTGACATTTAGAATAACATGCTGTGTGTGTAGCTGCTTAGTGTTAAATAACTGGGTAGGTGTCTGAGTTATTAATCCCGTCCCTGAGTCAAGCTGACGCCTCTCCTGATGACAAGTGCCTGAGACTTAAAGAAACTCAGTTCTATGAAGAGCTTTATGATCAAAGCATTTGGCTGGAAATATAGAAATCTTGGTTTAATATTTCCTTATTGACTCAAAGAATTTAAACCTACACCACTTAAAAAATTTTCAGACATAAATATGGGTCTGAGACAGAACATGATGCTGCAACCCAGTAGACTGGGCACTAGACTTTACAAGTGAATGATCAGGAGGCAGCACTGACTGACTCCTTAAAAAACTGGAAAATTTCTAAAACCTGCTAAGGGAGGAAGGTCCCTTCAGAAACTGTTCTATTCACTAAGTTGCTCCAGCTTAGGTATTTTTCCATCATTTCCTATTCATTTTCTAGTCTTATTCATTTAAATAAAAACCTACACCTTTGAAACTGGCTAAGTAAGCAACATTGTTAGAATTTCACAGCTCTTCCTGATGAAGAAAGGTCATGTTCTAAAAGATGCAGTTACTTGCTGAGATGAACTGGAAAGCTGAATGTGCAGTAGATATGCTCTGATGATGTCTCTCAATTCGAATTCCTTGGAGAACACATGTAGGAAATGACATAATTTTGGATCCTAATCTCACTGTATAAGCAAGGTGTGAGCCAAGCATTGTGAACTACCCAGCTATGTCAATTGTAGGCATCCCTGGAATTTAGTTTTAAAATGTGACTCAGCTTGGTATTTCATATGCCAGCACAGTGAGATTTTTTTTTGTGTGCTGTTAGGACTTGATTTCCAAACTACATCGCAGACTGGTTACCTCACCCTTGTCATGCTTTTGCCCCTTGTAGGATTGTTTTCAGAGGGATTACTGCACAAAAGGATGGATGATAGGCTTATGTTGCAGATTAAGAGTAAACACAGAAGTAGATTCAGTTGTGTATGAAGACACTTTACACGGCAAATTTTCTTTTTAGATTTTAAGGTATCTAGGTAGCAGGAAGTTTTTTCTTCTAATTCAGATTAAAAGTTTATTGTGCTTTTGTATACACAGCAGGAAAATACTGTAGGCAGAACAAAAAGGGCATTGTTCCTAGGTTATTTTCATTGTTCTGTTAGAGCATGTCTCAAGATAATATTCTTCCTTCCAATTACAAATCTGGCATGTGTCAGATATATGGAATGCACAGTAATTATAATGATCAAGTAGTGGAGTGTTTGAATGTGTGCCTAAAATGTACCAGTAATTGGTATAAAATGTGAAAATCTTTGATTAAATGGCCTAAGACACTCCTCTTCACATCTCAAAGATGAAATTATGGTGTGGAGACTTCATACAAATAATACCTGGTGTGAAATGCTTTGCTCATATTTATTACATATGGTTACAATAATTCACTGTCTGACTTTCCTCAATAACAATTTCTTTCCAAGCTTTAACAATATAAATGAACATAAGAACCTAAATTTGTGCTGCACATATCAATCTATTTTTCATTTTATTTATGCAGATGAGCTTTATTGTGCTCTTAGAGCTGTAAGAACACCTTCATGTTTGTGAGTGGCTTATCAAATGAACCATCTGTACCTAGCTGACCTTAATTTTCTCTATTAGTCATCATATGCTCCTTTAGCTTAATTTTAACCTACTTTGAAACATCTCTGTTTTCAGATTATTCATTTTATCACATCTAAAAATTAAGAATTAATTGACTATTCTGAATAACGTTGTTGTCCTGGTCCTGACATTGTAATCTGCCCTTATGGGGAACACGGAAGAGAAGACATACTAAGAGAATTCTCTAAAACCAGGCAAAAGGGTACTTCACTAGTTAAAGTCTTGAGGTGTATAATTTTCTGATTCTAAGTCTTTCCAAGAAGACGTGTAGAATTATTTACTTCAGTATTTTCCAAACATTTTAAGTTACATCAGGATGGTTGGATAATTCCTGCAAAATAACTCTGGAAAGTTCTGCTTTCTTTATGCAAATATCATCTTAACTGTGTTCCCTCCAAAAATGAAGATTCCTGAGGGAGACTTTCGCTGAGGAATGCTGTAATAATTGCATAGAAATTGCCTTGTGTTTTCTGAAGCTGTGCTGAAATTTTATGAGAAATTATGAGTCTCATTTGTTTCTTAAATTACTCTTATTTCTAATCCTAGAAATTTAAAATTAAATCACATTTTCCCCAAATGATAACAAACCAAGAAATAATAACTCTTAGTTACTTTTTGCCTGGTGGATTTTTTTGTATGGGATCAATGGCTAGTTCTCTATTTTCCTATTCTTTCCTGACCATAATAACAGTACATAGTTCAATATCTATGCTTGCTTTTTTCTTCCTCCAGGGCATTCTGATGTTTTTAAGTGGAAAGGAGAAAGAGTTTGTGTACACAGCATGACTATTCAGGATGTTGTAGCACAGTTTCTTTTTGAACTTGCCACTTGTAGCATAATCGTATTAGGTTAAGTGAAGTAATCTGTGTCCTATCAAAACGTATATGACATCAGATTCAGCCTGCTCTGAAAGCTGATTCCTACAAAGCCTTGATATTGAGTCCTGGGATGGTATAGTGGCAAGTTATTACTCTGTCATGAAGACAGCTATCTCTATGAGATGATAGAAAAACCTGTGAATAAAAAACCACAGTAAATGTCACTCTATTTGTTATCAGATTATACCATATCTAAAGCAAACACTGAAAATGGTACATAGATTACTGGTTATTTGTCTGCCTTGAGACCTGCTTCAGTCCACAGAAAACAAATATCATATAGTCAAAGTAAAGAGGCAAACACAAGATATTCAATATGCTGGTAAAAGCAGACGATGGAGTAAAGGAACAGATATATAAAAGTTAAGTGGTCAGATTACATTCAGTGGGGATAAAAGTTTTTAGGGATAGAATCAGCTAAGTGCCAGAAATAAAAAGACTACAGTGGTTATAGCCAGACTGGGGAGGTTCAGGGTTGGAGTGATAACAGACAGCAGCAGAGACTGAAAGGTGATAAAACTGAATGGATGAAATAAGATTAAGAGAGATATAAATAAATTAAATCAATTGAAACCCTCCTTTGCTTCTCCCATGTAATTATATACAGTTATTTTACTTATCATGAAGGTCAGAAAATAGCAGTCATTTTCAATAAGCCATGCTTGTTTGGAAAAAACCCCCAGACCAAGAATGTGCCAAACAAACAAACAAACAAGCACAAAGGGAATATATTTTTACAGTTCTCTTGATCTTCCTTAAAATATTTGCCTCTCTACTAAAAGCCTCACTGTGTCAACTAGAGGAAGGAGCCATTCTGGGAAAGGCATCACATTGTTCTCCTCAAATAAATTTTATGGCAAGAAATTTTCTTGGACAAAACTGGCTTAATCGAGGGACCCTTTTGCTGTCCTATTGCAGGCCCTTTTTTTTTTTTTTTTATTGGCAAAGCACCTATGGGCACTCTTTCTATCAAATGGGTGAGATTAATATGTATATCCTATATTTATGATCTTTTGGTTGTAGTAAAATCCACTAGTAGATTCTAGTACTGAGATCAATCTCAACTAATCTATCCATCAAGTGGGTTACAATTATACGTAGTCTATACTTGGGATCTAGTAGTTAATCTCAAATAATTGCATGTGGTTGAATCAGCATGTAGTCAGTGTCATGCTATTAGTCATTGGAGAAGGACTAGTGCCTTCAAAGTGCAGTTTATCTACTTATTTCCACAAGGAAGGAAACTAGTCAAATATATTTTAAATGCCTGAAGTTAGGTGAGAGGAATATTGCCCAAAGTGCCCCAGAAAGACTAAGCAAAGTAACATGGACCTACTGTTATCAGTGGAATTATTTATCAACAAAAATTCTTGATGGTTTAATTTCAGCATATGGACCCACATTTGTATTTGTGGCCTCTGTACTTTATGAATAACAAATTTGCTGTGAAAGGTGCTGGAGAAGCTAAATCCTATTCCAGCATTTAGGATAATAATAGGCTAAGTTAGGAGAAACAGAGAGAAAATTAATGACAAACTCTGCTTGTGATGTCTCTATTTTATTAATAACAGGTATGAATTGCTGCAGCTGTGAGGGAAAATGGTTACCTGACAATCACCACAGAGTCATCTACAGCCTGGGAAATGTGGACTCAGGAGTTGCCTACTGATCACTAGAAGCACTTTATCTGATTGGTGCTATCAAACATCTTTAAGGAGGTCTGTGTCCAATTCATTTGCTTTCTTATCATGTTAGTATGAGTCAAGTGCCATGGAGTAGATGCACTGGCTAAGAGAAAGGCCTAGTGGCAAGGATTTCTGTAAGTTATCACACATTTTCCTAAGCCAGCCTCAAGTGGCCTTTGCTCTTATTTCATCCTTCCTGAAATTTTATTTTTTCCACACCCATTTTTGGTACTCAACCAGGAAATACCATGAATAAATAGGATATCTAAGACCCTAAGTTACAACAGCTTTAAAAAAAAAAAAGGTAAAAATGACATAAATCACTGATAATATGATATTTCTTCATATTGTAAAAATTTTATGATCTGAAGCTTGAACAATTTATTGGTACATCCCTAGGTTATTAAGAAAGCCTTTTAACTTTCTAGTGCTTTGATAACACCTTTAGTTTTCCCCTGAAATTTGGAGATGCAAATTTTCTATCAGATCAGTTAGGGTCATTGCTTTGGAATTTAAACCCAGCTTGCCACTGGATATATTGTATTTATTTGCTTATTACAGGAAAAGATAGTTAAAACATCCAAAGTAAAGCTTGGATTGCTGTTCCAATCCATGTTACATCCTCCTGATAAAGCAACTTCAGAGTTTTATCTATTTGACTGGAAGGAAAAAAACCTACAAAGCCACAGATTTTAGGTCTGAATAAGATTGATATTACATAGGAAAATTGATTTGTTATGAGGAATAGGTAATAAAAGATTGCATTCTAAACTCATATTTTGTGAATTAAGAGGGCAAAATACAGCAGATATTGATCTCTGTGCAGAGGTAAACAGCAGTTGCAAATACAATTTATTATTTCACAGCACCATTCATGCGACGTGTCCCAAGGAGTTTTACTTGTTATCAATATAAACCCAACAAAACTGCTACTGAACTAGATAAGCCTTAGAAAACAGATGTCTTTTAAGTAGTATTGAAGTCAGAAAGCCAGCTGCTTGGGCACAGCCGAAAGCTGATGCAGGATTTGAGAAAGGAAAAAGCATCTGTCCTTAAGTCACAGTCTTATCAGGGATTGACAAAGGCCAGGTAGTGGCTCGCTGCCAGCAAACCTACTCCACTGACGTGAGGAATGGGGCAGATGGAGCAAGTCTCTCAGATTGTCCCATACTGCTCCAGATTGATACCAGGGGCAACCTCTTTTTGTGTTACCCAAACAGCTAGAATCTTTAGGACAGGGGTTGAAGAGTCCAGTCAGGGCCCAAAACTCACTGCATCCCCTTGGCTTTGCTTGGCAATAAGTTGTTTATACTAGAGAAGAGTTTTATCTCCCAGGCTGCTGCTGTTTAAGTATTCTATTACCATCTTGTATGTGGTTTGTGTAATATATCAAGCCAAGAAGGAAGTACAAGCCAAGAAATACGTACATAAGGGATTCTCTTTGACTGAATGAGGATTTCCTACATGGAAATGTATTTCATGTAGAAAACTACTATTTCATCTTCCAAATGAAACAGTACTATGCCTGTGTGGAAATGAAAGAAATGTATCAGATCTCTGGGAATCTTTATTGACTGTTTTTTTGTTATTTTGTGTGGTGACTGAGTGACTGGTAATTTGTCCTATCCCTTTCCCTCATTACACCTGTCACTTCTCTCTTTGCCTTCTCTGCTCACTTCCCTGTGCTCACATTTCTTTCTACTTAGTTAATTTTCTCTTGAGTAAACCTCAGTCCTTACAAATGACTGCATATCTATACCTGCATTCTTTATGAACCAAGTTGAAATTAATAGTGTGATGGCTGGTCTGTTTGTCTGTCATACTTTCTTTCTTCATGTTTATCTTACCAGTCAGATGAAAACTATTGAGAACAGGGACTGTCTGTGATGATGTTTTTACACTTTGGTGAGCACTACTTTTCAGGTGGTCCCTGGAAATACATATTACATTTATTATAGTATCTAATGTGTGTCCCATGATTAATATAATTAATAATTCTGAGCTTTGAGAAGTATCAAAGTTGCATAAGAAATGCAAAGTATGAAAAAGATAAGAAAGACATAAGGCTGTAATATTTTAAAATAATAAGCCAATAAAAAAACTATCAGGAATATAGTAAGATGAATGATTTTTCAGGAAGGAAGATATTTTTAGGCAGTCACGGCATATTATGTATTTGTCAAAATACATATTTTAGTAAAATGTATGTAGTATGAAATATTGCATAGAAACCAAGCCTTTTCAAAATGCTCTTTTATGAAGAAAAGCAACTAAAGAGTAGTCAAATGCCACTGACAGTAATATCTACCTAATATTAAGGATGCTTCAGAAAAATAAAAATCCAGTTGAATGTAAATTTTACCAAAGATGTTTCTTGCATAGAAACTTTCTTAAACGCCATGGAGAGTGATGATGTTTACAAAGCACTGCAGTGTGTGCACATTGTATAGGCTTGATGTCTTCATTCATTGAATTCTCACATAAAGCACAGACATCACTTTTTCTGTATACATTTCAGGTAGGAAATGAAAGACTTTGCAACCTGTTCAAGAATTGTGAGGTGACTGAGTTTGAGCAGTGATATGAATCTCAGTTTCCTAACTTACTGATGAGTGCCCTGTCAGTTTATGTGCTCTACAAATAACTCATCATGTACTCTGCAGGTCTAAGTACCATTTGCAATCTTATTTAGCCAAAGAAAAAAAAAATTTGATGAATGATGCACATTTGTCTTTTATAAAATGCAGAAACTTTCTGTGAGTAGCTCACTCATGAGGGACCTGGGACACCTGTGCAGTTACCTGGGACAGCTGGTTTTCCCTAAACAGAGGGTAACTTCTCATATAGGGTGATATACATGCAACATAATACAGGCAAGGAATAAGATTAGACCCTATATAAATTATAGCCTTCCACTTGTTCTGTGGAAATGGTTTCTATTTTTGTCTCTTCGCTAACTCATTTAGCTGGGAAAACCCAGTGTGGAAGTAGATATCTGTGTGGTGAAATACAGCAACTTCTTGAGACTGGCAACAGGATCTGATAAGAGTCAGGGCAGCCCTCGACAGCTAAGAGGTTGAAGTCTTCCTTACTGAACAGCTGTTCTTCTGCAGAAGAATATCCTGTGTTTCCTACTCATGAGGTCACTGCTTTGAAAGGAATGAGCTTGGAGACAGAGAGGGTGGGAACTGGTGGTTTAAATGTTTCTCTAGAAAAAAAAATTGACCAGCTAACTCCAGGTGACAAAGAAAACTTGTCTGGATTTCAAGACATGCTGTAATTAAATGATGGATTATTTGATTATTTAGTATTTATATTTTATATGCAAATTTTTGGCCAAAACTCTAGGAAATCATTGTAGGAAAAAGTAAGATTTACAAGGCGCATGTCAAGGATTACCAAAAACAACACTGCTTTCTTTGAAATTGTCTGAATCTTAGTGTAGCAGAGGTGATGCTGATGGGAGAAGTGGTGTAGTCTGATAGCCAGCTAAGGTAACTGTTAAAAGGGATATGGGAAGAGGAAGGGGAAATAGAGGGAAGGCAAAAACTGAAGCAGACATAAAAAAGGAATAATTTGAACACACAGAAAATATGTTTTGCAAATAAAAAACAAAAGAAAGTATGGGATTAAGAGTAGAAGTGGAACAGATGAAATAGGGGGAGAGAAAGCCTTTGACGCTAGAACACTGTTTTGCAGTACACTAGGATTAGAAAATAATCTGTTTTAAACTGTCATTAGTTTTGATAGAATATTAGTGTATTTGTGAGTCAAGTTTCAAAAAACTGATTGGGAACGTGTCTTTTATGAGTCTGTAGCACCCAACAGCAGCATGTTATGTGTTATGGAGGTTCATACACGTTTCTAGCATCGTGATCACTTCCCCCAAGTCAGAGACTCTGATTCAGCTATGCTAAGTATGATTCAGCTATGCTAAGTATAAAACTTCAGGAAAAACCTACTAGCAGATAAAATGTAGTATGAGAAAAAATTCTAGTGTCATCAAAATTGAATTACTCTTTGAAATTATATCACAGAGAGAGAAATTTTCTTCCATATTTTCTGTTCTTAAGCTTAGCCAATCATACTCCTTAAGAATCTTGAGCTCTTTAATGACATAGCCTTCAAAAGGAATAAAAATGAAAATTCCTTTTCCTCAAGTTTTATGAATAGTAACCTAAAGAGAGAAGCAGATATCCCAACTCTTGAATTCCAAGGCTGTTCTCTAATTTTTTTAACAAAAAAATCTCTCCTTTTGGTAAACCTGCAGTATGATTTTAGTCTTAGCCAAAAAAAAAAAATCAAGATTTGTGCATAAAGTTAAGCTGTATGTAACTTGAAATGAAATGAAAAGAAGAAAGTATTAATAAAATAACTCGCTACCTGGTATGTAATGTATGCAATTCCTTCATTACTGCTACAGATACACATTTCTTTGCCAGAAGGCAGAAGTTTTTTCTGAGGAAATGTGTTTAGGCACTGAGTCTTTGCTTTAAAGGGACCTTTTGAGGTCTTAAGAAGCAGTTTTACATTAGCTGTGGTATTATCTTAGCTGTGAAATGCAGTAATAGTGCAATTTTAATTGGCCTTTGAGAATGGTAGTTTTCAAATGGTAATCTACAAGAAGACTTAAAATCCTAAAAAAATAAGGGCTGCTATTTTAATTATAATGATGTCTAGCTTGAAGAATCGATACAAGCTAAGTGTTTGTCTAGTTCATGTGATTAAGCAATAAGAAAATCACCCCTCTTACAGTTTGCATTTTGTGTGGGAATCATGAATATTTTAAGAGCCACTGAAAGTGGCTGCATAGAAACAAGGAAGAAGAAAAAAATCTCTGCTTTTATTGCTAATAGCTATAACCCCTTTCTATGATGTCAAGAACTTCCACAATGATAGTCAACAAATAGAAATATTTCTTTGTAATTCATCACATATGAAGCTCACATGCTGTAAAAAGAGGCAAGGATTTTTACAGGTCCAGACAAGATAAACCGCAAGGAGTGTGATAGCTTTTTCTTTTCAATGCAACTGCAGAAATCTCAGAAATTTTTCATAAATACAGGAAAAAACCACAGTTTAGAAAAATAAGTCACTCCTCAGACATACAATATTACTGAGTTGCAATAATCTAATTATCCAAAACTAAAACAAGTTTAGCCCAAATGAATGGGTGTTGAATGAAATATTGTGTATTTTTCAGAGCTGAAGAAGACTCACAGCCTCATATTTTAGCTGAGAGAAATGAACACAGAGAAAAAGATGCTCGGTGAAGCTCCAACACTGTGCAGTTTTCACCACACTGACAGCTTTAGTGACTGTAAACTGATAAAAGAACAACCTTTTTTAGTGCAAGAAACAAAAACTATCCCACCTATAAATAAATGGGGAATTTTAGAAATTAAATGTCAGTTTTATTTAATTCAAATAGCTATTAGAAGATTTCATCTATATGTATATAAAGCACAATAATCCCTCAATTAAAATCTCTTGAAAGATATTATTAGGTAGAATTGAGGTTGAAAGGGCTTCTCTTAAATACAAAGTAGGTTGATAATGTATACAAAAATCCCTCTACAAACACAAATGTAGTGGATATCAAACAAGACAGGAGTTTTCTTAAAAGCATTGCCGTCCGTATGTAGTATATATGTAGTATATAGTATATACAGCAAAGATAACGCAAGAAAAAGCTTTTTCTTTTTTTTCAGAAACTGTCCTTTTTGTGCTTAGTTTTTGCATATTGTTGGTATTCTTTTTAGCATTTCAAGTGCTAGAACTGAACCCAAGCTTATACCTCTTTTTAAGTTACAAAAATGATCTTACTTGTTTTAGTTGCATGCTATTCATTTTCTGTGGAAGTTGGCAGTGTTAAAGTTATTGATTTAAATAGCAGCATTTAAAGCCAGGGCAATTTGCAAACACTTCCAGTAGCTAAGTTAGGACTTGGAAAGAATGTTGTGAGCTATAATGAAAATTCCAGTTTCTCTCACTTCTTATAGTGTTGTCACATTCTGCATTCTTGATGTAGGCTGAAAATCATTATGCAGATTTTATAATACAATCACTATCTTGTCAGGAAGTATAGTACCATCATTCTAACAGCAGAGCTTTTATAGTGTACTATAGTCACTTTTTCTCAGCAAGGTTTTGCAAACATTCCCACCTGCATATTTGGCCAAGGTATAGCTAACAGAAAATTTTGAAATAAAAGCAGAATAAATGGCAGGCTGAGCAACAGGTATAAGTACCTGTCTCATGCAATCAGAAAAAGACAATTAAAGCTTCCAGGGAGGTGCTGGGGTACCTCATTTTCTGCTTTGTTTTTTCTGGTGGAAGAAAATTGCACACCAAGCTGCAATCTTAGAAAGAAGTGTGTTTTAGGCTAGTGTTTACTCCTATTTGACGCAAGACAGAAGAGCAACTGAGGACCAAATCTGATTCAGGTGTGCTTGCAGCTGAAATTCTTTATAGATCACTAATTTTATGAACAGTAAGCCCTTGCAGAAGCAGATAGACCCATTCACACTCAAAAAATGTATAATTCATATTATCTGGAAAACTGCACAAAACCTGAAATGACCACCTTTTCCTCTTTCTACACATCTGTTTTTCATTGCTATTTGCCCAGGCTGGGTATTTTAAAACTAATGCACCAGACCTGCTGACTCTCATGTTACAAAGTTACTCAATTCAGTGATTTAAAAGAAATATTTGTTGGTATGACTGCTGTAGAGTCAACCAGGAGACTCAACACGTTGGTTAGCCCCTAGGAAGAAAGCAACTATTGGAAGCTACTCTTGAGCTCCTCTCTCCTCATCTGAGTAACCTTGGCCCTATGGGTTGCTGGGACTTTGGGGATCATAAACTTTGTTCCATATATTTTAGATCATAACTTTTTTTCTGTATTTTTGGGACCATATCTTTTGCTTTGCTGTGTTCAACACAAGTCTGAACCCTGCTGGGAGAAGGTGACTTGCCTTTGAAGGCACAGAGGGAATGCAATAAAGGACAGTGAACCCAGGAGTATTTCACTGAATGTCCTGCTTCCGTAGAAGCTCACAGCAGTGAAAATGCAGCCCATGCTCTGAGTCAGGCTGAGGAGCATTCAAAGGGGCATTCTATTTTGGTGCCTAGCCTGGTGCTTCAGACAGGACAGTGAAGCAAAGATACCCCACAAACAAGTAAATTCAGCTAACTAAAACAAACAAATCCTTAAATCCTAAATAAAATAGTGAATTTTTGTCTGAATGCAGAAATTATAGCTTGCTATCTCTGTTACAATTGGTTGCATTTGGCAGGGTTGAGAGGGGTTTCTGTAAGGCAACATGAATTACTGTGAAATCAGAAGGGGATCACATTATTGAAAGTGGGAATTTTTGCTGGCAGTGAATTAATTTAGTAGGAACTATGATTTGATAAATGGAGTTCAACATAAAGAAATAAATTAATTTGCTTAAATCATTGTCAAACGAAAATACTTCCAATTGATTAAGTGTTTGAACAAATATAGGTTTGGAATGTACAGTTTGTAAAACACTGTATCAGTGAATAATGGAAAACTGCAAATTGTTCATGTTTGTATTTTGTTTTTACTTTATTTATATTTATTTTGTAAAATTCTTTGCTGGATCCAATAACTATTAAAGTACTGCTTTGGGATTTTTTTTTTAAGCAAAGATTGCAAAATACTTCTGGAAAATTAATGGTGAATTATGTTCATAATATCTAAAGGTTTCTATTTAGTAGTCTTTTCTTCTATCAGAGATTAGAAACAAAGCTTCTGCAGTTGTGCTTAAAAATAGTAAATACTTTAAAAACACACACACACACCCATTTTTGGTAAAAAGTTACTTCACTAACTATTCAGAAAATTCAGTTAGAAAAAACACCTAACATTATATTTCACAAATTAATCAACTGGTTTGAGTGTATTTATCTAAACCAATGCAGGTGCTTGTTTCACTGGCTGAATGGCTGACACTCATTTCTCATAGTCCTACAGTAGACATTTAAATATTGTTATACAGCCTGCAGTGGCTGCTAAATCCCAGATAAGCTCAGCCCTTTATATGGAGGGAGCTTCATGGGTTTCACTGAATCACAAGAGAGTTTTGGTTTTGAGTTGAACATTGGTGAAAGTTTAGGGGGAAAGCAAGCTCGTGGTCAGAGGCACTATTAAGTTCTACTTGTTACCTTCATATGTGGTTCCACAAGGAGTGTCTGTCTCTCTCAGGTTCTGGAATCCATTCCTCACAGAGTCTCAGTATACATACAACAGTGCTGTCAATCAGGAAGATCAATTTTGTTAGTTAGGCAAAGCAACAAAAGTAGGTGTAATAACTGGTAATTCCATTACAAGTCACAATACACAGTGAAAAGCACTGAGTATTTTCACCTTGATCTAGAGTTGCATGGGTCCCAGTCTTGTGTCTGAATGAAATGGGTGGCACAAAATTCTTTGAGATACTACCTGGCAAATGGCTGACTATATTTGACAGATCCTTTATCCAAACACTAGATAGCATCATAGTGTTTGGAGACTACTACTGTAACCTGGCAGCAGCAGTGTGCTTGGAAGAGTAGTAGGATTGTTGTTTCACATAGAGCAAAGAAACATATTTTTTCAATACACCTGATGAGGGGGAAAATACCCCAAAAGGAAAGAATGAAGGAAATTATTGCTTTTATTGCTTTGCTCCTGCTTGGCAAGGAAGAAATTAAAAGTGACTCACTAATGCTCTCTATGAAGACTGAAACAGAGAATGGTAGGTAATCTATCAGATAATTCCTCAGCAAAGGAATTTCCTAGTGTAGCAATTCTTCAGATTAGAGGAAAATGGAGAACACTTCAGCAATATAAGAAAAGGTTTTTAAGAAAGAAGATGAGAAACCTCAGCAGGCTGGAATGGAGGGCTTTGTCATCCGCCTGCTCAAGGTTCACTTGAAACTAAACCTGATGCTGAGAGACAATATACATGTAAACCCACTCGAGTGGAAGTTATTATTCAGTGTGCAGACTGACCCTCCTTCATACATCCAGTAAGCTTCATCAGCCCTTTCCTGACCATGATATTCACTTTCATTTTTTATTTCTTTAACCATGAACTAAAACTATGTGAAGGGCTAGGTGAAAATAAAGTCAGATCCCAGAGAAACCAGTGAGTCTTGCTTCTTCACCTGAAATACAGAAAAAAGCTTTAAAATTTTGTTAATAAATCCAGACCTTTTGCTTTCTATGCACACGCTCTTTAGTGAAAGGACAAAGCAAAGGTAATCTTTGGAGTTTAGATGATTAGTGCCTGTCTCCTGTGAAAGACTGCTTGCAAGGCTCATGCAGCTTTCCTCTCCTTACTTTGCAGAATAATGCAATCCATGTTGGCTATTCCACTGCTGGATAAACTCCCCTTGTTGACCCTTCTGCTCACCAGCGTCCACCCCCAGATCTGTAAACTAACTCTATCTGTACTGAATGGATGATTCAAGCCCTCACAGCAGGGGTGGAATGTGATTAACAACTCATGAAAGCAGATCATCAACGTGGTTTTACTGGAGGGGCAAATTTGTTGAATATTTATAGTGCATAACTTGAGCCAATTGTCCAGAAGCTCCAATATACAAACCTCTAGAAGACTGTAAAGGAAAATGGCTGTCTCAAACTGAGAAAGGTCCCTCAACATAAAATATTTAGCCATTTGCTTCTTTAAAAAATACAACTGTTCTCCAGTTCCTACAGCTGCAAACAACATTAGGAGTAGTTAAGGCAGACCAGTATATAGAGTGAAATCATAGGCCACAAAAATTTCATATGTTTTATATCCTGAGGGTAACAGCATAAACACAGTAATGCTTTGCAATTATCCAATGCCTTTGAGCTGAGGAGCCGAAAATGTTTTACAAAAGTGGGTAAGAACTAAGCTTTTGAGACTTACAAACAACAGTAGGGAGTCTTCCATGTGGAGCTATGTGAAAAACTGATTAATTTCTCTGTGATTGCCTGGCTAAAAGGAAAAAAAAAAAACAAAACCAGAAGGTTCTTTTGTGTCAATAAAAGACTAATCTTTTATTTTCTTGGTGAAGATGAAGGTCACACAAATTCTTTTCTTCCATCTAAAATAAAAAATTCTCTTCTATTTTGCAAGTCAAACACCTTTTTATACACACTAATATATCTTTTATTTGAAATGTTTTAATAAGGAATAAATAATGTATTTTCAGAAATAGGGACATGATTGACATTTTTTATCTCATGTTGAGGTCTCTTGATTTGGATACAAATTCACAACATATTTCTGCTCTTCTCCTTTCTAATGAATGAAGCTCAGTTCCACTCTTCTCCCATTAATGTCATTAATAGTTCTACATCCTGAATTTGCAGCAATAACTGGTCCTACTGTATGATGATTGATGCAACAATTCAATCTGAAAGCAATGTCATGATGCCTGAAATACACATAATTGCATTCCAAGCCAAGCAGGGGATGGATGGAGTTTCAAGGCAAGCAGTAACTCCACTTATTAAGAAGCCAGGAGTAATGCTAAAAGTAAAGGCTATCCATATTGTGAATCATTCTTAATGTAAAATGAAACATCTGAAATAATCCTTGTTAATATTCTTAAAGTTGGAAACAATTAAATTGAACAGAATATGAAAGGAATAAAGCCATGAAAACTTTGACTGAATTGTGTTCCATTAATATTTTGAAATTTCTAGAGTTTTTAAAATAGCTGTAAGTAGAGGAGAAACTGGGGGAAAAAAAAAAAAAAAGGAAAATAAACTCTTTGGTTCACCAGTTTCCAGGAAAGCATTGTGGTTAGCTTAGAAGAAACCTCAAGCACATAAGCATGACCATTCTTCTATCGTACTCTGGGAGTGCAGCATGTGCCCAACTCTGGCTGGAGCTTCCTCCACTTATAGAAACTTTTATTGGCAGGGCCCTGGAAATAAGTATGGCATCTAACATTTGTGAACTGAAGTTCTTCATTTTAATTAAGCCTCTCCTAATTCTAAATAAATTTACATTGTCTAGGATATAGCTTTTGATGGCTTATGCTCAAGTAAGGTATTTCATCATACAGAGCTGTCCACAAGTTATCGTCTCCTGACTTGAGTTTTGGAATAATTAAAGACATTAATGTTAGGGAGTCTAGTGTTAGATGTAAGACACGAGGAGTTTATTCTGAACAGATATTCTAGCGAAGGACTTGGCAGTGGTGAGTGTCAAATACAGGAAAGAGCTCAAAAGATGAAGAAAGACCCTTAACAAAGGAGCTGTCTGAAACAGGGAAAGCTTTCTACTTTGATTGCCAGTAATGTATGAACTAACACATGTGCAGATATAACTATACAGACAGCCACACACTCTATTTGTACCCTGATTAGATTTGCATATGCAGACAGAGGTCTCAAAAAAATTTCTCCAAACTGAGCACCTTTTAGTGCACCAAGAGGAAGCAGCAAAAAATATTGTGATATAAGGGATCAGCTTCTCAGAATTTCTTGCAAACAACTTTCTTGCCATGTAAATGTCACAAAGTCAAGGTAAGTCTAATGACTATGAACACACACACACTCACTGAATCCTGTCAGCTATTTTGTTCTTCAAAGTCTGACAGTGAGGACAGAAGGTTTCCCATAGTGTGCCTGACTTCCCTTGTCTAATTAAATCTAAAAATGAATAGACTGGTAAAATAATTTTATTTTTGACTTTGAGAACCTGTTTAGGATTTGGATTTGGGTCAAAGGTATTGCAAGGTTGTTTTCAGTGTGCAGATTGCTTTTCTCATTATAAAGTTTTGATATAAGAGCAATCTGATTTTTCTTTTTCCTCAGGCTGGTTGGTAAGTCTCTTTTCTGAGCATTGATCTCTGTGAACCATATTGGAGAATTTAGTATTTGTGACTATATATAAATACGAAAGATCAGAACATGTTTCATTACTCATATTCATGTTTCAAAGAGTAGATCCATTCAAGACGCACTGCTTCACTATTCTTTTTTTGTAGGAAAGTATAATATGTTTGCGGTTAAATATCCTCAGAAGATTCCTTCTCTTCTTATTTTTTATAGCTTTGTTTCATATTTCCCACAGCCATGAAAGACCACACAAATAAAATAACCCTGCAAAAATGAACAGCACATTATCACAGAAATTATCTTTGTTAATTTGAGCACATAACAGTTGTCAAACTTGATATTCATTTTTAATGTAAGATACTTACTGTCTCTTTTTCTCTTGTCTTCAAGAAGAAAAGGAGATGATGCTTTGTTTTAAAAATTAAAGAGGAGATGCCAGTAATTGTTTGTATTGCTCTGTATGGAAGCAAAGTTCATCTGTAATCCAGGAGAAAAAATGTAGCTATTGACTTAAGACAGTAAGTCTTTTCACTAAATTCATACTGCTTGATGATTTATAGAGCAGGATAAATACCATAAAAAACCCCAAGTATATTCATACTTTTTTTTTAAAGTACCCTAGCTGTGATCACATTCTTTTTATAGCCTGTTTCCAAGAGTACTTCAGTAACATTTTTTTTCTAGAAGAAACATTTATAAAAATAGACAAATATTGGCATGGCTATTTGAGAATATGTGTGGAAAAAAATTGTTTCATTTTGCAAGCGTTTGTATGTAAAATACATTTCCTAGACTCAATAAAATACTTAGGCCTATGCTTTTTCTCATTATTTAAAAAGTGTATACTTATGGAGATGAGAAATATACTTGAAATATACTTGAAAGTAGTATATTACTCTAAAGTTCCATTCATGTCTTAGAAAAATGAATTCCACATATGTAGATAAACCAGAACACAGATGATACTCAGTTGGAAGGGATAAACCATGGAAACAAGGTGTCACATGAAAATTTTGCCTTCCTTTCAAAATTAATTTAATTCTGAAAGTCTAAGTTTCATAATGAACTTGCAAGCAAGACACAACCTAAGGTTTCTTAAAGAGAAAATACTCAGTAGTTAATTTTTCTGGAATTTTTGAGCAGGCAAAAAATATTTATGATAATTTGTTTCATTTAATAGTTAGAAAATTATCCACTGAGAAAGGAACAGAGGATATTTTCAAATGTAACATAGTACTGTTGTTTTAAAAAAGTGTGCAGAATTACTTCCAAGGCTTTCTTCTTTGGCAGTAATGAGTTAAATATCTTACGAACAACAGCTGTCCTCTTTAAATACATGAGTGGTGACATACAGTTTTTTTAATATTTCTGGCATTTTTATTACTGTGGTCTTTTTCTTCTTTAAACAAAATTATTCTGTTTGCTAGCAGATTCATTCTGGTTGTAGTCAGTAGTACCAGGGCAAGCTCAGGCCAAGACTCCAAGTATATAATAGAATTTGTTTGGGGTCCTCTCAGTACCTGCTCATTAGTTTTTATCCAGTAACTATTGAAGTCAGTGGAGAATCTGCCAATATACTCTCACTACATCTCTGAGAAAGGAGAATCTGTATTCTTCTGGAAGTCATGGCTGCATTTAGAGCTGAAATAGTTGGTGCTGAGAAATCTGCAAGCTCCTTGTTCTGTGACGTCAACATATTTTTTAGCAGAGACTCACTTCCCTGATAAGTTCATTACTTTTCTTGGTAGATCATTCCATTTTTATCACATGCAAACAGTAATTAAAAATATTTTCTAAAAGTCATAGAAGTGGCTGAATTATCTGTTCATTAATATTTTGTTGTACATTCTGCATTTGTGCCAGACTTCAGTTTTTATATTCTTGGGGAAAAAAAGCTATTAATTGGTACAGTGTGACAGAAATTATCACCCTCTCAGGGCAACTAAATTCAGCAATTCTCATTCTTGTTGTATTTAGGTGTGAGTACCATACAGACTCCTCTTTATTGTTGTTTTTAGTTTTTTCTTTTACTTTTTCTCCTTGTTTTTCTCCTTCTTTTCTTCCTCTATTTGTCTCCTTCCTTCCTTCCTTCCTTCCTTCCTTCCTTCCTTCCTTCCTTCCTTCCTTCCTTCCTTCCTTCCTTCCTTCCTTCCTCCCTCCCTCCCTCCCTTCCTTTTCCTCTTGATTTGAGAAGAAAAAGTATAGACAATTTTTTCTTATCATTTTTGTACAACAGTGACATTTGCTTGATGTCACTCTCTTTGGCACTGATATCCTATTACTCTTGCAAAATCAATTGGTTCTGCAGCTCTCAAAAACTGAAGGACTCTTAAAATAGCCAACAGTAAATCTCTAGTGTTTAGTTAACCATCAAAGTAAGGAAAACACTGGGCAGGCTTCTTAAAGCAAAGCAAGTACACTAACCCTGTCCTTTGGGATATTTTCCCATGATTTTCTCATACTGGAATTTTCAAGTTGAAATTCAAAAGCTGAGAATATCTTTCCTTATTTCCTGCTACTAAGAGTAGAATAAAAGCTTCCCATATAAACATTCTCAGTAAGAAAAAATATATATAACTCTGCATATATAGAGTTCCAGAGCTGTTTTTTTCAGACCTTGTTTTAATGTTTTACATTCTGAATGGTCTTAAATGCTTTCAGCCATCATATAATTTAACATTGAGTCATTCTACATTCCTAAAAGAAACCTTCTCTTATGCATGATTACATATTGTTAAAATGGATAGGTTAATTTTGCAACATGAATTTTTCATGGTAGCTGTTCTGCTACTATTTTAGTCTGTTTTTAATGATACACTCAGTGCAACAGCCCTCTTATATACAATTACAATTTTGAAAAGTGACTAACTTTGGTTACAGCTATATACATAATCTCAGACTCTCCTGTGGAAGAGTTTGCATGGACATTTTTGTGGGTTTCTACACCCAAACAAAGATGTTTGACAGAACGTGCCACACTGCAAGTATTGCCATTAGGTAGAGATGAAAATGAGAAGGTTTTGACAGTTTCTCAACAGTCCAATATTTCTCTCACATTTGCTCACTTGTTTTAGTTTCTGACGATGTGCAGCCAAACATAGTAGAGCTGCTTTATATATATATATAAGATTTATATAAGAGAACTCCTGGGTACAGTAGGTCCATTTACCCCACAGTATCTAAGAATCTGCTTTTACTTTTGCACACACACACACGCACACACACACACACACACATGAGCAAAAAAAACCCCCTTGCTGTCGAATTTAAAAAAGCCTTCAAATGAAAATTCATCTTAAATCTCTGCTCTGTTTTTATTTCATATCTCTCAAACATGAGTAGAGAGAATTGACATTTTGTAGTCATCTTTTGTCCGCTCAGCAAAATGGAAGGTTGAATTGACAGAGACTGACAAATACTGAAACAATCACCTAAGATGAAATTAATGGAGCTAGAAGATGCTGTACAGCATCCCATTTTAAGTGACAGGGAGAATGATAAAGGTTTTTAAAGAATAGTCTGTTATTACAAATTTGCCAGTAGGTCAACACAAAACTGCTACACAGCAAGGAGCAGAAACTGGGAGAAAGAGGAGAGGTTAGGCAGCCAAGAGAAGCACAAAAAGCTTCTATGTTGGAACTTCTTTTCTTTCTACAAAGAAACAGCTTTGGATCGTCCCCATGTGGAGGATGATAGAGATAAGAAGCTCTCTGGTGGTGGTAAGCATCTGGGATGGGAGGGAAGATCATAGGATATTGTGGGATTCTCTTTGTTTCTTTCTTTAACTGTGTATGTCTTTGCTGGTTTTTGAAGCTTTTCCAAACCCCAAGGCTTTTAAGTTCTTGCATCACTCATTTTAACTTTTTTTTTAATATAACAATGTCAGAGCAATGTGTATATATGTTAACACAGGAGACTATCAATGTTGGGCCCCTAATTAGATTCATATTCATATTGAAATTTTAAGAAGTCACCAGCACAAATGAGTAACTGCAATCATTACTTCCCTCCTGATGGGAAAAGATAGCAATTGCTTCACTATGTACTAGTCCTGAGCCAAGGATATCCATAGATTCAAGTTTAATGGAAGTTCAAATAGATTGTGACATAATGAACTTCATTCTTCAGTGCTGCCTTGAACAAACCAAGGCTCCCCCACTAAGTTTCAAACTTTCTTGGAAGATCCTTGCAAATTCAGTGTATGTGTGGTAGTGTTGTTTGAAATCAATTAATAGTCTTCAGAGTCTTTAGTACCAAAAGATGTTGTACTTCACTGGAGAATGACCAAGTAAATATTGGAGTGTTGCCATGTAAGTCACAAGAGAGAGAAACATGTTAATGGAGCCAATTTGCTGTAGGGAACTACTTTAGGGGGTGGGAGGAAAGAGTTTAGGGCACAAGGGAACAAACCCAAACATGCCTTATATTTATTCAGCACTGTGTAGGCAAATCTCCTGTGGCCTTACCTTTAATGCTGAACATTTAAATTTTTTTTTGTAGACAAACAAAAGCTCAGTAAATACTCTATTTTCAAGGTCTCTGCTTATTCCACTCATCATGTATTCTTTGATCAGCGGGAAGCTGAAGTAAAGGCAATGCTTTTGGGACTGATGTAAAAAGCTAGATAATTTTATTTACATGGATAGAAATAGACAAATCTATGCTAATTAGTAGGGGCTGTATGTGGAAATGTTTAAAAGATAACTTAGTAAGTGTTACCTTGTCTGTATGTGAAGGCCATTCAGACAACTCTTTGCTACTAAGAACGAAAAAGAAACCAGTAAAGTAGTAAACTAATTATCATAATGGATTGAAGAGGAATCACACATTTGACATCTGATCTACAGGCAGTTGATATAGCAATTTATTGAAAAGTGTGTTGAAGAATACTATTTTCTTTTAGTATCTTTAATGGTTTCAGTCATTTCTACCCAGAGAAAAGAATTTGAAATTGGAAGTCAAAATCCAGTGATTTTTTTATACTTGTTTCCATAAGAAATCAGGTCTTTCTCAGTCAGTTGGTCTGACTTCCTGTCTGTTAATATGGCAGTTACTGAAAAATGTGATCTTTCACCCCATGAGACTTAAAAAGGCTATAATTGCTCACAAAGCCTAATTAAGTGTGAAATTTTGAAATACGTTAGAGTATTTCTCCAACTTAATTTTGTATTGAGATGTGCACGTAATATATCTTCATAAAGTTTAAACAAAAATTGATAGATTTAATACAAAAGTAACTTAGAATGTCTCATCAATCATGAAAAAACCATGTCAAAATTTGCCAGTGTATTAAACCAAAGTTTTGTACAAGAATTCACTTGTACAGACAATTATATTCATAAAAGCTGCTTTTTACTTAATCGTGATGAACAAAATATTCTCCAGTTTAAGGCAGTTCATTGGTCACTGTTAAATATTTGAATTGAGCTTAGGAGCACATTTCTATGGCCTGTGCTTTATACAGAATCAAATCAGCTGAACATTGTTAGATCCCAGCTGTTCTGCATTGCCATTTTCCATTGGCTTACCTACTGTATGCCAGCAGGGGCTTTTCTACCTCTACAAGTTGGTTTCCCTGTCTAAAGACTGTCATTGCTTTGTTATGTCTGTAGAAGCAAGAATTAGATCCAGTGGTGCAACTTGCTCAGGGCACAGCATATGTTTGGTTTTTTGTTTTTATTTTTTTTTTTTTTAGTCTAACATTAGTAGCTGCAAGTTATTCTAAGTCATAACTTGCACAAATTTTCTCACTATCACTGCCTGTCACATCCCCACTGAGGGTAGCTGTAAGCATTGGTCCTTTGCCACATACAGTGACATGACTGACTAAATACCAAAGTGATTTTCAAGATTCGAAGCTATATACAATGAAACTATAAACAGTATAAATTCAAAGGGATTATGCATGCCTGCAAATGAATGCGATCTACAAGTGCATGGGTCACAATAGGTGATAGCAAATATCGAAAGATTAATAAAATGTTGTAAATGAAATGTAAGATTAAATTCAAAAACCTGAAAATTGCTATGTCTGCTAGTTAGTGTCCTTTTTTTCTGCTGTTTTTCTACCTTTTTTCCAGTCCTCTCTGTCAATTAGATTATTTTACGTCTTGATTTCTAATTTGGCTGAATTTGGCAGCAGATGCGGAATGTCAACGGGCTCTACCTTGTCATTTTGATTTGGAAGCTCTAAATATTGACAAAAAATGTAGTTATTTGTTTATTCATTGTCATCATCATAGTAAATACATCTCTGTATGGAACACTGATGTCTTTTAAGCACTTTTTTTCTCATAACCACACTTTTTCAAATACAATTCTTAAGGAAAACATGGTATATTGAAAAGTGAATTTTTACTATTTTTAAAATGTTTGGTGATTTTTTGTTTTCCATCAAGAACACTGTTCACCTTCTGTCACTGTATAGTGACCAATGTCCCTTGGTGAGAACCTTGACCAAAATGACTGTGGAGCCTACAATGAAAAACCTTTTGATAATTAGACAAAAATAACTTCCAGGATTCCATAGTCATATTTTTATCTTGGCAGCTACCCTGATCAGGTTAATTGGAAAATGCTCTAAGGTCTGTGGCTGAGGAAGAATAATGTGATGCTGGACTATATAAAGGTTCTGGATTTGTGATTGTCTTAGTTTTCACACCATGCTCTTGTTCTTGGGACTTGTTAGAGCATTTTACACAAACTGATTTTGTAAAATGCCCCAATATTTCTGGATTTTTAGGAGGTGTGCACAGTCAGAGGAAGATGTATTCAGCTACCAGAAGAAACTTTTTTTTCTAATAAACACTTTGATTTGCTTAATCTGTAACCTACAGGGGAATACCATTCAGTGGGTTGTCAGAGTTCACATGATTCTGTATGTAATTACCTTGGTATTATAATTGCCTGTAACTGTCTATGCTGGAAATGATGTAAGTTTCTGACCAGGGGGTATGTTTTTACATTATTGCATTATTCATGTTTAAAGCAAGTTGGTGAGGAGTATAATTGGAAAGAGAGAAAACGAGGAATTTAGATTAAAGCCCTTCACAGTAAAAGAATTTGGGTTTGGAAGATTTATTTTTCTCTGGCAGGATTGTTGTAAGGCAGATTTCCTTATATTTCCTATCCTATAGAACCATTATTTCTGCTCAAAAAAAAAAAAAATTGGGACGATTTCAGAAGAAGTCTTGACCTTATGAACAAGTCCTGAAAACAATGTATTTTGGAACAAAACATATATCATTGTAAGAGTGTACAGATTCATGTACTACATTGCAAAATAACAATAATCCAGGGAATGATAGTATAACACTAATCAGCTTGCAAAGTAGTTAAATGAAGTTTCAGTATGCTCATGGACTGGTTTCCTCTGGTTTTCTGGAGAAGTGGAATCAGCTTCTTTAAATTTCACAAGGTCATAAAATCAGTAAGATTAGAAATCTAGCAATTTCTACATATGTGCACTAGCAAAACTCTGTTTTAATTACATTCAAATAAAAATCTAGTTTAACAGTTATTTTGACTTTTTGTCATCTGTTCTCTTAAAACTCACCTCATGAATCAAAAGAAACCAACTTCTAAATGGTCATCAAATGTTTCAATAGGCAATCATTAGCTATTATGAAACAAATGAATGTATTGATTCTCATTTGAAACATTACCATTTCATATTTTCTCCTGTTGTGCTCTAAATTATTTGTACCACAAACAACTTTTGCAAGCTTCATAATTCTAAAAGCAATCATTCAAATTCTGGAATGAATGAACAACTTACAGCAATTTTAAAACACTTAAATATTGAATTCTGACAGTATAAGGTGGGTTTTAAAAAAATTCTGATTTACCACCACTATGTTTTATATTTCTATATTGTCAGAAACAGTCATCCATTCCCTCAATTATTTTAAAGTCAAATGTTAATGACTGTAAAAAAAGGCATACAGTACTCCAACCACAATAAGAACTGGTATTTAATGTTAATTAAAGGTAGAACATATTTTTAAAGTTGATGTCTATGTGCAGAATATACCCCATTACCTGTTTTGGCAGTTACAGCAAAGAACTCAAGACTCAAGGGGAAAAGAGAGGATCTGTTTCCTTACAAATTAATGATCATATTTTAAGTGCTATATAATCTTTTAGAATTATGATGATATTCCTCTCATTTATACATCAAATATTCTAAAATGAATTTTCTCTTATGATTTTCCATTTGCCACAAGTCCACAGAGGACTAAATTATCATTACTAACACTTATCCTTAACAAAAGTTTCTTTTACGACTTGACTATGAACAGCATTTTATACTGAACACCTGATCTGCATGAAGTAATTAGGATTGGTCAGAATTAGGCTTTAGACATGTACAAAACAATCACAAGCTCCCTGAGTCTCTCAAGAAGTGGTAGTAGTTGGGGGAAAAAAAACACATGGAATTTTATAATAGTTTTAATGCTTTGAGACTTGGCTACATCAGCTTAGCCCACAGCATCATTCCTGAATATATTAAACTACTGAAAGACTTAATGACTGAGTGATGATTTTAGATTAAATTGTATTTTATCATATTCATGTGTGTAATTGTGTGAGCATGCACAGAATCTGTTGCAAAGAGCTGCAAACCATGGCTGAGTCATCAAATGCCTTTGTGTCAGGACTCTGGTGAGGGGTTTTGAAAAGAAAAAGTGTTCTATGCTGCACATGGTTGTCAAATACATGTTTTTTTATTTCTCTTATTCTTCCCAGATTGTTTTGTCTTGCACTTTCTAAAGGCGTGAACAATGCTGTCCCAACCGATCATGAGTAGAAATCTCTTCTAATATGAAACAAAAAAATACTTTTCAAGTAAGAGTAGGCAGTTCAACAGCTTTTTATTACTTTTTATTACTTTTTATTTATTTTTTTATTTTTACAGAGGACTAGCTTCAACTTGTGCAGCAGCCTTTGCAAACTGCTTCCATACCTGAGTCTCCAAGACTGAGAGCAGTGTCCACCACCTGCACTAACTGTTGACATAAAACAACAACATGCTTCTGCTTGGTCTGAGCTGCAAAATGCATGCTCACATTCTTGCCTGGCTTATTTAGTTACTTCAATAGATATGATCTTTGGA
Source organism: Entomyzon cyanotis (assembly GCA_024500445.1). Taxonomy (NCBI): domain Eukaryota; kingdom Metazoa; phylum Chordata; class Aves; order Passeriformes; family Meliphagidae; genus Entomyzon; species Entomyzon cyanotis. The sequence continues at coordinate 25,766,577 of JAKEPQ010001009.1, read as the reverse complement.
GGAAACCTTGTCTTTGGTTTGACTGTGAACATATATGCTACCACTAATGTGAATGGAAAGAAAGTGCAGAGTGAAACATGAACTTAAGCCTGATTTTTTTTTTTTTTTTTATACCAAGAGGCTGGAGTTTCTGGGATCCAGTAGCAAGCCTCTGCTTCATGTGAATGATTGCAATCACTCTGTACCCACAGTACATATGAACAGCCTCTGAGCCTCTCTAAGTTGTGCCTGGTAGCTTCAGTTTGCAGTAGATACCACTAAAGAATACTGAGAGGAGAGCACCCACTGCATGTCTGCTCTTCCAGCTTGTGATGACACTGTAGTTTAGCAGAGGAATTAGAAGGAGTTACACTTGGTCCATTGCTGTTATTTTCCCTCATTCATACACTGCTTAAGAGGAATAAAAGAGCAAAGAACAGATGAAAATCTGACTTTGACTTTCTCTTTTTTTTTTTTTCTTTTTCGGATAATAGCTCTTGTGAAAAAAACTCACTTATGACTATTCTTTAAGTGTATGGGGGATGAATACAGAAGTGTGTTGAGCATGACTGGAAGCAAATCGAAAGAGTTAAAGATACTGTTTTGGTGTTATTCTCCTAATTCAGCACTTGTTCATTTACTTATTGAAAAAATGATGAAGATAGAACATTCTTACCTATTTTCTCTGAAGAGATTCCAACATTCAATTTAGGACTTCAGTAATACACCTTAATATAGAGAAACAAGCAAATGTGTTTGTGATTGTTTTTCTTTATTCATGAAAAGAAAAACTAATTATGAAAATATTTATTTGATGTTTTATTCATGAGCTAAATTTTATAAATTGGTTGCCATAATAATACAGTTGTATACCTTTCTGTTTGGTTCCAGCAGTTTCTTCTATTTATAACTATGAAAGCTAAACTATAATGATGCAAACAAGGATGACTGATTAGCATAATGGACGTACTGATCAAACAATTTCTTCAGAAATTTCCTCTCTCTGGTTTCAATACCTATAATTATTTTTTTGTTCAAAGTAAATTGTGGCAGCAGAAAGTACATCCCTTTGGTGGCTTTTGCATTCAAGTCAAATGCATTGTTTCAAGTCAAATGCCTTTTGCATTGTTTCAAGTCAAATGCCTGACAATAAACAACATTGCTACGCTTTGTTCTTCCATAGGAAATACAAGTGAGTTTTCACACTTGTAATATTTCACAGTAATTTAAATGGTAATCTTTAAGTTGCTTAGAAAAATAAAGACTTTGAATAAAAATTTATTTTCATGTTTAATGCAAACCCTTATTGTCATAATGAAGTCTTATGATTAATAGACAGCAAAGCTTTTTCTTAGGCCAGAAACATTTTTTGGTTTTGAGAATTGATTAAAAAAATAATGAGATTATCTAAATGGAAAGATAGTTAAAAAGTAATATTTTTTTAAAAATAACTTTTGAAATTAAAACAGGTACTGGTTTTTTCCCAAGCTGAATTGGGAAGAATGATTTATGTCTGATTAAACTGATGGAATCTGAATCTAATCCTACCTATAAACAAAATAAGAAAGTAAGGATGCACCTAATACTCTTCTGAAACCATTTTTTAAACCTGACATGGGATAAAATACAATTCAAAGGAGAAAAAAAAAGAAAAAACCCTAAAACCATTTTGCTCTTCATAAGATCATGGAATCATTTGGGTTGGAAAAGACCTCTAAGATCATCGAGTCCAATCTCTGACCAATCACCTTATCAAATATTGTGGAATTGAAATCCATAGGCCCACCCAAATACCTGATTTCTTGCACTCAAAATGATGTTTATGGAATGCAAAATGAGAGTACAAGACAGAAAAGTGACTTCTTATTCCCACAGTGGCTTAATTAAGAGGAAAGGCTTTTGATTTCTACAATTTGCTTTTAATAATCCCTTATTGGTACAGTACAATTACTAAAAAAAAAAAGTGCACACAATTTTTCCCTGCATCAGTCACGAATAAGTTAACAAAAAAATTTGGTGAGCTGGAGGTAGGGAACCATAACAGCATATAAAAGGATGATGAGGAACATATAAAAGTCTGCCTTTTTGAGGCAGACATCCTATACAAACGGGTTCCAGATTCTGCAGAACCAGATTTATAGGCACTTAATATGAGCCCAATATTAATAACTTTATACCAAGTTGTGCCTTATGTTATATGAACTTCTTTTAAATGAATTAAATTGCTTTCTTATGAACATACAATTTGCCAAAAGCAGGAGTTTCAATATCTGGTTTTAAAACCTGGCAGTTTATCCATTTACCCTATGGCGTTATGGGTTGGTATGAATCAGCACCTGGTCTTTGCAAGTCAATCTATGAAGCAGATTATAAAACTTTGAATATAATATTTCTTTAAAAAAAGTTTTAAAATTTTTATTTTGTTTTTTAAATATAAAATGTTCATGGTCATCTTTCAACTTCCGAATCTCAGATGAAGACAAATCCTTTTTGATAAGTTAGTTGGCAACAAACTTCTTCACAATATAGTTTTCCTTTTCTCCTCCATTTTAGTAATTTAATCTGGCTTAAATTCAAGTATCTTCTCCATTTAGCTACCTTGAGCATCCTGTCTTTGCAGGTTAGGAAAGCAGTTTAGGTTCTTCTGCCAAACAGTGTGAACAATCAGAGTAGGAATATTGCCATTTTTTTAATGCTTGTATTCCAAGAGAGTAGGAAGAATTCCTGGGATGTTAATTACTCCTAGATGAATTGTGAATTAAATTCATAATTAGTTAAGCCCTTCAGTATTCTGAAAGCTTTTAAAAATACTACTGTAATGTTAACTGGAAAGCATAGTGTAATAGTATTGACTGGAGTTCCATTGGACTTTTTTACTAAAGGTTTTTCTTACTGCACAAGGATCTTCATTTAAATAGATAATTTTCAAATGCCTGTGTGATTAAGTGGTGCCTACTGCATTCAGTATAGTCCAACAGGTAAGGCAGAGGGACACAGCAGAGCTAGATATTTTTCATAGTTTGGACTTGGGCCCACAGGGTGACTTGGCTATTTACTTTTCTTCTCTGATCTATTTGTCCATTTACGTCTCTCCTCAGCTTTCTCACCTACTGCAATTTATGAAGTGTCCTTCATTTGTGAAATAGTTACTAGTCTGTAGGGGAAAGGTATTAGGTAAATACCTAATACCTAAGGAAAATTATCCACTTTCAGTAATATTCAGTAGTTTAAAGTTACAGAACCACATTTCAGAATTCATCTTTGTAGCCCAACTCCTACCAAACTACCATTCATTTTCCAATCATAGGTCCAAGATAGATGATCTGGAAATGTTTCTCATAAACCACAAACATGTCTGCTGCAGTTTTTCTCACATTAGCTGTGAGGTTTTTCCAATGGAGAGCACACAAAATCGTGGTGAAGTAAACCGGAAAAAGGGGAATAGTGCCCTGATGAATCACAGTGTGCATGGGTTCTCCTTCATGGTGGAAAGTCTTCAGAACTTCTCCATGTTTTCTGAGCTACTAATTGCAGGAAAACTTAGTTGCTTTAACAGTGTCTTTATTTTCTTAGGCAAAACTTAGTATCTGTAATTATGTTCTTATATAAATACACACAGACACACACACAAGTCTCTTGATGGAATATTTCCTTAATATCAGAATTAGATTTCAGATGGCAAGCAGAAAATGTATTGAGTTTTTACTTCTTAGTAGAATCCAAGCTCCTAGGGTGGAATTCAATCAGGAGGTTGCAGTTAAAGCTCTGGGTAGAGCTACCTCTCTGTTTATTCCGTGAGTCACACACATCTTTTTCATTTCTTGGTGGTTTTTATAGAAGGGAGGCTGGTGGGTTTTTTGTTTTGTGCTGTTGTTGTTGTTGTTTTGGGGCTGTTTTTTGGAGGGGGAGGGGGCTGTATGTGCCTTATTGCATCTCATCCTTCAGTCATCAAAGTGCCCTTAACTCACTGATCTGTTAGAGGAAATGTGAAGGGTCTTACTACTTAAATGCTGAACGCTCAACACTGCTTAAAACGCTGCCAAGCAAAAGACACACCCTTTTACAAGTTACATTAGAGTCTGAGCACAGGCATGCAGAAGTCTGCTCATCGGCTCTGTCTGGAGTGGTTTGTGAGAGGAGGTTGCAATTGTTTCATCGCCTTTTAAACTGGAGAGTAAGCTATTATTAGCTTTTCTTGTGAGAGGTCATAATGGGGAAAAAGAAGGGAGGTTATTAAATGCTTTGGCACTGATTTAAATGCAGTGAGAATTACAGGTGGTTAGATCATAACATTGCTGGAAGGGAATTCAAGGGGTTATTCAGTCAGTGTCCATTCATCGACTGCAGGGCCAATTACATGCAGGTAGAAGCTGAGACACATCTGTGCAGCCTAGTCTTAAACACCTCCAGCACTGGAAATACCATAGCTTTCCCAAAAGGTGTGACCCAGGCTTTACCTTATTGCTGTTATTAACATATTTTGGTTCATACCTTGTTCTTTTTAATTTAAGCCAATTGCTGTTTTTCACACTCACATGAATATGATATTAGGTTAGTGCCTTCCTCTTCCCTGAAATTTTTATTTAGGTAAATACTGATTTTCTTTTCCATTTATATCTCAGTTTCTCTCCTTCAGATTAAACTCTTCTATCTCTTCATTCAATATTCTTTAATAAATAATGCCCTAAAAACCTCTCACATTTGTGATTCTCCTCTGGACTTCCTGTCACCCTTCTTGAAATATATTTCCTCAAGCTGGACACAAAGTTCTTCCACTTTGTCCTTACTAGTACTTTCTAAATCAAAAGATTATTGCTTTTTTTTTTTTTGTACATGACAAACCAAGGTTTAGCTGGCTGATTGCAGAAGCATGACTGTTGGCTTATGTTCTGCTGCTTATTAAGATAACTACTATATGCATCTCAGAGTGTTTTCCCACCCAATTATTTCAGACCATGTATTTATGTAGATGGCCATCCCTTAGCAACTCCTACTTACCTTTGTTAAAAAACACCCAACTATTTTTCAGAATGTTTCTCCAATTTTTCATGTTCAGTTCTGTGTTTCAACATATTTCTGATCCAAATTTCAGGAGTACACCACCAGGTCTCTTAATGAAAATATGGAATAGGTGAGGATGTAGATGCATGAGGAACAGAGCTCTGCAGAAATCCATTTGCTGTCTAGTTCAGAGGGGACCATTAAGAACCTCCACTTACCTCTTGTTCCTTGGTGGTGAATTTTGTATATTTTTTCTCATTGCTGTACTCACAATTCAGTTTGAGGTTCTTTCATTTGACAAATTGATGAAACATTAAAAAATCCTAGTGATTTTCATGGTTGTATCATTCAAAATAGCCAGGTCACATATTATAAATTTCATAATAGCTTAACATAAATAACTCAGGTATTCTCTTCTGAGAAAAAGAAAAGTTTTTTAGCTCTAATGCCTTCTTTTCTGATAATGAAATTAAATAACCTATTCCTTCTATATGCACAAAGGCAAGGTTGCAAAGAAGAGCAAAATATTCACACGGATTTAATTTGAAGACCTTATTCCAGAAAACATATGCTGTAAGTGTATTATCTTGTTTCAAGAATGATGTATATGAAATGATGCCTTTGATGGAAGAGTGGTGGTACAGAGAATGAGCACCAGAGAAAATCTAAGAAAAGGCTGTAGAATTTATCAATAAAAACAATACAAAATTCCTCCCAAATATTTCACCTTCTTTTTCAAAACCTGACTACTACTAGTCATTGTCTAGAAGAATGGGAATCATTCAGGAATCGAAAGAGTGGATGGTCTTTAAATAGACAATTATTGAATTAATTGTACAGTTATATTAACCATCATCTTCTGTCTCATATCTATTAAGTGAGGTTTCTTCATCTGCACGTTTAGTGATTACACTAGTGTAGTTAGTTCCAGTCTTGGCAGTGGAGGTATTCAGCTCACTATATACCATCTTGAAATGCAATTAGTTGCATGTTTCCCCATTTATGCATCTTCCTCCTTCATTGCTATGGTACCCCTCTGATGGTATAAGGCAACTTGCAGTCTAGTCTAATGATTTCTCAGCCTGAAAATTGCCTTTTCGTTTTTTGAAATGCAGTATTTTGCTGGGGAGAGCAAAGTGAGTCTGCTGGAAGCAACTTGGGTCCCCCTCCATTTCTGGGCATGACCTTTGGGTAGGAATAGCTGGTCTGGCTGGGGAGAAACTGATATTGAAAAAAGACTTCCCTCAGAAAAGCCCAAATGGCATTATTTTTTGAAAAAGTTGTGCTTTTCCCGGAGCCTTTGAACTGGAAAAACCAAAATCAAAATACATCAAAATAATATGAAAGCATAATTTTTCAAAACAGACATCATCATAACACCTATTTAGGAGTGAGAATGGTAATTATTTTAGCAGAGTAAGTGTATATAGTTCCATTGTTTTATTCTGTAAAGTGCTAGCTTGACATCCATGGAAACTAGATTTTATTTACAGAGTAGGTATGACAGCCTATATTTTCGCACCGTTGTTTTTAAGGATATATTCTGATTTTAATATAGGTCCCAATAGTCCTAACACCAAACATTTTAAATTTCTTG